>BSBN01001326.1:1443750-2164375 GCA_027924645.1 Cunninghamia lanceolata
CTACAGGGCTCACTGCCCAAATTCCTCACTGCAAAGAAAGGTTCACTACCTATGGGTGCCTCACTACTAAAGGGAGGCTCACTACTAAAAGGAGGCTCACTGCCAAAAGGTTTAACTAAGATAACAACATATACTCCATGCCAAGGTTCAGTTCCATTGAAGCACCAACACCTTTGCTCTACTCTACTACCTTACTTCACTTTTATCTTTGCACTTTGATACATTTTCATGACTCAATTACAAGTATTTATACACTTCATCAACCTTGGAATGATCATCAAGGTTGGCATTACAATCATCAATCGTTGGAACAATCTCCAAGGTCGGCAAACATACGTTACATCATAATAGGTCTGGACCTAAATAGATTTACAAAGTAAACAAATGAATGTGGATCTTACCAGAGACTCAAACATAATCTTCCATGCTACAACACACTATCACACTCTTCGATGCATCTCTGCAGATGATGAATTCAACTAGGTCAGCCAAGACTGATGTTAACACAAGTATTCGCAAGAACACGCTTCAAGTACAATCTAAATTAGACCTTGTGGACCAATCTGAATGTAGGAGCATGACCAGGAGACATCCGCAAGAACATTGTAATCACTAGGAATAACCACACGATCTCTAGTCACTCTATCAATAAGATTCTTCAAACCAGAGTATAGGAACAACACTATCAGCCACTGTCATGAGTAAAAGATAGCTTGCGGACAACCAAATCATGAACCATTGCATTTGAAGGCACTTAACATCACCACTAACTTAATACTAGAACCATAGACCAAAATACTTCAATGCGGAGGAATGCAGAGCAAAACATTTTCTCCCTATCACCACCAAACATACAAAAAAAGTTGTTTTCACTCTGGTGAACATAACTCACTCAATTCTTCATACCAAAGGCTCAAACTTAGAATATAACATTTGCAGATAGGCTTCTAAATAACATCCAATTTGTAGGAAAAGATATTTATTCTATAGGAAATGCGGAGCATTCCTCTGGATTGTTCTTCTACATGTAATGCATTGTTTCTACTGCAACACATTATTATCAACAAAGGGGCTAATTTTTTCAATATCCTCAACAAAGTAAGAGCACAGTTGACACCAATGACAATACAGATATGTTGACATCAATGACAACACCGATTAGGCACATACTTACAACAAATGGAACTATACGTAATTTGACATCTAAAAATGCTCAAATTCGCTTATGTAAGAGTGTGACACATTATATCATATTGTCGAGCATCATATATAGATGAAGCTATAATGGTGTTTTTCTACAATGCCCAAGTAATTTAGAGATTCTCATAGCTTTAGAAGAAGCTCACTTTGGTCCTTGTGGAGGGCATTTTGGAGGCAAACCACTGGTACAAAAGTTAATACGTATAGGATATTATTGGAAGCGTATGGAACAAGATTCCTTATGTCAAAAAGTGCCCGCAATGTCAACAACATCAACACTTAATCCGAGCACCTACCCAAGAACTTCATGCCCAAGTCTCACCTTGGCCATTTTCTATTTGGTGCTTGGATCTAATTGCTAAAATATCTCCACCTTCTTCTCAAGAACACACCTTTATAATCACTGCTACTACTTACTTTATGAAGTGGGTTGAAGTTGTCCCCTTGCGATCCATGACAACCAAAGTAATTTGTTAGTTCATACAAGATAACATTATATCTTGATTCGACAGTCCTTCCTCCTTTGTTTCTGACAATGGAACACCATTCAAGAACAAGGATGTCAAGAAATTTCTAGAAAAGTATCATATTCAACATTGCTTCTCTATGCCTTATTACCCTTAATCAAACGACCAAGCCGAAGCTTCAAACAAGTTTATAGGACAAATCTTACAAAAAAATGTGAACAAGCATCAGAAAGATTGGCATACTCAATTATCCTATACGTTATGGGCTTATCAAACAAGCATTCATACAGCTACTAGGACCACCCTGTACAATCTTGTTTATGGCACTGACGCGGTAATGCCCTTAGAACTCAAAATTCCTTCATTAAGAGTCTCCTTGAGAGATGTTATAGATGATAATATGGAAAGAGAAAAGAGATTACAACAACTTGAGATGTTGGATGAACAATGTATTAACTCTCTTGAACATCTCAAGGCCCATCAAAAAAGTATACAATGATCATATAATAAATGAGTTATACACCGTTCATTCAACGTTGGAGATTTAGTACTTTATGAAAATCAATGCAATATAAATGTACCTCCTAGAGAAAAAGGAACTTAGTTTAACCCTAACTGGCTCAGGCCCTATGTTGTTACTTAAGCCTTTGGATCGGGAGTATAAGTTAGCCAATGAATAATGTACACTGCTTAAAGAACCTATTAATACAATGCATCTCAAGAAGTTTTATGCTTAAGATTATACGTTAGATGTTACTTTAGAGAAAAATTATTAGTTAGTTTAGCTTCAATTCTGACAAGATATGATTATTTTGTCTTAATTCATTTAACATAAAATCTTCTTCAATTGATCATTGTTGTATCTTACGTAAACATGTTTTCTTGAAAGATCACTTTTGCATTAACTGATTTGAACATAAAATATTAATTATGTGTGAAATTCATTAGTCATTGTGCTTTTACTATATGTTCTGCAAAGAATTGTTTAGTATCACATTAGCATTAATCATATTTCCACATAAGCATTTTAACATTTATCACTAGTTACATTTTACATAAATCACATGTGATAGATTATACAATAGATAGAAACAATAGCAAGAAAACATCGTATATATATCATCATCATTTTTATACATCTGAGCCGACTATCCCGTATAGAAAAATGGGATGTCGTAGTACAAAATATATATATCACATAGCTGAACCCCTATCGTCTATACCCTTAGAACCTCATGGTGCACATGAGATGGAGGGCTGACCATGTGTGGCTATAGATCATGAGTGACTCCTAGATCCACTCCGTGCTCATAAACCTCTGATCTCTCCTCTTAGTCCTATCACCTCATCGCGTATATCTTGGTACATCTATTGATAGCGGTCTCTCTCCGAGATAGCTCGCTCTAGCTCTACCTGGATCCTGTCTCTATTAGATCTTGACTGGCGTAACTCTGCCGATGAGGTCTCACTGGTGATAAGATCTCTCGTAGGTGCTAATGTTGTTGCAGCCTACTCTCATAGCGCATGGAGCTCTGCCTCCATACACTTGAATCTCTGGGTAGACTAATCAAAAATCTCCTCTACTAACAATCTATATCGGACAAACGAGATGAAGATCTCTGCATGCCTCCCTGCAGAAGGCTATGGCGAATACCCCACCCGCACTCACTACTTGGCCACAATAGATGGTACTATCTCTACAATGACATGACCCACAAAGTCATGCCATACGTCTGTCCCAACTGCAAAATAAAAACAAATTACATATCAGTAACTCATATAGAAATCATAAACATATAAACAATAAAATAATCACAAACAACTGCATCAAAATATATAAAGCATCCTACGAGGATCTCCATCTCACTAAGATGGATCACAGACAACCGATGGTGTGACAAGCTCTACAGTCACCGCTAAAGGTGAGGGTATGTGCCTACTAGGCTCACCCTCCTCATGATAACTTGATCTCCTCACATCCGTAGATGTGGGACCACAAGCACTCGACTGAGACTAGGTAGAACTCATCGATGTCTGGCTCCTATTGGTCTCACCATGGTCCTCATCTAAGTCATGATGCCCAGCCAGATCAATGATGTCATCCTCCATCTTTGTGTCTATCCCCTAACCGGCCCAGGGTCAAGGATTGCGTATGTGGTGATTGGGTGGATAGAGAGGAGTAGGTTGAGCTGTTTGCCACTAGGTCTGATACGCTTAGGTCACTCTGACATCATCTAAATCAAATATTGGCTCTGCATCCTCTAGATCATCATCATCACTAACTGTCACATCTACTATTGTCAGTCGTCAAGCACTCTTTGCCCTAGCTACACTGCATACAGAGCGCGGATAGCTTAGATGCATCAAGAGAACATCTTGTCAGCATTCAAAAGTTATCTTTCTACCCGGTCATAATAAAAGCATGAGACAATGTGATTGAGGCGAACAACCATCATTCGATCCCTATGCATCCTCACTAGCTAACTCTGCTCACCTAGCCATGATATACGACTGTGATATGGTTTCCAGATGATATTGTCAAGCCATAATCTATCAAATATAACCCTCCAGTATAGTATATCATCGTGTCTCTAGCACCTAATAATCAAATAGGTGTGAACTCGTGGATAAGATAACGTTGGCTCTATAGGAAAACCTATAGGCTATGTACATCTGATATGTTCAAAGGCCCAGACCTATAGTAGTGTACAATACATCAGGGTATGAGCCTCATAGTGGATATACCAGTCTAACTCGTGATAGAGGTGTGCAAGCATACTACACCCCCATGAGTACACTATCTGGTGCTCCTCCATCTCCCTGATTGTGTGAACAAGGCTCCCATGAAGGTGAGTGCCTTGACCATCAGGTGCGACTACTAGTGCTATCATGACAATCATAATCCACTGAATTAGTGGAATGTTAACAAACCCCTAGTCTAACAAGCGAAGCTAAATATGCCCACACTCTGCCTGAGAGACTATGCAGCCCAAATAATACATCTGACTCTGTCGAGTATACTCTGATAAGAGATGATCTATGATCCTCACTGTCTCTCCTCATATGGACAGTCACAGGATCTGAAAGACATCCTCTAGTGTAATAGTCAACTCCCCTATAGGTAGATGGAATGTTGATGTATCTGCATTCCATATCTCCATCAATGCCGTCAATATGCTAGCATGGAATCTGATAGTGGGGATGTCAAATACCCACTAGAGGCCCACTGCTTGTAAATGCTCCCTCTCTACATCAGACATGGTAGTGATGTGATCATGAAGAAGCAAATTTAGGTGACCTCATGTGTGCTCTCACATCCCCGAAATGACCTGTATAACACAACAAGATAGAGTCCAATCAGTTTCTAAGTAGAAAAATGTAACTTTAAGATCAAAGGAACAATGCCCAGTCCCTGGGGCCCTTGTCCTTTCTGGACCTAGGTGCCCTAGGAGGACCTAGGCACCCAAATTAGACTTGGGCGCCCTAGGTGGACTAGGGCGTCCAAGGAGGACTTGGATGCCCCAGGTGGACTTCGATGCCCCTAATTGGGACCTTGTCCATCCTCACCCGAACGGCATAGAAAATGGCAAAATCCTAACAAATGAAGATTATAATAAGAACAAGCAAGGATTAGGGACCTACCTTAGCCTCAAGTAATCTCTCTGCCACTTCGACTCGAAGCATCTCTAGTTGTGGAAGCTAGTATGGACATCAGGTTGGCATTGTCGATCTCCCCTTCCTTCCCCTTCACTCCTCTACATAATGAAAAGTAAGAAATGAATAGTGAAAAGTGATGACTCCACCTATATATAGATAGAAGAGAAATCCTATGACTATCTAGGTGCAAAAAACAAAGAAACTGGAAAAGTTTTACTCTTGAGCCTTTATCTTGAGCTATCGAACTCAGATTTTTGAGTTGTTTGTTGCATTGGAATACTAGATCCACTCTCCATCTTCCACAGTGCATTGTTTCTTTAGACAACCCTCACAATGTGTTTCTCATCAAGTTTCCCTCAAAATCGACGTGTGTAGTTATATCCTTGTTTCTAGTTTTCAGACTAAGCAAGTAGAAACAAGGGAGGCATATATCTCCCTTGATTTCCTCCCTCATCATGTCTCATCACATAACCCCCTTACTGTTTATGAACTGACTCATTGACGATGGTTGCAGGTTGATTTGATTTTAGATTCTCTAACAAGTGTTCCTTTCTAGGTTGCGGTTCCTAACTTTGAGGTCTCGCAGGATTAAAGACCCAGGGGCTTCTTCCTCTTTTGTGACAACACTTTGGCTTCCTCTATAGTATCCTTTTCATGATTGATGTATTTACTTTCCTTTAGTTGCATATGCACATAGTGTCATATGGCCACTAAAGTGGGTGCTAATATTATGTTAGAAACTATCCTCATGTACAGAATGGTACAATTTCCCCATGGTTTAGCTCCTTCACTTTGGTGACCTTTCAACCTAGTTTTTATAGACCTTCCTAAAACCTGATTGACCTAGGTCTAACTAGAAGAATCTCATATTTTGGAATAACTGAAGATTGAATGGGAAAAGTAAACTTGGATTTGGGACCCCCTAACCTCCTTAAAGCAGTCTTGAGTGGGAAATCAGGGCTTGGACTTGGGCACTAGTGCCCTTGTCCTACCCTATTTCCCTGTGTCTTGAGTTTTGGAGGGATGTCAGCTCTTTCCGTGCATTCCCAGATTCCACTTTCAAATTTTTGTTTTTCACATCATGTCAACATCTTATTTCAAATTTTGAAATTCCTAAGGTTGGATATAAAGAGACATTTGAAAATCATTTTATCATATATACAATTTTTATGCAAACTTGATGCCAAAACTTTGTTGAAATTACCATTGAAGATCAGTAATTTGTTGAAGCTCTTGAAGTCATTTGAATTTTCCTTCATGAAGACAATGGATGGAGATTAGGAATCAAGATCTTGAGACCATCTTGCTCTTCCTAGATATTGTACAACTTTTGCATGATCGGGAGAAGGGTTGAAGCCTCCAACATTGAGCTTGGAGATCCTTTGTAGATATTGTTGATTCGCCTTCCTGTTCATGCAAGTCTTCATTACTTTCATCTCCTTGAGGTGAAGTTGTATTTATTCATTGAGTTAATGCAAGTTGTTTATCTTCCTTTTATTGAGACATCTAGGGTTTGATATTTATGCATACACTTTGCTAGGGTTTGCACACACATCTGCAAATCTTTATATCTGACTACTGTTGAGGTGTGAACACCAAAATGGGGATTGATTGAGGCAAGTTCCTATATAACCACAAACATTTTTCTCCTCATTTTGCATGTATAGGTTGCATTTGTCAAGATCTGGTGGAAAGGAGTTGCAAGAAGGTTCATGTTGCAGACATAGTCATGACAGAATTTGAATCTTGGGATTCCAAGAGTTTGAGACATGGTGACTCACACCTTAGTCCAACTGGGTGATTTTTCTGGGATCTAGGGACCTCTAGAGATTGTGAAGCAGCTGGTGCAGAAGATCCTAACATTCAGAAAATTTTGGGACACAGTGACTAGCGCCCTAGTCCAACAACTCTACAGTTTCTGGGTACACTATCTCTGAACTATTTGCTATGCATTTCTGTGTTTGTCTGATCAATATCTGTGTCTGAAATTGAGTTATTGTAGTCTGATATGCAAATTAGGCTTTTATGATTGGAAAGCAAAATTAGCTTGTAAAACCTGATTCAATAGCCACATAAACACAATTAACAGGAAAAGGGAACATTGGAGATATGTAGTTTATCCCTAAACTCACCCTTTGCTTCCCTAATGTTTTGTTTATGAAAGTGTAGGACTTGTATTATCCATCTTGCTTCTACATTTTCAGAGAAAACATATACATGTTTTATTGATATGTTCAGGGTTGGTCGTTGAGCCAATTGTCTAGTCTAGAGTGCCTAAGGATTTTCTATAGCATCAAAACATGATTTGTCTAGTCTGTAAGTGAAGGGATGTATCCCATATAGTGTAGGAAGGCTGTGTAATGCATATTTGAATGTAATGAATGTTGCCACGAGAATTTATAGTTATTTTGGTAAATATATAATCATAGTTATATGTTTTCCCTTGCCACATTCACTAGTATGATTGTAACAAAGGTCTAGAGATGTGTGACAACATCTAAGTTAATATAATGCTTTGTATTTTCCATTCTTTTGTTGTATGTGAATCATTGCAGTTCTCTTTTAGATTATTAAGTATGTCCATTGTATGAAGATCTATCTGAAGCCATATATGTAAATGTATGTCAAGTTCTATTGATCCTTTGCTCCTTACATCCTATGATTCTATTGCATAATGGAGTAGGCACCGGTCCATATTGGAGAGGGACCAATCACTCTTTTAAATAAAATATATCATTTACCTATGATTTAGGGGAAAACCCATCTTTTATGTGCATTTACATATGCATAGTTGAATCAACTATACAGGGATCTTATAATGGCTAGTTGTTCTTAGTTCAGTGATAGATATGGGGCTAAGAAAGAAATTTAGGTTCGGTTGCTAATATTTTTAGTTGTTCATCTAGTTTTGTTGTTAATACCTACTTAGGTATACCCCTTGGAATATGCCTCCAGAGTTTAAGATGAGATCAAAGAGAAGAGGAGTCTACCCACTCCTATAGTTGGCCAAAATCACCCATAATTTGTTGATAAACCTCTTTCTATCTCCCTGACGACAATCCCTGGCCTATGTGATTTAGGAATATTTTAGAGTTTTGGGTTGCTGCTATTTTGGGAACCAACATTTTGGTGTCGTTGCTGGTGATATAATATCTTGGCCCATATTTTGAAAGACCTTTGCAACTAGTCACTAAAGAAGTTCATCGTTGCTAGGGTTTTAGGCATCTAGATTAATTTTCACACCCCTTTAACAAGTTTGCAATTGTGTAGTATGTTGTGTGTAAGTGTGGCAGTCCATCAACATACGCCAACATTTTGGCACCGTTGTCAGGGATGATACTATTGTGCTAGAATCATTTGATGACTCTACTGGTGAGATGAACCTAGAATTAGTTTGTAGCCTTGAATTTCAGTCACCATTCAAGGAATTCCTCTTTGGAAGAGGTGGTGACTCTTTTGTCAAAGAACAAAAGTTTATTACAGCTTCCCCTTGGTTGCTAATGATTTGAGTGCTCCATCTCAATATGCAACAACTAGTGAAATAAGGTACATGGGTTTCTTCCTAACCTGTGAAAGTTTGTTGTTCCTTTCATCTTGAAGGAATTGTTTAGCGGTAAAATTTGGATTGTTTAATGTTTTAGTTGTTAGATGTTTGAATCCTCCTTTCACCCTTTACATTCAAGGACCTAGGGTCGAGTGGCAATGCACTATCATACCCTAGGTTGCTATGAGATGTAGGGAAGCTTGGATTATGGTGTTTAATTGCTAATTTTCCTTCTCCTATGCTCAACTAACCATTAAAACCCTAATTTCACAAATACGACAATAAAAAGATGAACTACAAAAAAAGCTCTTGCAGAGGGATGTAAAATGTCAAATCAGAGAGTACCTATTTTTGGGGTTCTGAGGTGGAAAAGTCAGGGACACAAGACCGGGCACCCACGTCCAAGGCTTATATTTTTGTTCAGATCTAAGAACTCAATCTGTAACTCTTTCCTGTTGTTCCAGAGATTTTCTCGTCACGGAACTTGGATTACTAATGAACAGGTGCCCAAGTCTAGGGGGCAGATTTTCTTCCTGTTCTGCAATTCTGACACTCCAAGATGTCTTCCTGCAGCTTCACTTTGTCTAACTCCTCAACCTATAACCTGCAACCATGAAAACTTTGGGAGGGGTTGTGGTGTTTAGAGGCTTGCCTCAGTCAAGCCCCGGACAACACTTAAGTCTCCAAACATCATTTTCAAATAGAGAGTGCATGCCCTTATGAGATAGAGGCAAAAACCAAAGGAAATGATGATGAAAACAAAATATAATGTCACCTTGTAGTGAAGGTCTCACGAGAGGAAGATGCTCTACATTCCATGAGAGAATGGATGCTCAAATCTATAAACACAAACACATAAACCACACAAATCTGCTCTTGCAATACAATGAAAGCCTTGAATCACCTTGAGAGTGCATAAACATCATGATGACAATCTAATTTCTAAATGAATGCCTAAACATGCTTTTAAATGTAACTACAAACATTCTCACCAAGCTTTCATAAATTCAAACTTACTGTGTCGGCCTAGGGACCAAATAACAGTTATAAACTAATATTTCAAATTTGGGACTACCCCAAAATAGGGTAGGACTAGGGTGTGGGTGCCCAAGTGATGCAGAGTGGCACAAGGGAAGCAACAACACAAGGTAAGTTTGTTCTCCTTAGCCCACTCACCCACGTCACTCCTTCAATCCAACCAAAAGGCACATCCAAGGTGTATGAAGGATTTGTAGTCTAGACTAATGTCCAACCCCTAAGGCTTCTTTCACACCTCAAGGCAAGTTTGCAAACACTTTACCAATAGTTGGGTTGGTTCCCAACTTCACCCAACTCTCTAACCTTCACTTGGCCTAGTGAGGCTACTAGCCCTCCTAGACTAGTTTTCTCCACACAACTTGACAAAACCCCAAATGACCAGGCAAGTAAATGATGGTTTTAGATACCCTTTAAGGGACCCTATCAAACTTCCAAGTCTCCTATTCCAACTCTACTCCAGCAACTCAAAACACTCACTAGGTCTTTAGGCCTAATTGATTAGTTTAGGGCTAGGTTACAAAGTAAGTGATCAATTTTGGGTGCATAGATCAGGGATAGGAATTTGGAACACTCCTACCATGCCCAAAAACACAAAACCACCATCTATTCACTCACCCTATTAGGATTTTGTCTTCTACAACATCAAATTGCATAAAATAGGCCAAATACATGGTAATACTTGACCTAAGGCATCACCTTAAAATTTGAAAACAACCTTTCCCCACCAAATGCTTTTGGAATCCTGTAGAGTACATCCCTAGCCTACATTTCACTAGTTTTCATGAATTTTCACCAGTGGGAATGCATTCTAGGGCCGGATTTATATGACAAACCTTAGAAAACAGGGTTTCTAGACCAGTTTTGAAAGAAAATTCAATAACTTTTGACTCCGACCACTTCAATCCCTCAAACTAGTTGTATTCAAACCCTGACTCAGTCTAGTTTTAGGAAAAGTGCATTTGCTCACCTGGCAAATCTGTACAGGTCGTACATAGCAAGAAAAATAGGGAAAAACTGACTATTTTCTATTGTTTCAATGCCAAAACTCCGTACCAGACCTCCTCTACCATATATGAGTGAGAAAACAACATTATCAATTGATCTAAGTTGGTGTACAACTTCTCCAAACAGTTTCAACTACCAAAATGGAGTTGCAACCGGTTAATGTGTCATTGACACTATTGACAACACTTTTTACACTATGGCATTTTCATTAACACAAGGTTGTCGATGAATTTGGTTTGTCCAATGAAATCAAACCACCATCATACTCCCTAGAATATGCCAAAATAGTAAAACTACTAACTAGACTCAAAAACTCATCATAAGACCTACTAGGCCTAATTGACTCAACTAGGGTCGAAATGGACTAAGAAGGATTTGAGACTTATAAGATTGCCCCAAACCTCTTGACCATACAAAGTGGACCATACAATCATGGCTAAAGGCCTTATTATAAACATACTAAACAAAAAAAACAAAACTGATCAAAATGCATCAAAATGCTTGAGGTGTCAAACTGTTCCTAGGTGCCCTGCACCATACACCCACTATCAAATAGAACTCAAGTCTCTTGAGTTAGGAATGTTGTCAAATGTGAAACCTGCCTTCTTAATGTCTACCTTGCTCATCCAAGTGGCATCCTCCTAAGGTTTATTGAGCCACTTCACCAAGTACTCATGATAGGTGTGCCTCCTAGTCTGATTTGCAATCCTCTTATCCAAGATGCATTCAATCTGATCAGGAGATGAAGGAATCAGTTCTTGGAGTGTTTGATCAGTTTGGTTTTCTTCGTCAATAGTCTGAGGATCAGATCCTTTATAGGGATAAAGGTCTAAAACATTAAAAATTGCAGACAAAGCAATGCCATCCAGAAGTCTGATTTTATATGCATTTTCTCCACATTTCTTGAGCACTTCACAAGGCCCAATCTTCTTCATGAGTAGCTTGGTATGTTTACCTATAGGGAGTCTCTCCTTCTTCAGATGGACCATGACCAAATCCCCTTCTTTGAACTGCAGATCCCTTCTCTTTCTGTGAGCAAACTATTTATATTTCTGAGAAGTGGATTGCAATTTTTGTTGTACTTGTTCATGGACATCTTTCATCACTTGAATGAAGTCTCCAACCAAGGCACTACTGTTTTCCAGTCCTCTAACCTCCCTAAGTTCCAAAATACCCCTTGGGTGAGTGCCATAAACAATTTGGAAAGGAGACAGGTCGGTGCTTCTGTTGACAGTGTCATTGTATGAGAACTCTGCCTGTGCCAAAACTAAATCCCAACTAGCACCCTACTCCTTTGTTAGGCATCTTAGAAGGTTGCCAAGTGACCTATTAATCACCTTAGTCTGACCATTAGACTGAGGATGATAGGCTGATGATAATGACAAGTTTGCACCTAGTCTTTTCTAAAGTGTCCTCCAGAAGTGTCCTATGAACTTGGGGTCTCTGTCAGAGATTATGGACAAAGGTAAACCATGTAATCTGACTATTTCCTTGAAGAAAGACCTGCTATGTGTGAGGCATCATGTGTGGTTTTACATGGGATGAAGTGATCCATTTTTGAGAACATATCAACAACCACAAAGATGCTATCATGTCCATTCTTGGTCCTAGGCAAACCAAGTACAAAATCCATACTTATGGAATCCCAAGGCTTTGAAGGAATAGGTAGTGGAGTGTATAGACCTACATTTGATGTATGCCCCTTGGCTCATTGGCAAATTTGACAAGTTTCAACAAACTTCCTTACATCGGTTGGCAACTTTGGCCAAAAATAGTATCTCCTAACCAATTCTAGGGTCTTATCAATGCCAAAGTGGCCTGACATACTGCCACAGTGCTTTTCCTTGATAATATTCTCTCTAATAGACCCTCTTGGGATACACAACATGCTACCCTTGAAAAGATATCCATCTTGTATCAAAAAATTAGAAAAATCAGTGTTATACCTTCCTGTCATGGCCTTGCAAGATAGGTACGATTCTTTGAAGTCTTCATCTACTGCATACTGATCTTTGATGGCATGAATACCTGTACTTTCCAACTAAATAGTCTGCACAACAAGATTTCCCCTACTTAAGGCATCGGCTACCTTATTGGCCACTCCTTTCTTGTGTTTTATTGAGAAGGTGTATGCTTGGATGTACTCCATCCACTTGACATGTCTGTGGTTTAACTTTTGTTGCCTGTTCAAGAAGCTCAATGCATGGTTATCAGTAAAAACTATAAATTCCTTAGGCAATAAATAGTGTCTCCACTTCCTCAATGATTGGACCATTGCATATAATTCTAGATCATAGGTAGAGTAGTTCTATTTTGCCTCATTTAACTTCTCACTAAAGAAGGCTACAGGCCTCCCATCTTGACTTAGGACTCCCCCAACAGCCTTCTTACTTGCATCACACTTTACCACAAAGACCTTGTCAAAATCAGGAAGAACAAGGACCAGTTGTTCTGATATTTTTTTCTTTAACAGTTCAAAGGCTTGATTGGCCTCATTTGTCCACACAAATACACATTTCTTGCCCCTTTTTATGGTGTCAACAAGTGAAGCACAAATACCACTAAACCCTCTAATGAACTTTCTATAAAAGCTACACAAACCATGGAAACTCCTTACCTCAGAGGCTGTTGTAGGTGTGGGCCAATTAAGAATGGCTTCCACCTTGCTTGGATCCATTTTTAGGCTGCCCTTAGAGATGACAAACCCCAAGAATATCAACTCTTCTTGTAGGAAGACACATTTGTCAAGGTTGATTCTCAACTTCTCCTCTTGAAGCCCCCTAAGCACTTGATGGATATGCCTTATGTGGTCTTCCTTGCTGTCACTAAAAACCAATATATCATCCAAATATACAACAATAAACTTGTTAAGGAAAGGTTTAAGCACCTCATGAAGGTGCTTGGTGCATTTGATAAGCCAAAAGGCATGACAACCCATTCAAATAGTCCTTCATTGGTTTTGAAGGCAGTTTTCCACTCATCCCCCTCCCTTATCCTGATTTGGTGATAACCACTTTCTAGATCTATCTTGGTAAAATACTTAGCCCTACACAAGCAATCCATTAGATCTTCTATTCTAGGCATTGGATATCTATACCTGATAGTAATCTTGTTGATGGCCCTAGAATCAATGCATAGTCTCCATGTACCTTCCTTCTTGGGTGCAAGTACTGCAGGTACTACACATGGACTAATACTCCTCCTGATAAGTCCTCTATCCAACAAGTCTTGGATTTGTCTTGCCACTTCTGCATTTTTCTCTGGAGTCAGCATGTAGGCTTCTTGGTTTGGTAGGGTGGATCTAGGGATGAGATCAATGCAATGACTAATCTCCCTCTTCGGTGGAAGGGCATCCTTACTGTCATCGGCTATCACATCATGGAACCTTTTCAATAGTTCTTCCACTTCCTTGGGTCCAATCCTCCTAAGAGGTTGCTGCACTTTGACCTTCTTGGGATTTACATCCTTGGGCTTGATGACTACTGCAAAACATGGCACTTTCTCTTCCTTGAGGTTAGCCAAAAATTCTTTTTCACCTACCAACATAGCTGAACTAGAAATGATCTTCTCTTTGTAATCATCAATCAAAGGAGTCATTGTGAACTTTTCACCATTTTTGGACAAATGAATCACATTTTTCTTACCATCATGTTGGGTACTTGTGTCATGTTGCCAAGGCCTTCCAAGAAGAAGGTGGCATGCATTCATATCTACTATCTCACAAAGAATCCTATCATGATATTCACCTATCTTGAATTCAACCCAACATTGCTCTTTCACCACAATTTGTTGGTCCTTGGTTAGCCAAAGGACTCTATAGGGGTTACGATGAGGTATCCTTTCCAATCCTAACTTAGTCACCATTTCATTAGAAGCCAAATTTTTAGAAGAACCTGAATCAACTATTACCTTGCAGACTTTTCCTTTCACCTTGCAAGTGGTTCTGAACAAGTTGTTCCTTTGGGGCTGCTCCTTAGTGGCTAGCATGATGAGGGACCTATTAAACATGATGCATTCTCCACTCTCTAGTGTTGTAAACTTGGAAGAGGCTATTTGATAACTTGTGGTGCTTTGATAGTCCTCTTCTTGAAGGAGTTACACCCTTCTATCTTTCTGATTTGCAGCAGTGTTTCCCATTTTCTCCAGGCACCTAAAGGACCAATGTCATATCTGATTGCAAGAGAAACACCTTCCAGTGAACACATTGGGACCCCTTCCCCCACTTCTTCCTCTACCATTACCTCTCCCTCTAAACTGACCCTTATCAGCACTATTTCTATCAGCCTGTCCTTGGCTGCCTTCTTGGTATCTAAGAAAGTTGTCTCTATTTTGAAATCTGCCCCTACCTCTAAAATTTAGATTACCTCTGCCCCTGCTACTTGAATCACCTTTTCTCCTTTGTTTGTCCTCAATCCTCAATGCCATTTGAAAACACTTGTGGGCTATCTCCAGGTTAAAGAGGGTTAATTCATCTTGAATGGAGAACTTGAGGCCATTGAGATACCTTGCAAGCTTCTATTTTTCACTCTTAGGCATCTTGGCTTTCAATGTCACCTTGTGAAACTCCTCTGTGTAGGTGCTCATGTCCATGTCCTTCTGTCTCAAGTTGTGCAACTTCTTGTGCAAGTTGACTTCATAATCCTCAGGGACAAATTGCTTCTTGATTTCAAGTACCATCTTCCTCCATGTAGAGATAGGGTTCCTATCATCCTCTATCCTCTCATTTTGAACGAAGTTCCACCAACTTAAGGCTGGCCCTTTCATTCTTGATTTGGCAATCCTCACTTTCTGATTTTCTGCCACTTCTTCACATTCAAAATGGTTCTCCATTGCCTCTATCCAATCAAGGCACTCCTCTAGATTCATCTTACCAGGAAACATAGGTAAGTCCACCTTAGTGTCCTTCCTACTCAACTTTCCAAGTACATCTAGGAATGGTCTTTCTGACATGCCTCCTTGTGGCTCTTCCATAGGCACTCCTTCTTCTTCATCTTGATCCTCTTCACCTAAATCCAAGATGACCTCTGGCTTCTTCTTCTTATCATTGTCCTTCAACTTCTTTATCTCAGCCTCCATCCTTTTGTTCTTGGCTGCTTGCTCTCTTACTATCTTTGCCAATTCAACATTTGTCACCTTTGAAGGAATTTCCTCCTCTTCTTCTCTATCTCCCATCTCTTTGATGGCTCTGATACCACCTGATGTAGAGTGGCACAAGAGAAGCAACAACACAAGGTAAGTTTGTTCTCCTTAGCCCACTCACCCACTTCACTCCTTCAATCCAACCAAAAGGCACATCCAAGGTGTATGAAGGATTTGTAGTCTAGGCTATTATCCAACCCCTAAGGCTTCTTTCACACCTCAAGTCAGGTCTACAAACACTTTACCAATAGTTGGTTTGGTTCCCAACTTCACCCAACTCTCTAACCTTCACTTGGCCTAGTGAGGCTACTAGCCCTCCTAGACTAGTTTTCTCCACACAACTTGACAAAACCCCAAATGACTAGGCAAGTAAATGATGGTTTTAGATACCCTTTAAGGGACCCTATCAAACTTCCAAGTCTCCTATTCCAACTCTACTCCAGCAACTCAGAACACTCACTAGGTCTCTAGGCCTAATTGATTAGTTTAGGGCTAGGTTATAAAGTAAGTGATCAATTTTGGGTGCATAGATCAGGGACATGAATTTGGAACACTCCTACCATGCCCAAACAACATAAAACCACCATCTATTCACTCACCCTATCAGGATTTTGTCTTCTACAATAGCAAATTGCATAAAATAGGCCAAATACATGGTAATACTTGACCTAGGGCATCACCTTAAAATTTGAAAACAGCCTTTCCCCACCAAATGCTTTTGGAATCCCATAGAGTACATCCCTAGCCTGCATTTCACCAGTTTTCATGAATTTTCACCGGTGGGAATGCATTCTAGGGCCAGATTTATATGACAAACCCTAGAAAATAGGGTTTCTAGACCAGTTTTGAAAGAAAATTCAATAACTTTTGACTCTGACCACTTCAAGCCCTCAAACTAGTTGCATTCAAACCCTGACTTAGTCTAGTTTTAGGAAAAGTGCATTTGCTCACGTGGCCAATTTGTACAGGCCGTACAAAGCAAGAAAAATAGGGGAAAAATGACTATTTTCTATTGTTTCAATGCCAAAACTCCATACCAGACCTCCTCTACCATACAAGATTGAGAAAACAACATTATCAACTAATCCAAGTTGGTGCGCAACTTCTCCAAATAGTTTCAACTGCCAAAATGGAGTTGCAACTGGTCAATGTGTCATTGACACTATTGACAACACTTTTTACACTATGGCATTTTTGATTAACACAAGGTTGTCGATGGATTTGGTTTGTCCAATGAAATCAAACCACCATCATACTCCCTAGAATATGCCAAAATAGTAAAACTACTAACTAGACTCAAAAACTCATCATTAGACCTACTAGGCCTAATTGACTCAACTAGGGTCCAAATGGACTAAGAAGGATTTGAGACTTATAAGATTGCCCCAAACCTCTTGACCATACAAAGTGGACCATACAATCATGGCTAAAGGCCTTATTATAAACATACTGAACACAAAAAACAAAACTGATCAAAATGCATCAAAATGCTTGAGGTGCCAAACTACTCCTAGGTGCCCTGCACCACCAAGTCCTCCCCCCCATTTTGGGTGGGGCTAAGCTCAAGGGGTCCCCCTAAGCCCCATTTTCCGTGATACCTAGGGTTCATTCCATTAGGATGCCCAATTATGATGTAAGATGTCCTAAATGCACATTAAAGACCCGGGAGCTAAACCTAAAGAGGGAAAAGCCCCCAAGGGGACATTTTTTGACATTACATTTAGCCCCCACTTTAATGTATGTATAAACGTGAGGCCAATACATGCATTAAAGTATGGTAAAAAATACAGCAAACACACCAAGCACGGAGAAGACACTCTAATCACATAGAAGATAGTAACAGGCATGAAAAACAAGGAGAAGATAGTTATAGTCACGTAGAACATAGAGAATACAATAGATGCATAGAAGACACATTAATACATAGAAGACATGAATGATTCTTTTGTTTTCTTTTTCTCATATATATGAGATGCATATGCAAGTACTGGAAAGTAAATAAACCTCCCATAATACAAGAAGCACTCATTGCATTGGTCTTTAAACTGCATATATGGGACAACACACATGTAAGACATGCAAAACCTCCCAAAATGTAGGAAGCACTCACCGAGCTAGTCTTTAGACTGCATATGGGGCAATAGACATGCCAAACAAAGTAAGCACACCAAACACACACACTTGAAGACACATAGAAAACACAATAGACAAGCGATGGAGTGTTCCTATTTCTAGGCTCAACATCATCTCAGGCACATTACAGGCACACATCGACCATTGGGCTTCACCACAACAATCTCCAATACATGCTTAAGGGTTGAGTTAGTCATAGAACTGCTCCCTACCTCCACAGAGGACTTTTGAAAATGACAAGATGATGCAATCTACTCCGAGAAATACACCATCCCCACCTCCACAAATGGCTTAAGATAAAAAAGGATATACATGATATCCCGCCTCCACAGAGGGCTTACATGATTGATTGATTGATTGCAAACAAACTCAGGATGCAGGAAGCACTCATCGAACTAGTCTTTAAACTGCACCTGAGGCCAAACACATTCTTAACATCTACAACAAACAACTTACCTTATATATGTCCCCACCTTAAGGTGGTTGATATCATGCATCGATATCAAGCATGTTAATGTAGGAAGAAAACACACAAGGGAGCACAAGATCTCACAAAGCCC
This sequence comes from Cunninghamia lanceolata, assembly GCA_027924645.1. Taxonomy (NCBI): domain Eukaryota; kingdom Viridiplantae; phylum Streptophyta; class Pinopsida; order Cupressales; family Cupressaceae; genus Cunninghamia; species Cunninghamia lanceolata. The sequence goes on from BSBN01001326.1 coordinate 1,462,494, forward strand.
ATGCCCCTCAGAGGTGACATGTACTTTTTGATCGCCAAATGTTCCCACAAGCACATCCCTACAAGAAACATGTTAGTGTCTACAACATCATGATAAACAACAACATCGATGCATATGATTAACCACACAAAGAGCCAAGGTTATACTATGAATTTGGAGTTTGAGGATAACTGTGAGGCTATATCATGAAGCTCTCTGAATCAAGCACCGCTAAGGCCAGATTCAAAGACAAACAAAGGTGCATAGAGCAGCAATATTGTTAAGGTTTGTAAATGAGATAAAGACATCATGAAATTCACTATGTGGAAAGCATGAGTGCTTCCACTAGCCAAGCATCGGTTAAGATATACAACCTCGTCGTCATATTAAGAACTAAGTCCATTTTTTTTATTGCTCTCGAAAGGGACACTAGGTCCACATCAGTATAAATATTTTTCATCATCCACTTGCTAGATAGAAACACTAGAGGAAGGGAAAAAATAAATAAGAGAGGAGAAACAAGTGTCTTAGGGACAGTCACATAGGAGGGTGCCCACTAGTCACCAACCACTATGTTATGTTCGTAAGACACAACACACAACAATGAAATCAAAGAGAGAGGCTATATAGAAGAACGATAATACAAATAGAAGGTCACAATAGAGGCAGTCTCCTAGTATCTCGGACCTTACAAGAGAATCAGGAGTCATCCTAAGAGGCCTAAACAACACAACACATCATGGGGGAAGCATATCACAAGAGAGATAAAGGTTAGAGATACTTACCTGTAGGGTCTTCATGTTAGATTTTGGAACTTGCAAACCTCTTGGAGATGTACTCGATCATGTTTAATGCAAAATTGAGTGGTTCTTATGAAAGTCTTGTTTATTATCATATGATGTTTGTTTCTCAAATTCTTGTTTAAATGAGACTTTTTGTTATTTATGAGGGGGAGAACCACTTTTTTCTCCAACTGCTGACATTCGTCTAATTCTTTTCTATTTTTTATCGAGTTTTCATTGTTGAATCTTTCTAGCATGGTAATGAGAATCATCTTGTACCATCTTACTCATTTGTATCGGTTGTTGTTCTTGCTTTTCTAATGCATTTTGATTATCTCTTGATCCATATAAGGATAATGGAGGAGGAACCTTAGCATAAATTCCATTTCTTCATGGACGAGGTGGATTGTCCACTTGTTTATTATCTACTTCAATCATTCCCACAATGTTATCATAGTCCAAGTAATCATCCTCATCTACTTCCACTAGACCTTGTTCCAACATATTGGTTTCAGTATGCTTAGGAAAAGGATTAGTGAAGATTTGTAAGTTCTGATTCGATGAAGCGACCGATTTATTTCCATTATCATTCACACCTGATACCTAGATGACATTTGAATCAATAAGGTCATGTATCTCATGTTTAAGATGCATACATCATTCAGTGTCATGTCCTTGCATTCGATGATAATGAAAAAAGGCATTACATCGAAGTAAGGTCCTTGCTTACTAGGATCAACAGGCTTGATTGGGGGAAGCTTTAGAATGTTATTACTCACAACTTGGTTCATAATAGAATGATAAGACTCAGATATTGGAGTAAAGTTTTTTGGTTGATACAATGCTTTCTTTGGATTGGTGATAGATGAAACATTCAAAAATTTGTTCATATGCAGTCCATTAATCTTGATGAAGCTCCTGTTATTGTTATTCCTCTTAAAGTTGTTTTGTGATGATCCACCTATGGATTGACCAACTTGAGCTGATGAGTTTTGGTTTTCATACTAACTAGACAAAAGTTGATAATCATGAAGGGCGATGGATAAATGTTGAAAGGAGTTATGCCTCATCAAGAGGATCTTATCACGAATATTAGGTTGTAGATTTGTAATAAGTATCTTCTAAACATCATCATCTTTTATCTAATATTGAATCTATGCATAAAGTCCTTAATACCGACTAATGAACTCAGTCAACTTCTCTTTCAGACGTTGTTTGCATTGAACCAAGTCAATAAGAATGACTTGAGGTCCAATATTTTCTTGAAAGTGTTGTAAAAATTGATCAATTAACTATGAAAAGGAGTGTATTGAGTTCAGAGGCAAAGAGCAATACCATTCTAAAGCAGTATCTTTGAGATATCACAGGAAAAGTTTTGCCAACAAATCCTTTTCAAAATAGAAATCGCTACACATAGCTGTAAATGCTGCCACATGAATATTAGGATCACCTTTTCCACCATATTTTTCAAAGCGGGGAGTCTCAAACCTTTCAGGCATAGGAGTTCTCAAGATTGCATAGTATAAAGGATTATGGGCATGATATGTTGGTAGACTAGGCTACGAAGAATTTGTCAAATTTGTTACCTTTTGTTGTAAAGCATTTATGCCCTATAAAAGTTGGTTTAGGATGGCATCATTTGGAGATGCGGTTTGTTGCGAGGAATTGGAACCAAAGTGAGGAGGTGAATGAGCTTGAGATATGATAGGCGGAGGCTGAGAATATGTCAATGGTGGTTGGACATAATGGTAGGTGGAAGTTGGTTGCAAGTAGGTAATAGGTGGCTGGAAATGAGTGGAATAGATAGGTGGTTGAGAACAATTATGCATAGAAGAGGTCCCCTTAGAAACCAAATTATAATAATCAAATCCCACAGCTTTGTAATTAGTCCCATTAGATTCTCCCATACTAGTGGTAGCATTACTATGAGCATTTGCATCAGTTGTTAAGATCGTTGATGTAAAAGTGGATATTCCCATAGTTGGTATAGGTACTGATACTTGAGTATGAGATGGTAATAAAGTGTTATTTATCACTTGTGCACATTCAGTCACTGGCATGATATTGGTTTGTATAATATGTGCTAGACCATGAATTGCATTAACACCATCTTGTCCCTCTTTTATCAATTCTCCTATATTATGAATCGTAGGGATAGCTTCTTCAGGTATTCTCTAATTTTCCATAAATGATTGAAATTCGGCTAGCTCTTTATCCAATTTTTCTATTTGCTCATCAGATACATATCTTGTTGCCTCAATAGTGTCATCAACATCATGAAACCTTTGCTCTTCCATTGTACTTGTAATGGGTGTAATATCTTGTAATATTTGAGTCTCTCCTTTTGTAAAGAAGGTGTTCAATGTGTCAACTTCTTCAAGAGCACTAGATCCCATGTGTCATATGATTCTTCTCAAAGGAATATTTATTTTAGGGCAGTAAGTTATTAGAGTCATGCAGCAATATGCTCAAATTTTAAGCGTGAGCTATGTTGTAAATGCTTTATTTTTTTGTACTTTTTCAATGCAAATGAATGAAACAAAAGGTGTTGTAAGGATTTTGGTCAAGGGAAGAAAATTATATGTCTGATATCAGTCCAAAACAACAGTAATATCCTTCACAACACACTCTCGATGCAAATCTAAAATGACGATAGGTCAAAATATAATGAAATATGTCAAAATATGCAATTTTTTCACCAAATCTTGATGCAAAAGAGCATGCCAAAGGTGTTGTGAGGAAAATGATGATTGAAAGAAAAATATATCAGTAATAACAGCCACTTAATGTCAAAATATCTATCACAACATGCTTTTAGTGCCACTTAAGGTCAAACCCAAGTGAAAATATAGCCAAAATGAGGAATTTTTCACGGTTTTTCAACTCCAAGACCTAGAAAAAGAGGTGTTCTAATAAACTTTAGGAGGTGTAGAAAATAATAACAATGATATCAGTCACCTCAATCCATGAAATTTGTCACAACACACTTGGAGTGCAAACTAGGTCAAACCCTAGGGCAAAATAGTAAAAATGTGTAGTTATTCACCAAATTTTTAATACAAGAGGCCGATAAAAAGGTGTTGTGAATATTTTCAGTAGGGGAAGAAAATAATTACCCTAATAACATCTAATTATTGAAAAAATACTCTTCACAACATGCCTATGGTGCAAATTTAGAGAGTCAATAAGGTAAAATCTAGTGAAAATCAATGTTTTTCAAGCTCTAGGTTTGAGATCTTGACATAAAGTGCTATATGAATGCTTTTAAGTCTTATTTATGATGAAAATGAAGTGTACTAAGATCTTAAAATGAACTCCACACCCTAGGATGCAAAATTCAAGTGCAAATTTAATGAAAATGCATGAAAATTGCTAGTTTTTTGTTGAAATTTTCTATGCAAAAATGCAAATATTTGAAATCTAATTGAAAATTTACACTAAAATTAAATACTAAAGTCAAATGCAAGTTTTAATGAGTCTCTAAAATCAGTAGAAAAATCTGAAAGAAGATTTTGCCTACAAACCCTAGATTTTGGAATTACTAGGTTATATGAAAAATTGTCAAAATTTCTACAAAACCCTAGCAATTATATGATAAAAATGCAATGCAAATTATTGAATTTTTTAAAATTTCTATAGTTTATATCAGATATGATGTAAAAATCATGAATTTGGAAAAATTAGAATGAATTGATGCAAATTAGTAACCCTAAAATGTAATTTTTTTCAAATTTTTCTTTTTTTTTTGAAAATTTCTCGATGCAATAAGACGAATGACTATATGAATGAATCAAATCGACCCAAATATAAAGACAAAGACTTAGAAAGTTGCAATTAATCCAAAAACATGGGTTCACCAAAATGTTTAGGGTAAAATTTGGATTGTTTAATGTTTTAGTTGTTAGATGTTTGAATCATCCTTTCACCCTTTACATTCAAGGACCTAGGGTCGAGTGGAAATGCACTATCATACCCTAGGTCACTGTGAGATGTAGGGAAGCTTGGATTAGGGTGTTTAATTGCTAATTTTCCTTCTCTTATGCTCAATTAACCATTAAAACCCTAATTTCACAAATACGACAATAAATGGATGAATTACAGAAAAAGCTCTTGCAGAGGGATGTAAAATGTCAAATCAGAGAGTACCTATTTTGGGGGTTTTGAGGTAGAAAAGTTGAGGGCACAGGGGAAGGCATCCAATTCCAAGGAATATATTTTTGTCTGGATTTGAGAACTCAGTCTACAACTCTTTCTTGTTGTTCCAGATATTTTCCCATCATGGAACTTGGAGGACTAATGAGAAAGCACCCAAGTCTAGGGGGTATATTTTCTTCCTGTTCTATAATTCTGACACTCCAAGATGTCTTCCTATAACTTCACTTTGTCTAGCTCCTCAACTTGTAACTTGCAACCATGAAAACTTTGGGAGGGGGTTGTGGTGTTTAGAGGCTTGCCTCAGTCAAGCCCTAGAGGACACTTAAGTCTTCAAACACCATTTTCAAATAGAGAGTGTGTGCCCTTGTGAGGTAGAGGTAAAAACCAAAGGAAATGATGATGAAAACACAATATAATGTCACCTTGTAGTGAAGGTCTCATGGGAGGAAGATGCTCTTCATTCCATGAGAGAATGGATGCTCAAATATGCAAACACAAACACATAAACCACACAAATCTACTCGTGCAACACAATGAAATCCTTGAATCACCTTGAGAGTGCACAAACATCATCATGACCATCTAGTTTCTAAATGAATGCCTAAACATGCTTTTATATGCAACTACAAACATTCCCGCCAAGATTTCATAAATTCAAACTTACCGTGTCTGCCTAGGGACTAAATAACGGTCATAAACAAACACTTCAAATTTGGGACTGCCCCAAAATAGTGCATGACTAGGGTGTGGGTGCCCACGTCCTCCCCCCCTATTTTCAGTAGGGCTAAGCTCAAGGGGTCCCCCTAGGCCCCATTTGTCATGATACCTAGGGCTCATTCCATCAAGATGCCAAATTATGATGTAAGATGTCCTAAATGCACACCAAAGACCCGGGAGCGAAACCTAAAGAGGGAAAAGCCCCCAAGGGGACATTTTTTGACGTTATAGGAACAAATTTCTATGCCTCAATTTTCACCTAGCATTATAGGATACATTTTAGTCATGGCCAACTAGTGTGAACATAGATACCCTAGGGATACTCCTTCACATACATCGTCATATATATCAGACACTAGAAACTACATTGTTGTGGATTCCCATGACCATACTAGCAATGCATATTCCAGTCATGGCTCTGCATGTTATACAAACCCAAACCTATATGCAGTGATGCAAAATAAAAATGACTTAGCAATGCAGCAATATGAAATTGATAAAACCAAATAGTTGTTGGAGTCATTGTTGCAACAAGAAGTAGAAATAGAAAAATAGATTAGGATGCTAGAATCTAGGATGCAGCCTAATGCATTCCCTTCTGCCCCTAAAAATTAGTTTGATCACTCCCCTACTCTTCCCTTAGATCATGTGTACAATCAGCTAGATCTCTCATGGTTGATTACAAAACAATGAGTATGTCAACCAAGGTCTACAAATAGTTGCCCAAGTTTAATGGGTATGATATTTGGGAAGGAGACACACATGTTGATGTATTCTCAAAATTCATGGAAGAACATCAGTTTGAGGATGAGGACATATGGATGAGGTTCTTTGTTAGGTCCTTACATGCAAAGGCAAGAGAATGGATCTAAAATTTTCCAGGGCAGTCCTTTGCCTCATGGAATGAACTTGTGGCAACATTTGAAAAGGAATTTGCTAAGAGTCTTAACCCTGCTGATCTTGTCATAGAGCTAGAAAAAATCAGGAGACAAGAGGGAGAGTCATGCAGATATTTTGGTCACAAGTTTTTTGTTTCCCTTTCCAATATTCCAAATGATTTTAGACCTAACATTCACACGCATTGATGTGTTTTTGAAGCATATGAAACTAGATTGAGTTATGTGTGGGAGGATTTCAAAATAACAAGTATGCAACAGGCATATTTGTCCCTAGACTCCATGGAGAAAATGAGGGATGACTACATAAAGGGTTTGTTGTCCACAAATGCATGTGTTTCTAGTAATAAACATTTTTTATTTGAAGAGAAATAATGCAGATACAAGCAATCAGATGAATATAGCATCAGATAATGATGATTGTGTAGTCAGAAGGGTAGAAGGGGAAGATGGCGCATCATATGATAGTGATGCATATGGTGAAAGCAATGTATGCACCTACCTTTGGCTAGATATCTCAACAAGTGAAGGTGAGAATGATGAAAATAATGATGATTACCAGCCTACTGCTAAGGTATGTGGTTCAGTGAATAATGAGGATGTTGTGTACATCGATGAACAATTAGATGGATCAGCTTCTATGGTTGAGTATAAAATCTATGCACAGGTAAATGAAACATGGGATGAACAAGAAACTTGTTTCTTGTTTGATTTGATGTTGTCCTTTGTTCCTATTTGTGATAAGGTAGTTGGTTCTTGTTTGCATGATGCAGATGTAGCTATGGTTGTACATGAGGATAACCAATCAGAGATAGTCATTGGTGTAGCCATTGAGTTTCAATGTGAAGATCCTTCCCTAGATTTTAAAGATGGGGATCATGTGGATGCATATGAGAACCTATTTGTGTGGTTCAAGCTATGTTTTCTCCCTCATGCAGAGTGTGCTTCATCTTAGCCACAAAAGAAATAGAGTGAGAATGAATGTGGAAGAACAAGTATGTCATCAGTCTATTTGTAGTAGTGAATATGACACAATAAGTTACCAAGGTGGAAATGAAACAAAGAGACAATCAGAAGAAATTGGTTCTTCATTTGAGGTGTCTCATGATCTTGATTTATGTGTTGATGTTTTGAATTGCAGTCTGAGTCATGCTTATGATTCAGCAGTTGAAGGTTATAGAATCACATATTAGAGCTTTGTTTAAGAGTTGGGGGAATTGAAAATGAATATGAATGTTTCCACTTTGATGTGGGGTGTTTTCTAGCCCCTGAATGTGTTGGTGTTGTAGTACACATTGAGTCCTTTGTGTGGGATATTTACATGAATGAGCAGCGAGGCATGTTTATGTCTGAGTTTCAAAATGTTGCATCCCAACTAGAAGGTATTCTTGAGCTAGAATCTTTCCATTTTGTTCTACAAGATGAAGTGCCTTCTCTTGTGGATCAATAGAGCATTCAGACACAGTTTACTTTGCCATGTGAATTGGAGGTGTTTTCTTTTTCACTCAAATTTGCATGAAAAGGTCAGCAGATATGATAGCCTAACACATGATCATTGAGGTTTTCCTTCATTTGTTTCTTTTGTTGTTGACCTGGCTTTTAGTTTTTCACCCCTTACTACTAGGAACAAGCATGATATGGATATGAATAGGTCAATTACCTATCTCTTATGGTTGCCTTGTAGTAGTTATTTCACTGATGAAGCTGAACTTGGCTCCACAAGCATATGTTACAAATTAGAACATATTGATGATAGTTTTCAGTTGTTGCAGTTGGGTGAAATATGCAAATTCAGTGTGAGGGAGATTAGCTCTTTCATTCAGCTTGTCTTTGATAGAGGCAAGTAGGTTCAGTCACTTGGTGCAGCTTTAACCTCCAACATGTTTAAATTTTGAATATAGTCATCTTTCCTTTTGTGCCTTCATGCCTATGACTATATGCCTCATAAATATGTTTTTGTTGTTTCCCCTTGTTCATTTCTTCCTTTTGGTCTGCCCAGAGATGTTCTAAAATTCCCATTATGCCATTGTTTGCCACACATCCCCAACTAGAGCCAGTGTTAACACCTGAAAAATGAATTCCTAACTTGTACCTTTTTTCCCTAAATTTAGTGAAAATCACACTTTATGCCTCTAATGTTGAGCCTATTGATGATAATCGATCAGAGATATCTTTCATAGGTTTTTGTGTGTTTGCCTTTTAAAATACAATGGAAAAGCCCCAAAATTTGTTAAGTCCCAATATCTTAAGCCTTTCCCTTGTGTTTTCTACCTTTGTCAGAGTTACAAAGTTTTAGACTCCTCCCTTTTGGCGTGCCATCACAAGGCTAAATTGCCTAAGCATTAAGTGTTGAAAATTTGTATGTGTTTTGGAGGTCAGACTTTGGGCCTTTATCATTTGGTCTTCTTCGAGGCAAGTGTCAGGGAGAAGCTCCGATGTCTAAAGTCTGATAGGGCAAGTGTTAATTTTTCATGTATGTTGGAGGTTGAAGTTCAGGCTTCCTTCCTTCCATATTCTTCATGGAATGCAGAAGGAAGATGGTTTGACGGTCGACCCCTGATAGATGTCAAAGAAAAATGAAAAATTAGATGCTCTTGATAAGTTTAAGCTTTTCAAAGCCTTGGTTGAAAATGAAATGGATACTAAGATCAAATGTTTAAGATCTGATAGAGGAGGTTAGTTTACATCAAATGAATTTAAAAAGTTTTGTGGAGATTATGGTATTTAGAGATGTTTGTTAGCAACTAGAACCTGTTAGTAAAATGGGGTAGTGGAAAAGAAGAATAGGACTGTGAAAGAAATATCTAAGGCAATGATGAAAGATACAGAGTTGCCTGATATGTACTGGAAGGAAGCAGTACACATTGTTGTCTATCTAACTAATAGAGTGCAGTTAAGGGTAAACAACACTAAGACTCCTTATGAGCTATGGTATGAAAGACTTTCCACTATTAAATACTTCAAGATCTTTGGTAGCAAATGTTATATTAGAAGAGATGAAGAAGACCTAGGAAAGTTTGACTCAAGAAGTGATGAACGAGTCTTTCTTTGTTACTCAACCAGAAGTAAGGATTATAGATGCTATAACAAGAGGTTGGGAAAGATGATTGAAAGCACAAATGTCAAAGTGGATGAAGAGCTAAATCAAATCTCACAAGAATCAGAAGACTCTGGAGCTGACATCTTCCCTTGCATTGAATATGAAGAAGAAGAAGTGAAACAAGAAAAGGAACAAGAACCAGAGCAAGTACCTAAGACTCCAACAAAGTATGTTTAGAAGAACCGCTTAGAAGATCAAATCATTGGAGATAAGAATGAAGGTGTATAGACAAGAAGAAGGCTTGCCAAAATACATGAGCAAGTAAATTTGTGTTTATTATCAAAAGTAGAACCTAAGAACTTTGTTGATTCTAGCAATGATGATGGATGGATAAAAGCAATGGAAGAAGAATTGGATTAGATTGAAAATAATCAAACATGGCAATTGGTTCCCAGACTAGCCAATAAGAATGTTATAGGAACAAAGTGGGTGTTCCAGAACAATCTTAATGAAGAAGGTGAAGTTGTAAGGAATAAGGAAAGATTGGTATGTAAGGGCTACTCTCAAGTTGAATGCATTGATTTTGAGGAGATTTTTGCTTTGGTATCTAGGATGGAGGTAATTAGAATGTTCCTTGCTCTTGCTACTCACAAGAACTTCAAAGTATATCAGATGGATGTCAAGTCAAAATTTTTGAATGGTGATCTAGAGGAAGAATTCTACATTGAGCAACCAGATGGTTTTTAGATAGTAGAAGATCCAGATATGGTATGTAGACTCAAAAAGGCTTTGTATGGTCTCAAGCAAGCACCTAGGCCTTGGTATGCTAAGTTAGACAAGTACTTGCTTCAGTAGGGATTCAAGAAAGGTACTATAGATAGTGATTATTATATCAAGGAAGAAGGAAACATGATTTTGATAGTTGCAATATATGTTGATGATATCATTTTTGGTGGAGATAATGATATGTCTACAAGATGTTTGCAAAAGAGATGCAAAAAGATTTTTAGATGTCTATGATTGGTGAAATGTCTTTCTTCCTTGGGCTTCAAATTTCTTAGCTAGATGATGGTATCTTTATTTCACAAGCTATGTATGTCAAAGAAATGTTGAAGAAGTTTGGTACGGAGGATTCAAAACCAGTGAGTACTCCAATGGTCACTAGATGTCACTTGAGCAAGGATGATGAGTCTTTGGAGGTGGATCAGACTTACTATAGATCTATGATTGGAGGTGTTGGTTTTTTCCCAGACTGGATGCCTATTCCTAGATTTCCCTACAAGGTAGCCATCAATGATCAACAGGATCTCTGGGCCAGGGGCCAACGGTGTAGGAGATAGACTCTATATTTTATCTCCTCTTCTTCTTCAGGCTCTGCAAAACCTAGGGGGGTATTCCCTATTCAACATCCTTGAGGATATACATACAAGGCTGGGATGCTGACAGAAAGTAGATAAGTCCTCTTGTGAGTAGACCAAAACTGTAAGATAAGAGCAAAGGGGCTAGCTTTGGGTCTATTTGCAGTTGTAGACAGGGGACTGAAGATCCTAAAACTAATTCTAATGTCCTAATGGTTGTTTTAGAGTTTGGTTTTGATTTTAAGTTTGGATGCAAAGCTGGACATGGTTGTAACACAAACACATAGCAAGATTGGTGCCTATCCAGGGCCTAGAGTCAGTAGACATACACCTGTGAATGATATGCATGAACAACTAAAACTAGATTTCAGGGGGATACATATGATACCTACCTTACAGATATCTCCCAATACAGAGTGTTAAGCTATCTATACTTATGGCATCCCTACTGCAGTATACCCTTCCCAATGTTCAATCTGAGAACAATTTAATCTACCCCTTGAGCAGAAGTTAAGAGATCAAACATTCAACACAGGAATTCTATGTTCTAGAGTCTCAAACATTGCTTGAATATCCAGACTTAGAAGAAAGATACATGCAATACTGGAGACAAAATTAACAAAACACATGCTAACATAGCATTTCTCATATAAAATTAACCATGAAATCAGTGGATTCATGCAAAAACGTACAACAAGAGATACATAAACTCATAGCTTTTTATGGATAGAGCAGCCAAAACCAACTGTATTGTATCACAGAGCCAAAATGTTCAACTTTCAACAACCACAAAATGAGTAACACTTCCTGCTTATAACAGCCAAAGAAGTGTACTCAGCATTAATTACATGGCTTTGACAAAAAAAATCTGCCAGATACAGCCCTTAGAAGGAATGGCGCTCAGAAAATATTAATGTAGCAGACAAAGGGGGGCCTCGAGCCATGCGCCACCCTCGGGGGTCTTCATTCAAAAATCAAGTGACCTAACCATGTGTACCATTGCCCACATCCTTGCATCGTCGCCATTAAGGGTCTCAACCACCCGCGGTCGCTTGAAAACTGTTGCTACATTCAAAAAGGATTTCCCGCCAAAATGCATTTTACTGAAGTTTCAAATGTGCAGGAAGAATAGTCCCACATTGGTGCCACGGAGACTCCCTCAATACTTTATAAACACGGCCAATAACATACTAAACGTTGAGCGCTTTTGCCGCGCTCGACCCACGGTCCTCCTCCAAAGCCCGTCGCCCAGACCCAAGCCATCGGCTCGCCTCAAAAACCTCCTGCCGACCTCCGTTGTCTCACCGACCGCTACACTACAATCCCCTCCATCAGCCAGAGACGCACCATCAGGCCAACCTTCCAAACTTCCACCGATAGCATGAGTCTCTCCGATCGCTACTCCAAACTACCCTATCGGTGTGACTGACACCATCGGCCAACATGAAATTCCTCCTGCTGATAGAACAACTCCCGCCGATAACATATTGGCCTCCCCCTTCATCGGTCAAACCCTCCACTGTCGGCCCAACACAATCCATCCTCGTCGACAACACAAGTCACGCCGAAGACCACCTCCATCGGTGTGACTTACACCGTCAGAGCAACCAAAATCTCCCCAGCCGATCTCACTAGTTATGCCGATAGACATCGGCCTCCCATCTCTGTCGGTATGACCAAAGCCATCGGCTGACCTCAAAATGCCTATGTCGATACTCAATCTCACTCCGATGGCATACCACATCCTAGGTCTTCAGTGAGACCATCCTCCCTCAGAGCAACAAGAAAATCCCTGGCCGATAGCACAAGCCCTGCCAACGACCACCTTGAACATCCCTCATCGGCCAGACACCTTACATCGGCAGCCCAAAAATTTGCTTCGCTGATAGCCAAACACACGTTGATGACCACTCCAAATCCTCATTGGCCTGACACTACCCCATCGGTGGACCCTCCAATGGCTAGCCCGATATAAAACCTCACTCTGATGGCATTCCCCATCGGGGTGACCTCCTTCCATTGGCAAACCATAAAAGACTGCTGCCGATATGCCAAAGCTCGCCGATGAACACTTGACTTACTCCCATTGGCATGACCAATATCATTGGTGGAACCACAATCTCCCACGCCGATACTACAAAGTCACAGCGATGAACAAAAAGCCTCACTCTACCCCCTTGTCAGCTAAACACATGCCCATCGGGAAACCAGAAAGAAGATATGCTGATGATAGAAGTCATCCCAATGGCACATCACTACCACATCGGTGGAACTAAAAATACTCCAGCCGATAGGCCAAACTCTTGCCAATGGACAAGAAGACCTAGGGTTTAAATGAAGAAAACCACCAACATGCAGAAACAACCTCCAGGTCAAAAATAAGTACCAACACTGGCTCCGAATGGGGATGTGCAGGTGAAAAACCTGCAGTGAGAACCAGATCTCTGGGTAGACCAGGCAAAAAACCAAAAAAGCACGAACTGTACAAGACATTTACACTATATACATATTTTTACAAATGTGCACAGCGACAAGTCATCTATGCAAAATAGAACTTAAGGAATTGGCCATGCACAGGCAATTCCAGAAATACACCATCTAGGGCCTGGAGGAAATAAGAATCCTCCCCATGAATACTGCAAATTTGATATGGGCCCATCCATAAGGGTTCAAATTTACCATGTTTACCCTTTTCTTGACCTTTTGCATTCCATATGAGCACCAGATCATTGACTTGAAACTTCCTTTTTGTAGCTCTTCTATCAAACTGATATTTCATATCTTGTTGTCTCTTGAGGTTAATCTCGTGTGCTTTCCTTCTATTCTCATCCAATGCAACCAGCTGATTCACTCTTTCTATCATGGAGTCTTCAATCTCCTCATCATTTTCCTGGATGAATCTGTAAACTGGTAGGAGATTGTTTATGGGCAATCTGGCTGATGCACCATATACTAGCTCAAAGGGTGACATTCCAATAGCCTTTTTTACTGTCACTCTGTCAGCCCATATTGCTAACTTTAATTTTGAGTCCCAAGATCTCTTGTTCTTGTCCAGTATCCTCTTGATAATTTTCATGATGCTTTATTTGCTTGATTCTGCTTGACCATTTCCTTGTGGGTGGTATGGTGATGCATATGATAGATTGATCCCATATTTGTTGCAAAAATCAACAAATTCACTTGATTTGAAACACATAGCGTTATCAGTGACTATCTTGAATGGTACTCCAAACCTGATGATAACATTTTCCAATATGAAATCCATCACCACCTTACTTGTAGCTCTCTTAGTTGGAATGGCCTCAATCCATTTGGTAAAGTAATCAGTTGCCACTAAAATCTAACTGTGTCCCCCACTTGACTTGTCTGCAATTTCCCCTATGAAGTCAATTCCCCATTGCTGAAATGGAGCATCCACAGTTATAGTTCTGAGAGGTAAAGCACCATCATATCTCAATTTTCCTGAGAATCTTTGGCAAGGGTCACACTTCCTCACTAACCTTTGTGCATCTGAAAAGAGAGTGGGCCACCAATATCCTGCTCTGAGAGTCTTATGAGCTATTGTTTGAGCAATATAATGTCCACCACACAATCCTTTATGCATATCAATCAAAACATTGTTAGCCACATCTTCATCCACACATCTCAGCAGCACACCATCAGGGTTTTTCCAGTATAGCTCACCTTGAACAATAACATACCTGATTGCATGTAACTTTAAAGTCCTCTTTTGGCTGTCACTGAAATGGGAAGGACAATTCAGATTTTGCAAGTAGTATATAATGTCCTTGTACCATTCAGATCTTGATACATTTACACTCTCATTTTGGACTACATTAACTTGGCATGCTTCCAAGTTTGACTATGCCATCATCTTGGCTAATCCTTGTCCTCTTACCAACTTGGTAATTTTTATGTCTATGTTGAACTCTTGCAGTTTGTTTATCCATCTACACCTTCTTCCAGTCACCTCCTGCTGAGTGAATATGTCTTTGACTGCTGCATGAGGTACATATGCAATTACATGTGATCCTACCAGGTATGGTCTGAAACTTTTGATGGCTCTGACTAGTGCATATGCCTATTTTCCATAATATCATACTTCAACTCAGAAGCCTGCAAGGACATACTGAAGAAAGCTATGGGCTGTTCAAAACCATCTTCATTTTTCTATAGCAAACATGTAGCAATAGTGTGAAAGGAAGCAAATGAAAATACTTGGAATGGCCTAGAAAAATCAAGAGATTTAAGAACAGGGGCCATCTTGATTGCCTCTTTGATACTCTGAAATGATTCTATTGCTTCACTTTCCTAGTTGATAGTTGCATCCTTCTTCATCATCTTGGAAATGTTCCTTGTGGTTTTTGCAAAGTTGGGAACAAATCTCCTAACAAAATTTATCTGTCCAAAGGAGGACTGAACTCCTTTTACAGTTTTTGGCATTTGAATTCTGTCAATAGCAGCCACTCTCTCTAGATCTATCCTAACTCCATCCTTGGAAACAATGTGTCCCAGGAGCTTTCCTTCAACTACCCCAAAGGCACACTTCTTTGGATTTAAAGAAATACCATACTCTAGTGCTCTTATGAAAATTTGCTCTAGATGCAAACAATGCTGCTCTTCCTTCTTTGAATATGCAGTCAAGTCATCCTGATATACAGCCAGGATTGAATCAATCAACCCTACAAAAGCAACATCCATTGCTCTTTGTAATGTAGCACCTGCATTTGTTAATCTGAATGGCATTCTAACATATACATAAGTTCCCCATGGAGTGGTGAAGGCAATCTTATACTGTTCTGATTCCTTTACCTTCACCTGATTATAACCTAAAAATCCATCCATCATGGATAAGAGTTCACAACCAGTCACTCTCTGCAACATAGCTTCCATATTAGGCAGTGGATAGTTATCCTTTAAAGAGGATACATTCAAGTTCCTGAAATCAACACAAAGCTTAATATCACTGTTCTTATTTCTGACTGGGACAAGGTTAGACACCCAAGTTGAATGTCTGATTGGCACAATTATTCCAGCTTCCCTAAGCTTTTTAAGTTCTTCTTGCATCTTTGGAGCTAAGGTAGGATTAATAGATCTTTGTCTCTATCTGAATGGCTTAGCTCCAAGCTTCAATGGGATCTCATGTTGGAATAGATCTTCCCTATAGGCTTTTAGGTCCTCATATGACCAAGCAAAAACATGTTTATACCTTTTCAGTAATGCAATCAGCATACTCCTGATGTGTGGTTTGAGCTGTCTACCAATGTACACCTTCTTGGGGGCCTGAGATGTCCCCAAATTTATCTCTTCTAAATCTTCTTTGTTTGTGGGAGATGTCCTTGTGACCAATTGGTCTCTATTATCAAAAGCTCTTTCCAAAGCTACTAACCCTCTAGGGATTTTATTAGTCTTCAATTGAATTATCTCTTTTCCCACAAGAGTTTCTTTTCCATCTATAGTCTCTACAAAAGCTTGGAAATCAATTTCTTGATTCTCATATTCATCTATGTAGTGCAAAAATTTTAACAAATCCCTATCATCATCAAACACTTGCCAACTGCATATATTTTCTGGTACTACAGGCCTGATTTTAACTTCTACATTTGTAACATCTGACAGAGTGATGTCATCTGGCCTTATTACAACATTAGCTAAGAAATCAACCATAACATTCTTTGATCTCTCTACCCAGCCTATTGAAAATGCATCAAATAGTTCAATGGTATCCCAAACAGCATGCTTGTATTGTTTCAATCTTTTATTTTTTGAAGCATACCTATCTCTAATTTGGGATACAATCAGCTTAGAATCCCCAAATACTCTTAGCATTTTGATTCCATGTTTGAGAGCAATATTTAGGCCTAAAATTAAAGCCTCATATTCTGCAATGTTGTTTGTGCAAACAAACCTCAGCAAGAAAGAAAATTTGAGGAGCTTACCAGTTGGAGATAGCAAAACAACTCCAGCTCCAGAGCCTTCTTTTGCACAAGCTCCATCAAAATACATGGTCCATAAACCTTACTGGTCCAGCTCTTTAATGCAGACGTTTTTCTCTTTATCTTCCCTATCATCTGAGACAACCTTGAAGTTATCACAGTCAATGTTTACAAAGCATATCTGTTCCTCTGCTTCTTGGTCTTCCACTGTCTCTGATGATCTTTGTTCTCTGATTAGCCTAACATCCCTACCATTCATTGGAATCATGGCATATGACAGGTCCAGCTGCATACTTCCACCAATTAGTGCAGCCCATCTTCTTGACAGCAACATACCATACTGTGGCTTGATGTCAACCACTGTTATATTCATTTTATATCTCTTTTCAAGAAATGCTGCCAGTTTGAAGTCTACATCCTTCATGATTCCAATAACTGGTACCTCTCTGGCATCCATAGCATAACATTTTCCACATGCCTTGTCAATTTTCAATCCAGCTTGTTGCATGATGGCCAAAGGCATGACATTTGTAGATGCTCCAGAGTCAAGCATACAGTTTCTGATTATTTTTCCATTTATAACCAGGGATACATAAAATGGTTCCACTTGTGAAGGACACTTTGTCATAGTCACTCCTAAATAGACTTTAGGAGCCTCATCTTCTTCATTACACATGACATGCTTCTCACCCTGGATCTGAACATTTTGTTTAGCTTGAAAAGGTACCCCTGAAATTAGGGATATTGTCCTATTCTTGATCTCTTCAACCTTCATCAGTTCCATAAGCAGAACAAAGACTTTTACCTAGGAGAGGACTTGAGCTATATCAAATGGAGCATAATTTTGTATAACAGTTGTAGCTTGCTCCACAATCTTGTTTTTATCCTGAACTGATTTAGCTTTTACTTTCATAGTCCCCTGATCATCATTCTTGTCTTGAGAACCTTTACTTTGATCTTTAGCCTGAGGAATTCTATTTTCTGGTCCTTGGGGTTCATGACCTGTTCTATGTCTAAAATTCTGTTTATTATTACCCCACTGCCTTTTTTGTGGTTCAATTCCTTTATGACCATGCAATGGTTGACCTGCAGAAACATCCTCTATTTGACGCAAGCTGCTTATCTGAGCTTTACCTCTGAGACTGTAGTTACTCTTGACTTGGGCAACTGTTGTAGCTATGAAGGCCCTAATTTCCTCATCAGAAGGTCGTTGTAAGTTACTCAGAAAATTATGCGAGCTCTGAGCATACACATAGCTCTCTTCATTACCTTCATCATAAAAGTCCTATTGACAGGCCCGAATTCCATCATCTGTACTCTCATCAGCATCATAAATGGGGTATCCATTGTTTGTGGACATCATATTAACATCATCATCTTGCACATAATGTGGCTCATTGCATTCATTACAAGATGTAGTAGTATCACACAAGGACTGAGCAATCATACACTGTGACTATGAATGTGGCATCTGACAAATTATACACCATGGAGTATCATCAACAATATTTACAGCTTTCTTTAGAGGATCAAGAGTTTCTTTGACATGTTGAGTCCTCTGATTTGTGTTGTTATGTGGGAATATAGGCTTACCATTATGCCAATTGGTATTATAAGGCATATCATGCAATGATGGCCTCTTTTCCTACCTTTGATAGACTTGCCTATCAGGACCTATCCCTTTTTCACTTCTAGCTAGTCTGTAGCTTAGGTCCTTAACAACATTTGCCAATTTGTCTATCTTATCTTCAGGGGCAGATGTATTACCTTGAGTGTTCTGAGGCTTGTTTGGATTCTGCAGAATTTTCACATCATCCCTTCTGTTAGTCTTACCTGATACTTTCCTGTTGTTCTCAATATTTACTGCAATTCTGAAAGCATCCCTGATAGTAGCAGGACTTTTATCTCTTAATCCATATGTAGTTTTTGCATCAAAGGCGTTGATATACAATATTATGCACATAGGTTCATTTGGCCTCATGTGATGTGGCAATTTGTTTAACACTTTAGTAAATCTTGCATTAAAATCTGCAACCTGCTCATTTGACCCTTTAGTGATACTGGTAAACTCATTTACAAAAAAGCTAGGGTCAGTTTTGTCACCATATTGCTCCTTGAACATCCTTTTAAAATCATCCCATGATGAAATACTCCGGCCAGGTAGATTCTTATACCATTCCTTGGCTTCATCAACTAAGGATTGCATGAATGACTTCATGAAAACATCCTCATGTTCAACCTCAAAGTTATCCATGACATTTTGAAAAGCCTTTAGATGATCTTCTCCTGACACTGTGTTGTTTCCTAAAAATTTAGGCACTTGCAGCCTCAGATGCTTGTCAATGGGGTTAGGATACCCAAGAATACCATCAAATACCAGCTGTCTGAATCTATCTAACTGCATGGGCTGTCTATCAAACTGATTAATATTAATATTTCTATTTGCATTCTGGTTTCTTACATTGTTCAGTGGTATCCTAGCATCATTCACATTTTATCTCTCATCATTATGCTGATGTTGCACTTCATTTCTCTGTTGATGTCTCTGCACATTTGCATTCTCAAGGGTAGGAATTGAATTATTTTGGGCAGCCCTTAAAGCTTGCACTTTCTTCCTCAGGTCATCTCTGATTGTTATTGCCTGCTGATATTCGAACTCGGCCCTTAAGCTTCTAATTTCATTAGCTAGTTCTTCCTCGCTAGGCCTAGAGGAGGATGGTTTTACCATATTCTGATCTTCATCTTCATCATCCCTCAGAGACTCTGCCTCTTCAAACCTTTCACTAGGGTCTAGAAATGGGCATTCTTGGAACACCTCTGACCTCATTCTCACGCTACCACCCTATTGCCTCTCATATGCACCCTAAATATCAGCTTCTGCATTTGAAAAGTAAGGCACATGCTGTCCTGATGGCCTAGGGTTATCTTGCATATCATCATTTTTTCTGGGGGAACCCTCATGATTGACTGAGACAGCTCCCTTTCTTTTGTACATCATTCTTCTTGTTACTGGTAACTCTTCAAATAAAAGATTTTGTTGGGATCTTCTCCCCTGCATATAAGTTTTACTTTGACCGGTTGGGAGATTACTTCGGAGTCGCCACCTATTACTAGGAACTGTTTTCTTTTGAAAATCAGGATTCTTTCACAATTCCCCAGCAGAGTCACCAATTTCTGTTGGTTTTTCCCAGACTGGATGCTTATTCCCAGATTTCCCTACAAGGTATCCATCAATGATCAACAGGATCTCTGGGCCAGGGGCCAACAGTGTAGGAGATAGACTCTATATTTTATCTCCTCTTCTTCTTCAGGCTCTGCAAAACCTAGGGGGTATTCCTTATTCAACATCTATGAGGATATACATACAAGGCTGGGATGCTGACAGAAAGCAGATAAGTCCTCCTGTAAGTAGACTAAAACTGTAAGATAAGAGCAAAGGGGCTAGCTTTGGGCCTATTTGCAGTTGTAGACAGGGGACTAAAGATCCTAAAACTAATTCTAATGTCCTAATGGTTCTTTTAGAGTTTGGTTTTGATTTTAAGTTTGGATGCAAAGATGGACATGGTTGTAACACAAACACACAGCAAGATTGGTGCCTATCCAGGGCCTGGAGTCAGTAGACATACACCTGTGAATGATATGCATGAACAACTAAAACTAGATTTCAGGGGGATACATATGATACCTGCCTTACAGATATCTCCCAATACAGAGTGTTAAGCTATCTATACTTATGGCATCCCTACTACAGTATACCCTTCCTAATGTTTAATCTGAGAATTTTTAATCTACCCCTTGAACAGAAGTTAAGAGATCAGACATTCAACACAGGAATTCTATGTTCTAGAGTCTCAAACATTGCTTGAATATCCAGACTCAGAAGAAAGATACATGCAATACTGGAGACAGAATTAACAAAAGACATGCTAACATAGCATTTCTCATATAAAATTAACCATGAAATCAGTGGATTCATGCAAAAATGTACAACAAGAGATTCATAAACTCACAGGTTTTTATGGATAGAGCAACCAAAACCAACTGTATTGTATCACAGAGCCAAAATGTTCAACTTTCAACAACCACAAAATGAGTAACACTTCCTGCTTATAACAGCCAAAGAAGCGTACTCAGCATTAATTACATGGCTTTGACAAAAAAAATCTACCAGATACAGCCCTTAGAAGGAATGGCGCTCAGAAAATATTAATACAGCAGACAAAGAGGGGCCTCGAGCCATGTGCCACCCTCAGGGGTCTTCATTCAAAAATCAGGTGACCTGACCATGTGTACCATTGCCCACATCCCTGCATCGTCACCATTAAGGGTCTCAACCACCCGTGGCCGCTTGAAAACCGTCGCTGCATTCAAAAAGGATTTCCTGCCAAAATCCATTTTACTGAAGTTTCAAATGTGCAAGAAGAATAGTCCCACATTGGTGCCGTGGAGACTCCCTCAATACTTTATAAACACGGCCACTAACATACTAAACGTCGAGCGCTTTTGCTGCGCTTGACCCACGGTCCTCCTCCAAAGCCCGTCGCCCAGACCCAAGCCATCGGCTCGCCTCAAAAACCTCCTGCCGACCTTCGTTGTCTCACCGACTGCTACACTACAATCCCCTCCATTGGCCAGAGATGCACCATCGGGCCAACCTTCCAAACTTCCACCGATAGCATGAGTCTCTCCGATCGCTACTCCAAACTACCCTGTCGGTGTGACTGACACCATCGGCCAACATGAAATTTCTCTTGCCGATAGAACAACTCCCGCCGATAACATATCGGCCTCCCCCTTCATCGGTCAGACCCTCCACTGTCGGCCCAGCACAATCCATCCTCACCGACAACACAAGTCACGTCGAAGACCACCTCCGTCGGTGTGACTTACACCGTCGGAGCAACCAAAATCTCCCCAGCCGATCTCACTAGTTACACCATTGACATCGGCCTCCCATCTCTGTCGGTATGACCAAGGCCATCGGCTAACCTAAAAATGCCTATGTCGATACTCAATCTCACTCCAATGGCATACCACATCCTAGGTCTTCGGCGAGACCATCCTCCCTCGGAGCAACAAGAAAATCCCTGGCCGATAGCACAAGCCCTGCCGACGACCACCTTGAACATCCCTCATCGGCCAAACACCTTACATCGGCAGCCCAAAAATTTGCTTCGCCGATAGCCAAACACATGCCGATGACCACTCCAAATCCTCATCGGCCTGACACTACCCCATCGGCGGACCCTCCAATGGCTAGCCTGATATAAAACCTCACTCTGATGTCATTCCCCATCAGGGTGACCTCCTTCCATCGGCAAACCACAAAAGACTGCTGCCAATATGCCAAAGCTCACTGATGAACACTTGACTTACCCCCATCGGCATGACCAATATCATCGGTGGAACCACAATCTCCCACGCTGATAGTACAAAGTCACAGTGATGAACAAAAAGCCTCACTCTGCCCCCTTGTCAGCTAAACACATGCCCATCGGGAAACCAGAAAGAAGATACGCCGATGACAAAAGTCATCCCGATGGCACATCACCACCACATCGGTGGAACTAAAAATACTCCAGCCGATAGGCCAAACTCTTGCCGATGGACAAGAAGACCTAGGGTTTAAATGAAGAAAACCACCAACATGCAGAAACAACCTCCAGGTCAAAAATAAGTACCAACAGGAGGATTGTTGTATCTAACTACTTCTCAACCTAATATTATGCATGGAGTATGTGTGTTTTCCAGATATCAAGCTAATCCTAAGCAAACACATGAGAAGGCAGAAAACAATATTTAGATATTTGAAGGAATCTCTAGATTATGGTTTATGGTATTTGTTAGCAATTTTTCACCTACAACACAAATTGGCAGAGCTGAGACAACTTATGTTCATTTTAAGGTGAAAGACTTTAATTCATTTCTGCTTTGCTTAAACCTTTGCACATATTGAAATTTAGGAAAAAGGAGTTCAATTGTTTTAAGTGCAATGTGTTTCATAAAGGGAAGCATTCAATTTGCAATTCAATATTTTACAACATGAAAGAGACTACATGAGATAAAAGAATATTGATTTCATTCAATTCTGTAATGATTAATTCATTTCACAATGTTGCATACATTTTACAAGAAAGTGTAACATCAAAAAATGTCTCCTTGGGGGCTTTTCCCTCATAAGGTTTAGCTCTTGGGTCTTTAGCATGCATTTAGGACATTTTAGTTCATATTTTAGCATCCCGATGGAATGAGACCTAAGTCCCATGGAAAATAGGACCTAGGTGGACTCCTTGAGCTGTATCCTATCCAAAATAGGGGGGACTTAGGCGCCCGCGCCCTAGTCCTGCCCTATTTTTGGGCAGCCCTAATTTCTGAGTATCAGTTAGTGACCGTTATTAGGTCCCTTTGTCGACACGGTAAGTTTGAATTTCAAATATCTTGGCAGGAGTGCTTGTAGATGCATATATAAGCATGTGTAGGCATTCATTTGTAAACTAGATGATTACTAGCAAGCTATTGTGTTCTCAAGGTGATTCAAGGCTTTCTATTGTGTTGCAAGAGTAGACTTGTGTGTTTTGTGTGTTGATATTTGCATATTTGAGCATCAATCTCCTCATGACATGAAGAACATCTTCTTCCATGAGAGCTTCAGTACAAGGTGACATATCATTGTATTTTTATCATTGATTCCTTTGGTTTTTGGCCTCTACCTCACAAGGGCATGCCTTCTTTATCTAACAACGGTGTTCAGAGACTTAAGTATCCTTCGGGGTTTGACTGAGGCAAGACTCTAAACACCACAACCCCCAAACCAAGTCTTGTGATTGTAGGTTACAGGAATCACATCTAGAAAAAGTGGAGTTGGAAGAAGGCTAGGGAGACCTCAAGAATTCAGGATCTAAAGGAAAGACGAACAAAGGAGCACTTCCAGGACTATGGTGCTCACTCCAGTGTCCTCTGCAGATAGATTCTAGAAAATAGAAGTTACAGGGATGATCAGTGTCTGAAGGAGGTCCAAATTCCTTGAAAAAATAGGTACCTTAGACTTGGGCACCCACTCCAGTGTCCCCAACTATTCCTCTTCAGAACCCTGAAAATAGGTATTCTATAATTTGGCATTTTGCTCTCGTCTGCAAGAGCTTTTTCCGTAATTCATTAATTTATTGTCATATTTGCATAGTTAGGGTTTTAATGGTCAATTGAGCATAGGAGAAGGAAAAATTGATAATTAATTCCCTAATCCAAGTTTCCCTACATTTGCAAGTGACCTAGGGTATGATAGTGCTCGCCACTCGACCCTAGATCCTTCAATGTTAGGGTGAAAGGAGGATTTTAACATCTAAACCACAAAAGATCAACAAATCTAATTTTACCCTAAACATTTTGGTGAACCCATGTCTTTGAACTTAAATGGAAACTTTCTGAGTGTTTTTCTATAGATTTGGTGTGATTTCATTCATTCATATAGACATTTAATTTATTGTATTGAGAAAATTTCAAAAAATTGAAAAATTAGAAAAATACAAAAAAATTGCATTGTTGGGCTTACTAAATTGTGTCAATTCTTCCTAAATTTTCCTAATTCATGATTTTTGCATCAGATATGATATAAAATACAAAAAAATACAAAAATTCAAAATTTTTCTTCGCATTTTCATCATTTAATTGCTAGGGTTTTGTGAAAATTTTGACAATTTTTAGATAACCTAGTAATTCCAAAATCTAGGGTTTGTAGACAAAATCTTTTATCATATTTTTCTACTGATTTTAGAGGCCCATTCAAATTTGCATTTATCTATAGTCTTGCATTTTAGTGTGAATTTTTATTTAAATTTAAATTATTTGCATTTTTGCATTGAAAATTTCAACAAAAACTAACAATTTTGGTGCATTTTCATTAAATTTGCATGGGAATTTTGCATGATTAAGGTTGAAAATCATTTTTAGATATGAGAGTATGTAATTTCCATAAAAAATTTGACTTCAAACAATTCACATAGTATTTTGTTCCAAAATCTCAAACCTAGGGCTTTGAAAACAATGATTTTCACTAATTTTGGCCTTATCAACTTCATAAATTTACACCATAGGTGTGTTGTGAAAGATATTTTTGCATTAAATTGTTGTTATCAAGGTAATAATTTTCTTCCCCTCATAAAAATATTCACAACACCCTTTTAACAGGCTCTTGTACTGAAAATTCGGTGAACAACTACACATTTTGGCCATTTTTGCCCTAGGGTTTGACCTAGTTTTCACTCCAAGCATGTTGTGATCAATTTTATGGATTAAGGTGACTGATATTATTGATATAATTTTTTATACCTCCTAAAATTCCTTACAACACCCATTTAGCTAGGTCTTGGAGTTGAAAAACTGTGAAAATTTGCATATTTTGCTATATTTTCACTAGGGTTTGACCTTAAGTGGCGCTAAAAGCATGTTGTGTTGGGTATTTTGGCACCAAGTGGTTGTTATTATTGATATTATTTTCTTTCCATCATCATTTTCTTCACAACACCCTTTGTTATGCTCTTTTGCATTGAATTTTGGTGAAAAAAGTGCCTATTTTGACATATTTTCACTATATTTTGACTTGGCATTATCTTGGATTTGCATCAAGTGTGTGTTGAGAGTGATTATATTGCTATTTTGGACTGATATCAGATATATAATTTTCTTCCCTTGACTTAAATCCTCATAGTATCCTTGGTTTCATTCATTTACATTGAAAAGTATAGAAAAATCAAGCGTTTTTGCATAAATTTTGCATTAATGGATTCTCCTAATGGTACATATTTAGAAGACCTATATGAGTACATTGTGAATTATGAAAATTTTTGCAAATTCACTAACAAATATCCTCAAGTCTTGCATCAAATAGCATATATCTATGGCATTGACATAACCAACACTGCTCCATGTGATATCCTTTGATCAATAGCTTACTTCGATAACTTTCATGAGACTATAAATGTTTTCCCTTCAATCATGAAGAATCTCAAAAAATTTATAGCTGAAAACCACCATGGGGAAAGTAGTGATGATAACTTTACTCCCACTCTCCCTTTATTTCATGATGATATAATGCAAATCCTTTCTGAGACCTATGAAAATGAAATAACAATGGGTGAGCCATCAAACAAAGAGACTTGCCCCAACATAACCCCACTTGGTGAGGATATATTGGCACAAGAAAAAGATATCATCAATACATTTCTCCACACCTATCTACCATCTCTTCCCTCTCTCTCTAATCAAGATGAAGCTCTGGATAATGCAGCTTCTCTTTATGACCATTTGCTCGGTTTGCCACCAGATGTTCAAGAACTTCTCAATTACATGCTAAGCAAGAAAATAGATCATGAACCATCACATACTTTGGAAAGAAATGAAATCGTACATGCTGTGAAAGAACAAGCTATCCCTCCAATTCAATCCATTCCAACACCCTATATAAGGACTGAAATGGGTATCTTTCAGATGCCTCCACAAGCTCATTTAAATGGCATTTCAAATGCTCCTATAGCTGACATAGGCAATGGCAACATTCCCTCTCAACCATCATTAAGAGAAACCTTTCCTACATGGTTACCCTCACAAACTCATAAACATATGGAAGAGAGAAGAAGTGATAACACCTCAACCATTAAAATAAAGATCAAGATTCATAATACCCGCTAGCCCGACAGGGGCCCTACAAGTAAGTATCTCCAACCCTTTATCTCTCTCGTGATGTGCTTCCCCCATGATGTGTTATATGTTGTTTAGGCCTCCTAGGATGACCTCATATTCTCTCATAAGGTTCAAGATACTAGGAGACCGCCTCTGTTGTGACCTTCTTCCATTTGTAGCATCATTCTTCTAAATTGCCTTTCTCTTATTTCATGGTTGTGTGTTGTGTCTGATGGACATAGTGTCATGGTTAGTGACTTGGGGGCACCCTCCTACATGACTGTCCCTAAGACACTTGTTTCTCCTCTCTTGTTTATTGGTTCCCTTCATCTAGTGTTTCCATCTAGCGGGCGAATGACGACAAACATTTATACTGATGCAGACCTAGTGTCCCTTTCGAGAGCAATAAAAAAATGGACTTAGTTCCTAATATGATGATGGGGTTGTATATCTTATCCAACGCTTGGCTAGTGGAAGAACTCATGCTTTCCACGTAGTGAATTTCATGATGTTTCTATTGCATTTACAAACCTTAACAATACTACTGCTCCGTGCACCTTTATTTTCCTTTGAATCTAGCCTTGGCGGTACTCGATTCAAAGAGCTTTGTCATATAGCCCCTGGTTATCCTTGAACTTCAAATTCATTGTATAACCTTGGCTCTTTGTGTGGATAATCATATGCATTGATGTTGTTGTTTATTATGATTTTGTAGACACTAACATGTTTCTTGCAGGGATGTGTTTGTGGGAACATTTGGTGATCGTAAAGTACATGTCACCTCAAGGGAGCATGGGCTTTGCAAAAGTTAGTGTTCCCTTGTGTGTTTTCTTCCTACCTTAATGTGCTTGATATCGATAACTGATATCAACCACCTTAAGGTGGGGGCATATAAGGTAAGCTGTCTGTTATAGATGTTAGCAATGTGTTTGACCTTAGATGCATAGACTTGTGCCCCATAGTTGTCCATTGTGCAACCTGAGTTTGTTTACAATCAATCAATCAATCATATAAGCCCTCTACAAAGGTGGGGTATCAAGCATATCCTTTTTCTTAAGCCCCCTACAGAGGCAGGGATGGTGTATTTCTCGAAGCAAATTGCATCATCCTGTCATTTTTAAAAGTCCTCTGCGGAGGTGGGGAGTGGTTATGTGACTAACTCAACCATTAAGTGTGTCTTCAGCAATTGTTGTGGTGAAGCGCAACCATCGGTGTGTGCCTGTAATGTGCCTGAGATGGTGTTGGACCTAGAAATAGGTACACTGCATTGCTTGTCTGATGTGTTTTCTCCATGTCTTTAAGTGTATGTGTTTTTGGCGTGCTTGTTTTGTATGGTGTGTTTGTGGCCCCATATGCATAGACCAGAGCCTTTGAGTAGTGCTTCATGCATTTTGGGAGGTTTTGCATGTATTGCGTGTGTGTTGTCCCATATGCAGAGACTAGAGCCTTTGAGTAGTGCTTCCCACATTTTGGGAGGTGTGTTTACTTTCCAGTACTTGCATTTGCATTTCATATATATGAGAAAAAGAAAACAAAAGATATAATTTTTGTATTCCATGCATTAATGTGTCTTCCATGCATTAACTGTCTACTCTGTGTATTTCGTGCCTATTACTATATTCTCTATGTTCTGCGTGACTGTAACTATCTTCTCCGTGTTTTTCATGCCTGTTACTGTCTTCTATGTGATTGGCATGTCTTCTCTATGTTTGGTGTGTTTATTGTGTTTATGACCTTACTTTAATGCATGTATTGGCCTTGCGTTTATACATACATTAAAGTGGGGGCTAAATGTAATGTCAGAAAATGTCCCCTTGGGGGCTTTTCCCTCATAAGGTTTAACTCCTGGGTCTTTAGCATGCATTTAGGACATTTTAGTTTATATTTTAGCATCCCGATGGAATGAGACCTAAGTCCCATGGCAAATAGGACCTAGGTGGACCCCTTGAGCTGTACCCTTCCCAAAATAGGGGGAGGACTTGGGTAGCCGCACCCTAGTCCTGCCCTATTTTGGGGTAGCCCTAATTTCCAAGTATCGGTTAGTGACTGTTATTAGGTCCCTTTGCTAACACGTTAAGTTTGAATTTCAAATATCTTAGCGGGAGTGCATGTAGATGCATATATAAACATGTGTAGGAATTCATTTGTAAACTAGATGATTACTAGCAAGCTATTGTTTTCTCAAGGTAATTCAAGGCTTTCTATTGTGTTGCAAGAGTAGACATGTGTGTTTTGTGTGTTGATATTTGCAGATTTGAGCATCAATCTCCTCATGGCATGAAGACCATCTTCCTCCATGAGAGCTTCACTACAAGGTGACATATCATTGTGTTTTTATCATTAATTCCTTTGGTTTTTGGCCTCTACCTCACAAGGGCATGCCCTCTTTATCTGACAACGGTGTTTGGAGACTTAAGTGTGATGGTGATTGGTTGTCATTAATGTCAAAAAGGTGTTTGGTCTTCATATGACAAGATGTCATATATCAGGTGTTCATAATGATCTTCATATGGTAGAGGTGATGGAGTTTATTATTTTGATAACATGGGTTGATCTTGTGCAAAGTTTTTATTCAGGATGTCTTTAAGGGCTCATAAGCATCATGTGTGAGAACAAGATGTGTAATGTTGATATCAGGTGATATCATCATGTACTATGTGAAAATGTCAAAGGTTGGACAAGAGGATCTCAGTTGAACAGAATTTGATGCTCTATGTCATGATTTGTCATGTTGTTGGTGCTTCTTGTTGCAGAGAGTTTGTTCTCCATAATATCCTTTATTATGTTGAATACAAAGATTGAATGGACATGTCATACTTTTTCAAAGAGGTGTTTGATGGGGTCATATGATGTCTTGACAAAAGGATGGAAATGTTTATGCAGAGAAGAAGAAAATGAATGGTCATGGGAATGAAGAGAAAATTAATTTCTTTGTAGACAAAAATGATTATGTAGAATGTGAAAGGGTTTTCAAATTGTATATAATGGTTTTTTAGGTACATTGATAGTGTGTGTGAATTGAAGACATCCTTGAGAAGATATAGATAATTTTTGAGATCATGTTTTACAGGGGTAAATACAGAGAATGACAAGGTCATCAGATGTTTATTGGAGAGTGAAAATTGAGCTAAAGAGAGTTGATGTGAGGACTATAATGCAGAAATGATAATAATCTTGTTGCAACATATTTTCATATTGAACCTTGAAGACAATGATGGTGTATCAGGTGAATAGTTAAGCATAGATAATGAGGTGAATGAATTGTGAATTGATCAAACAAAGATAATGAGACTAGTATGTAGATTGATTTGAGTTGATGAGAAGTATGATGATATGACAGATACATGTGAAAGAAGAAGTGATTTGTATTGAAACAAAGAAACCCTCTAAAGTCTTGGTTTTAATTTGACTATGAATTAGGGGTTGGTGCTCCTTGAAGTTGGTGCTTCTAAACATTGTAACCAGTGAGGTTTTTTCTTAAGCCAGTTAGGCATTTTGAGTGGTTTTTCTACCCAAGGAGGGTTTTCCACTCTATAATTTTCTTGTGTCATAATCTCATGTCTTGATGTCTTTCATAGCTTCATTTACCATATGTGATTTCTGTGATTGATCATTTGTTGATTAATTGTTCAAGTAATTTGTTCAATTTTGCTAAACCTCTTTATCAATTTTGGAAAATTGTAAAAATAATACAACACTGATTCACCCCCCCTCTCAGTGTTGTCCTGGACTCTGACAATTGGTATCAGAGCACAGGTTCCCTTTTGTAGCCTAATCAGCTTGGGTAGATCCTGTGTGTGGAGTACCATGGGAAAGAAGAATAGAAATAAGGTCTTGAATAGATAAAAGAATGATGCTGATAAAAAACAAGCCTCAGTTAAGCCTAGCAATGATATGTTATCCCTAAAAAAGAATGATCCTACAGTTGAGAATTTTGATAAAAAGGAAGACTTCAATATGAATGTAAGAAGACAAGAGCTTGATGAAAATTTTGTTGTTGAGATTGATAATGAAGATGATTATGAGATTTATATGGAAGGTGAGCTCATTTGTGCCCTTGATGAGATCAAAGAACTCAGAATGGAGAACAAAAGGTTAAAGTTGCAACTACAAGAGGAAAAGGAATCCAAGACCCAAATTCTTTCAAATCTTCAAGATGCAGAAAAATAGATAATAGATTTTAAGGCTCAAATTGCAAAAGTTAAGAAAATAAAAGAAGATGTCAATAATCAGCTAAAGGTCAAAGACGTTGATTGTGAAAAGTATGAATGTGAAATAGTCTCTTTAAGAAAGAAGTTAGAAAAGGCTTCCTCTAAGTTACACAAGAATTTGTTGTTTGAAAGGAGTACTGAAGAAGGAGAGTGTTCCAAAGTCAAAAATGCTCCTGTTGCTCCTAAGGAAAACAAGAAGAAAGAAAAAGATAAAGTTTCTGATGTTGGAAGAGAAAGAACAAATAGACCTCCACCTGTCAAGCAATACCATTCAATAAGGTATAATTATTCTCAATTTCATGGTCATTGCTATTCTTGTCATATCGATGGTCATAGAGCTAGAGATTGTAGGGATTATGCCAGAAATGATGTTGAGTGGCATAAGAACAAAAGTATTTCTAGAATGACAAATAAGAGTTCTACTGTAATATGTTGCAATTGTAATCAAGTTGGTCACAAAGAAAGAGATTGTTGGATACATAGAAGAGATGATTATGAAAGTATTTTTGGCCTTTCAAGAATATATAGTTCTTCTAGTTCTCATGTTGATTACAAGATCATATGCTATAGATGTCAGAAGTTTGGACATAAAGCACAATATTGTAGAAAGGATTTAATAATTCATCTCATGACAAGAGGAACTATTAAAGTATGGAAGCAGAAAGAAAGGAAAAAGAAGTCAGATTATAAGCTTGTGCATCTTGTACAAGTCATTTCATCTATTGCATAACATAGCATGGAGTAAGGGGGAGGTGTCAAATTCTCTATCAATTAACCCCATAAAGTTTCAGGAAAAGATTATTTGATGCTTATCATTATGATGATTTTGTCATGTTTATTCATACCAACCATATGAAATTAAATTCATATAATTGATCATGGTGTTGCTAACAGTATTGATCTTTAGTATGTGACAGTGATACAGGTGATCTTTGGTTGAGTATGCAAACACGATGTTGAAAGAATGTTTAGGAGTTCATTGCTCAAAGAGTTTGATGAAATTGAATAACTTGGTTTATAAATAATCTTGATATGTTTGAGAAAATGTGAAATGTGTTGCAGAAAGAACTTGATGATGCAATTAGTTTGTTGATGTGCATGGGCTGATTTGAATGATAATTGACAAGTTCTAGGATTTGAAAGACAGGATCTTGGGTATTCTCAAGAAGAGCTCTTATCAGATATTTGCATGTGTTGGCTAAGGGGCTTGAGAATGAAAGAAGTCAATTTATAACACTTTTCTCTGCATTTGGTTTTGCAAAGTGGTGTTGCAGGAAGTACTTGATGGAGAAATTAGTTTGTTGGTGAATAGTCTTGATGGGCTGATTTGAATTATAAAGTCAAGAGACATAAATTCTTTTTTATTGCAATATATATCAGATTTGACATTGTTGCAAAATGTGTCATGTGCAGGAACAACTTGGTAGTCTTCATTTCTTTCAGGATGGTCATCATTCTTTATCATGTCAAAAATGGTGTGTGGAAAAGTAAAGTGATTGCAAATTGATTATTGTCATGGAAGTGTTGGCAAGGTCATCTCTTGAATGGTTGTCATTTCATCATGAGTTGTGAATTTAGTAATGAGAAGTCTTCATGTGGTTTTCAGATTTTTTGCTTGTTAAAACTGCATTGTTGTTAATCATAAGTGGTTTTTGTAACAAGAAGTGGTATTTTTCTTTAGGATGTAAGTTTTCAGATGTGTGGTATCTTGTTGCTCTCAAGTTTGAAATGTTGTTCAAGGTGTAGATGTGCAAGGATAGAGCTTTCAAGATAAGTTTAGAACAACAAATTGTGAAAGTGTTTAGAGCCTTCAATTTTTTTTTCTAGTGGTATCAAAGGTTTAGGTAAGTGGTATCTCAATTTTTGGTTGATATGAAGATAACAAGATAACAAGAATTTATGTTTTCAAAGTTCTCATAATACAATGTAATTATTATGATCAAGCTATAACTTCTTTTAGTGGAGTTGTTCTCAGCAGGAGTTATTTTTCAGCCTTTGTCATCATATGTTAAAAAGGGGGAGAGAGAAAATGTTTTATGAAGTTTTTCCATCAATGACAAAGGGGGAGATTGATGGTGATTGATTGTCATTGATGTCAAAAAGGTGTTTGGTCTTCATATGACAAGATGTCATGTTTCAGGTGTTCATAATTATCTTCATATGGTAGAGGTGATGGAGTTTATTATTTTGATAACATGGGTTGATCTTGGGCAAAGTTTTTATTCAGGATTTCTTCAAGGGCTTATAAGCATCATGTGTGAGAACAAGATGTGTAATGTTGAAATCAGGTGATGTCATCATGTACTATGTGAAAATGTTAAAGGTTGGACAAGAGGATCTCAGTTGAACAATATTTAATGCTCTATGTCATGATTTGTCATGTTCTTGGTGCTTCTTGTTGCAGAGAGTTTGGTCTCCATAAGATCCTTTATTATGTTGAATACAAAGATTGAATGGATGGGTCGTACTTTTTCAAAGAGGTGTCTGATGGGGTCATATGATGTCTTGACAAAAGGATGGAAATGTTTATGCAGAGAAGAAGAAAATGAATGGTCATGGGAATTAAGAGAAAATTAATTTCTTTGCAGATGAAAATGATTATGTAGAATGTGAAAGGGTTTTCAAATTGTATATAATGGTTTTTTAGGTATATTGACAGTGTGTGTGAATTGAAGACATCCTTAAGAAGACACAAATGATTTTTGAGATCATGTTTTGCAGGGGTAAATATAGAGAATGACAAGGTCATTAGATGTTTATTGGAGAGTGAAAATTGAGCTGAAGAGAGTTGATGTGAGGACCATAATGCAGAAATGATAATCTTCTGTTGCAACATATTTTCAGATTGAACCTTGAAGACAATGATGGTGTATCAGGTGAATAGTTATGCATAGATAATGAGGCGAATGAATTATGAATTGATCAAACAAAGATAATGAGACTAGAATGCAGATTGATTTGAGTTGATGAGAAGTATGGTGATATGATAGACACATGTGAAAGAAGAAGTGATTTGTATTGAAACAGAGAAACCCTGCGAAGTCTTGGTTTTAAATTGAGTATGAATTAGGGGATGGTGCTCCTTGAAGTTGGTGCTTCTAAATGTATTAGGGATTGGTGCTCCTTGAAGTTGGTACTTCTAAACATTGTAACCAGTGACATTTTTTGCTTAAGCCGGTGAGGCATTTTGAGTGGTTTTTCTACACAAGGAGGGTTTTCCACTCTGTAATTTTCTTGTGTCATAATCTCATGTCTTGATGTCTTTCATAGCTTCATTTACCATATGTGATTTATGTGATTGATCATTTTGTTGATTAATTGTTCAAGTAATTTGTTCAATTTTGATAAACCTCTTTATCAATTTTGGAAAATTGTAAAAACAATACAACACTAATTCACCCCCCCCTCTCAGTGTTGTCCTAGACTCCTACAAAGTGTCCTCCAGGGTTTGACTGAGGCAAACCTCTAAACACCACAACCCCCAAACCAAATCTTGTGATTGTAGGTTACAGGTGTCGCATCCAGAAAAAGTGGAGTTGCAGGAAGGCTGGGAAGACCTCAGGGATTCATGATTTGAAGGAAAGATAGATAAAGGAGCACTTCCGGGACTAGGGTGCTCACTCTAGTGTCCTCCATAGACAGATTCTAGAAAATAGAAGTTATAAGGCTGATCAGTGTCTGAAGGAGGTCTAAATTCTTTGAAAAAGTAGGTACCTTGGACTTGGGCGCCCACTCTAGTGTCCCTAATTTTTCTGCTTCAGAACCCCAAAAATAGATATTCTATAATTTGTCATTTTACTCCCGTCTGCAAGAGCTTTTTCCATAATTCATTAATTTATTATCGTATTTGCATAATTAGGGTTTTAATGGTCAATTAAGCATAGGAGAAGGAAAAATTGATAATTAATTCCCTAATCCAAGTTTCCCTACATCTGCAAGTGACCTTCGGTATGATAGTGCTTGCCACTCGACCCTAGATCCTTCAATTTTAGGGTGAAAGGAGGATTTTAACATCTAAACCATAAAAGATCATCAAATCCAATTTTACCCTAAATGGAAAGATATACAAAATTGTAGAAGATTGAAAAGAGTGTTGTTTGCATATTCACTGGAAAGAAAAGAGAGACCAAGTGTCCCACACAAGCCATGGGAATAGCTAAGCGAACACAACCTAGGAAATGTGCTAAACAATTGAAAATAAGCATATAATGAGAAACATATCCATCATTACCTGTTGTGTTTTGTGTTGGTCTTCATTGTAACTGTTCCATCCTTGCTCCTGATTTTGAGTGTACCTGCATTGTGATGAAAGAAGTTGTTAGAGCTTAGGATATGAATTCCACTATGTACTATACCAATAGAGAATATAATGCATTGCCTATGATGTATTGAATCAAATAGTTCAAACATCAGATATATGCAAGAGATCCTGAAAAATAAAGTATCATAGGAGCATTAAGCTTCATTGTTTTTATCTAACATGTTTGCTTCTTGTGTAGGTATAGGAGAAATCATGTTACTAATTCATTTCTGAAGATATCATAGCATGTGGTGCAAAGTGGGCTCTGACAAGGGTTGAGCCCAACATGTTGCCCCTGAATCTCAAGAGGGGATTGATAGTAATGCTCAAAGAGAACAATATTCAGTTGAAGGAGTGCCATATTAAGTGAGTGCATGAGATACAAGCTCATTGCCCATTCATGATTATTAGTTCAAGTGTGATGAAGTGAGAACCATAAATGAGCATTGAGCTCATCCAAGGCAACTCAATAATATATGAAACTGAGTAAAGGCATTGTCAACATCATGATGTTATTACATTTGTTTCCTATCACATTATCATTTGTATGCATTCAAGGTACTCAAGGGAAGTAGTCTAATCTCATCATGCAGCCTAGATGAAGAAACAATACAAATGAAGGCCATGACAGAAGGTAGCGTTCACTAGTATAAGTGCTCACATGCTTAGGACAACAATCCTCTACTGATCAAAGAATATTTAATGCCAACATAAAAGGTACTTTCCTGATGATATTTGTACACAAGGGACAATACACAGACGAATCATTCATTTCTTTATCAGGGAAGCAGTTGAACAACAATGAAACAAGTATTTATCATTTTGTTGTTAATAAAGTATGAATTTATTGTTCAATACATGAAACAACCATAAAAGACCAAAAGTGTAGCTATCAAGAAGCTATAGGAGATCATGGTAAATAATTCTTATTTGTGAAGGGATAGCACATGAAGGTATACAATAGGTAATAGTGAATTCAACCTTGAATAACATCGATCGCATAAATCATATTGCTTTAGCCATGTGAATGTACGAATGATCCACTAATGAGTAGTATACATGATGCCATGCTCAGAAATGTCCATGCAATACTAAGATAAATGAAGGAGCCATAATCATTGAATATAGTATGTATGAGAACACATTTGGTGCAATATATAGAAAATACAGTGAGCCTGAGAACATGCGAATGAGCCATTGTCACAGTGAACAAATGAAGGACATATCAAATGCATATAGAATGATATGAGCATAAAACCTCATAGGATAAGTTTCAATGTTCATCTATATCTAGGAGAACAATATGTATAGTTTTCATCTATATATATAGGTAGCTATAGTTGCAAATGAGAAGGTCATGTCATGACAAGGACAAGACAGCCATAAGGCAGTCATGTATAGATATACCAATTAAGTAGAGAACAAAGTTAAAGTGTATACAGAATGAAACCCATCATGATATGAACAATAAACTTTCAACCACAACTTGGAGAAGGCTCAAAAAACCACTCTCAAAAGAGTATTAATGAAGAATATGCAGAGTTTTGAATGGCTAGCCATGTAGGGTTTCGTAACCCAGTCTTATTTTCATAAAATCTTGTAATGATACTTAGGTCGAATCAAATTGTTTTCACTCAGAACAAAACAGTCTAAAGCAAGTGATGTTATCTATAGTGCTTATGATGGCCATGGCCAGAAAATATGTTTTCCTTTCAAATATTAAAACCCATATCAATATTCATGGAGGAATCACAAATGTAAGATGATAAAAGGTGTTTGAGCTCATAAGTATAACCCTAGGACAAAGATGTAGGCATTTTATCATTTTTTACAGCATACAAAGAAAAACGCTTTTTATCATTGATAGTAGAGGTAACAAGTGTTGTCGTTGCCTACAATAAGTTTCATGGTACCATTAAAAGATCAAACTTTAAGCATTCATGGTGATTCTCATATAGAAAAAACATTATCATTTTTGCAGACTCAAAATGAGGTATAGCCATAGCCTGTAATTATACAGAGGGTTTCATAGTACTTTCAAAGAATAAAAAAATGTATTTATTTTCAGTTTCTAAGCTCATAGTGAGCACCACAATCGAGAAATACAAGAAATCATACAGTATTCAAAAGGCAGAGATCTTACCTTGTTTTTGTAGCACAGAGAAGATACATCGAGGTCACAGATTTTTTGCCTTTATATGGTCTAAAATAAGCTCAACCTAGTCTCATGGCGGCCTCCAACACAGAGGAAGAGTAAATGGTAGTGAAGAAACAAAACAATGCATTAGAACTTTTATCATGGCCACGGTTAAAAGCCCAAAAACCTGTGTTGAGATGAAAAGTATGGTTCAATATTGAGACGGAAAGGTATTTACCTTATTATTCTGTAAGAACCTCCAAAAATGTGCTCAGAGACAACAACAAATTGAAGGGTTATAGTTGAAACCCTAGTTCCCATGGCGGCTAGAGGTAGAGCCTCTTTTCATCAAAAAATTCAAATGAAAATGAGCCCGATAATTTAGGGCTTCAAGTGGTTTTGTTTTAGGGTTTCATTGTAGCCCTAAGTTGATGTGATATTTTTATCATATTGATTTAAAAATCAAAAGCCTCAACTAATACCTCCATGGTATTATGTCCCTTTTACAAATTTCATTCCCTAGGCTTTATGCCTTAGGGTCTTTTTGTCACATTTGAAAGGTAAGTCAACATCAATAATGCCTTAGGAATATTTTGCAGGCCAAATGGAGAATAGACCTTAAGGGGTTTTTCCTTTTTTCAAACCATTCAATAGTGCCTTGAAATTTTTATGATTTTTATAGAAAATCAAATGCCCAAATTGTGAATACTTGGCAAAATAATAATATGAGCCTTGTATTGCTTTTGTAAAGAATCAAATCAAGTCAAATCTGTAAATAAAACTGCAAATTATTGTAAAACATTATTTAAAGCAATATCCTTATAAATTGCTTTTAAATAATTGTTATTTAATGCAGTTAAAGTAGAGTGTATCTTTCTTTTTTAGATTTGCTTTCTTCTGGGCAGAATTGAGAAAATAAGGGCAAATTGGAGCTTTTCTTGATCAGGTAAAGTTTGATTTTTAGGTGTTTTTGGTGGGACCACTTTGGAGAGCATTTTGGCATCTTTTCTACTCAGTTTGGAGGCAGTTCAGTGACTTTTTTTGGAGGCTTTTCTGTGGAGCTCGAAAATGGATTAAACTTGCTATTTTAGGAAGATTTCTCAACTTTTTCCTTGGGAGATTTTTGGAGTTATAAGTAGGAGAAAAACTTAGTTTTATCTCAGTTCAGAATATTGTTTCTTCCTCTCTTGTTCATTTGCAAAGAGCTTTGTAAACATTTTTGAACTTAGTTTCTACTCATTTCAATTCAATAAAACAACATACTTATTCTCCTCTTTCATGTTTTCTACTTCATTTTTGTAGTCAATACTTTGCTACTCAATTGTGATTCAAGTTTTGAATCCTTTTCCTATGTCTCATTGTTGCAAGATTGATTGTGGAAGTTTCATGTAATGCAGGTTGTATGTTATGTTTAGCCTAGTGAGTGGGTTGAAGTTGTGATAAAACTTGTGTTTGTCCTTCATGCAAACCTCTAGCTTTCAAACTTTCATGCAAATTTCTTATGTATTTCACTTGTATCAATGAAATTGTGAGGACAAAAAGATTTTGTGAAGCTGATTATGAGTCATATTAGTGAATAGATAAGTAAAGTACTGGTGTATCACCTATTAGAGTTTTGGTTTTCATTTACAGTTACCCTTCTAAACCCTCTTTTCCTTAGTAAGTCTTTTAGTTTAGGTGATCTACCAGGAGAACTAACCCACCCTGGAGATTCACTCTCAACATAGATTACCCATAATCTGAGAGTGTTTCAATGTTTCAACAGGATAGCTAAGTTTATCTTTGCTAAGGGTGTAATCTAGATTGTTAACAGTTTTTAGCACGCCCGGTGGGACTCTAGAATTTGTTTTCAAAGAAGTTTTTTCAAGTCTTAAAGCTGTTGTTCTGGTATATAGAGCAGTGTTTCTAGCCTTTGGAGACTTCAAGATATACCTGGTGACTTCATTTTTCTTGTTTTGCATCCAGATCTAGTGTGACCAACTTATGAAAAGAATACAAACAAGATCAAGTCCTACTCCATTCGAATATTTACAGTTATCCCCACCAAGAAGAAGGGGTAGGAAAACAAGAAGAATTTTTGACTCATCAAGGAGGTCAAAATCTACACCTCCAAGCCTCAACCCCGCAACTCCAGTACCGAAAAGCCCTGTGTTGATAGTACAAATACCAATGATTCCCAAGAAATTTGCATTTGCACCTTTTAATGGGGGTAGCCCATTAAACCTTCCCCAACATGATGACATTCCTATTGCGGCCGTCAAAAGTCTATCGTTTTTGACCAGAGAGGATCATACCACCCCTATTAAGCATATCTAAGACGTGGAAACATTGTGCTCAGTGCATAATATCACTCAAGAAAATGTAGCACTAAGGATTTTGGCTGCATCACTGAAGGGAAAAGCCTTGCAATGGTTTAGATGCCTCATAACAAAATTGATCACATCATGGGACAATCTGGGAGATGGCTTGCATTGACATTTTGAAAACAAACCTGATCATTTATCTTTATTGGAGCAGTTAAGTACCATCAAGAGGGCTCCTCATGAGCACATGGTAGATTTTAACTATCGCTTCTAGAGGACTTGTGATAGGATTCCCACAATGCTAAAGCCTTTATCGTAACATGTATTTTTATTCTACCTTAAAGCATTAAATAGCAAAATTTCTATAATGATTCAGTCCATGGGTGGGTTTACTCTTCCTAATGCTTTTGATATAGCTATTAGAGCAAAGAACTACCTTATTCAAGTAGGTAAAATAGCCCCAAGGCCTCCTATGCCAATTTTTCCTGAAGTTCAGCCACTTGCACCCTTGTTTGTAACCCCTTTAGCTATTGTCCCGTCAGTTCTAGCAATAGGATATCAAGATGCAACACAAGAAACTGCAGTTCTAGCCCAATCTCAAGAGTTTCAAGATATTAAGAACATATTGAAAACCTTTGGGAAAGAATTAGTAAATATCAAGAGACAAGTTGGCCAAGAACATAGACCATATCAAGCCCCGTAGTCAAATAGACCACCTTTTCAAGATGATGCTCAAGCTCAGAGAAGAAAATTTAATCCTAAACCCTTTCAGCCTTACAATCAAAATGTTGCCAGCTCTTCAAAAGAGCTTGTACCCACTTAGAACAATATGGCAAAAGAAAGTGAATGGAGTTATCCATGTCACTAGCCTCATAACCAAGCTGCATGTACAAATGGTATGAGGAATCAAGCTCTTATGGTGCAAAATAGTTATAACAGTTCAGAAAGTATCATGAATGAGAATTCAGTGTAGCAAGATAACCCTAATGTGGCCTTAATGAATTGGCAAGGAACTAAAGTTTTTGGTGTGAATTATCCCCAAGGCTATAATCAATCAAATGTACCAGTTTCTACCAATACAAGATCAAAAAAGAGGGTTGTTGATTTGGAACAACAAACTGGAGATATTCAACAGCAGCCTGCCAAGGATAAATTTTAGGCTTCTTCATCTCAAGTTGTCCCCGCAACACAACAAAAGATATAGATTCTGCAAAGAGGCCAAGTTGTACCTAGGAAGGAGCAATCTAAGGTGCAATTATAGCCTTCACAAAGGCCAAATGATGTTGTTGTTGTTAAAGGACATTAAAAGGTAAGTCCTATTACATTCAATGTTGTTGAACACCTTAAGAAAGTCTACTATTAGCATGACTATAATGGATGCATTGTACATTTTTGGTCAAAAAGATTTGCTACAAAATGCTTTAGCTGAACTTTCCATTTCTGATGTTGCTAACCAAGAAAAGGCCAAGGTTGTGCTTGCAAACAACCCAGAAGTTAACAATGAGTAGCAACAAACTCAAGAGGTAAAGCCTCCTCCTTTTTACCTAAGTCTAATCATTGGAGATAATCTTGTTCACAATTGCATGATCTATTCTAGGGCAAGTAGTTCAGTAATGCCCAAGAGTTTAGCTAACAAACTAGGACTAGTTTATGAGCCTCTTTTGAAGGGAGTAGTTCAGCTAGATGGATCTACTATTAAGATTGCTGGGGTGATTAGAAATTACCTCTTACCTTGCATGCCTATCCCAATTTTGCAATCCATCAAGATATTCATGTTATTGACCTACCACCTCATTTTGTCATATGCATTTCTAAGGAGTTTACTGCTAGGTTGGGTGGGTTTCTATCTTCTAATTGGTCCCATTTATTTTTTAGAACAAGGTATGGTATGAAAGTAACCATAAAATCTAAACCTCTACCTAAGGACCAGATTGAACCATATGTCTCGAGCCCTATAAATGCTAACATCTACATCACCCATGGACAGGAAGATCAATCAATGACCCTAGACCCTAGCACACCTACTAAGAATATAAATCTAGATGAGTGGGTAGTCGAGGATCATGAAGATGACCCTTTCCGTCACACTGATAAGGTAGGATTAGGCATTTATATGATTCATGAGCCCGATGTAGTGATTCCAAATCTGATCAAGGATCAAAGTCAGCCTAAACAACAAGAGAATCAGCTTTGGAATCTATATTTTGATGGTTCGAGAAGTAAAATGGGTGCTAGTGGAGGAGCCATGTTGGTTTCACTTGATGGAGATAAGTATTATTTGGCATTAAGGTTTGCCATTAGCTGTAAAAATAATACAACTAAATATGAGGCACTTATCCATGGCCTAGAATGGGCTAGAAAGAAAGGTATCAACTGCTTACAAGTTTATGGTGATTCTGAGTTAATTGTAAATCAAGTTAGAAACTTAAATGTTACCAAAAATAATTTTCTCAAGAAGTATAAGCATCAGGTTTGGAATCTAATAGAGTATTTTGATGCTTTAAATCTGCTTTCTATTCCTAGAAATCAAAATAAACATGCAGATAAGCTTGTTGCCATAGGATCTCAGTTTGACATTCTGACTGATATTCATAATGTAGAGGTACAGCAGTATGTAAAAATTATTCTTAGACCATCTATACCTGATAATAATGTGAGTTGGCAAGTTTTTGATAACGATGAGAAGATTGTGAGTTTTCTTATTGTGGAAGCTGAGTTTGTAGCCAAGAATCAGCAAAAGTGGTAGCAGCAATAAGACAATCAGATTGTACAACTGAAGTCTAACAAGCTACCCAAGGGATTGGTAACATTGAAATCTATTTTTAATTCAGATGTTCAAGTCAGAAAGGACAAATGCAGCATGACCGTAAAGCAAGAACACTCTGAGGCAGTTGAGATATTCAAGGGTAAGCTACTTAAGTTGGGAAAGGTAAACCAAGGAGGAACATCAAGCTTTCATTTTGTTATGTCAAGAATTTAGTAGTGTTTTTGCTTGGGAGTACAAAGACCTAAAGGGTTTTGACCCTAAACTAGCTCAACACACCATTGAGTTAGAGCCTGGTGTAAAACTAGTCAGATAGAAACAAAGGCCTCTTAACCCCAAACTTGAGCATCTTATGAAAGCAGGGTTGAATAAATTAATTGAGAGTAATATAATCTTTCCTATTAGGCATACTTCTTGGGTTTCTAACTTAGTTCTAGTTAGAAAGAAGAATGGAGAGATTAGGCTCTACATTAATTTTTGTGATTTGAATAAAGCCTCTCTCAAGGATCACTATCCACTCCCTTCGATGGAACAAATCTTGCAAGTTGTTTCTGGTTCTGACAGATTTTCTTTGTTGGATGGATATTCAGGCTATAACCAAATTTTAATGGAGGAGGATTAGTATAAAACTGCATTTACAACCAAGTGGGGTACCATGGCATATAGAAAGATGCCCTTTGGTTTGTCCAATGCAGGGACAACATTCCAGAGTTGAATGGACATGGCCTTTCATGGCCTCATGAACAAAATTGTTTTAGTATATCTAGATGATATTATAGTTTTTTTCAAAATATGCTAATGAACATTTTCATCATTTCAGGCAGATTTTTCGAAGATGCAGAGAGTTTGGGGTTTCTCTTAACCCAAAGAAGTGCATATTCTCTATCCATGAAGGTAAACTCTTGGGGCACATTGTCTCAAAACATGGTATTTCCATTGATCCAGAGAGACTTGTTATTCTTGATCTACCCCTACTGGCACATAATAAAGGCTTACAAAGCTTTCTTGGTAGGATTAACTTCATGAGAAGGTTTATACCCAATATTGTAGCATTATTGCAGCCTCTCATAGCCATGCTTAAGAAAAATGTACCTTTTAGTTGGACTAAGGAAGGTAAGAGAAGCTTCGAGCAGATTAAAGAAGCACTCGCAGCTGCTCCAACCCTCATTAACCCCAACTATGAAAGAGATTTCATTTTATATGATTTTGGAGGTGTTGGTCCACCATTTTAGCTATGTTGTGCCGCAAAATGATGAAGGTTTAGAGCAGCCTATGACATTTTTCAGCCAAGTATTGCATGATTATGAGTTAAAGTATTCCTTCATTGAAAAACATGTATTTGTTGTTGTTAGAAGTCTTAAAAATTTTGACATATGCTCTCTAACAATAGAATTCAGTTGTTGGTTGCCCATCCAACTGTCAAGGATTTCTTGCTTAATAAGGAGATACATGACAAAAGGGCAGGTTGGATAACTAAGGTGATGGAATTTGATGTTAACATCAAAGTTATTAAGCTAGTTAGGGCAAGGGTTTATGTGAGAAGCTTGCTGCAAATGGAAAGGATATCCAAGAAAAGGAGGAAAATGTAGAAATAGTGTTGAATAATGAAGAATGGGTTGTTGGTTTAGCTCCTACTATAAGTAGGGTGCAGCAAATGAGCCACTATTTGCTAACTGGTCAAAGCCTCAAAGGCTTGGATAGGGCAAAAAGAAGGTACTATAGGCTATATGCCATCCCCTATGTTATTATTGATGGTCTTTTGTATAGGAAAGATTTCCATGGCATTCTACTAAGCTGCATTGAACCAGATCAAGTTGATAAATTGCTATAAGAGTTTCATAATGGGCCTTCAGGAGGCCATTTTGCAGCAAGGACAACGACCTTGAAAATTATGAGGGCTAGTTATTACTAGCCAGATCTATTCAAAGATGCTTTTATTTGGGTTAGAAGGTGTGAACAGTGTTCATTATTTGTAGGTAAGCAAAGGCATGCAGCTTTGCCTCTACACCCCATTCAAGTAGAGAAGCCTTTTGTTAATGGGGTCTTGACTTCATTGGACTG
Organism: Cunninghamia lanceolata; assembly: GCA_027924645.1. Taxonomy (NCBI): domain Eukaryota; kingdom Viridiplantae; phylum Streptophyta; class Pinopsida; order Cupressales; family Cupressaceae; genus Cunninghamia; species Cunninghamia lanceolata. The sequence continues at coordinate 1,506,808 of BSBN01001326.1, forward strand.
ATTAACCCACCTTCAAGTGTAGGCCACAAATGGATTCTAACTTCTATAGATTATTTCACTAAGTGGACTGAGGCCATTGCTTTGAAAGAAGTAAATGAAACTTCTGTTTTAAACTTATATCAAGATTTGGTATCTAGATTTGGTACTCCAGATTCAATTATTCCTGACAATGGTTTAGCTTTTATTGGTTTAAAGATTTTAGATTGGTGTGTAAGGAATAATATCTTTTTGAATACTTCATCTAATTATTACCTGCAGGGTAATGGATAGGCAGGATCCACCAATAAGAACCTGATTAAGATCCTTATGAAGACCATTGAAGACAACCAGAGGACATGGCATGAGAAGATGAAGTTAGCCCTTTGGACTGACAAGATAAATCCCAAGAGAGCTATTGGTTGTTCTCCCTATGTGCTCACTTACGAAAAAGAAGCCAAGTTATCTATTTCTATAGAATTACCAACTCTGAACTACCTTAAAGAACTTGAGTTGTTAGAGTAGCAACCTTTAGAGATAAGGCTTGCACAGCTGATGGAATTAGAGGAAACCAGAAAAGAAGCCTTGAGAAAGCTTGAAATCTATCAAGCTCGGATGAAGAGTTCTTTTGATAAGAGGGCAAGGCCAAGAAATTTCATTATTGGTGATTTAGTTTTCAAGTGGAATGAACTAAGAAATAGACCTGGAAAATATTCCAAGTTTGATGCAATTTGGGATGGACCTTATGTAATCACAGAGTGCAAAGAGCACAATGCATTCTACCTTTCCAAGTTAAGTGAAGAGGTCCTACCTATCCCAGTTAATGGGATCCACCTCAAACAATGCCTCTGATGATAGGTTCTATTTTGTACCATAGTAAATTAGTGTTTCTATTAATAAGTGCTTCATGCACATTTATTTTAGTTATTTTATTTCCCTAAGTGCTGTTAAACATGTTTTCCTGGCCACCAGGGCCTTTTAGTTTGCTTTTAGTTTGGTTCTGTTTGGTTTTCTACTGTTGTTTGGAGTAGTTTGTAGTGCAGTTTCATGTTTTTCTAAGTTTGAGAATAGCAGAGTTTGACTCCATGCCCAATGGATGGTTAAAGCAACTAGTCTATATGCTTAGTAGGCAAGCATTTAGCAGAAATTACCATAAATGTTACCAATTTTTCACCTATAGCACAAATTGGTAGAGCTGAGACAACTTATGTTCATTTTAAGGTGAAAGACTTCAATTCATTTTTGCTTTGCTTAAACCTTTGTACATATTGAAATTTAGGAAAAAGGAGTTCAATAATTTTATGTGCAATGTGTTTCATAAAGGGAAGCATTCATTTTGCAATTTAGTGTTTAACAACATGAAAGAGACTACATGAGATAAAAGAATATTGCTTTCATTCAGTTCTGTAATGATTAATTCATTTCACAATGTTACATACATTTTGCAAGAAAGATATATAGAATTGTACAAGATTGCAAAGAGTGTTGTTTGCATATTCATTGGAAAGAAAAGAGAGACCAATTGTCCCACACAAGCCATGGGAATAGTTGAGCCAACACAACCTAGGAAAGGCACTATACAACTGAAGATGGAAAGAGAAAATAAGCATATAATGAGAAACATATCCATCATTGCCTTTTGTGTTTGGTGTTGGTCTTCATTGTAGTTGCTCCATCCTTGCTCCTAATTCTGAGTGGACCTGCATTTTGATGAAAGAAGTTGTTAGAGCTTAGGATATGAATTCCACTATGTACTATACAAACAGAGAATATAGTGCATTGCCTATGATGTATTGAATCAGCTAACGAACATCAGATAAATGCAAGAAAGCCTATAAATAAAGTATCACAGGAGCATTGAGCTTCATTGTTTTTATCTAACATGTTTGTTTCCTATGCAGGTATAGGAGAAATCAGGTTACTAATTCTTTTCTGAATACATCATAGCATGTGGTACAAAGTGGGCTCCCACAAGGGTTGAGCCCAGCATGTTGCCCCTAAATCTCAAGAGGGGATTGATAGTAATGCTCAAAGAGAACAATATTCAGCTGAAGGAGTGCCACATTAAGTGAGTGCATGAGCTACAAGATCATTGCCCATTCATGATTATCAGTTCAAGTGTGATGTAGTGAGAACCATAAATGAGCATTGAGCTCATCTGAGGTAGCTCAATAATGTATGAAACTGAGTAAAGGTATTGTCAACATCATGATGTTATTACATTTGTTTGCTGTCACATTATCATTTGTATGCATTTAAGGTACTCAGGGGTAGTTATCTAATCTCATCATGCAGCCCAAATGAAGAAATAATACAAATCAAGGTCATGACAGAAGGTAACCTTCACTAGTATAAGTGCTCACATGCTCAGGACAACAATCTTGTACTAATCAAAGAATATTCGGTGCCAACATAAAAGTACTTTCCTGATGATATTTGTACACAAGGGACAATACACAGATGACTCATTCATTTCTTTATCACGGAAGCAGTTGAACAATAAGTAAACATGTATTTATCATTTTGTTGTTAATGAAGTATGAAGTTATTGTTGAATGCATGAAACAACCATAAAAGACCAAAAGTGCAGCTATCAAGAAGCTACAAGAGATCATGGTAAATAATTCTTAGTTGTGAAAAGATAGCACATGAAGGTATGCAATAGGTAACCATGAATTAAACCTTGAATAACATCAATCCCATAAATCATATTGCTTCAGCCATGTGAATGCATGAATGATCCAACTAACGAGTAGTATAGATGATTCCATGCTTAGAAATGTCCATGCAATACTAAGATAAATGAAGGAGCCATAATCATTCAATATAGTATGTATGAGAACACATTTGGTGCAATATATAAAATATGGTGAGCCTGAGAACATGTGAGTGAGCCACTGTCACAATGAGCAAATGAAGGACATATCAAATACATATAGAATGATATGAGCATAAAACCTCATAGGATAAGTTTCAATGTTCATCTATATCTATAGGAGAATAGTATGTATAGTTTTCATCTATATATATAGGTTGCTACAGTTGCAAATGAGAAGGTCATGTCATCACAAGGACAAGATAGCCATAAGACAGTCATGTATAGATATACCAGTTGAGCAGAGAACAAAGTGAAAGTTTATACAGAATGAAACGCATCATGATATGAACAATAAAATTTCATCCATGACTTGTAGAAGGCTCAGAAAACCACTGTCAAAAGAGCATTAATGAAGAATATGCAGAGTTTTGAATGGCTAGACATGTAGGGTTTCATAACCCAGTTGTCTTTTTATAAGAGCTTGCAATGATACTCAGGTCGAATCAAATTGTTTTCACTCAGAACAAAAGAGTCTAAAGCAAGTGATGTTATCTATAGTGGTTATGATGGTCGTGGCCAGAAAATAAGTTTTCCTTTCAAATATTAAAACCCATATCAATATTCACGGAGCAATCACAAATGTAAGATGATAAAAGGTCTTCGAGCTCATAAGTATAACCCTAGCACAAAGATGGAGGACTTTTATCATTTTTTATAACATACACAAAAAAAGGCTTTTTATCATTGACATTAGAGGTGACAAGTGTGGTTGTTTTCTGCAATAAGTTTCATGGTGCCATTAAAAGATCAAACTTTAAGCTTTCATGGTGACCCTCATATATAGAAAACCTTATGTTTTTTTCAGACTCAAAATGAGGTATAGTCACGGCCTATAAGTATACAGAGGGTTTCATAGTACTTTCACAGAATTAAAAAATGCATTTATTTTCAGTTTCTGAGATCATATCGATCACCACAATGCATAAATACAAGAAATCATATAGTATTCGAAAGATAGAGATCTTATGTTGTTTTTGTAGCACACAAAGAAGATACATGGAGGTCACATATTTTTTTGCCTTTATATGCTCTAAAATGAGCTCGAAGCAATCTCATGGTGGCCTTGAACACAAAGGAAGAGTAAATGGTAGTGAAGAAATAAAACAATGCATTAGAAGTTTTGTCATGGCCGCAGTTAAAATCCCAAAAACCTGTGTTGAGATGAAAAGTATGGTTCAATATTGAGACAAAAAGGTATTTACCTTGTTTTCTTGCAAGAATCTCAAAAAATATGCTCAAAGACAGCAAGAAATTGAAGGGTTACATTTGAAACCCTAGTTCCCATGCCGGCCAGAGGTAGAGCCTCTTTTCGTCAAAAAAGTCAAATACAAATGAGCCTGATAATTTAGGGCTTCAAGTGGTTTTGTTTTAGGGTTTTATTGTAGCCCTAAGTCGATGTGATATTTTTATCACATTAAAAAAATATCAAAAGCCTCGACTAATACACCCATGGTATTATGTCCCTTTTACAAATTTCATTGCCTAGGCTTTATACCTTAGGGTCTTTTTGTCACATTTGAAAGGTAAGTCAACATCAATAATACCTTAGGAATATTTTACAGGCCAAATGGAGAATAGACCTTAGGGGGTTTTTTTCTTTTTTCAAACCATTCAATAGTGCCTTCAAATTTTTATGATTTTTATAGAAAATCAAATGCCCAAATTCTGAATACTTGGCAAAATAATCATATGAGCCTTGTATTTCTTTTGTAAAGAATCAAATCAAGTCAAATAAGCAAATAAAACTACAAATTATTGTAAAACATTATTTAAAGCAATATCCTTATAAATTGCTTTTAAATAATTGTTATTTAATGTAGTTAAAGCAGAGTGTATCTTTCTTTTTTAGATTTACTTTCTTTTGGGTAGAATTGAGAAAATATGGGCAAAATGGAGCTTTTCTTGATCAGGTAAAGTCTGATTTTTAGGTGTTTTTTGATGGGAGCACTTTGGAGAGCATTTTGGTAGCTTTTCTACTTAGTTTGGAGGTAGTTCAGTGACTTTTTTGGAGGCTTTTCTGTGGAGCTTGAAAATGAATCAAACTTGCTATTTTAAAAAGATTTCTCAGCTTTTTCCTTGGGAGATTTTTGGAGTTATAAGTAGGAGAAGAACTTAGTTTTTTCTTTGTTCAGAATATTGTTTCTTCCTCTCTTGTTCATTTGTAGAGAGATTTTTAAACATTTTTGTACTCAGTTTGTACTCCTTTCAATTCAATAAAACAACAGTGTTCTCCTCTTTCATGTTTTCTACTTCATTTTTGTAGTCAATACTTTGATATTCAATTGTGATTCAATTTTTGAATCCTTTTCCTATGTCTAATTGTTGCAAAATTTATTGTGGAAGTTTCATGTAATGTAGGTTGTATGTTATCTTTAGCTTGGTTAGTGGGTTGAAGTGATAAAACTTGTGTTTATCCTTCATGCAAACCTCTAGCCTTCAAACTTTCATGCAAATTGCTTATGTATTCCATTTGTATTAGTGAAATTGTGAGGATGAAAAGATTTTGTGAAGCTGATTGTGAGTCGTATTAGTGAATAGATAAGTAAAGTACTAGTGTATCACCTATTAGAGTTTAGGATTTCATTTACAGTTATCCTTCTAAACCCCTTATCCTCAATAAGTCTTTTAGTTTAGGTAATCTACCAGGGGAACCAGCCTGCTTTGAAGATTCACTCTCAACATAGATTACCCACAATCTAAGAGTGTTTCCATGTTTCAACAGGATGGCTAAGTTTATCTTTGCTAAGAGTGCAATCCTGATTGGTAACAATATTCAAGAGGTAATGACTTTGATTTAAGTGCCTACACTAATTTTGATTGGGCTGGTTGTGTTGATGATAGAAGGAGTACAAGTGGTGGTGCTTTCTTCTTAGGAAATAGATTGGTTTGATGGAAAATTAAGAAGCAAGATTCAGTGTCATTATCATTTGCAGAGGCAGAGTATATTACAGCAGCCTCTTGTTGTACACAAGTGTTGTGGATGAAGAAAACTCTAAAGGATATCAAGCTATTATATGATGAGCCTATTCCTATTTTGTGTTATAATACAAGTGTGATCAATAATTCCAAGAACTCAATGATGCATTCTAGAACAAAGCATATAGCATTCAGGTATCACTTTTTGAGAGAGAAGGTTACAGATAAGGAAGTGAAATTGGAATATGCTCCAACAAAGGATTAGATTGCATATATCTTCACAAAGGCTCTTGAAAAGGACACCTTTGAGCATCCCCAACAAAGGTTAGGAGTAATGCCCCTCCTTTCTAAAATGTATAGCAGTGCATCTATCCAGGGGGAGTTAATGTTATATATAGGTTATTTCCTAGACTAATGGTGCTACCTCTCAGGGGGAGGAGGTAGTGGTTGTTGATGATAGGGAGAATTTGTTTGTTACAAGAAGTTATACCCTAAGGAAAATGTGCAGATGTTTGGTTGCTGATGAGAAAGTATTGATTACCCTTTTCACTTGATGTCAAAGGGGGAGAAATGTGCAGGGATATGTTGGGATCAATACCAAAGGGGGAGATTGTTACACATATGGTTCCTATGGTTGTATGGTTGTCATTGATATCAACACTGTCACAAGGTTGTCATTAGTGTCAACACTGTTATGGATGTGTAATAGTGTTCGTAGTTGGATGTCATGCTCCTGAAGAAGATACATTGAGATGAGAATTAGAATCACCAATAATATAGTTCATGATTCGATGTCATGCCTTAATCATTGCAGAATTGAGTCTGAAGTCAAATTTAGATGGGGATTAGAAGCATCAAGAAGATACATTAATATTGGAATTACAACCATCAAGGAGACATATTAGTATGGGAATTAGAAACAATGACATGCATAGATGTGTTGCTGAGGTTGGAAAGATGTTAGTTCTAATCTAGAGCATATTGTATAATCTCTTCTACTATTCCTAAGAATGCATGTATTAATACAAAGAAGTTTTGGTCTCTGAAAGTTGGTGATAGTCTCTAATTTAAAATGACTACCTTTGAAGACTGTCTAGGAGATTGCTTAGCATTTCCATCAGTTTGGTATTGGGCCTTTATGGATTGAAAGATAGATTAATATAGTGACAAATCATGCATATTCCAAGTTTCATGATGTTTGGGCTACCAGAAGTATGTTTTTGCAAAAGATAGTGTGAGGACAGCGTTGGTTTTGTGAAGATAGTCACTATATGGAAGTAGATTGCTCTGTATTTCTCCACATTTGTGGATATGGCTATGCAGTTTTGAAGCTATGTTGAGGATGCATTAAAGATGTTAATTCTAGAGATTCAGATCATTTATCCTTCCATTGTGAATGCTATGCATGATCTAGAGTACTAACATGTATTCTGACAGAGTAAGTCAGTGTCAAAGGTCTGTTGGAATGCTTTGCATTCCTCTACAATTGAATGATTGCCCTTACAATTTTGAGGACATATTTATAGATGTGTATTACATGCTTCCTTGCAGTTTTAGGGCTCTTAGTGGTCTACAGCTCAGTTTTTCAAAAGATAGCATGTTGTAGTGTGTTCAAGATGATAAATTGTTCCAAGAGTTCATGATTGAAGATGTGTGGCATAATTCTTTAATGTGTGGTGGAAGGTGAGTGTTTGGAGATTTTGTATGAGTCATGTAGACTCATCTGGAAGAGTTTTCACAAAGATCTTTCTTGTTTCCAGTAACACACAAAGTTTTCAAGATGATGTGGTTGTTATGCTTCAAGGTTCATGTGTCTTTGGTTAAAATTGCCCTATTTCCAAATGAGCAGAGTGTGCAGATATAATCCCTTGGTGTTTGAAGTTGTGAAGAATGTTTTGGACTTGATTAAGCAAGTGTTGATGTCTGCAAGGGATGGATATTTTGCTAGCATAACGTGTGATGTTATTTAGGTATTATCTTCTACACGTTTCATGTTGGATGTTGTCTGGCCAACTTGTAAATGTATTTTTCATATTGTCTTTGGCTGACAAGAAATGTAATCAATATAATATCATGCATAAATACTGAATCAAAGTGTGTTAGACAAGCATGATTGCAAGGTGATTGAAAAGGCCACAAGCAGATAAAAAACATAATGAATACATTGATGTGCGACTGAAGGAGAAAAAGCAAAAGTCGATGGTGTTGTCTTGATTCATCTTGAAGACTTGTATATGAAAGTGATCAAGTGTAGAGTGAGCCTAACTAATTAGATCATCAGAAGAAAGTGTGAAGAGGCAGAAGAGCAATCATCAAAGGTGTGAATTTCATTGTTAGTTTTTAGATAGTAAAAAGATTGTCATAGTGTAATCTTTGTGTGTTCAATTCAGGGAGTAGTAGCTTCCTTCAGAGTGACCCTAAAACAAAGTCATCAAAGAGTAGTAGCTTGCTTGGGAGTAACCCTAAAACAAAGTCATTGGGGACTAGTAGATTCCTTGGGTTGTAGCCCTAAAACAAAGTATTTTGAGGTTCTTATATTGTGAGTTAATCCTCACCATTGTTTTTCCCTTCTATGTTTTTCCACATACATCTGGTGTTGTGCTGATGTGCATTGTATCAATCTTTCATGTTCATGTTAATTAAGTGATGCTTAAGGTTTATTTTGCTCCAGATAAGTTGAAGTTGTTAAATTGTTTATATACTAATTCACCCCCCTTCTCAGTATCCTTGTGTGTCTAACACTATTATTTAGAGTGTTTGTTTACAAGTTGTTACAAGATATAGAAGGAGATGAAGTTAATATAAGGGTAAGTGCAAGAATTTGCCTCCACTTTTTGGCCAAAAAGTGGAAGTCTTTTTCTTGAAAATCAAAGTTTGTCATAGTTGGAGTAAAAATTTGAAACACTTACACATGGAATATTAATATGATGTAAACAATATGAAATGTAAGATTTTATTTCTAGTTTTAAAAAATGTAATTTATTCTAATACCTAGATGTCAAAAGTCGGTTTTGTATATAGGATGTACAAAAATTAGCTTAAATTTAAAATTCATTTGTTTTGATTAAAAACATCCACATATATGGCTAGCATAATTTGAACTAAATGAAAGTATTTTTCTAATTCCTTTTGTGGAAAGATGTAATGATGCTAAAATTTGGTCAAGATATTTTTCATAATTATTTGATAAATATTTTTTTAATAATTTTTTTACTAGACCTAATTTGTGTTTTTTAAAACCTGTAGTGTACAACCAACATAATTTGAGCTAAACTAATCATACAATGATTTTTTCATCATGTAGAAATGATTTCTAAATTGGTTAGGCATAATTTGTTTTTCAAAAAACTTTCAAAATCAAAAGTTATTAAAAAAATAGTAATGTATGTCATTTCAAGTTTATGAGTCCCTTTGTTTAAAAATTAATTAATAAATAGAAATATATGTCCAATAGTAAAAAAAGTACATATTTGAAAACTAGACATTGTTGTATATAATGGGTTTTACTTTGGTCTATAAATTCTAAAAAAAAGTCATTAGCCATATTGGTAATGTTAGTTTTTGTCTTGCTGTTAACATGGCATTGTACTTGTAGGTCCAAGGCTAAGGGGTGGGTTTCCAAGCCTCTTCGAAGCCTAAACCAAAGAAAAGTCATGGGTTTCAAATTTCAAATTTTGTAGAATGCATACCCACTTCTAAACACATACATGTTCCAAAAAATAATGGGAACTGTTACCAATTTTTCTCTACAGTCCAAATTGGTAGAGCTGGAGTATATTCAATTCATTTTAGATGAGGAAGTTTTTAACATTTGCCTGTTATCTTGTTTTGCATAGTTGGAGTGCTTGAAGGATTCAGTTATGATGCATGGTTACAACATAGAAAAAAGGTTTCAGTTAATCATTCATTGCATTGCAGATTTTTGCTTGAGAGATAAGTTGTTTCATTTCATTACAATGATTATTCAATTTTACAAATGAGATACACAGATGGAATAAGAATTGCATTGAATGAAAACATGATAGATCAAATGTCCCACACAAGCCACAGAAATAGCTGAGCCAGTATAAACATAGGAAATATACTATGCATATGAAAATAATAAAAAGAAAAGGGCATATCCATCATTGCCTATTTGAGGACTTGATTTGATCTCCATTGCAACTGGCCCCTCCTTGCTCTTGATCTTCGAGTGGACCTGTACATGACAAAAGTTTTATTAGAGCTTCGGATATGGTTTCCTATGAGCCTATCAATAGAGACATAATACATTGCCTATGATGCACTAAGCCAGAAGATTAAATCATCCATATGCAAGAGAGCCTAAACAAATGAATATCGTTAAGCTTCACTATTTTAATCTAACATGTTTGTTTCATGTGCAAGTATAGGTGAAATCATGTTGCTATTTTGAAGATCATTTTAGAATGTGGTACAAAGTGGGCTCCCAAAAGGGTTGAGCCCATAATGCTACCCCTGATTCTTAAGGGGGATGGAATACAAGTATATGTATAGAAATTGAGACATATTTAGTCAATGAGTATTACATTCACTAAGTTGGTCATTGCCCATCTATGATTTCTAGTTCAAGTTGGATGAAATGAAAACCATAAAGGAGCAGTGAGAAACTTATTCAAGACAAACCAATGAAGTATGAAACTGAGTACAGGTATGATCAATATCATTGTATCATCCTTGGTATGCATTCAAATCATAACATCGGAATAGCAAGAGCCATAGAGTGTCAAGTTGTTGTTCAAGTGTTGTAGAGCAGTTAAAACGAGTAATAGATGCAACTACAATGATCTCTGCCAAGTTATGTTATGAGGAAAAAGGCTCTCACTAGAATGAAATAGGTATCAATCATTTGTGGTTATTATTTAGTACAGTATAAGTGCCATGATATAGTACAGTATCTCATAAGTCACAACATAGTATAGATGTCATGATAAGTTTTTGGTTTGAAAAGAGAGTCAAACAGAAGTGCCATCTCATTATGAAATACTATGCCAAACATAGTTTCAAAATGAACAATATCACTTAATGATATATAAGTGTTTCAATCATATGCTATTGAGTAGGAACAATTGTAAGAGATGAGCATCCTTATCACATGTGAATGAGCAACTATCATAGTCATCAGAATGGAGAACATACCAAATGTATACAGAGTCATGTGAACTATAGGAGGTGCATTACAGAGTCATAAAATAAAGGACAAGGGACATCAAACTGCTATAAGGATGTATTCAAAGGCTACAAGATAGACACCTCATTGAGAGTCAACATTGTGCCATGAAGACAAAACAAGGGTACAGGAGCATGAAGCTTTAATGCTTGAACAATCATATGTCTTATGGGAATAGTCATAATAGTCACTATAGTAGACAGCAAAAGCATCATAAAGTACTTCATTTGATACATCAAGGTACCTTTCTAATCATAATTGCACATAAGAGACAACATACAAATGTCTTATTCAGGTCCTCATCAAAAGGGTGGAGAGCATTGTTGTTTGAAGTATTTCTTGTGTTTTCTACATATGAATATCCCTTGGTAAACATCAAATTCAGTGAGTCTGATATCAAACTAGAAAATCCCAAATGCATACATAATTATTGGAGAACAAGACTTCATGAAGGAATGTGTATGACCATAAGGCTCACAAAAGAACAAGTGAAGTGCAGTGATAATGTCAAGACATAGCCATAAGAACTTCAAAGTCCACTTTGTCATGACAAAAGAAATGGAACATCAATGACATATGTTGCTACAGAGATAGATAATTTAAACAAAGTGCCAAAGGACAGTGAAGACATCTGGTAGCAAGAAAAATTATAAATACAATAAGAATAATGAGTTTTGAACTTCTGAAAGTGCCATATTTTGCATTCTCAAAGTAGAAAACAATGTGATACTATTATTTTCTATATTCAGATAGTGATTGAAAAGAACCAATCCAATTTCTCAAGATTTGTTGCTTAGAAGTTCATTTTTCTTTTACACACCCTTATCATGAAATAATGAACAAAATTCAAATACAGTGAGGAAAATCAAGGGTCTTAAGCTTAAGATGATTTGATAAAATCTAGAAATGAAATATATCAGATATTATTTAGCCACAGCCATATATAATGACAGAAAAATAGGGGAAAGAACTTAGTTCATATTATCAAGTGTTGCTACCAGAGAGTTTTCTTTTACAAAGACATCATTTTTGTATAATGAAGACCAAATATCGAAAAGGATAAATGATCTGTGCCATGAGGGTTTTGGAAAGATCTCAGAGATACACTTCCATGGTGGCATCGAAGCAGAAAAGACCAACTGAGGTAATCAAAACAAGAGTGTATTAGAAAAGTGGAGGTGACTGCGTTAAGAAAGGCCCAAAGCCTGTATTGAAATAAAGAATATGGTTCAATTTTGAGACATAAAATGATTTACCTTATTTCTTGCAAAGAATCTCCAAAGATATGCTCTCAGACACCAAGAAATCAAAGATTTTTAGGCCCAAACCCTAGCTTGGTGGCGGCTACAAACAGAGAGCTAAGTTCTAAAAAAGTTGCAAGTGAAAGTGAGCTTGAGAAAGTAGGGTAAAATCTCTTTTGTGATTAGGGTTTCATTCAATCCCTAAATCGATAGTGATTTTATCACATCGACTTATATTTTTTCTTAACTTCACTAATACCCATGGGGGAATGACACTTTTTGCCTTCACCTAAGGACATGTCGAATGCTTAAGTCTCAAGACTTAAGATGGTGTCAAAAACCATAGGTCCTTTTGCATATGCTAAGGCTTGATGCCTTAAAAACACTTTAGGTCGTCCCTTTTGAAAATAATGCACATATCACATGCATTATGCCCTTTGGATGATTATTGCTTAATCTTTATGCCTTAGAGCAATTTGATCATATTGTGTTTTCATTGCCATAAAACCCATTTAAGTCCCTTTGGAGATAGGTCACATGCAGTTTGCAAGTCATTTAAAATATGAGTCATGCCATATGCCCTTAGGAAGATTTTGTAGGCCACATAGAAAACAAGCCTTCATAGGATTTTATTTTTTGCAAATCATTTGAGATACCTTCACAATTTTTATGATTTTTTATAGAAAAATGAAATATTCCTAAGAGATGATATACTTGGCGAAATTAAAGCCTTATAATTTTTTGCAAAAATCAAATGGAGATAAATTAGGAATTAAAACTGTAACCATTGTAAAATGATATTTAAAGCAATGTGTCTATAAATTGCTTTCAAATATTCATTACTTATGCAGTTAAAACAAAATAAAGCAAACAATATCTTCCTTTTTGAGTTTGCTTTCTTTTAGGCAGATATGGACAAAAATAGAGTCTTATTGGGCAGATAAAGCATTTTTTCTAGTGGGACCACCTTGGAGGGCTTTTTGGCAGTTTCTTTCTTTAGTTTGGGAGATAGTTTGGCACAGTTTTTGAGGCTTTTTTATGGAGCTCGAAAATGGATCAGTATAACTATTTTTAGGAGCTTTTTCCCAGCTTTTCCAGAGAGATCATTTTGCAGGCATATATTGGATAAAGCTAGCTCTTTCTCAAGGGAGTTTAGATCATTGTTTCTTCTCTCTTGTTCACCTACAGAGAGCTTGTAAACATTTTTGTACTCATTTCTACTCCTTTCAGTTTTAATAGAGTAGCAGTGTCCTTGTCTTTCACATTTTTGTCTCATGTTTATAGTATTGGTTTGATATCTCATTGTGATCATAAAATTGCATCCTTTGGTATGTTTCATTACTATAAGTCTGTATGCAAAAGTTTCATGTAATATAGGTTGCATTTTATGTTTAAGTCTTCTTAGCGGGTTAAATTTGTAATAAAATTCCTGTTTGTCCTTTGAAAACCTCTAGCTTTTCAAACTTTCATGCAAATCACTAATGTATTGCATTAATTTCAGTGGAATTGTGAGGGTTAAAAGTCTTTGTGAGGCTGATTGTAAGTGAATAGATAGAGTTATGGTGCATCACCTATTAGAGTTTAGGATTTCAATTATAGTTAACTTCCTATCCCGTTTCTCAGAAAGTCTCTTATATAAGGTGAAGTAACCAGGGGAACCAACCTACTCTAGAGGTTCACTCCAAGTTTAGGCAACCCATAGGCCTAGGAGTGATCCCATTTGTCAATAGATAGCTAAGTTAGTAGCTTAGCATAGGGTGCATATCTAATTGATAACAGGAACACATAATAAAAATAAATGGGTGCCATTTTAAAATAGAATGGGTACCCATTTTGAAATAGAATGGGTAACTATTTTGAAAAAGGTACCTGTTTTAGTTATCTACATTATTGGCCCAATTTTAGCTTTTCAAAATGAGTATGCATTATTAAACTGGTACTAATGGGTGCATGTTTAGGAATGGTAGCTCGAAACAAAATGGGTACCCATTTTATTCTAGTTTTGAGCTCTTGTTCGAAAGCATGTACACATTTTTTATGAAATCCGTATGCATTTCTATCATGATTTTCTACCCATGACACTTCCACTAAAAGTGGACCAAACTTCTTGCTTTTACCCACAATTATTCATAGGACTCATGACCTAACAAAAATTGATGAAGCAAGGAGAGATACACATGGTATAAGTTTATTGTAGCAATAGAGAATAAAGCACCTAATTTTCAAGTTGGAGATATTATTCTTATGTGGAATGTTAGGGTCGAAGACAAAGAAAAGCATGGGAAATTTGAATCCTTGTGGGTTAGACCTTTGATGTTTCAGACAATTATGGTTACAGTAGATTTTATCTCAAGAGTTTATCTATGGAAATATCATGGAGCCACCAATGCATGGTTAGCATCTTAAGCACTACTTCTCCTAATTATTTAAGGTATTCTCATGCTTCTTGTATATATTCTCTTCCTTGTTTTCCTTTATGTAGTCAAAATTTCCATTTTTCCTATGGTGAAGTATATGTCTTCTTTCCTTGTTTTGTACTTTGTTTGGTCTTGTAGTTGGCTTTGTGTTGGTCGTATAATTACAGGTTTGTTTTTTTCTACATCTGAGATATGACTAGGGTTCTTACTATGTCCACCTAGGATACATGTCCCCATTTAGACCTTGGACGTGTTAGCAGGTCAAGTACCAGAATAGGGGATATTGAAGAATACCAGAAAAAAGGTCAAGGAAAAGGACCTTGGTACCAGAAGAGACATGAGGTACAAAACAAGAGACATGTCACTTTAGTAGAACATATGTATATATATTGAATGTAATAGACATATGAAAGATATAAGAGGATACCGTAATATGAATTCATACTAGAGAAGAGATATGGAACATGAGGGAAGAATGGCAGAGGAGATCCTAAGGAGATGAGTAGTGCACACCAAGAGGGATGCTACTGAGTGTGCCAAAGAGGGTGTAGATAAGAATAGGAGGAAAGGAGGACAAATACTAGAAGTCAAAGATACCCTAAACAAATGAGGAGAAGAACCAGTGGGACCCAATCTTGAGGAGTCATTAGTTAAACATAAACTAAGTTTGATTATCGATGAAGGGTTATAGGTATGATCAAAAAGGCATGAAGAATAGTCACCACCCCCAGACTAGGAGTCACCATTTAAGATGAATATAAGGCACATAGAGATAGATGAAGAAAGTAAGAAACCTGAATTTTGGACAACCTACATAGTAAACTGGGATATCGTAGATGGAAACAATAAATCCATTGATTGGGAAACCATAGAAGGAAAACATGATTGTGAAAGGAGAGAAATTGATACTAAATATAGTTCTATATTCAGCAATTTGAGAAGCAGCACCACAAGCCCGAAGGAAAGTTCATCAGAAGAGGACATGGCCACGATGAAGAAGATGCCAATCTTTGAGAGGGATACTAGCAATGCTAATGAACATATCTTCTTACTAGAAACTATATGGAAGAGCTAGAATGAAGAAAGCGATGGCACACAACCATTTGATTTTATCATTTCCCTAAGAGAAGAACCATTGAAATGGTGCCAAAAAGCATATCCACAAAACAATAAATCTTGGAATGAAGTAAAACAAGACTTTTTGGAAAACTTTGATAGTCTGGTAAGCAAGCTATGAGAGTTGTCTCAAAAGGATGATGAATCCATAATAGAATTTAACAAAAGGTTCAAGGAAGTAGTTTGGCAACTAGACAAACCACTAAATGACAAAGAAAAGAGAGAGTGGTTCCTTTCATCTATAACTCCAGAATTGAGAATGGCCTTAGATGGTTGAAGTTTTGCTTCATGTTCAAAAGTAGTTGTATTAGCATGCCAAATAGAAGCTCAGTCCTGGAGAAGGATGGATATTAAAAAAGAGAATAGGAGGATGGAAAAATTACAGTTGGAGATGGACCAATTGTGGTTAAGACAAGAACTCATGAAACAAGAAATCAGCCCACAAATACATAATATTTGGTGTTCCTACTATGGTACAGAAGGCCACCTCTGGAATGAATGTCCAATGGAGATAGGGAAAAGGAAGACAAATGCTCTAAGGGTGGACCTTCACATAATGAGGAAACCAAATTTGGTCTATTGTGGAGTGTGTGGAGAATGGGACAACCATGAAACCACAGAATGTCCATCCAACAACTTCCAGATAAATGAAGAACCAAACCATGACCAAGAGATGGAATACTTAAAAGAACTAGTAGCAAGGCCACTATATGGACTGGATCACATATAACAGGCCCACCATGGCAAAGAAATGCTAACTCCATCAAAGGACCAGGAGGCTACAATGACAACGACCCATTCCAAGGAGGAAGAGGAAGAAGAGTGGATGCTACTTGTTTTAACTATGGGAAGCCAAGACACTTTGCTATAGAATGTTGGGGAAAAGAAGAAACAATACAAATTTTGTGGAGAGGAAGATCATGATGCCTTCAACTGTGAAAAACCACACCAACATTATAACAATGCACAATCTCAAAAAGACAACCTACAAGACTCTGAAACTGCAAGGGGAGCTAGACTCCTCTATAAAAGACCCATGGAACTAGAAGAAGGAACCAAATAGTGCCAGAAAATAGGGAAGGATGATGGATATATAATAGAAGAAGATAGTACCAAAGATGATTGCTACACTAAGGCTAGACCCGAGAAGAAGGGCAAGACCATAGTGGTAACCCAGAAAGGTATGAATACTGGAAGACCAAGCCCGAAGACTTTAGAGGAGGATAAGAACTCTAGAGAAGAAGAATAATTCTACCCCTCAAAGGAACAACATGACTAGATAGTAAAATAAACTAAGAAGATCCTTGAGCAGGAATAAGAGAAAAAGAAGTTAGAAAACAACTACTTTACAAAACAAGAAGGGTCCTTAAACAATATGCAAAATTAGCAGGGCAATATGACCTACTTACTAAACTAATACAACTTAATTTTTACTGGAACAAAAAGACCTTACCCTAGGTAAGAATGGTGGAAAGACATTGGAAACTAAGGCCAATTATGATTGAACTCCAGATCCTCCAGAAGAAGATCCCTAAGGTTATGGTCAATTTTGGATCAAGTGTGAACTTAATTCCTCAAAGAATATGGGAATATCTAGGAAAACCAGCACAAGAACCAACTCCCTACAACATCAACTTGGTGGATGATACTAGAATGAATAAAATGGGAACTTGGCAGAGTGTGGAAGTAAAAGTACAAGGGGTAAACAATATGTCAATTTTAAGGTAGTCACTATGAAGGAGATGTTTGACTCATTTGATGCACTCTTGGGTTTAAGGTGGTTTGTAGATTCTAAGGGAATTATAGATGCCTAAAAGAGGAAATTTCTTTCGGAGATGATAAAATAGTGGTCCACATACCCCTAGGAAAAAGGTTTGGAGGACCCCATGTAAAAGAAGTAAATGCAGAAGATTACGAAGATAATGACCAAACAATCAATATTATAACCATACCAATAGAAGAAACTCCAAAAAAACCAAATTCAAAAAGAGATTTGGAAATAGAGGATAGTGAAGTTAGTATGGATAGTGACGTAGTGTTAGAGGCATGGATGCAAGACAATCAAGAAATGTATGTCTGGAGACTTTTTGGCTCCTGCAGAATATTTAGGATAAGAAAAACATAATTGGCACAAAGCAGTGTAGATCAAGAAATGTGTGGTACTGCCATAAAGAAAGAATGGTACAAAAAAGGAAACTCTTAGATAATTCATCTTATCTCCCAAAACACCTAAACAAAGCTACCTAAATATTCTAGAATAGGTGAACTATTGCTTTACATAAACAAATTTGAGAAAACCATCCCCAATGAAGTAGATAGGTTGGCCACACTACCGTATACCCTTACCTGCACTACAGCATGTTGGTAGAACACACATAAACAAACTATAAAGGAATGGGACACCTTCAAGACACTAATAATAGCAAGATTTCTATCGGAGGTAGGAGACTACGAAGACATCCCTCCTTAGGAAGGTGATATCCTTATAGATAAATACTTAGAAATATGTCGGTACCACTAGGAGGGAAACTATGAATATGATGATTGAATATATATTCAACTGTTATACTGGACCCTGTGCTTGGTAGAAAGAACCTAGTATCTTGATTAGGAGAGAAGAGGAGAGACCGAAACATGGAAAGAGTTGACCACAAACTTCATCCAGACTTTTTCATTCTTTAGCAAAACCTTCCAGATAAAAGTTGCACAGGGGAAAATAAAGGCAATTATCTTTATCCCAATAGAGGAAGAAGAAATACCAGTACCACAACCCCATTCCACACCATCAAAAGATGAAGAACCTTATAAATACAAAAATTGGATGGAATGGGAAGATTCTAGATTGAGAAAACATTGTTGCAAGATAGAAGGTGATGACGAAGAGCAGATACTGGACATAGAAATTGGGGAAGGGGAAAGAGAAATAGAAGAAACCATCACCCCAAAGGAAAAATACTAGAATGAACCCATAAAACTGATAGAAGAAAACATTGAAACTGAAGGAGATACCAAACTAGCTCGGATAGGAGACTACTAAGATGAAAGAGTAGATGCACAAATAATTAAAACTCTAATAGACTTCCAAGATTTATTTCCCTAGAACTTTACTGAAATGAAGGGAATCAAAGAAGAAGTTGGAGTGATGAAAATCCAATTTAAAGAAGCCACCAAACTAGTACGGAAAAGACCATATAGACTAAATCTAAACATGAAGAAGATAGTAAAAACTGAAATAGATAAGATGTTGGTCGCTGAAATAATTAAACCAATAGAAGATGCAAAATGGATAAGCCCAATGGTAGTTCAAAACAAGAAGACCAGAGAAATCAGGGTATGTGTTGACTTCCAGGAACTGAATAAAACATGTATACATGACCCATTCCCCACACCTTTCATAGAAGAAATACTAGAATTAGTAGCCGGAAGGGAGATTTACTCATTCATTGATGGGTTTTCTGGATACCACCAAGTAAAGATCAGGGAAGGGGATCAACCCAAAACTACTTTTGCTATGGAATGGGGATCATATATGTACATAGTCATGCCATTTGAGCTGAAAATGCTCTGAAAATATTCAGTCAGATAATGATTAATACCTTTAAATACTTTATCCATGATTTCCTTGAAGTATATTTGGATGATTGGACGGTTTATGGCTTAGTAAAAGACCATATTTAGGTTCTTTGGATGATGCTAAACTAGTGTAGAAGCATGCATATTGCACTAAACTTAAATAAATGTACATTTGCAATATCTTATGGGACACTCCTCAACCATATCATATGCAAGGAAGGACTAATGGTAGACCCAATGAAAATAGTAGTGATCCAAAATCTAGCACCACCAAATAATGCTTTGGAAGTCAAGACATTCTTGGGATACACCTGATATCACCAGAAATTCATCAAAGGATATGTCAAAATTGCAACTCTGTTAGAAGATCTCCTAAAGAAGAAAATAGGACAAAGTATTGAATGGAACGAAGAAGCACAAAAATATTTTGATACCTTGAAACATAAAATTGCAAAAGCACCAATCCTCATCTTTCCAGATTGGAACAAACCATTCCACATCCATGTTGATGCCTCTAGAATAGTTGTAGGAGCAGTACTCACTTAGCCTAAGGTGAATAAAGATCATCCTATAGCATTTGCTAGTAGGAAATTATCAACAACAGAAAAGAACTATACCACCACAGAAAGAGAAGCATTAGCAATGGTACATGCACTACAAAAATACTGGTATTATCTACTTTCCATACCATTCATCTTCTTCACAAACAATGAACCTCTTAAGTACCTACTTAACAAACTAATAACCCAAGGACAGATCTCAAGATGGTTCTTCCTATTTGAAGAGTTTGATTTTAAGATAATGGTGAAACCCAAGAAGAACAACCAAGGCTTGAATTATTTATCAAGAATTGAAACTGGCAAAGAACTGGATGTATATGGAGAAGAACTACCCAATACACACTTGTTCTACATTATAGTGGTATCGAAAGAGTAAGAAGATGTTAAAATCTTATTATCCACTGGAGAATTCCCAAAATATTTTACCCCACAAGACAAACAATCACTAGCACGAAGAGCAACACCCTACACATTAATAGAAGGGGAATTACATCACAAGAGAAATGATGACATGCTACAAAGAGTTGTCTATAACCATGAAAGGAAGGCCATCCTACAAGAAGCACACAGTGGGATTGCCGGAGGACATATCTCTGGAGAGCCCACAACAAGGAAGGTAAAATTGGTTGGCCTATGGTAGCCAACACTATACAAAGATGCTAAGGACTATGCAAAAAGATGTGATATTTGTCAAAGGGTAGGAAGACTTACCAACTAGGATGAGATGCCCCTAAAACTGGTACTAGCCCAAAATACTTTTGAGAAGTGGATAATAGATTTCATTGGGCCTATTGACCCTCTAGAAAAACATTCTAGAGCTTGATTCATTATCACTGGTATAGAATACCTTACAAAATGGGTAGAAGCAGAGCTAACTAGGGACAACACTGCAAGAACTACTACCAAGTTTCTATATGAAAACATCATTACATGGTATGGATGCCCGTTAAGCATAGTTAGTGACCAAGGTAAGCACTTCATAAATGAGATGATAAAGGAGCTCTTGAAGAATTTCATGATAACACATAATAAGAGCTCACCATATCATCCACAAGATAATCAAGC
Source organism: Cunninghamia lanceolata (assembly GCA_027924645.1). Classification (NCBI taxonomy): domain Eukaryota; kingdom Viridiplantae; phylum Streptophyta; class Pinopsida; order Cupressales; family Cupressaceae; genus Cunninghamia; species Cunninghamia lanceolata. Next base: position 1,527,738 of record BSBN01001326.1, read on the forward strand.
CAATGAAACCTTCAACAAAATAGTCAGAAAAACACTGACAAAATTGTGCAATAGCAACTAGACATACTGTGATGTCAAGATAATAGTAGTTCTTTGGGCATACCATACTTCTTATAAAATAACTAGCAAGTTCACACCATTTCAACTGGTATATGGTTTGGATGCAATGGTACCCATGAACTTCCTATTCCCCAACATGTGCACAGCCTTGACTTTATGATTGGAAGAGGATGAGTCTCTAAAGAAAAGAGTGGAAAGAATTAGAAAAACTAGGAGAATTCTAGCAGATTACCAAATATAACCAGCAATTAGAAAGGCAAAGGCAAAAGGTATGGCATGACCGGAACATACACTTGAAAACATTTAAAACAAGGGACCTAGTACTACTGCATGACAATAAATTCAAGAAATAGGGGAAGTTGAAGGTCTAGTGGTTAGGACCCATACTACATTCACCAAATTAATGAATCTAGAGTAGTTAAACTCCGATGACTAGGCAATACACTGGTAACCAGACATGTCGATGGGGTAAGCTTAAAAACATTACTTACCAGAATAAACATACACAAATAGACTAAAAACCACATAGTAAAATATTGTAAATAATGAAAATATTGTAAATATTGAAGAGACCATCAGAAAATACTATAAAGTACATATCATATCATAACCAAAATAAACAATAAAATCTACACACCACCGCTAAAGGACCAAAAAACCCATGCACTCAACAAGGAAATAAATGCCCAGCTACGTGACCACCAACACACTACAACTCACACCATACTACCCTCAAGTCTATAAATACCTAATTACCCCACTAAACTTCCTCACAAAAGCAATCAAAAAGAGTTGTGTACTTGGTGATCAAGAAAGGAAACCCTAAGCACATAGCCCTTTATTGCATTCTCCTGCACAAAAATGGTCACCCTTACAGTAATCCACATATCAGAGAATCTAAGACTAGTATTCAAAAGGTTTCCATTCAAGGCAATAGTTATTGACAAGGAGGGGGCATTTTTATCAATGCCACACAATGTAGTCTATCTGAAAGATGTTTGGAAATACATTCACAAGCCCAATTACAGAGTTGAATGATACAAAGCTAGAGGATCTCCGTTACCAATTAATAGAGAATGATAATAAAACATACAAGCTAGAATATATAGAAATCGGCCAGAAAAGCCTTGATGTATGGAAGGACTACCCAGATTTCTACAATGAAGATGAATGGATGCAAATTGTACTGAAAAGGGTCCATGATGATTTCATATATCTGGACAAACCGTACCAAATCACAAAGCAGGCCATTCATGCAGTCATCAGACTAAGGATGGTAGGAGTCATTCCAGCTAAAAAGGCCATCAAAAACATTGAAGTGGAAAAATTAATCGGGGCCACGTTTGATGGCCAAAGTTTGAGCCTGAAAACAATAAAAAAATCTAGCAATGTGATACGTGACCATGGGGATAGCATGGAAGATCTACTATGCTAACCAGGAATACTCTTCCACCGCCACCACCATCCACACAACCTATCAAATGGTGGTGGAAGGAAAATATTTTGACTTGTGCAAGGTAATGCTGGCAGCAACTAATGGAGAACCTGCACAAAATAAAAGTCCTCCAAATATCACCTTCTACTATGGAACATTGCTTATATGCATAATGTTTTTTTTATAAAGAATTACTCAATTTTAAAGGTAAGGTCTGGTATCTCCACCAGACCAAAGTAATGCATATAAACTACCATACCTGGTAGTATGTAGATTTTCAAAGCCAACAAGTTGCATAGTAGGGATGTTTCAAAAAATTCCAAGCACAAATGCAAGAAAGGGACCGAGTCCCCTTCCTCTCAGCAAAAAATATGAAAAAACTATCACAATTTTAGTGGATAAAGATGCTACCTTTATGGAGGCAGTAGAACCCTGCATGGTATGGGTTTCGGTGCTACCCTATGAGGTCACAACTATAAAAAATTGATGCTTATGCAACAACCCTCCTCTTGAGCCCAAAGGACCCCAATGTAGAAGGATTCAGTACATATGATGAGGTAATGGACAAAAAATGGAACAGGAGATTTAGGAGGATAAAGAAAAGAAGAAAAATAAAGCTCAAAAATAGGGGAGCAAAATAGAAGAAGGAACGAAAATAGAAATGACCACCCCGACACAAGCTAAATCTTCTGGAACAAGGGCTACAAGATCACAATGTCATAGAAAAAACTTCAGCATGACCCACAACATCAGTACCAACAACCTGCCAACCAAAGAAACCACTAGTTACAAAATGAGCCCAACAGTTGAGGAAGAAGGTGAAGGCTTAAAGGCCAAAGGATGATACAAAGCAAGCAAAGATCGAAGAGATCTCAGAAGATGAAGAAGAGGTCAAGCAACCTCTCAAGAAGAAGAAAAAGACTCTGAAGACGCTTCCACTACAATCAAAGGAGCAAAAGTAAGATGACCCAGAGAAAACTCCGGAACCAAAATCCCCGATAATGCTTAGTGAACCCATTAATGTCCTAGCAACATTCAATGCAATCGCTCACCATAGGATGCTACCACAGATCCTACAAACTTATAGAGAATATGATGAATAATGTAAGGACAAAATAATTTAGAGTCTAGTCCAGTATATAAAGTATCTAAATAAAGGACTAGAAGAAGCAATGCAAGAATTTCTGGAGCAAATTACAAGAGCAATAAGGGAAAAAAGAGCCAAAGCATTAGTTTGAGATGAAGAAATAAAGGAGCAAGCCATATTAGCTTTAAGCTTCAACATCACTAAGGAGAAATAACATGCCTGACACAAGCACATGAGAAAGAGCTTTGGGAGTAAGCACAGAGTAGATAGACTCATGATAGGAAACCTAGAAGATACAGAAGCTATCTGGAAGGACACTGGGGAAACAACATGGAAACTCTATGAGGAAATGAATAAAGGTCTGGACCAAGACACAAGGACAAACAAAGATAATGTCAACCCTAGAGAAACTGGTAACACATTAGAAGAAGAGACAATGAAGCTAGAGGATAATAAAGGGGAATCTAGAGAAGATAAAGTAGAAAAAGAAGATAATAGAGTAGGTTCCAGAGAAGACAACGTAGAGAAGAAGGATGATTCCAGAGAATTATCAACTCCTTTGGCTATGATATCTGCCATAAAGAACTTTTTGGTCCAACAACAACAAATCCAACCCGTACCAATACCTAGGTTGATCCAAGTCCCATTAGTTGACTCACAGGTAAACTTGTCCAGGATGTCACCCATTCAGAAATTACCTCTAGGGGATATTTTTTATAAGAAAGCTAGAGAGAATCTCCTTCAAGGGCATGTCCAATAAATAGTGCAGATACATGAGTTGATTGAAACTCTCCAAAAGGCAATCCCCCACTTTTCTAAGGACCAATCCCTCCTAGTTCTGCAGTAGCTACAACAATTGGTCACCACTCTACAAGCGAACATTACATCTCAAAAGGAGTAGATAAGGAGAGAATCTCAAGATGAGTTAATCAAACAAAATACTTAACTATCGAGACACTTTACCATTTTTGCTTACAATGGGCTAACACCACAAAGAACCACTAGAACTAGATTACACAAACAGAAGATCAAATAGCTTAGATAATCTATGATCTTCTATAGGATCCAATAGGAGAAACAAGGGATAATATTGAACAGTTCCACATCTGGCTGCAACAGCTCCATACTCAGAGAGAGCTAGTCAAGGAACAAGTCCAACAGCTCCGAGAGGCAATGAATAATGAACTAAGGTTCCTTTAGCTTATTTTGAAAGAAGCTAAGAAAATAGTAAACAACATCAACATCCCCACCAACCTCTAGGAGGTTGAGCTTACACTAGTACAAATTCAAGTTCAGATAAGTACTCTCCTCCATGCATAGGCACATTTGGTCACCACATTGGCAAAGCTCAAAGTAGAACATCAGAATATATTGTCTAATTGGGCTCTATGTATTGAGGACAAGACATCATTTCAAAAAGGGGGATGATGTTATTAGGTAAAGTACCAGAGCAAGGGATACCAGATAATACTAGAAAGTAGGTCAAGGAAAAGGACCTTGGTACTGGAAGACACATGAGGTGTAAAACAAGAGACATGTCACTTGAGTAGAACACACACACACACACACACACACATATAATGTAATAGATATAAGAAATATATAAGAGGACATTGTAATATGAATTCATAGTGCAACAAAGACTAGACCTACTGGTTGTTTATACCAGTTATGACCTGATATATATGAATAGTAGTTATAAGGTAATTTGTGTGCCATGGATGGATATCATTTTTATTTTGTTCATATGTTATAATGTGTCTTGTATGTGTATTTGAATCTTACCGGTTAGGCTTAATTCCATGATTGTGTCCTCCAGGGTATAAATAGACTACTCAAGAAGTACCACGCTACAGTTCTCTAGATTGTACAATCCCCATATCTCTTGAAAATAGGATGCAATTATACCTTTGTGTTCTATGTGTTCACCTTAGTTTGTGTCTCATCTTCAAATCTTTCCCTTTGTGTTGCTATTTCTACTAGGGTTTGTGGTTACTGGTGTAGGTTTTACCTGTGCACATATTGGTTATGTTATTTTTTTTGCATCCATAGCTTGGTGGTTTGTGCATGTTTGTAAGCATCTCCCCACTTTTTCGAATGTTATTTACCCATTGAGAGTTACCAATTTAGTGGCCTTGTGGTGTGTTGAAGTCATCAGGTGGGGTATGTTTTTATGCCTTTGTTATAGGGTTGCCTCCATGAACTTTATGGTATGTCTTTGTGGCCCTAGATTTATTTTATGCTTGTCTATGTCTATGGCTTTCCTAGACTTGGTCTCAAGCTTCTTCAATGGTAGTTTAAAACTATTTTATCCCTAGTTTAACCCTATTACATTTGTCTCTGCATTTGGCTTACAAGAATTCAAAAAACCCTACATATCAAAATTCATGTTAGTTGGTCCACCCAAAATCTCTTTGTGCTTTTGTTTTAACTACATAGTGACTTGCCCAATTACTATAATTAAAACTATGATAACATGTGAAATTCTCTAACACTTTGGTATTAACACTTTGGATGATCTAGATCTAATGGCCAACTAGGCCGACCCATCATTCCATTTCTCCATTTACCATGTTCACCCACTATGGCCTATGGTTCTTTCTCCTAGTCATATCCTTCACCACTACCACTACCCTTCAACCTCACCTTGTCGCACTACCTTATAAGTGGCACATGTTGACCCATCTCCCCATGCACACTTTTATTTTGTGTGTGTCATCCTTAAATGTTCAATCTTCTCCTCCTATTTACCATCCATCCAATATTTCCAGCATGCTTGACACTAACCTTTCCTTATGTGCCCACCCTCCATGGCATGATCTTTACATGTCACTCTTCCCTATTGGATAGTGGACTTCAAGATAAAAATTTAGTGCCACTCAATGTATTACTCTAAATAATGAAGTAGTTCCACCTAGCATATGATGATGTCATTAGGTGGGCCTCACTTTTCATCTATAGGTTTGTATTGTATAGTGGGCCTAACTATTGACTATGTGAGTTTTTTGCCCAATGCTTTCCAACCATGTGTTGCCTTGGTGGAAATAGAAGGCCCAATCTAATTGGTGACATGTATCTCATTTCCCTCAGTGAAGGGTAAGTGCATGTGAATGGTATACAATAGGGGCCCAAAAGTGGCCACTTTTTTCTTGAAATCAGCTAAACCTAAACTTCGATGAGTAATTTGATATGCACGCACTCAAAATTTGAATATATGGAAAGAAAAAGAATTGTAGTGCTTTGAATCTAGTTTCTAAACTAATAATTTTTTTTTAAAATAGTTAAGATTAAGAGGGTGAAATGTTGCATGCACACAAACGTGTTCCTTTTTTTTCACTAAAATATAACATAGTGTCTGGTGTTCGCCCCGCTATTTTTTTTTTGCATTAAGTATTTTTAAAAACTGGTTGGCATAAATGTATTTAAGAGTGAGTACTATAAGTTGTGTATTTTTTTGTAATTTTTTATTGAATATTTTTTGTGATTTTTCAAAGTTGATGCATCCTGAAAACTACATTACTGAGCATGCGTGTCACATAACGTGCACACAAATAATTGGAAATGTAATTTTTCTTAATGTATAAATAATGAAGCATATAACAATCCTATATAATTTTTTAAAAAATTTTGATAAGCGTATCAAAAGTTATAAAGAAAAATCAATACATATATGATTGAAGAATATGAGGACATTGTTCAAAAAAAATAAAAATAAATATCTTTACTTATTCAAAATTAAAAATATATATATATGGTTGGAAAGCTAAGAACTAACTTGTTGTTTTGATGTTGGTTTCATCAAATTTCATTATAAAATGAGTAAATTTGATGACGTTGAAGTTCAAAAGTGTTATTGACAATGAAAAACACATTTGTAGGAGGTATAATAAAGGTCCAATCCTTAGATTTGGTTGCCCAAGGCAATTCCAAGCCTAAAAAGGTGGGCTACAAGTTTCAAAAAAACTAAAATGCACTCGTGTTTTAGGTTCCACAAAACACAAGTTCATTTTGTGGAACATAAAATACACTCATGTTTTAGGTTCCACAAAACATGAGCATGTTTTGTGGAACATAAAATGCACTCTTGTTTTAGGTTCCACAAAACATGAGTGCATTTTGTCGAACATAAAATTTGATCACATTTTGTGTTCATGTAAAACATACTTTTTGTTTAGAATTAAAAGAGGACTGAGTATCATATTTAAGGTTGAGCATGAGGTGACCTCATATCAATTGATCTTCACCAATACCCAACCATAGCAGATCGAGTAGAGCTAATTTTTGACCACAACTTCTCCACCACTTGCAATAAATCAAGTTTTAAATAAAGACCCAGAAAGAACTAGAGTAGAGACACTAACTAGGAGGTGCAAGGATGTGATTAGTACAAGGATAGGAGGTGGTCAAGTATCTATCAATTTCTATGAGGAGGTGGTTGAGCATCTATGGTTTAAGATCATTTCCCCATGTTTTCCAAAAGGACCTAAACTTCTCTTAGAAGGGCACAAACAATAGTGGAATTGAAATCATAATAGGGAGGGGATCTCTCTCAACCAAATATGCTCTAATATCTATAAGGGTGTAGATACCCCTTCTCTATAATGAGATAAGTTCGCAATGGGGCAAAAGTATTTAAGAAATCAATAGAAAGTTTGACCCATAGAAAAGAATGCTAGAGAGAGGAATGTGAATCAAGAATGTTGTGTTCCCTCAGCTACTATAGATGTAGTAATGCTCAATTTAGAGTTAAAGTAACTAAAGGGGGGTAGAGATTCCAAACAAAATAGGGAGAGTAAAAAATCCACCTATCTATAGTAAGGGGCAATATATAGGTAGGGACATTGATTACTCCTTGGTCAAAAGATTACATAAAATGATAAAACCACTCTCTCAAATGTGAAGTAGGATATCCAAAGTGTTAAAGTTACTAGCTTCACCATCTTCTGATTCACAGTGTCATCACCAATGAGATAGGAGACCAATATGAGTACAACAATAGACAAAATGAGAAACCTTCCAAATACTTTGTAGTACACAAATTTTATGGATTTATACTCATGGTGTACTCCTTGTATCTAAGTTCATGACCCTTCTCATTGTCCTAAAGGGGTCCAATTACATGATGAAGTGGATGACAGTGGAAATTCTATTTAGGAAGATGATGGAAAAGGTGACCTATCCAAACCATGGTATAATCATTAGGATGATGACACTTAGGTTTATGCAATGGATGAAAAAGAGGAATTGCCGCTATATTTATAGAGTTAGATTAATTGATCTAGCCTAGTACAAGGCTTATCTATCTTCAAAAGAAATATGGACTACACAAAAATATTAGTGCTAAGCCTAGTATAGAAGGTCCCACAAGTCTTAATGAGATAATTGCTTAGGTACACTCCACTTATGAGTCTAGGAATAGGAAAGTTGGAAAAGCCTCGAATGGATAGACAAGAATAAGGATGAGTCTATATCTCTATTTTTATCTCTCTCTCTCTCCATCTCTCCATCTCGTTATCTCTCTCCTTATCTATATCTTGATCTCTCCCTCTCTCTATCTCTCCCTCTCTCTCTCTCTACCTTCCTCTTCCTTATTATTAAAATCTAAGTTCTCTAAATGTGATCCCAAAACCCTAAACATCCACAAAGCATTAAAAACCCCTCTCTATATCTGCCACTCTCTCTGTCATGGTTGTTCTATTATTTTTTCATTCTAGTTATTTATTTAGTGTTGTTACTATGTCAAAGTGGTGATAATTTGCATAGATCAAATAACTTGTGACATCTCTTCTTATAGGATTAAGTTGAAAATTGTTTTGTATTTCCATTCATGAAGAAAGGCATGTGATATTTTACTTGTCCATTTTGAAATAATGATCTTGATAAGATGACTTATGTATTTCTTTCATTTTTGAGAGAAATATGAACCCAATTAGATAGATATGAAGGCCACATACATACTTCATCAAGATATCATCTTCTTGCATATATCCTTTCTCATTTAAATGACTCTTCTACAAAATTCACCAGAGTACACTCTTGTACACTTTGACTTTGTTTTTTAATTATTACATTACCACTCAATACACCTATCTTCTCTATTGACATAATATATAATTTATCCTTAACTTGTCTTTTCACATAACCATATAACTAACTTATATGAGATCCTCTTGCCATGAGAAGAGAGTGATTAGTTATATTATCCTTTTCTTAGCTAGTTTTTTTGGAAGAGGAGTAATTCAATCCATACCATCAATAAGGGCATAGCCCATATTTCATGTTTTGTTTTGAGTCCACCTCATTCACTTTTTGTGATGAGAAGATTTAGAATATCACATATTTTGGTGAAACTAACATGAAAGGAAAATCCTTCTAGACAAGCCCTCTCATTTTCTTTCTTCCACCTTTCACCCACCTTGTGTTCACATTTTTTTGTGGTACTTATGGTACCCTTGAATATGTATAGACCAATAAAATAATAGAAACAAGGTCCCTTAGACATAGCTATCCCTCCATTTAACTAGTACATCCTTCCCAATCCATTAGCTCCTATCTCAAATAGGTATATTATAAAGATGTTAACTTGAATGGTGGACAATAATGATGGCATAACTTTATCACTTCTGATAACCTAGTTTGTAATCAAGATACTGTGATTCAACCAAACCTAGATCAATTTATACCTCTCAAGTGTTTATCTAATAAAAATACCATCATTAGGGTCATCCCATCACAAACTACAAAGACACTACAACTTGAATTAACAATGAGGTGAGACTCTTAGAGAAAGACCTAGAAGAATCTTGTAAAGAATGAGAGGATCCCCATATAGATTATCAATAGGAATGAGATGAAGCATACCAAGGGGTACTAGAAATCTTCTTTGAGGAAAGAACCAACATGGCTACTCAACCTGGCTTAGTAAACAAAACCAACCTCATGATGTAGAAATACAAAACCTAAGAGATCTCGTACCCACCATGGTCCAATAGATTAGGATACTTGACATTAGGATCCTTGAAGAGAGAGGTGTGGAGATAGAGGGGGAAAAATATATAGAGATAGAGAGGGGGATAGGAGGGGAGATATGGGTCTAGAGAGAGAGAGAGAGAGAGGTACAAAAGCAAAGAAAGAATAAACAAATAAGATAAACAAATAAAAAGAAAGAAATGAGAAACAAATAAAAAGAGAAAGACATAAAGAGAGAGATAAAGACTCAAGAGAGTAAAAAATGGAGCTTGCTACAAAAACAAAGAAAAAGACAAAGATGAAGAGATTCAAACAATAAAGAGAAATAAAAATGAAATGATTGAGAAATATAGATAATTTAAGACATAATACAATGAGATAGAGATAATATGACAAACATAGAGAATATTTAAAAAAAATGAGACAAAAATTAGAGAAAAAGGGAGTAATAATATAGAAAGTTATAAAATAAAGACAAATACATAGAGAAAATAAATATAGATAAAGAGAGAAAAAATTAATCAAGGAGAAAGACAAAGAAGGTAAGAGAGGAAAAACATAGGGGAAAAAATGTTGATAAATAGACATGGAAATATATATAGATTTGTATAAGATCACATGGCTTGGGGAAGAGTCAATGAGCTTCCCCTCTGTGTTGATGGGGTGGTGCTTGGAGTATTTAGATCCACATATCAGGGGTTAGATTATAAAGATAGAGTGGCTCATAGTTTATCTAGATGGGGATGACTCTCCCACTTTTCAACTTATTTTAGGAGAGGGTCAATTTGACTACTTACAAAATGATTGTGGATCCTACGAGACATGGTAGAGCTATGGGATGGGGATTACATATCAATAGTGGCCATGCAATAGTACCACCTCATTTAGGGACATGATTAAGATGGTGGAGGTGCAATTAGTTCATAGGGTGTCTAATAGTTAAGAAATCCTATATTGTAAACTACCTCATGTAGAGCCAATATACATAAATCTAAGGGAGATGGGAGACACAATAATAAAAAGGAAATAATCAATACCATTAACTCCTAAGGCCTCCATTACACAATCCCTAAGAGGGGCAATGACGTTTAGAGCATAGGGCCCAAACAGAACAATGGATGTAGACTAGACCAATGCCACCACTACCACCACGACAAAAAAACATATACTAATAGATATAGAGGCAATAAAGGGAGAGGTGATAAATGAGAGAAGTGGTGAGATTAAGGAGATGGAGTCCTCTAATAGAGTAGAGATGGACTCACATAGATTTTGTAGACTAATTAGACTTCTATATGCATGTAGATTTTAGTTACTTGTATTTGTAGACTAATTACGCATTCACCAAGCCTAAATGTGATCATTTTATGGCCATTTAAACATAACACAAGTGCATTATTACTAAATTACTCATCTAGCCACTTTTTTGTATACCAACTTGGTGCACTTTCCCCCCCCCCCCTCTCTCTCTCTCTCTCTCTCTCTCTCTATATATATATATATATATATATATATATATATATATATATATATATCTCCATCTCTATCTCTCTCTCTCTTTGTGTCTCTTGATCACTCCCTCTCCCCCTCTCTGTTTCTATCTATCTATCTCTCCTTGGCTATCTCCCCACCTCTCTGTCTCCATATAGATCTCTCTCACTCTCTCTATCTTGATCTCTTTATATGTCTTTCCATCTCCATCTAGATCTCTCTCTCTATCTATATATCACACCCCCTCTCTCCCTCTCTATATCTCTATCCATCGATCCCTCTATCTCTCTATCCTCCTTCTCTCCCTCCTCTCCACTATCCCTTCATCCTCCCTATCTTTCCATCTCTCTCCCTCCCTTTATCTCTCTTTATCTCTCTCCCTCCCTTTCTCTCTTTGTGTGTCTCTCTCACTCTCTCTCCTTGTTCCTGTCCTTCTCTATCCCTCTCCATTTCTCCCTCTCCCTCTTGATATTTTTGTTTATCTCTCTCTCTCTCTAAATTTATATATCTATGTCTTTCCCTCTCTAACTTTTTCAATGCTTTAAATGTAAATAAAATAACTCTTACAATTCTTGAAAACCAAAGTAAAAAACTCTTTCAACTACTTGAAAATGAAAATGGAAAAGAAAATATAACAAAAATTTCAACTTCATCAAATAAAACAACAACCCATGTAATCACTCTCTTTCAATTTCTTTATCTTTCACTTATCTTTTCACGCCAAATGTGTCATAGGATTACAAAAGATTGGATTGAGTTGGTCCTTGACAAAACTCAAGAAAATGTGCCCACACTTAGGAAAATAAGAGACCATAATGAATAGAAATGGATAAGAGAAGATACACGCTTAGGAGAACCCCCTTTCTTAGACAAGATTGTTGCACACATTGATGCTAGACTCACATTTACTAGCATTGCAAAGAGAATGTTTAAACACGCAAACAGTTTAAGTGACAACCACTCCACATTTCACACCTCAAATCAACACCATAGTCTACCACCAGGAACTCCTTCCTTGTCAAGTGAGTGGAATTGGTGACATGACTCACATTCCACTCAACCATATCACTATCATCTATGAGATCCTCTTTACATGAGAAGAGAGTGATTAGTCAAATTCTCCTTTACTTTTTGTGATGAGAAGATTTAGAATATCACATATTTTGGGGAAAGAAACTAACATGAAAGGAAAATACTTCTGGACAAGCCCTCTTATTTTATTTCTTCACCTTTCACCCACCTTGTATTCCCATTTTGTTGTGATACTTATGATACCCTTGAATATGTCTAGAGACCAATAACACAATAAGGACAAGGTCCCTTAGATCTAGCTAGCCCTCCTTCATTCAACTAGTACATCCTTCCCAATCCATTAGCACCTATGTCAAATAGGTATAATTATAAAGATGTTAATTCAAATGGTGGACAACAATGATTGCATAGCTTCATCACTTCTGATCTAACCTAGATTGGAATCAATATACTATTATTCAGCCAAACCTAGATCAAATTAGAGCACTCAAGTGCTCATCTACTAAAAAATCCATCATTAGGGTCATCCCATCACAAACTAAAAAGACACCACCACTTGAATCGATAATGAGGTGAGACTCTTAGAGAAAGACCTAGAAGAATCTTGTATAGCATGAGAGGCTCCCCATATAGCTTATCAACATGAATGAGATGAAGCATGTCAAGGGGTATTAGAAAGCTTCCTTGAGGAAAGAACCAATATGAATATGCAACCCTCGCTTACTAAACAAAACCCACCTCATGATGGAGAAATACAAAACATAGGAGACGCTACCTCAGGAGCTCTCATATCCACCATGATCTAAATCATGATCATTCAAGCTAGGATTCTTGAAGAGCTCAAGGTGGGAAGATAGAGAGGAAACATTTATAGAGATAGAGATGGAGAGAGAAGGGGAGAGAGAGCGGGGAGATTAGGAGATATAGATAAAGAGAGGGAGAGGGAGGGAGAGAGGGAGGGAGAGAGGGAGAGGGACTAACACAAAGAGATAGAAGATAGAGACATTGAGAGAGAGATGGGGGAGATATATAGATATAGATAGAGAGAGGGGAGAGAGAGAGAGAGAGAGAGAGAGAGAGAGAGAGAGAGAGAGAGAGAGAGAGAGAGAGAGAGAGAGAGAGAGAGAGAGAGAGAGAGAGAGAGAGAGAGAGAGAGAGAGAGAGAGAGAGAGAGAGAGAGAGAGAGAGAGAGAGAGAGAGAGAGAGAGAGAGAGAGAGAGAGAGAGAGAGAGAGAGAGAGAGAGAGAGAGAGAGAGAGAGAGAGAGAGAGAGAGAGAGAGAGAGAGAGAGAGAGAGAGAGAGAGAGAGAGTGGGAGAGGGAGGATTTAGGGATATGGATAGAGAGGGAGAGAGAGAAGGGGGAATAGAGGGAGAGACAGAGAGTGAGAGAGTGACAATGAGAGATAAATATAGCAAGAAGGGGAGTTAGAGATAGAGATACAAAATATGGAAGCATAGACAAGGCATGTGAACTATTTGATAGAATGCCTAAATAAATGTGTTCTAATTGAATGCCAAGTAATTCCAAGATACTAACAAAATGGATTTGTTGAAAAGTATTTAGAAAATTTCAAGCAAATGCAATGGGCAGGAATATGCTCATGCTTTGTGTTCAACAAAATGTGCTCAATTTTCTAGAACACAAAAAATGTAAAGCCTATAGAAAATTTCAACCAAATGCAATGGTTAGGTGTGCTCATGTTTTTTGTTCAAAAAATGCACTCACATTTTGTGTAACATAAAATGCTCTTGTGTTTTCTAGACCACAAAACACGATCATGTTATGGCCATTTAAACATAACACAAGCGTGTTATTGGGAAAATTACTCATTTGACCATTCTTTGTATACCAACTTGGTGCACTTGCCCTGAATCTAATGCTTTCAAGTGACATGTACATGGTTAGGTGGTAGGCCATTATGGTTTTCCTTTATTGCATGCTCCAACTACCAACAAACACATGTTCCTTTCTCATTGGTCGTGTAATGTAAAGGCTTGATAACTAGTTCTAAAGTGAGCAACTTATTTTATGCATCATGTGCTATGCCATTAGATGTAAATGTGGCACTGTGTGGATGGTGTATATTCATCTAAAGTTCAAATAACTTAACCTCCATTCTTAATATTGTTCATTTCATTAGCAATCAACATCTCAAGGGTTTCTATTCTTTAGATGATTGTGATGGATCCTATGATCGTATATTTGAGTTGGTGTCTAACTTTGTGGTATGAATCCATTCCTCTCAACCTTATCTACATAATGATGGCATCTTTGCATGTGATTAGGGTCTATGAGAATTAATTTCTCCTTGCCCCAATCCTTGCTCCTAAGGGTTTCATACCGTATTGTACTTAGCACTAAAAAATTTGGTGATCCCTATACCTTTATTGATCCTTTAAAGGCATGTATGCATTCATTAGACACACAAAGAGGCATGGTGTAGCTTTGCAGATTGTCTTGATCCTTGTGCTCAGGAATTGCACAAGTTTTGTTTTTTATGAGTCATTAGAAGGCCCAATTTTCTTAGCGACACAGGCGGTTACATAGTGGCATGTTCGCCATGTTGGAGTGTTGAGGGAGCTTCTACCTTGCATTGACGCTAAACACCTATCGGCCCATGTTTGTGACTGGAGTCAACGTATTTGTAGGCAGGAAGATTGGAGTTCAAGCGACTCCAAGAGCCACACGGTAGAAAGAGGTGGAAGTGCCTTTGAAGGCACGTGGGCACCAAGCACTAGAAGGAAGTGATGGCCGTGAAGTTTAGAGCTATGAATGTTACGACAGGGGGCTTAAATATTTTCTCTCACAAAGTTTTTTTCTCCAAAATTGTTGCATGCAATTTTATTTTTTCAAGCACATTGAAAAATTTTAAGAAGTTGTAGTTTCTTGCATATGCAAAAGGTCATAACTTTTGCAAATTGACTCAAAATTGAGTCATTCGTTTTGCAAAGTTGGTTTTTTTTTCATCCTCTATCCAACAAAGCTAATATCACACTATCATTATAAAGTGCTTGATCACGCCTTTGTAGGGAGTCGATAAGCACTCTTTCCATTAATTTACACAATAGGGGAAAAATCAAACTAAAGGGAAAAATCAACTCAAAAGATGTATTCAGATGTCAAGTATACTCAATTATAAAGTGTCACTTTAAGGGGGGAATTAGGCTAGAGTATTCAAAACCACTCTTCCTGCACTAAAGTACCACTTTAAAAGTCAAAACTAAGTATTAAGAAGTTTAAATTGCACCATTTCATCACCTAAAAGAAGGTCAAAAGGTAATGGCACCGCCTTCATCTTTTCACATTTCACATCTAGTGAAGAAGACAATCATGATGCTACTTTAGAGCCTAGTGTAAACTCTCGGGTCATCTCATTTGGTTCTATATAGTGGAAAAATTGAACTTTACCTAAATTCTTAGTATGTAAAAACACTCATATAGTGTCAAGATATTGAAAGTGTAAAAGTGAAATGTAAGCACTGATCTATAAAGTGTAGTGGGGAGATTGCAACATTGCAACTTGAATCATATTGGTTCCTACCTCATTCGAATGTGCACATATGCACATCCTTTCTTTAGTCATTTTGTACATTTCTTAGACCTTTATCCTGGTCTTTTTCTTTTAAAACACTACTTACTTCAATTAGTTTGCCAAAATCTCTTAACATAAAGGGAAAGGCAAATTTTATAACTTCAACATGCTTCAGGAGTTCTACATATCTGTATCAGAATCGACATCGGCATCATCATCATCAGGGGGGCCATCTAGAGTCCTCTCTTTGTTTTCTGTCTTTTGGAGGAAAGTTTTTTTCCCAATGGGTTTTCTTTCTTTCTCTATTGTATGAGAGATATTTTTTGTAAATGAGTACCTAAAATGGCACACAGTTGGGACCCATATTTCATAAACCCACCTAAGCTATTCTTAAGGGGGGTCTTGGTGTATAAATCACATGAGTTATTCCTAACATAAACATAGTTAGGTAGTTTTCCTCACATGTGGAAAGACTAATTCCACTCTATGAGTCATTAGTAGATGTGTCACCTCATATTCGACACATCACTGCTACATTTGAGGGTGGTTGAACCTTGAGCTATTCTCTTGGTTCCATTTTTGCCACCTTTCCTATTCTCATGGAGCCTGTGGTAACATTCACAGCTCTAAACTTCACAGCCATCGCTTCCTTCTAGTGCTTGGCACCCACATGCCTTCAAAGGCACTTCCACCTCTTTCTACCATGTGGCTCCTAGAGCCATTTGAACTCCAATCTTCTTGTCTACAAAGGCGTTGACTGTAGTCACAAATGTGGGTCGATAGGTGTTTAGCATTGATGCAAGGCAGAAGCTCCCTCAACACTCCAACGTGGCGAACATGCCACTGTGTAACCACTTGTGTCAATGAGATAATCAGGCCTTCTAAGGTATTGTTGGATGCAGGTTACAAGGCTTGGCTTCAGCCTTTGATGCAGGCCCAAACAAGATGAATCTTGGCCTTCCTTGTGAGCCTTTGATGCTATGATTCAGCCTCACTATGGTGAGGCTCAATCAGCTATGAACAACGATTAATATGCTTTGTCAAAGGCACAACAAACTAGTCGATTATAGTGCCTCCTTTGAGGCATATTCAACCTGCAAATAAACATTGAAATATGCTTTCAAATAAAGGTTACCTATGCCTGATCATTGCCTCTATTGAGGCGTCAGAATTCAACGAGGTTCCTCATATCGCAGTGATAAAACGCTGGATGGAGCCTTGCATGCAAATGAGGCTATAGAGATTCACGACAATGGAGCAATTCGTTCAACAAGAAAATGGCGATTTGATGCTATTCCACAAGCTCTGATACCATGTGTGAGCGGAAGACCAAGATCGTGGAGTAGAAATCAAACACAAGATAGCAATGTATTGAAAACAAACAATTTGGATTACAAATGAACCAGTATAAATAGGTGAAGTTTGGGAAACAATACTCCACGAGAATAGGAAAGGTGGCAAAAATGGAACGAAGAGAATAGCTCAAGGTTCAACCACCCTCAAATGTAGCAGCGATGTGTCGAATATGAGGCGACACATCTACTAACGACTCGTAGAGTGGAATTAGTCTTTCATCATGTGAGGAAAACTACCTAACTATGGTTATGTTAGGAATAACTCATGTGAGTTATACACCAACAAGTTTCTTATCTCTCAAATGGATTCCCTTTAACCTAGTGGCACATATGTTATAGGATTTGATTACTGTCTACATTCTTGGTGGCTTCTCATATTGTTTTGAAGCTTCTACATACTTTTTATCTCTCCTTTCTCATTTGTAGTAATGAGGACATGATCTCCTTTTCCCTATAGTGTAAGTTTTGTCTTCTCTTAAGAAGGTTATCAAATTTTGTTGCATTGTCCTTTTGACATCCTGATGTATGCAACTCATGTGGGCAACTTGAATATGATTTGATGCATATGAGTTCTCTCCATGCACCCTAGTGGATATTAAAGACTATTTATAGGAGGATTTGAGCTTGAATCTAGTTGGTTGGTGGTAAGGTTGTATAACAAAGAGAAGAAACAACTTATCGATTTTGTGTCCTTTGTGTCATAAGTGTCTTGTAACATGTTTAGAATCAATTTTTTGAATATGTTCATTTGGTTTTTATTCCCTTAGGTTATCCTTATCATTATAATCAAGAAAGGAAGGTGTTTAATGTGGAGTTGTTAATTACCTGAATGTCTCCATGAACCTTATGTAAGTTTTTAATAGTCTTATTGATTCTCCTATTCGCACTTGCTGATTTGAGTGTTGCTTTTGATCAGTTAGTCAGTTAAAAGACTTTGAAACTCCTTATTAAGCCTTTGTAAGGCATCTCTTCAAAGTAAGACAAGAATTCTAGATGTTTGAACATGGATTATTAAGATAGATTTAGTTCGTTATGTTATGGTTTCATTTGTATTTCCATCTACATGCATAGAGCCTAGCTTATGAATGAGTTTGTAAGGCATAATCCTTATGGTCATCTTCATTAAATTGACTTCTCTTGGATTGCAGTCATTTTACTCTTTGGCCTTGAAATTTAGACTCTATTGCCTATACAAGATAAAGGAACCAATCTGCTACATGTTTGGTTTGTCATCATACCGTCGCACATACTAACCAAAGTATGCATCTTTCATAAACATAGTGTTAACTATCCTTCTAACACTACATTATCTCATTGCTTTAGTGATAATATCAATCCTAGGCTTTCAAGCATCATCCAAGATGATATATGCATTGTTGTTCTTTTTGCATTCATATATGGAGCTAAGCTTTAATGTTGGATCCTAATATTAGAGTCACACAAATTATAAGAATGTCATTTTATGTGGCTTCATAATTTGTGTAAGCATAATATTTGCAACCATAAACTAAGACAGAGGTTCAAGGTTGCAAATATTAGGATTACAAAAATTATGAGAATGTCTTATTTTAGATTTTGTTGTTTTGCTTCTAACGCATCAAATTTTAAGCACTTGTAACATTGATGTAATTCTTTACAAATTTAAAATTCTCACAATATACCTTGTTTTAGTTATCTATTTTCTTATTTAGTTTCAAATTCAAAGTGTTGTCTTTTATCACATACGAATCCATCTACCTTCCTTCTAATATCAAAATGCTCATTTATTTTAATCATTTTATTTATATTTCAATTCTAAAAATCTAAATAGACATCTACACTCAACTCCTTTACTAAATTAACTCATATAGCTAATTTCCCCATCTCCTAATTTTTGGACAAATTATCTTTTGATTGGGTTCTAAATAACTAGCATACATGTCCACTTGGGTTACAATAAATATTACCTACAAAACCACAGATTTCCCACTGCCTTTGTAAATGCTGCCATTAAAAGCTATAGTAGGCTATAATTTCATATCGTATCCAGATACAGTACAAATAATTACATTCGTAAGTCTAAAACCCAAGATGAATCCCTACAGTATACGGACAACACGCCACACAGACTCATGACGTTTGAGCTGGTTGTGGAGGGAAGAACGGAAGAGACTTCCACGTTCTATCGTTCATGAAGAAACTTGGAAGTGGAAGCATCTGTGCTGCGACTGTAATATGGAGGAGACTTCCATGTTCTGCTGGGTGTACTCATCTCCAAATAAAACGGAGCATCTGTAAAAATAGTCCCAAGATAATAAAAACAGAACAGCAACAGCAAAACAGAGAGAAAACAGGGCAAACAGAGTTGAATAACTTAGAAATATTTATTCATCTAACTTGCATTACATCCAAAATGCTTGTCCGACAGCTCTCTCTAAACACATATATATAGCTACAAAAGCTTTGAGGCCTGGAAGCTTCTGGCATTCTAGATGATTCTAAAATCCTAGAATGTTCTTTTCTAGAACAGCTGGAAGTTTCTCTTAGAAAGTTCTTTTCTAGAACAACTGGAAGCTTCTTCCTGGAATGTTCTTTGGAAGACTTCTAGAAACATTCTAGACAATCTTAAAAATTCCTAACATCCCCCCTTAAGATTGGCTAGAATAATACAAACATAATACAAAAGGAGAGGGGAAATACAAAGGAGAGGGGAACATTATACTACTATCCCCCCTTAATGTTCACCTCTAACATACCAAGCATGCCTCTTAATTTTAAGAATTTGGCTTCAGTCATACTCTTAGTGAATATATCAGCTACTTGTTCTTCACTTGGACAAAATTGAAGAGTGATAATAGATGCTTGAACAAGATCCCGAAGGTAGTGAACATCTATCTCAATGTGCTTTGTTTTAGCATGAAAGATTGGATTGTTGGCAACCTGTATGGTACTTTGATTGTCACAATACAGAGTGCTGGTTGAACTTTGTAGAAAACCAATCTCAAATAGAAGATTTTGAATCCAAACTGCTTCCTTGCCTGCTTCTTTTGCTGCTCTATATTCTGCTTCACATGAAGATAATGATGTAGTTGTTTGTTTCTTGCTACTCCATGTAATAGGGCCTGATCCAAGATTGAAAACATAACCACCAGTAGATTTTTGATCATCTATATCACCACCCCAATCTGAATCAGTAAATCCAACCAAAGAAATTGAAGATTTATAGCCATAGTAGATTCCAAAGTGTATGTCTCCATGGATGTATCGTAAAATTCTCTTAGCAGCCAGCCAATGACTTTGTTTAGGTGCCTACATAAATCTAGATACAAGATTGACTGCAAAATAAATATCTGGTCTAGTATGAGTTAGATAAACCAAACTACCAACAAGTTGTCTATATAAAGTGGCATCGACACTCTTGGAAGTACATTCTTTAGTAAGCTTGACTCCGGATTGAAACGGGGTAGATGCTGGCTTGCATTCAAGCATGTTAAACTTTTCTAAAAGATCCAAAGCATATTTTGATTGTGAGATGAACAATCCATCATGTAGTCGACAAACTTGTAAGCCAAGAAAATAGTTTAGTTCACCCAAATCACTCATATGAAATGTCCTCTTAAGATCTGATTTTAAATCATTGATTAACCCAATATTCGGTTCAGCAATGAGTAAATCATCTACATAAAGTGCAACAAGAAGAATATCATCTTGAACTTTCTTCACATAAAGATTGGGATCTGACTTACATCTCTTAAATCCATGAAGCTGAAAATACTTGTCAATCTTCTCATTCCATGCTCGTGGCACTTGTTTAAGACCATAAGGTGACTTCTTTAATCTGCAAACAAGATTAGGATGTTGCTGATCCACAAAACCTGGTGGTTGATCCATATATATTTCTTCATATAAATCTCCATTTAAGAATGCATTTTTGACATCCATTTGATGAATATGCCACCCAAGACTTGCAGCCAAAGAAAGAATAATTTTAACTGTGTTCATTTTAATGACAGGAGCAAATGTTTCTTCATAATCAACACCCTCTTTTTGATGGAACCTCTTAGCAACCAATCTAGCTTTGAATTTTTCTATAGCACCATCTGATTTAAATTTAGTTTTGTAAACCCATTTGCAACCAATAACATTCTTACCTTTGGGCCGGGGCACAAGTTCCCAAGTTTTATTCTCTAATAGTGCATCATATTCCTCTTTCATGGCTTGCTCCCATTCCTTCTTTCCTCTAGCTTGCTCATATGAGATTGGGTCATTTACTTGTAATACTTTGGCCATGAGAGCACTACCATTCCTTCCTTGGATCTTTGAGCCTTGTCTATATATTTCTTCAACACTCCTTGTCTTTTGTCTAGCTGAAATGACATCTTCTTCATCATCACTACCTGCAGAAAATGGCTGAGTACAAGCATTAATAGTTTCATTTTCAATAGTATTATCATCATCAGTAGTGCTCACCTCATCCTCATCAATATTGGCTTCATTTCTTTCTAAAATATCTAAAAAATTAGAAACATTTGTTGTTGTAGAGTGAGAGGAAGTGGCTGTAAGTTGTGAAAGCTCATCAAATTTTACATTTCTACTAACAAAGACCTTTCTTGTTGTCAAATCATATAACCTGTAAGCTTTTGATTCTTCACTATAACCCACAAACAAACACTTATGACTCTTTGGTTCTAACTTTTTCCTCTTTTCATCAGGAACATGTGTCCAAGCAATGCATCCAAATATTTTAAAATACCCAATGTGGGGCTTTCTACCACTCCAAGCTTCTTCAGGGGTAATATTTGGGAGGGCTTTAGTTGGAATTCTATTCACAATATATGCAACACAAGAAACAGCCAAACCCCAAAATTGATTATGCAAACTTTTAAAATGCAACATACAATGAGCCATTTCTAAAAGAGTTCTATTCATTCGTTCAGCCACCCTATTTTGTTGAGGAGTATAAGGAACCGTTCTTTGCACCTTAATACCACAATTTTCACAAAATGACTCAAATGCATAGTTGCAATATTCACCCCCATTATCTGTCCTTAAACACTTAATTCTTTTTCCACTTTGATTTTCAACTAATGCCTTAAACTTTTAAAAAACTTCAAATACTTCATTTTTCCTTTCAAGAAAATAAACCCATACTCTCCTACTATAATCATCAATAAAAGTCAGAAGATACCTGGCACCTGAAAGTGAAGGATATCCTGGATGATTAGCTCTCCATGCTTTCCCTAAATCAAAAGGATCTCGATGATGTTTTCCTAACACACATCCTTCACACACACCTTCAGATGCTGAAATTTTTGTTAATCCACTAACCATATCCTTTATAATCATATCTTGTAATTTTCTATAATTTATATGTCCAAGTCTAGCATGCCAAAGTTTTGACATATAATCAGCCTGAGCAATAAAAGCATGAGAGAGTGTATATTTATCATCAACAAACCTGACAAATTTAAATAAACTCTCTTTATGATCAACTCTACCAATAGCAATTATATTGCTTGAGTCTTTTCTATCTCTAACAATAACTTGATCAGCGGTGACAACAAACTCATATCCAGCTTGAACAATTTTATATACTGAAATAAGATTCACCCCTAATCCTTCAACCAGCAAAACATTTTTCAAAGACCCATTCGTTACATTAACAGTCCCCGTTCCTAAAACTGGAAGTCTCATTTTATTACCAATAGTAATTTCTTGATCTGAATTCTTCCCTTCATAAAAATCAATAAACAAAGATCTATCCCCAGTCATGTGATATGATGCCTCTGAATCTAAAATCCATTCTTTATTAGAATCTGAAGCAAAGTATCCCCCCTTAACACTACTTTCAGGTCTAGCAATTGCCTCCTTATTTGATTTCTCTGGTCTTTTTAGAGAGATGGCTACGAAGCTATGCCTATCCTTCTTGCCATCCTTGAACCTTTCTTGCTTGGGCTTGTATTGCTGCCTTTCATTATCCCTCTTCTTCAAACAAAATTTCTCCATATGATTTTCACCTCCACAATACATGCAAATAATCAATTTCCTTCCAACTTGCTTTTCTGCAGAGTCATTTCTAGAGAAATGGTTAGAACCGTCATTTCGAAATTTATAATTTCCTTTCCAATTCTTCTTTCCATCATATCTAGAAAATTTACTCTTGGCTGCATATGCATGATTCTTCTTAATATGCCCTTCTTTAATACGCTGAACCTCTTCATCTAAAACAAACTTACAAAATTGATCAAAAGTTTGCTGGGAGGCATTGGGAGTTAGTTGGAGAACCCTTTTCCTTGATTC
The DNA here is from genome assembly GCA_027924645.1 of Cunninghamia lanceolata. Classification (NCBI taxonomy): domain Eukaryota; kingdom Viridiplantae; phylum Streptophyta; class Pinopsida; order Cupressales; family Cupressaceae; genus Cunninghamia; species Cunninghamia lanceolata. Next base: position 1,550,979 of record BSBN01001326.1, read on the forward strand.
CTTAAATACCTTGTATGGCTGGGGAAGCTTACTTTCAACCATTGCAATCAACTGAAAATCTTTTTTTGCGTATTCAGCACCTATTTTCTTCAGCTGAGCAATTAAAAATGTAACTTCATTAAAGTAATCAGACATTTTTTCAAAATCAGAAGGATCTAAATTCACCAATCTTTCTTCTATGCTAAACATGATAGCAATATCTGCATCTTTATAATCTTTTTCTAAACTCTCCCATAGCTCTATTGGATTATCAGTATCAACAAATCTTCTATTGAGATTGGGGCTTAAAGCTTTACCAATAATACCTCTACCTTGTTCCAGCTTGCATTTCCATAGCTCCTTTTCTTTTTCACTTTGAGGTTCTCCAATTTCTTTATTCACTATCCTCCATAGAGCCTTTTCTCTCAAAGCATTCTTGACTGCAATCTTCCAATCTGCAAAACCACTTCCATCAAATATTGGCAACACTTCATTTGTAGATCCCATGTTAGCCAAAAATAAAGAGCTCTGCAAACAAATCACTTCCAACAATATATATGCCCTGCAAACAAATCACTTCAGCATTATACTTCCAACTGAGCCTCTAACTGAATCTCTAGCTGAACCTGGAAAAAAAAAAAATCTAGCTGAACCAGGCTCTGATACCATGTAAAAACAGTCCCAAGATAATAAAACAAAACAGCAATAGCAAAACAGAGAGAAAACAAGGCAAACAGAGTTGAATAACTCAGAAATATTTATTCATCTAACTTGCATTACATCCAAAATGCTTGTCCAGCAGCTCTCTCTAAACACATATATATAGCTACAGAAGCTTTGAGGCCTGGAAGCTTCTGGCATTCTAGATGATTCTAAAATCCTAGAATGTTCTTTTTTAGAACAGCTAGAAGTTTCTCTTAGAAAGTTCTTTTCTAGAACAACTCGAAGCTTCTTCCTAAAATGTTCTTTGGAAGACTTCTAGAAACATTCTAGACAATCTTAATAATTCCTAACAGCATCAAAACCAGGTAATGGAGCTTCTTCTTCAAGTATTTGCACAACTTGTCTCATGCCCAGCCTGCCTTCTGGGTAAGGATTAGAACAGAGCAGCCCCAGTTTGAGCACTCTCTCCATCTCAGTTTCAACATACTGCCCAACAAGATTTGGGTCGGCTGCATCCATCAGACTGCCTTGGGCATGCAACTCCCTTGCCCAGTCCACCATAACTATTTGAGCAGGTTGGAGAGAGAGATCAACAGGTTTCCTTCCGCATGCAACCTCCAACATAAAAATACCAAAGCTGAAGACATCTGTGGCGGGGCTGGCCTTTCCTGTGTGTATGAGCTCTGGTGCGATGTATCCCAGCGTTCCTACCACACGAGTAGTCTGCGAGTTATCGTTATGCTCGTACAGACGGGCAAGCCCAAAATCTCCTAGCTTTCCATTGAGCTCTGAGTCCAGCAAAACATTGCTCGACTTGATGTCTCTGTGCACTACGCATTGTTCCCACTCTTCGTGAAGATACAGCAAACCTGCAGCGACATCTCTGAGGACTCTGTACCTGTGATCCCAGTCGAGCAAATTCTTTGGCTTTCCAAATATCATCTTGTCCAGGCTCCCATTTGGCATGTAGTCATAAACTATAAATCGCTGCTTTTCCCGCCTGCAGAAGCCTCTCATCTGCACAAGATTTCGATGTTGAAGGCGACCCAGACTAGAGATCTCTGCTATGAATTCCTTCACCCCATCATCGGTTTCTCTAAGAATACATTTCACCGCTACTTGGAGCCCGTTTGTGGGAAGGACTCCTCTGTACACGCGACCGAAGCCTCCAGATCCCAGAAGTTCTTCGTCTCGGAAGCCCTTGGTTGCAATATGTAGGTCTCTGTACTTAAACCTGTGAGGCCAATACTCCATCTCCCATTCTTCGACAATATCTCTGTACTGGTTTCTCTTCAACCACACAAGTGATGCTGCCACCACCACCAGGAGGATGCAAGCTGTGCTAATGCCGGCAATCAGTCTGGAATTTGAGGTCTTGGACTTTCTGTGTCTAAAGGATGGAAGATTAGATGTATTCAAGAACGGTGCGGCTCCATTTGTTGTAAAGCTCCAGGCGAGTATGTAATTCTCTTCAACAAGGGTTCCTGTAGCTGCTGAGAAACCAACGTAGATTTCTTCTTCAAAAATGTTAGACAGAGACAAGTTTTTCGCATAGATCAGTGGTTTTTCTGGGCGATGTGAACCAGGCTCTGCAATGGTGACGTTGAGCTCGTTTTGAAGATGGTCATAATCAATCCAAGCTTGAATATTCTGTCCGTTGTTGAGATCCAAATCTTGGAACTTGTCGTTGCCGATCCAGTAGCCTGCATGCTTAGCCTGTAAAGACACAAGGTCATTGATATCCACACCAACGTGATTGTCGTCTATGTCCCTAAATTCCACGCTCTTTATTGTGTCCAACTCGACTGCAAAGAGATGATTAGAGGCCTTTCCCATGCTTGAAGTATTACTAAACAAGCCAAGGTACTGAGAGGGTAAAAATCCCTCTGGAGATCTGTGGGGCGTCATTATAAACGCCATTCCATGCCCGCTTTGTATATCTGAAGGAGGAACAATGCTAAACACAAATGTTGTGCTGAAAGACAAATTAGAATTCATACGCACAGGTTGTCGATAAAAAGCACGGCCGATATTGAATTGGGATGGCCGATTAAGGGAGATGGCATTGGAGTGCACTGAAGCATTCCCAAACAATTCGAGGGTCGAGGGATTGAATTGGTTGAAGGTGAAATTTGTATGGGCTTGTGGAACGAGCGAGGGAGGGAAGAGGAAAAGTACAAGGACCACACACATGCCTGCCATGCTCCAATTCCGATTTTCCGTTCTAAGATAAAACATAATGATCAACATGTATCAAAATCCAAAAGAAACTCAAGGCAGATGGCCAATACGTTGAAACAAAGCTGGCCGTAGAAACCAAAATTGAAGCAGAAATAGACGCAAGAAAAGGAAAGTAAATTTTAGTGAAGCATGATTACAAAATGGTGCAGATTTACCTTTTTGTGTCTTGCTAAATTTCCATAGTTTTTGTGCGTTATTCGTTCTCACGCGTCTAATATAATATTTAAAAGCTCTCTGGTTATTCGAATACTAAAAGCTCTCTGGTTACTCGAATGTAAAAGTAGAGTCTGCTTGGCATAAGTCAGCAGAAAGAACATGTCGTGCGGAAAGGGATACCAAACTAAAGTAAAAACGTAAGAATCAGATAGGTACTGTTGCGGTCATGCGTTCACAGGCTAGCCTAAGCTGTGTACTCATGTTGGAGTGGGTGTGTTCTTCCGTGGAGTAGCTGTGTTCTTCCGTGAATGGAGATAAGATGTAAAATTGATATTAGCTGTTGCACTGTTGGTGGATATTTTTAATATATTTTTTTTCCTTTTTAAATGCTAATTAAGACATTATATTCTCAAAATTAGCTAGGAAGTTAACATTATGCTAATTAAGACATTATATGAAGTTAACATTATAATAAGTTAAGGTTATTTTTCTAGGAGAGAAGGGTTGTATCCAAGTGTTCTACATGTCAACTAGGAAGTTAACGTTGCAATAAATTGTGGCTAACATTTTAGGAAGCTATTCTTAAATATAATCCATTTCAACAATCAATGTCAATTTTGGTCTATAAAAATAGGACAAATATTTAGCTTTTTATTGTGAATGAGGTGTAAAATTGCTATTAATTGTTTGACCATTGAAGTGGATGATATGTAAGTAAAGTGTTAGAGAAGAAGAGTTGTATTGTGATTAGTTTCTAAAATGAAGTTGATATTAGAAATGATAGAAAAATATTTAACATTAAAAGGTAAATGTGTGTTCTTTCAAGATGTTCAATAAATATGTAGTTAATATAATATTAATATTTCTTTTAAAACTATTAGGAAGGGTTATATCTATAAGTGTTAACTAATATTTCTTTTAAAACTATTAGGAATGGTTATATTTATAAGTGTTAGCTAGGAAGTTAACATCAAAATAAGAAGGGTTCTATCATGATTAATTTCTAATATGAAATTTATATTAGAAATGATATGAAGTTATTTAACATTAAAAGGTAAAAACTTATTCCTACAAATTTTGATTACAATAAGGTTGTTTAAGCATTAATGTAAAAATGGGGGAGCGTTTAGAGAATAGAGATGCAAAATTAATGTAAGAAAGCAATAAAATATCCATCTCTCAGCTTTAACCGTATCTACATCTAAAAAGATTGTAATGTCTTTTAAGTTAATCAAAATGCTTCTATATTTCTTTAATGATAATTTCCTTTCTATCAAAGTCTAAGTCCCTATTTGTGGCTGGGGAATGGGTTGAATTGAGCCTTTACAACTAAAAAGAACAAATTTAAAAATCAAATTTACTAACATAGGCATTGCATTCCACATTTTTCTTTTAAGAGTTCAAATTCTTTTTGAAAATTTATTATAATTATAAAAATAGATAAAATTATTATTTTTTAGTATAGATAGAAAATATATAAGATTCTTTATTGTCAAGGATTGAGAGTGCTCATCCTACCAAATTTACTTTGGTGTTGAATCAAGCCTCATCCCTCATGGTCGACTCTCTATAATCCAAGTATTTTTAAAAGTAGATAGATAGATAGAAAATAGATAAAATAGATTATTATTACAATGAGGAACCCATAATAAAATTAAAAACAATAATGTACAAACTCAACAACTTGAGCTATTACACTATGCCCATGTGAACATTATTTAGACAAATTTAAAATACCCCTTCATCGAAATCTAAAATAAAGGTCACCACATAAAAAATGTGAGGCTCATTCCTTCGCCTCAGATTCACGTCTTATTTTTAGACTTGTTTGTTCGACACTCATATGTATGTTATTTTATTTGTGAAGATTATAGACTATGATGGAACTAATACTATGGATAGAATAGTAGTTTCTTATTTATTTGATGATGACTTGGGTAGCTAATGATTATGGACTTGTTCATATTTTCTAAATTAGAAGTTACAAAATAATTAATTTATCACACTATAGATTGATTTTAGAATGAGCATAATTGTGTATGATAAATCTAAAATTTTTTTTGTTAAATACTATTTATTTATGTAATTTTTTAAATTAATATGATGAATTAAACTTGTTATTCATTTTTCATTTCATTTGTCATAACATTGTTAATTATGAATATGATGCATATATTAATTTAATCATAAATGTTTCTTTGGCTATTATCTCAGATATATATAATTGTGTGCAAGTGTGTAGGTTAAATTCCATGACCAATAGAAAAATCATGGAGGTTCCCTAAGAAACCATAGTTGTGTTTCCCCAGTATACCTAGGCCTTATCCCAAGAGAGGATTAAGGTCTTCTCATGTAAAATTGTTGTGGGTGTGATTGTGCTATTTAAGTTTTTAATTAATTTTTTGTTAATCTATGTTGGGTGTAGTAGAATTTCCTTAAGTGTCAAATTTCGGATTTGAACTTAAGAGGGAGATTTTGGGGTCATAAAGTGTTATTTTATTTATTATTTATGTAAAATTAAACCCCTATAGTGATAACCCATGAGAGAGACCCATGTTTGAATATTTAAAAAGTGTTTTAGAAGTATTTAGAGGCTTGAAAAATCCCTTGGAAGATAGGTGACAAGTTTTTGGGAGACAAAAGCTTTATTTGAATTGCAAGTCAAAACATAACCCTAGTTTTATTTTTTATTTATTTTCTTTTGGAAGTTTCCTTTGGGGTTGACCTTTCTATTGTAGAAATTTTCTATTTTGAGGAACAAGGGTTTTGGAAGAGGAGAGATTGGAGAAAAAAATATTGGGATCTTGGAGAAGATGAAAAATTTGGATCAAGGCTTCACCTTGGTTGAAGCATTGAGATAGGTTTTTAATCCATTTTTAGATTGTGGTAGTGTTGTTTGTGATTACTATAAAAAAATATGGTTTCTAATTTTTCTATGGATCTTTTTGTTTTTGTGTGTTGAAAACCCTTTTATGCATTGCTACTTTGTGTATTGATTATTTTGGGTGTGGGGTTGTGTTGTCAATGGATCTTCTAATTTGGGTTAAGAGCCACCCATGTATTGGGGTTGAGAGAGGTGTGGACCCTGTATTGGAGAAATATTCTATTGTATGGTCTATTGTATGTTGTGTTTTCTCATTGTACCTAGGCCTTATCCTAAGAGAGGATTAAGATCTTCTCATGTAAAAGTGTTGTGGGTGTGATTGTGTTACTTAAAATTTTAGTTAATTTTTTATTAATCTATGTTGGGTGTAGTTAAATTTCTTTAAGTGTCAAATTTTGGATTTAAACTTAAGAGGGAGATTTTGGGGTCATAAAGTGCTATTTTATATATTATTTATGTAAAATTAAACCTGTATAGTGATAACCCATGAGAGAGGCCCATGTTTGAATATTTAAAAAGTTTTCTAGAAGTATCTAGAGGCTTGAAAAATGCCTTGGAAGATAGGTGACAAGTTTTTTGGGAACACAAACTTTTTTTAATTACAAGTCAAAATCTAACCTTAGGTTTTTTTTTAATTTATTTTCTTTTGGAAGCTTCATTTTGGGTTAGCCTTTCTATTGTAGAAATTTTCTATTTTGAGGAACAAAGGTTTTGGTAGAGGGGAGATTGAAAAAAAAGATTGGGAGCTTGGAGAAGATAAAAAAATTGGATCAAGGATTCACCTGACTTGGTTGAAACATTGAGGTAGGATTTTAATCCATTTTTGGATTGTGGTAGTGTTTTTCGTGATTATTATGAAAAAATATGGATTCTAATTTTTCTATGGATCTTTTTTTTGTGTGTGTTGAAAACCCTTTTGTGCATTACTACTTTGTGTATTGATTATTTTGGGTATGGGGTTGTGTTGGCTACAGATGTTCTCATTTGGGTTAAGAGTCACCCATGTATTGGGGTTGAGAGAGGTGTGGACCCTCTCTTAGAGAAATATTCTATTGTACGGTCTATTGTATGTTGTGTTTTCCCACTGTACCTAGGCCTTATCCTAAGAGAGGATTAAGATCTTCTCATGTGAAAGTGTTATGGGTGTGATTGTGTTAATTAAAATTTTAATTAATTTTTTATTAATCTATGTTGGGTGTAGTTAAATTTCCTTAATTGTTAAATTTTGGATTTAAAATTAAGAGGGAGATTTTGGGGTCATAAAGTGCTATTTTATGTTAGAGTGTTGGGTTTATCCTAACCCACACCTAGGCTTGAGTCACACTTAGTGGCTAAGTCTAACTTAACCTTGGCATTAAAGGTTAAGATCACTTCTGAGGTTAGTCATTTTTTGTCTCACCACATGTGCTCACATGAGGTTAGTCATTTTGACACTTCACCTCATTAGAGATTGGAGATATTCTCTCCTCACCTTATCGGAGGTTGGAGACATTTGTCCATCACCCTCCACTTGTGCACACATGTGTTCATCACGTAGAGGGTTAGTCATAGTTGGTTCTCTCCTTCTCACATCCTTCTCCTTGCCTATATATGCAAGGCTCTTTGTACATTTTCATCAACTCTTGATGTAATCTCTTGATTATACATTTTGTCTTTTATGTCCTTATGCTTTGTGGAAGTTCATCTTAGTTCTTGCTTGCTGATCTTGGTTTTTCTCTCCAACATGGTATCAGAGTCATGCAAGTGAAATGCTTCTCATTTTTGAGCAATCTATGCACCTTGCCATTTCAAGGGTTCATTTTCGGTATTTTTTGTTTTGCAATTTTTAGATTCATGTATTGAAATTAATTAAGTATAGAAAAGTTCTAAAAAAAAATTTTTTTAAAATTGTAGAGGGCACTTTTCATGGGAAGAGCTTAACCAGCCAGTGCATTGTAAACGACCGGTTGGTCGTCATCTATCCATTCAGTCGAAACATAGTCGACCAACTGTAAATTGGGATGGTCACAGAAATTTGACTGGTCTGAGTTCTTTGTCGAAGTTTTTTGCTTGACTGAATGGCCCATCCGTACAGTCGGTGAGTTGCAACTCACCGGCTGTTTACGGCCATGCAATTTTTTTGTTATTGGGTCGTTCTTTTGCAAGGCTTGCAGATCAAACCATGGGCAATCTCTACTGCTTGTATCAATCAAGCTGCTGTCGCCATTGTTTGAAAGCTGGTGTTACGGGTCACAATCTTCATTCTGACCAGTTCAATGACCGTCGTCCTTGTTTTTCATGCTCAAAGCATACTGTTGCAGATTTCTAGTTGTTGATTCAAGATTTGAAGGCTACGGAGTCACGGTTTTGTTGTTGTAAAGTGATCATTGTTTATTGCTGGAGATTATTTGCACGTGGCCCTTCTGTCTGCTGTAACAGGCCGACTGGGCCTATCTCCTTCCTGGTCGCTGGTTTCATATTGGATCTCCAGCATTTTTTTCCAACCATCAAGGGTTTCATGGTCATCTTCCAAGAGCATGTTATTTATCACTACTCGTGGCTTCACTATTCCACTGTGCAATATTGAAGTTCTTCTAGCCCTATTCAAGGATATTTTAGGCTCTGTGGTCTCTGCTGATTTTCCAGCACTTACCGATCGAACTTGCTTTCCGACCTTCTTGGCCCAAAGGACTCTTGTGTTTGGATTCAACTAACCCTTTTCTTGGGCGATCTGCTCTTGGACTCATTCACATGCGCCGCTCCAAACCTTGGTCTAACGTTTTCTTTTGCTGTTAGCTATTTTTTTATGCAGATCGGCCTGCTTTGACTAGTGGCCCCCAACAATCGGCCAACGTGTCCTTTTTGTTGTTACTTGGTAGCATTCTTGAAACTGTCTTCGCTGGTTATTGGCATTTTGATTTGGGTTTCGATTTGGCGTTTGTTTTGGCACATTGCCCCTTCTCTTCACCCCACCAAGAGTCCCGGTGGGACTCTGTAACCGGTCACATCAGCTTCTCCAACGGTTAACTCACCTGAAGGCTCAACAACACAACGCTCTCCATTTCACAATTGGTGATAATAACGGTTTCTACACAGCAGTTGTACTTTGACTTCGTGGTTTCTACCCTTAACATTTCATTTGTCCTTTTATGTTGCAGTGATCTAGCAAACCACTAGCATTCATTGTTTTCTATTAGCATTTTTTATCACTGTAACATAACTTCCAAAAAGTTAGGGTTTAATTGTTTACTATAGTTACTTTTGTGCTGACTGCAACAACAAAGTCACTTAAAACATATATTGTAAATTGTCAAAAGACAAATCTGTTAAGATATTGGGGCACAATTGTAAGGGGTTTTATTTTCTTTTGGGAAAATTGTATTGGCTATGTAAATATGGATTTTCAAAGTCACAATATAATGTCAACATATAAAATTGACATATAAAGTTAGCATTTGATTGCTAACATATAAAGTCAATATATAAAGTTTATATTTTACATCACCCGTCGAAGAAAAAGGGTGAGGCCCGGGTTGGCAGGAGGCCAATTCCTCCTCACAATCAAACTCTTTATATTCTTCAGTTCACCCCGATTCCAACGAGTCGTTGGAAGGCTATATTCACCTCACAGATAAACATTTTTTTCGCTTTTTAGTGTTGATTATTAAATTAGGCATTTTTTGTGGGAAATTGACTGTTTAATAACTTTTGATCGGTAGCTCGAAATTGAGCACCATTTTTTGCAAAAGTGAATGGTTTTTTATTCTCCACACATTGGTCAAATTTATTTTGTAAAACTCACTAAATTATAAAGTGCCAAAATCTGGGGGGTCTCTCTTTCAACAGTTTTGGGGGGGCTTTCTGCATTTGATATTTGCACATTATTAGACCATGTTTACATGTTACATCATCAAGTGTACTTATTGTGGGAGCACTCAACATGAGGATGCACTCTATCCTCATTTCTCTCATGTTGGTTTTTCAATGTTCTGTACGACTGCAAAATCATCACATGATATTTTATTCATGACGATTTTCAGTGATTCCTTGCATCAGAATATTGTCATCGTGCTTCTAGATCCACCACATTGGGATGCATATCTACCAAACATCGCATTGTTATTTTTAGAATACCACCTTGTAGATTTGGATCACACCATTGAGGATATTCGTCTTCTCTTCAATGTTAGCTTCGACAAAGTTGCATCACCATCATCTTCATATCTACTTCTTCATGCCTCACCTATTTCAACTTATATAGTGTCTAATTCTGCAAATACTTATGAGTCTACATATCAGACTCCGTCATCATCCAGTTTGACACCTTCTGCAGAAGTATTAGATTCACATTGGTTCAGCTTTCACCATACATCTATGGCCCATATTCTCAAATCTTCGTCACACAATAACATTGGCTTGGAGACCATTGAGCATTCTTCGAAGACATCATGGACATCATCATTATCTTTAGATCATCTACGACATTCAGAGACATTCATAATTCTTCGTATATGTTCCTATCCAAAATGGGAAGATCATATACACACTTCTGTGGTTCTCTTTCTTCGTACAGGGAGAAACATTGTTCAGCGATCGTGGATCATCTTCAACATCCAGTGTCATGCATCTACCAGCACTACAAGAGGTATTTTAAGGGGAGGCTACATGGTTTCTCTTCTATTATCAGTTTTGGGAGGAAGCATTTCCTCACATGGAGTTCATCAATTCACAATTTCTGGGGGGTAATATGACCTCCTCTCTTCTCTCTCCTATGCGGGGAATATTTCATGTGCTTTTGTGATAGAGGTGGTTCTTGGGGGATCATGAGTCCTTCTTCTATAATTCTTCTTCTTTCACTTGTACATTTATTTCTTGCATCATTTCTCTTTTGGAGAGGAGTTTTGTTCCCATTGTTTCTCCTTTTTCTCCACTTATGAGAAATTTGTTCATGGGTACCTAACATGGCCTAGTAGTCGGGACCCATCATTATCTTTGTATTGCTACTCCCTAAGTATCACTTAAGGGGGGATGTTAGAGTGTTGGGTTTATCCTAACCCACACCTAGGCTTAAGTCACACTAAGTGGCTAAGTCTAACTTAACCTTGACATTAAAGGTTAAGATCACTTTGAGGTTAGTCACTTTTTTATCTCACCATATGTTCTCACATGAGATTAGTCATTGTGACACTTCACCTCATTAGAGGTTGGAGATATTCTGTCCTCACCTTATGGGAGGTTGGAGACATTTGTCCATCACCCTCCACTTGTGCACACATCTGTTCATCACATAGAGGGTTAGTCATAGTTCATTCTCTCATTCTCACCCCTGTCTCCTTCCCTATATATGCAAGGCTCTTTGTACATTTTCATCAACTCTTGATTCTACATTTTAACTTTTATGTACTTATGCTTCGTGGAACTTCATGTTAGTTCTCGCTTGCTAATCTTGGTTTCTCTCTCCAACATTTTATTTATTATTTATGTAAAATTAAACATGTATAGTGATAACCCACGAGAGAGGCCCATGTTTGAATATTTAAAAGTGTTCTAGAAGTATCTAGAGGCTTGAAAAATGCCTTGGAAAGTAGGTGACAAGTTTTTGGGAAACAAAAACTTTTTTTTAATTACAAGTCAAAACCTAACCCTAGTTTTATTTTTTTATTTATTTTCTTTTAGAAGCTTCATTTTGGGTTAGCCTTTCTATTGTAGAAATTTTCTATTTTGAGGAACACGGGTTTTGGAAGAGGGGAGATTGGAGAAAAAGAATGAGAGCTTGGAGAAGATAACAATTTTGGATCAAGGCTTCACCTAACTTGGTTGAAGCATTGAGGTAGGCTTTTAATCCATTTTTAGATTGTGGTAGTGTTGTTTGTGATTATTATGAAAAAACTATGGTTTCTAATTTTTCTATGGATCTTTTTATTTTTGTGTGTTGAAAACCCCTTTGTGCATTGCTACTTTGTGTATTGATTATTTTGGATATGGGGTTATGTTGGCTTCAGATCTTCTCAATTGTGTTAAGAGCTACCCATGTATTGGGATTAAGAGAGGTGTGGATCCTCTCTTGGGGAAATATTGTATTGTATGGTGTTTTTGCATGAGTGCCTTTGTGTATGTGATTGGGTTGTGAAGAAGATTTGAATATTTTTGTGAGATATTTGTGTTGTGATGGATATGTGATTTGGATGACAGAGTATTGTGATGAACTAGAGAGTTATAAAATTCATAAGAAAATAAATATATTGTGAGATATTTGTGCTAAAGGGATTATGTTATATGAATGAGGTATTATTGTGTTGATTTGGAGAGTTGTGAGAATCTTTGATTTATGAGGAGATGGACATTGTTGCTGCACTTTGATTCTTCCCCAAGAGGTTAGTGAGTCCCCTTTACTCCCCGTTGTTAATGGATCTTTAAAAGATCCATTTGTGTGTCTTAACCATTGGATATATTTCAGATTTATGTGTACTTGTGTTGTAAAACTAATTTATTGGGAGCCTCCTAGCTCAAGGGTGGACTTGCTTGCATGTCCTACAATTGCGAGGTAAGATAGTCTTGGTCATGAGAGGCTTTGAGACTATTTGTGTTGCAAATTTGAACTAATTTATGGATGTGGTCCTCATTGTGAAGATATGATGTGTAATTTATTATTGTTTTTCAAACAACCTCATTGTTGATGGGTTCATGTGATTTTACTCATTTTGAGTTTGGCATATTAGATTTTCATAAAAGAATTAAGTCTATCTTGTAAATAGAATTACTATTATATTTTACCATTGTAACTATATTTTTTAGAAGAGAAACACACATTTTTGTATACCTTGAAGATTTGAAATGTCTTCATTCAATATTTCTAAATTTGTATGGTTTTGATAGAGGACATAAATGTTTTGACCATAACTTTTTTATTGGTCAACTCGGTTAGCCTAATTTTTGGATATGTTATTGTGAACTAAGTAATAGAAAAACCTTTTAAATTTTGTCTCCAAATTTTATGTTTATCATTATCTATGATTAAATCTATAGGATTATTTTACAACATTTTACTATTTGAGATAGAGGATAGCACTATTTTGACAATAATTTTTACTTGGTAAACTAGGTAAGCCTAATTTTTGGATATGTTATTTTCAACTAAGTGATAGAAAATCATATAAAATTGTATCTTTCAATTATATGTCTAGAATACAAGAATTTAGGAATGAATAAGTGAATGCTAGCATTAAATCTAAGTAATAGATTATGAAAAAGAAGTTGTACATATCGGTGAGGAGAAGTGAGGAGGTTGAGTCGAATCTCGGGTCGACTTTAACACTCCACTCACCAAGTGGCAAAAGGATGTCGACACATAGCTTGGAGAGTTGTGTCAAACTCTCCAAGTTGACACCTAGCCACCTAAGGTGGCTTAAAGCCATGTACTAATTATATTACTTAGAATAAGTAATATAATAAAGTTTAGCACTAACATAGAATTATCTATGATTAAATCTATATGATTGTTATATAACAGCTTACCATTTGAGATAGAGGACAAGAGTTTTTTGACCATAATGATTAATTGGTCAATTGGGGTGGCCTGATTTTTGGATATGTTGTTTTGAACTAAGAATTAAAAAAAAACCCTTTAAATGTTATTTCTCATTCATATGCCAATACTTCTATATGAATAAATCTATAGGATTGTTTTACAATAGTTTTGTAACACACTATCATGCAGACCTTTAGACCTTTTTCCCTTCATAATTCATTGTGAATTTGCCACAATAATTTTATTATTTTTTAGTACTTTAAGTATTCTTTCTTTTCCATATTAGAGGTTAGAAAAATGTTATGTTTTGATCAAGTTATGATAATTTTACTTAAGGATGTAATTATGTGATTACAACCTTATTTTGCATGATGAGACTAACTTATTTGCACCATTGGAAAGGTCTTTGAAGTCTTCATTTTTTTTGAGTTTTTGAAAGGTTTCTAAAGTCATTTATACAAAATCCATTTCATGTTTACCTAACTTTCATGGCATTCCACATGACCACTATTTTTATGGTGTTTCATCCATAAATTTCTATGCCTCCTTACACTTGAAATTTCTTTGAGAGATTTGGTCAAACAAATTGCAACAAGATAGTGCTAAGTAGAATCCATGATGAGTTTATCTACCTAGATAAACCCTACCAAATTACCAAGTAGGCCATACAATCAGTGATGGGGTTGAGTGTGATAGGAGAGAAGACCTCTAAGAAACCCATCAAGAATGGAAAGGTCATAGAGATGATGGGAAAAAAATGCGATGGGAGGAGCTTAAACATATAAGAGATGACAAATCTTGTGGTGTGGTATGCAACAATGGGGATTGCATATAAATTATATTGTGCCAACCAAGAGGACTCCATAACCGGCATGACAATACATATTGCATATCAGATGGTGGTGGAAGGGAAGGATTTTGACCTGTCTGAACTGTTATGGAAACAACTAATGGAGAATCTACAAAAGATGAGGAATACAAACTATTGGTTCTGGTATGGTTTGTTAGAAGCTGTAAAGCATATTATAACCCAAAATCAATTATGAGAGTTAGAAACAAATATTGTAAATGCAAAATCAATTGAAACAATATAACAATGATACCAAGAGACTGATGTGAAATTCTCTAATGACAAAATAGCATCAGAATACTATCTCCAATATTTGAATGAAATTACATGCTAGGTAGTGATTTTATATAGAAAGGAGAGAGGGTGGAGGTGGAAACACAAATGAATAGGAAGCAACCATCTACCAGTCTAAAGATAGAAAAGTACCTTCCCAAGATAGCTAATGGGTGCTCCCTTGTAGTATTGTGACACCTCATAATCCACTCACCTAATTAACTCACTTTATTAACCTAAGAAAGATAAATAAATGTGTATGAAAAACCTTATGATAAGGAATTAAAAACCTAGACTAACACCCCCCTTAAGCATAGCTTAGGTGGGTAAAGAGATGGGTCCTAGAAAATGAAGCCTAATGAGGTACTCATGTACATAGAATTTCCCCTGCCCCCAAAAGAAAAGTAACCCCCCCTCACAAAATAGTGTACACCACCCAACAATATAGAGAGAAGAAAAAGGAGCTAAGAAGCCCCCCAAAAGAGGACACTTGCCACACCCCAAGAAAAGCTTACAAATGAAATAAACTTGCTCTCAGTGAAGGGTTTGGTGACGATGTCAATAGTTTGCTTTGATATCGTATAATATTGAAGATCGATGACTAGTGAATGAATCATCTCCTGAATGTAATGCATGTGGATCTCAATGTGTTTGTTCTGCTAATGATGGAATGGATTACAAGAGATCTATATCACACTTTGGTTGTCACAAAAGATGACTGTTTTCTTCCAGAAGGGAATACCAAACTTAGTGAGAATGTGTTGAAGCCAAATGGCCTCAGTAAGAGCATCGGCTACTCCTTGATACTCAACCTTTGTAGATGAAAGAGCAATAGTAGATTGCTTCTTGCTTGACCAAGTAATCATACTAGAGCCAAGTGAGAAGTAATATCCTAAAGTGGACTTGTGATCTTCAGAATCACCTACCCAATCTAAATTTGTATAGCTCACTAGGTCAATATCCACTCCCGCTGCATAGAGAATCCCATAACTATGAGTGCCCTATATATAGTGAAGAATTTGCTTACCTACATTCTAGTACATCTCATGTGGCTTCTGCATGAACCTAGAGACTAGGCCCACATCATATGATAGATCAGGCCTCGTGTGAGTCAAATATATAAGACTCCCAACCAGTTGGTGATACAAAGTAGCATCCACCAATGGTGAGGAACAGTGATCCTCAAGTTTGATCCCTAACAAAAATGTTGTCAGTGAAAGCTTATAGTCAGCCATGCAAAATCTGGAGAGCATGTCAAGTGCATACTTCGGTAATAAAGAAAGACACCATTCGATGACTGAGTGATCTTAATGCCCAAGAAGTAATGAAGAAGACCCAAGTTAGACATCATAAACCAGTCATGAAGGGCAATTTTCATTGTCTTGATGGTGGATGAGGAACCCCTTGTAATCAATAAGTCATCGACATAGATAAAAAGCAATGTGAGAGTATCATCCTGCTAAAGAATATACACATTCATATCAGAATGACACTGAGTGATCCCAATTGATAGAAGGAAGGAGTTCATCTTGGCATACCAAGCCCTAGGGGCTTGTTTGAGGCCATAAAGAGACTTCTGAAGTTGACAAACAAGTGAGGAATCCTGGATGAACCCCTATGGATACTCCATGTATATCTCCTCCTAAAGGTCACTATGAAGAAAATCACTCTTCACATCCATTTGATGAACTTCCCAACGAAGGGCCGTAGTAATGGCAAGGACAAGTTAGATTAAATTCATCTTGGCAACCAACATGAAAGTAACAAAGTAGTCAAGCCCAAGAACCTAGGAGAATCCTTTTGTGACCAAGTGAGCCTTATGTTTATTGACCGACCGATCTGCAACAAATTTGATTTGATAGATCCACTTGCATGGAACAATTTTTCTTCCCTTAGGAAGTGGGACTGAATCCCAAGTGTGGTTCCTTTCCAAGGAACTGAACTCTTCCTACATAGCAGTATCCGACTTAGGAACACTAGAAGCTTCCCTGAAAGACTGTGGATTAGAAGCTGAAGAAAAGAAGAGATGAGGAGCTTGATCAAACTGTGACCTTATTCTTCTCTCATTTAAAGGATCACCAACCCAATCACCTACTGAATCCAAAGTATGATGATCCCAAAGAGACCTAGTGGTAGGAGAATCAAGAGAATCTGGACGAGAATCAACATCCTCTAAAGGATGACTAAGAGAGGAGGAAGATGAATCCTCATCATCTCCATCTAAAGTGGAGGAAGAAGACTCCTCATTGAGATCAAGAGGATTAAGATCCTTGGAAGAACTATCATCATGAAGTCATAGTGTCTCCATGGGAATGAAGGATGGAAAAGTGGTAGAATAAGTATCCTCCTCAAAATGAACACTCCTATCAATGAAGAGCTCACTTGTGGTAGGGTGGAGTAGCCTGTAGCCTTTGACACCATCTGGATATCCAACAAATATGCAAGGTCTTCTCTACATATCCATAACCTTGCATTTCTCTGCTAGAATTTTGGCCCATGCAAGAGACCTAAACACTTAGAAGTGTTTAATTGTGGGTTTCTAACTAGTCCAAGCTTGGAAAGGAGTTACCCACTTCACATCTCGGTGAGGAACCCAGTTATAGATATAACACACACAGTTGATGGCCTCTATCCAATGCTAAAGTGCCAATGGTATGGAGTGAATCATGCAATTGCCCATTTCCTTCAATGATTGATTCTTTCATTCTGTAACTCAATTTTCTCGTGGACTGTAGGGAACTGTATGCTGAAGATCAATGCCCTCTGAGGAACAAAATTACTCAAACCTTTCATTGACATATTCCCCACCATTATCGATGTGTAGAATCTTTGAAGTCCTGAAAAGACTCAAAGACTTCAGACTTTTATTTGAGAAAGTATACAAAAGTGTATCAAGAAAGATCATCAATGAAGTTCAAGACATATCTAGTTGTACTAAAAGAAGGGTTTGAAAATGTGCCAGTCAAATCACTGTGTACTAACTCCAAGAGCTATGTGGCTCTCCATGCTTTGCCTTTATCAAATTTTTCTTCAGGATGCTTGCCAAGAATGTAGCCTTGACAAACTCCATTAGAAAATTGAATAGAAGGCAACCCTGTAACCATGTCATGTTGATTGAGCTACTACAAGTAGCAATAGTTCAAGTGGCCAAACTGTTGATGGCACAAACAGCTCACCTCATCTGAGTGAGTAAGAAATGCAAGTGAAGGAGAATCAGGAACAAAATGAGAAAAGTGATAGAGTTGTGAACAGTTATCAACTTTTCCTACAACAACTGTAGACCCATTGTGCAGATCATTGATAATCACTAAGTCAGGTGTAAATTCACCTCTCTTACCGAAACCTATATGGGTGATCTGGTAGACAGATAGGAGATTAGTTGATAAAGAAGGCACACATAGAACATCATGGAATGTACTATCACCAATGCCAATAGATCCTCTCCCATGAGCTTCTTCTAGTGTATCATTACCCATAAAAATATTAGACACAAAACATGACTCCAAGGGTGAGAAACTTTCTTTTGTATTAGTCTTGTGGTGAGAAGCACCTAAGTCAATTACCCAACTATTTGGCTGTGAAGAAACTACAACAATGGGCTTGCCCTTCCCCCTACTATTTTTCATGTCCTTTGAAGATTTTGAAAGATCTTGCTTAGCTGAATCTGACACTTTGATATTATTCTTCTCAAGAAGATGAGAGAGATGAGCTATATGCTTTTTCCAACACTTATGCTCATCATGACCATATTTCTTACAAAAGGCACACTTTGTCTTCTCATTTTTAGATAAGTGTTGTTGTTGGAGAGAGACTCGAGAGTTGCATTAGAGGCAGCTTGTTTTGGACCTTGTTTCTTAGTTTGTTTGTCATTACCTTTCTAATCTTTAGGGCCTTGATTTGTGTATACACCTAAAAATGGCTAAGTCGAATTAAATAAATATTTTAATATTTATTGTATTCCCATTCCTCTATCAATTAAATAAATATTCTAATTTATTTAAATGATTCACATCCCTCCAATAATTAAATAAAATCAATTTATTTAATTAAATTACCCTAATTCTTCTAATGTCTCACATAATTAAATAATCCTAAATTATTTAATTAATCATAAATTCCTCTAATCCAAAGTCCTAATTTCATAAATCCACATCACCTTTCCACATCATTTTTCCATGTCATTCTTCCACCTCACCATGTTGCACACATAATTAAATATTTAAATATTTAATTAGCTAATTTCCCGCACCCACATGTCCTATTTCTCCTCCAAACAAATTAGTTAACTCATCAATCAAATCAGTTAACTAATTAGTCAATTGAGTTCATTGGTCAATCACCTTTCCACCTCACCATGTTGCACACATAATTAAATATTTTAATATTTAATTACCTAATTTCCCTCACCCACATGTCCTATTTATCCTCCAGTCAAATCAGTTAACTCATCAAAATTAGTTAACTAATTAGTCAATTGAGTTCCCTGGTCAATCTATTCTGTTGACTCCCCAATCAACCCAGTTAACTGATCAATCATCTCAGTTAACTCTTCAATCTATTCTGTTAACTCTCATAACTCATGAAAAAGGCTTGGACACTTGTCCTCTTCTGATTCATGCACATTCCCTCAACCTTTTTCGACCATACACCTCACAGGTAATTCCTCCATTCATGGATCTATTGACACTTGGATTTGGTCTTCCCTCAGCCTATATAAGCAAGGTCTTCACACCCATTTAGTATCCACTCAAGCGTTTGTAATCTTACTCTGCAGGAATTCTACTAGTGTGCCTTTGGCAAAGTTATCTCCATTTGCATTTACACAACATCATTATCATAATCATCATCTAATCATGTCTCCATCAATCCATATCCATTAGTATTGCATTGTAGTTTAGTCTCCATTGCATTATCCTCCTACAGCTATTACAGCTATTCTATTCTTGTCATCTTCAACAACAAGGAAGTACACACTTCTGAGAGCTCCATTACCACAAAGATCAAGAAGAGATAGGCGAACAATGGAAGCATATAGGTAAAATGGTCTTTGAAGTTATAATCTTTGTTTACTTGTGTTTACATCAATTTCCATTGAGTTATTGGATGATTAGTTGTTTAATACTATTGTTCACATTTTCCACTAACAATTTGCAGCCAAGACATGAGACTTAGAAGGATTAATAGTGCTCATGTGAACTAATTTTTCATGTTATTTAGTGAGTTCAACAACAAATTCATCTAAAGAAGGCATTTTGTAAGTAGCCCCAAGAGCACTTTTAGTGGCATAAAATGTAGAAACAAACACTATGTAGTTAGGACCAATCTTAGAAAAAATACTTAAGATCAATTGTGTGTCTTTCTTATAAATCCTATATTGTTTCAACTACAATCTAATGGCCTTTATCTTTTTTAAGAATTCTTGTATTGTGTCAAAATTACATGGATTTAACCCTATTAGCTCATTCTCCAATTGATGCCCCCTTAATTAATCTTGTTTACAAAAGAGATTTTCCAAAGTAGTCCATGCATCATTTGGTGTTGAAGCAGATTCAACATTAAAAAAGATCAGGAGATACAAACATGCATAGAGTTCCTAAAGTTTCATCTAGCTTGTTGTGAAATTTAGGAATTTTTGCAAGTAAGATTGGTTGAATTTCTAAACCCATAGTTACTCTAAATTGTCCTAACTTCTTAAGTTGGATAGTCATCTTGGACTTCCACTCATAGTCATTGTAGGGTGTTAGAACATGCACTATTACTTGATCCATCTTAATTGTAGAAATAAATTGTTGTTGTTGTTGTGCAAGAAAGAAAATATGCAAGAAAGAACAAACAAGACACCCCCCTTTTTTCACTAAATCAAAAATCAACCTCCCTAGAGATTACAAGTTTGGCACTTTATAATTCAGTGTGTTTATGTAGTGCTTTTACCATATTACAACTATCACAAGGCCCTCAAATGGACAAAAAATAAATATTGATCCAAAATTCACCTGTTACAAAATCTAAGAAAAATAATTGTATTACTGTGAAGTGATCTTCAAGACCTTTTCAATGCCTATTTGATCTTGAAAAATGGACCTACTAGGCGCAAGTTATGGTCATTTCCATAAGACTACTCATTTAGGGCTTGCAAAACAAAATTAAGCAAAAGAGAGTAGGGGGTTGGATGGGGGATTGCTTTTAACCATTGGATAAAAGGCAAAACCTTGTAGATCACACTTCAAACCACTAGACAAAATGCCAAACTATGGAGCACCCTTTGGACTGCTAAATAAAAGGTCAAACCCTGCAGAAGCACCTTTTGAACCACTAGACTAAAGGCTGAACTATGGAGCACCCTTTGGACCTCTAAAAAAAGGTCAAACTATGGAGCACCCTTCAAACTAATAGATAAAAGGTTGAACCCTATGAAAGAACCTTTCGACTTGTTGGACAAAAGTTTGAACTGTGAAGCACCCTTTAGACTGCTAGAAAAAAGGACAAACCCTCAAAAAATCACATAAATATTTTCAAGCTTTGATTTGAGTGTTTGAATAGGCATTCTTAGGGTTTTTAGGCATCCTCGATGCAATGGCGATGTCCTTTTGGCCTAAAAATGCCCCCAAAAATAGTTGTATGCCAGTTCTTTGCTTGAAACCATTGTTCTCAACTTCACTTCCTAATCTCCAATTTGGGAAAAACAAAAGCCAAATATGGATTTTTCAAGCATTTTGGACATAATGAGATAGCTAAAAACATTTCTCAGATAGCCAAAAAGTTGTAACCAACAAGATTCAAAAAGATACAAGTATATGAACCCCAAGGTTAAATAACTTTCCATCAAACTTTTATGATTCTCTAGATCATCTGAAGATGCAAGAGAAGAGCATATTGGGTTTTATAGAATCCTGCATGCAAAGCTTAGTAGTCCCCCCAAAATAATCTCTCAAAATATGAATCTAATCTTCGAAAACATGTTTTGATACCATGCTAGAATCCATAAAGCAGATTATAATCAATTAAAAGAGTTAGAAACAAATAGTGTAAATGCAAAAGCAATTGATACATCATAAATATGATACCAAGAGACTGATGTGAAATAATCGAATGGAAAAATAGCATCAAAATACTATCTCCAATATCTAAATGGAATTAGAATCTAGGTAGTGAGTTTATATAGAAAGGAGAGAGGGTGGAGGTTGCAACACAGACCAATAGGAAGAAACCATCTATAAGTCTAAAGATAGAAAATTATCCTCCCAAGATAGCTAATGGGTCCCCCCTTGTAGTATTGTGACACCTCATAATCCACTCACCTAATTAACCCACTTTATTAACCTAAGCAAGCTAAATAAATGTGTAGGAAAAACCTTATGATAAGGAATAAAAAACCTACACTAACATGGTTCCCTGATCATATTCCTTACATTTTATTTTATAAATGAATTACCAAATTTTTTAGAAAGGCATAACAGTCCCACCTATCAGTTGTCACACAAATAAATTACCATATAAACTAATTTAAAGATAAGCAACCCTACACAATGGCATATTGGGGGTTTTTCAAAGCCCTCCAGTAGTAGTTGCAAAATAGAGAAATAATACCCAATGAGTGTTGCAAGTATGAGGTTAACCAATGTTGTCATTGATGTCAACATACTCATATTGCATTGGTAAGAAGGATTGGATGAGTTGTGTGCTGAGGTTATTGAGGAAATCAGTCTCAATCAGGAATAGTGAAGAACAGTGATGAGAAGAAGGCAAAAGTACTCAATAGGTTGATGATCAGAGGATGCAAATTAAATGGTTTGTAGATATGAGTCTTGAGGTGTTCCAGGTAAGATTTCAGAGGTCCGCATGAAGATATGAAGAAGTTATAATCGAACAAGTAGAACCAGTTCTGGGAGATGCTCCGGAGTGACAAAGTGTTACAAAAAGGTCTGGTGAGCTCCAGAAGTGCATTATCCTATCCTATGGATTCGAAGGCGTGTTTGGGATGTCTTTGTGATGTGTCATCTTGATTTGTTCATAGTTTGGAGGTCCGGAAGCACCTTTTACATTATGATAGTGGTGGTAGACTGTGTTCTTGAAGTTTCAGATGAAGAAGAGAAGAGACCCTGATAAGTAGTGGAAGTGCGGATGTACCTGGTCATTCAGGCAAGCCTGTGAAGGTTCTTGGATCATGTTGAGGTTGTGTTGTCGGTCTACATTAGTGTTAGAGCCCGAAATTGGAGTTATTCTTCCAGATGAAGATGTTCTTGTTCAGACTGGCCGACTGGATGAGTTATTCATCTTGCGAATGTTCTTGTGGATGATTGCTGACTTGCGAATGTTATTATGGTTGATTGCCGACTTAGATGATTCTTCCTAAGTTGATGCCTTGTATAAATAAAGGTTTGTGAATTCATTTTGAGGGGTGTTGTGTTGCAGATGAGTGTGGCATAGCAAGAGAGTGAAAGGCAGAACAAGTTTGTCATGGGCTTAAATGGAACTAATCCAGACATGGTGAAGATGTCAATCTCTAGTTCAAGTTTGTGATTCTTATCACTTTGTAGACAGTGTGTCTCTTTGTAGGTAGTGTGCCTCCTTGTGAGCAATGTGCTCAGGCAGTGAGCCCTGATTAGCATGTGCCATCCATTTTTCTTATTCTTCTAACAGAGAATAATCCTTGGGTTAATCACCCCATGGTTTTTCCCTTAACCAGGTTTTCCATGTCAAAATCTTGGTGTCTAATGTGTTGATTTGCTTTGGTGTTTATGCTTTATGCTTTATGCTTTCATGAATGGTCAATTGATATGCTGTTAACTAACAAAGAAGAATTAAGTGTTTGAATTTAGAGCAAGTTTTTGCACAACTGATTCACCCCCCCCCCCCCTCTTAGTTGTGTGCCCTAGATCTAACAATGAGATGGTGAAAAAGTACATCAATGATATAGCCTTCCTAGTAGAGAAAGACTATACACTCATGGAGGCTATAGAACCTAGAACCTCTTGGATCCCCAAACTCCCCTATGAGATAACAAAGGAGGAAATTGAATCATATGTCCAAAACATACTTCAACAGCCCAAGGATACAAACACATAAAGGTTTGGGACATAAAAAGAATTCATGGAAAAGAAGAAAAAGAAGGATGCAGAGGAGAAAGTGGACAAAAATAAGGAAAAACTGCATGAAATGTGGAGGATCCCACCTAAAGATAAACCACAAACTAGAACAATAGCACCACAAGCCAATACCACTACATCGCAAATGCAAAGGTCTAGGAGGTTGCACTTAGGAACTCCAAGTACACAAATTGCCACAGGGCCAACTAAATTTGAACAAATCACATCAGTGTCAATTCCACAAGCTCTGGAGAAGGATCTAGAAGTTGAGGGGATATGTAAAATCCTCTTACAAATGAGTGCGAAAAAGAAGAAGAAAACAACTAGGAGAAAGCAAGGGGTAAAGAGAAACATCATAGAGCCTTCCATAGGAGGAGAAGAAACTAAAAAGTAGGATGTATAGGAAGTAAGGCCATCTCCGTAGAAGAGGGCGGCAAGGATCTCTAAACAAAATACAATACACATAGAGGATACTGAGGAGCCTAAAAAATCATAGGAAGAAGAAACAATAATAATATGTAGGCACTTTGGTAGAAACATTAAATAATTTAGGTAAAACAAGATACAAAAATGTACCATTAAGTATGCACAAAAAATAAATATGTCATATTGAGAGTAGTAATAAGGCACATTCAGAGGTCTGATAAGATCTTGGAAGAAATAATTGACAACTTTCTAGATGAATTGTCCACCAACCAAAGAAGAAAAGGGAAAAGGCAATGGAGTTGGAAGAAGATACATGAAGCAAGCCCTATATCAGGTGGATCAAACTCTATCCACTACACAAAACAAGAAAGTGGCACAAATGCAAGTGAAGGAACTACAGACCAAACAAAGAGTAGACACTCTCATGGAGATTATATAAGAAGAGAAGGGTAAAATTCAAAAATAAATTGAGGAAGCAAAAAAGAAAGAATATGAAGAGATAAGGAAAGAGGAGACATGTGAACAAGAACATGAAACACTTTTTGAAGATAGCCCTCCACATAGTGAGCAGGGTGAGCGATCACAACAACCAACACTTTCTCCCTGATGGCTTCCTCATCCATAACTTCCCCCATGTAACCCATTAATGATTTTCTAGTGCAGTAGAAGCAAATCCAACTTGTACCAACACCCCAACTACTAGAGATTCCACTATTGAGCTCACAAGTAAATTTGGCAGGCATATCTCCTATTCAAAAGTTTCAGTTAGGGGACATCTTCCATAGTACTGCAAGGGAGTAAATCCTCAAATAGTATGTTGAAGGAACAAAGAAATTGAAAGATGTTATTTCTGCTATACAAAGCAAGATACCGCAACTACAAAGAGATACATCACTAACCCTGCCTCAACAATTAAAACAACTGGTGGATGAATTACAAGTTGAGATGCAGTGCCAAGAAACAAAAATCAAACAAGTAACAATAGAAATGACTAAGAATAGGATGGATGATGCGAGAAAGAAGAGTTCCGCAACACACACACACAATTAGAGAGTCAAATCAAGACTATCCAACAAACCATAGGTGATACAAACACCCTATATTAGTTTTGCTTATAGTGGCTAACTACAACAAAGAACATTAAAGATTAAATTGATCAATTAGAAACATAGATTGTGCAAGTGGTAGGCACATATGACCCAATGAAAGATATGGATAGATCGCTAAGGGCACAAATAGAGATTATCCATACACAACTTCAACAATTGTATGATCAAAGAGAACAACTGAAAACACAAATTAAGCAATTGAAAGACGTAATAAGTCTACGACTAGAACATTTGATTGGGATACTGGGAGAAACCTAGAAAATTATACAACAAATACAAATTCCCATCAATCTAGCAAAGATAGAGACAACACACATCCAGAATCAAGGCCACATACAAATACTATAGGCTAAGAATTAGTGGGATACCACCCTAGCTTATCTTAGGATCATATACAAGAATATACTACTAGTAAATTGAATCAGCATGCCTTGAGGACAAGACAATTTAAAAATAGGGGATGATGTTGGCAGGGTACAGAGCATGAAGGAGAAGCTACCGTAACTCGTTGCAAAGGAAGTGTAGAGCACAAGGTTGACCAGGGCTAGTAGAAATAAGACTATTTTGTAAGGGACTGTGTTATCTTCAAAATTATCTGTACTCATTTTGTAGGATGACCCCTATGAAAAATGTCTATTTTGTAGCCTACAACTCTAAGCACGCAAAATGAGGTGAGTCCATTTGCTCTCATGCGTGGTTCCCTATCTCCGAAAAATCTCTTGAAGTCCCCCCTCGTTTCGGTGTCTCGAAGTTTACATCATTAAGTCAAAATGGAAAATGAATCAAACAATTGTGTTTGGTCTTTTTTGAGAGTTAGAGTGTTTTTAGTAACATGTAGGAGCAGTATTTTTCCCCACCATTACATGTTAAGACTTTTTGAGTCACATGCACAGGTGGTAGAAATTGCCACCGATGCATGTTAAAACCATTGTCAAATGCAAGGGTGGCAATTTTTTCCACCCATGTATGTTGTTCCCCTTTAATGTGCAAAAACAATGATTTTCACCGCCGAGCATCTTTCAGTTCACACGAACTGTAATAAATGCACTTTTAGTTTTAATTGTTGTGGTGTTTTAAATAATTTTTAGAGATTTTTTATTTTTATTATTTCTTTTCTTTTTTGTCTCTGAGAATGCCTTATACCTCTGGTAAAATATTTAAACATATTTGCACGGTCATCTGAAGAATTTGACTGAGGATTCAAGCTAGTTTTTCATCAGTTTTTCTACCAGCATCATTAGGTAAGGGTTTTCCTATTTCCCTTGTTCTTTTTTGTTTTTATTTTTACTTATCATGCATTAGGGATTGTTTTTTGTTGTTTTCAGAAGTTTGTTCTGCTTTGTTTATATCATTCTTCTTTGCAAAAACCTTTAAAATGGAACCCTAGTGTTTTTACGTTGTAAACCCTAAATGTTTTCTGAGTTAGTCTTTTGTTTCCTTTTATATCGGTGATTTTTCATCACGTTTAGGTCTTTGTTTAGGATTAAACCTCTATATTTTTCTTTCTATAAGGTAGGTGTTTCTCCCCGACCCCTCTTTTTCTTTTGAAGGTTAGATTTCATTGAAACATGCAAAGGCGGAAATCCTCACCATCGATTCATGTTTTTGTCTCTAAGTATAAAGTGCACGAGCGGCAATTTTTGCCACCCATGATAAATATTTAATCATTTTTCCAAATGAAGAGGCAGCATTTTTTGTCGCCGATGCATGCTTTTGTTTCTCCACTTGTAAGCTTTTCCCTAAGTTTAGGGGTGGCAATTTTCACTGCCCATACATTTTTACTAAAGTTCTACCATGTGTAGGGGTGGTGATTTTCACTACCCATACACAAATGGATAATTTTTCTTGTAGTACACTGGCAGTATTTTCCCCACTCAAACCTTGTTGCAAAGATCTCCTCCAAATATAGGGGCAGGCATTTTTACCGCCCTTACATGCAAATGCAACTCCCCCCAACATGCAGGGATGACAATTTTTCTGCCCTGACACCAAAAAGAAAATTGCCTCCATATGTAGAGGCAAACATTTTTACCACCCTGACATTAAAAGCATTTTCCCCATGCATGCAAAGGCAGCAATTTTTGTTGCCCATGCACCATCTTCCTGAAATTTGCTAACTCTGGGTAATTTTCACATTTGTTAACTTTCACCCACTTTCACTCAGTTGCTCACTTTTATTGCTCTCTAGCCCCGCCAAGCTCGTGCTATTGATCATGATTTTAAACATTGTAGATTCCTATTTGTCAATTTTTTGCTAATAATGAAAAATCAAGCCTTTTATGTTGCAGTTGCTTCTGTAAGATTGCCAAGATCTACCTTTCAACCAAGGGAATCTGTGTTTTAGATGACTAATCCTTCACTAAATAAAACTAAAGCCATGAAGTATAAATACCAGGGACTGTTTCCTGTGACCTTAGTAACATCCAATGTGGATGAAATCCAGGATACAGAAATTGGTCATGTGTATATGGATGAGTTCATGGAGAGGACAAAGCAACAATCTCCAAGTCATTACATGAAGAGGATTGTGGAGAGTGATATTCATTTGGTTGCTTCTTTCCCTGTAGTAGCACACAACCCCAAGTTTGTTCTTCAGGTGGCTCATTTCTACAATAGGAATAATAGAATAGTTGTAGATGCTCAAGGTAATGTGATTATGAGGTTAGATGCAAAATTCATGGACAAAGTCTTCATGTGTCCTGGTTCAGAGGATTATGTAGAGATTGACTTTAGTATTGCTTAGGAGTATGATAAAAATACTGAGAAAGTAAGGAGGATCATAAATACCAAATGGTTGAAAAATGCAAGGCTGAATCTTTCCAGATGGCCTAAAAGTTTCCCAAGAAGTAATTTTGTCGAAGAGGTCAGTGACCTAATAACTCTTCTCAACTGAGTTTTGGGGCTTTCTTCTTGCTTCACTTTTCATGGGTCGATGTACCCTTATATTAAAATCATCCTCCAAGGGAAACAACCAATCTTCTATGGTGAACAGATAAGCAATGCTCTTCATGAGCAATTGACCAAAGTATCTACAACCTCCAAATTCTACATGACATCCTATCTGGTCTATGCAGCTGCTTCAATGAGAATTTTCCTAGGATTGACATCAAAAGGGGATCGAGGAGTTGTACCTGTATATCAATACTACCCCCAGTTCAGTCTAAAGGGATCAATCCATCACTTCCAAACAGTAAATAATGTTTTCTTTGCAATGTTTATGTGTCTTTTTTATCCTCAACTAGAGCAGAAGATGGTTTTAGATGAAGCCTGGGAAGTTGTGAACAGTTTTGGTTATTTATAGTATCTCTAATTCCCAACTTTCACTTATCTGAGGGTTGGTTATTTTCAAGTCTATCCATATATGTTGCCCATATTTCCTAGTGATAGAATTGACATGATGGAATTATGTTGGCAAATGATTATTGTGCATAACAAGGAAATGGAGTTGAAGAAACCTGGCTTCAAGTTTCCCATTGAGATTGGCAGGTACTCCATTGCTACTTCTGCTAAGGCCAAGGCTCTTGAAATTGAGATGCAGCTGGTAACAATGAAGCATTTCAAGAGGAGAAGTAACTTTGACTTTAGGAGGGTAAAGGACAAGATAAAGAGAAAGTCTCTATCAGATATCCCTATGGTGGAAGATGTATGGGTTGACTTGAGAACTCAAGAGGAGATTAGGAAACTGGACTACTACAGATTAACACTAAGTCAAATTGAAGACTTATAATTCGCTGATATCCTAGAGGGAATGGTGGATGATGAAGACATTGTGAATCGCAAATATGTTAATGAGAAAATTGAGGGTTCTTCTTTGCATGTTGTTCTATGGTCAAAGAAAGAATTAACTTCAATAAGGAAAAGATTTGAGCCCATCTTGGCGAACACAAATGTATGGCTAAAAGGCAAAGGGATTCAGTTGAAATATTTTGTCACTGGCTCTAAGGAGGAAACTCTTGGGCAAATAGGTAAAAAGGCAGAAATAAGAAAAAAAATAAGACTGATGCACTGAGTTCCTCCAAGGCTCCCAAGCCTAAAATAAAGTTTGTATCAAAAGGAGGTAAAGCTAAAGTGACTAAGGAAGAGCCAAGTGGAGAAGAAATGGAAACTAAAGAATAGGCAATTGAGGAGCCTACTAGTAAGAAAATGGAAACTGAAGAGAAGTTTTCAAAGGAAAAGGAGGATGAACAAGAAATAGAGAAAGAAGACGAATAGGAACAGCTAGAGGAACCAACCATGTCTCCTCAAAAAGATATGACACAAGAACCTCAAGCTTCTTCTCCTTTGCCTACTTTGCTTGTTTTATATTCTATGCCTGTTGTCTCAAATACCCCATTGTCTCCAATTGTCCAATCTTTTGGTCCTTCTACATCATCTTCTTCTAGGACAATTTTTGATAGTATTAAGGCTTCCTTTGACACTATCTTTGGTTCTTCAGGATCTATACCATGTTTGTCTTCTCCTTCTTATGATATTGGTGATCAAACAATTTTGGATCAATTTGTTTCAAGTACTAAGCAGGCTGCCAATGTTAATGTGTTAGGTGCCATATTTACAAACACTCCTCCAATTGTTAGTACAACCAGTGTGAGTGCACCAATAATGGATTCCAATCCAAGTGTTAGTTTATCAGTTCTTTGTCCATGGCTCTCATCATGTATACTCCAAAGAGAAAGAAGCAAGCCATCTTCCCAGATGACTTTGACTTTGAGAAGCTGATAACTGTCAAGGTGAAGACCAAGAAGAAGCCAAAGACTCTCTCCTCACTGCTTTAAGTTAAAGGTCATAAGTATGTACAGATAGCTCAACCTCTCCCTGATGCAACCATTGAATATTTCAATATGAATGATTATTCAATCTTTAGGAGTGAACTGGGAAAAATCCTTCATGAGAGTGCAAAAGCTTATGTGCAATCAACTCTCAATTCTTTGATTGTAAAATTTGATCATGAGAAAGAGATGAAGGATCAGTATAAGGCTAGAGTGGAACAGTTGGTTGTAGTAATACGAAAAATTACTTTGTCTTCTAGGTTAGTAGAACCTAAAACTATCACTATGGAGGATCCTATCATCCAAAAAGCTGAAAAGGTTCATGCTAGAAGAATGGTAGTTTGAGAATATCTTGATAAAATGCTTACACAAGGGAAACTTCTTCTGACAACTATGGCTGAAAGAAAGAATAAAATGGAGAAGGGAAGAGTTGACTTAAATGACTTGGTTGATGCTTTATCTCTGGATATTAAGTATTTGGATGCAAGTCTTGAAAAATGGACCAACATGAAGAAATTAAATTGAAAACCTTGGTATCAATTGGAATCCTTTCAAACCATGAATCATATGTGGAAACTAAGGAAGCATTGATTCATCATAGTAATGTTTTGAATTAATTTATCAAGGATTTGCAGAGTGCCCGGGAGCTTAGTGAGGATAGTGATGTTGATCTTCAGTATAAGTTGGAGGAAATTCCATGCAAATTGATAGGTATTGATCATCAATTTCTTTTCGCTGATGAAATGATCTAGGAATTCAGTAAAATGATTCAGATAGATTTTGAAGAAGAACCTTTTTTAGTTGCTTCTATGGATAAGTTACTGGATAATCAATTTGCTTTGGAAAATCTAAAGGTCAAATTGATATGTCATGAGAAAGAAACTACTACAGTTAAAAAAGCAATAACCAGAGCTCACATCATTTCCAAGAACACTACTGCTCCAGACAGTCTTGAGATGCAAACTGTGTTCACAATGTATGAAAATTTTCTGAAGAAAGATGGTGGTGAAAGTTAATCCAGATGTTCATGCCTTAGCCAATTTTTCATATATTTCCACATGCACTTTGTATTTAGTTTTGGACATGCCCACATGTACCTTTCAAAATTGTAATTACATGTTTGAACAAAGGAAGTCCCTAATCAATAAGGACTCTTTTGTTGAATAAGTCAAAGTACTTAGACTTTTTCCTAGATTAGCTCTTGGCTCTCACCTATAAATATGAGACAGATCTTTTGTATAATTATCTATCTTTTATCTATTGTAACAAAACTCTACTGAATTGAGAAGCAAGTTGAGACTTTGTGTTTATTTGTGTAAATCAACTTTCATATATTTATCAATACAAGAGAGCAAGTTAAATTCCAATCTTTGTCTTGGAGTGATTTGTTTTATGATAGAATTGTTCTTATGTTTTTGCTATCATATTATCTTTGATAAGTAATTGAAGTGTGAGAGTTTATTTCAAGTGATTAAGGAGTATTCTAAATATGATTTTAATACACTTTGAGATATAAAATCATTTGTGAGAATTGTGTTGTGTTCATGAATGAGAAATAGCTTGAAGACTTTGTGTTGCAAGTTGTTATCTTTAATCTATTTTTCTCATCTTGGCGTATAGTGAAGACTTTGGGCTACACTTTACTCCAAATCATTTTATTTTCAGTTGGTGAACAAAGCAATGGAAGACTTTGTGTTTCCGTGGGTTTTGTGGTAATTCATAGTTCTTTGGATTGTATTAGTTTTTTGGAAATCATTATCTTAAAGTGTAAACATATATTCTGAAAAAAAAGAATATGATGGAATGGAATCACTCCAAATATAGTTCTTAGTGTAAATAAGTTTTATCAGTTATTAGTTTGTAGCTAGCAATCAGAGGGAGCCTCCCCTTGCTGAGAGGAGGGATATTATCTCATCACACTGAGGTTGATATAACCATTTTGTCTCCAGTGAGTTGACGACAAAATATTCACCCAATAGTTTTTGGTGACTCCGCTGGGGAACGAATATGCATCCAAGAGCCTCACACTTTTGGTTAAAGTATACCAGTCTCATATTACTTGTAATAGGTTGTTGTATTTTAAATCTTTGTTAGATATTTTGCACTCTGGATAAACCTAGGTATACAAGAATTAGAAGAGCATAGGGAATTGTGGATCCTAGTTTTGAGTTAATGCAACAAAATAATTTCAATCTTCTGCCAAAGAGATCTCTTCAGTGTACATGAAGCTTTCTGCCTACCAACGTGAGATCTCCCATAACAAGTGAAGTGTCAATATTTCACAGAACTCCACCTATCCCACAAGTTTCAAGGTTTGTAATTCCTCCATTCAACTAATGCACAATGGCTCTTCCTCCTCCTTTGGGTCCATGGGGAAATACCTTCGGGCCTTTGAATCTTGCTCTACCATTGCATGATCTACCCTGTAGCTCAAGGAAGAATTTTCCAAAGTTTTATGGTGATGGAAAAGTTCACCCTGATGAACACATTGCAACTTTCTACATTGCATGTGGTGTTCTAGGGATAGAATACGAAGATGTATCTATAAAAGTCTTTGTTGAGACACTTCAAGGTGTTGCTGTAGACTGGCTTTATCATCTTCCAACTCAATCCATCATTGGCTAGAATATTCTATGAACCAAGTTCGAGGCTAGGTTCGAGCCTTCCGAGGATGCGTACACCCTCTTGGCTCAGCTCACTCAAATGAAGAAGGAACCGCAAGAACTCATGTGTGAGTTCATTGTGAAGTTTAACAAGCTAACCAATAGAATTCCTACAATTGCTCAACCTACAATTGAGAATCAAAAGTGTTTCTTCATAAACACTTAACTTTCAAAATTAAGTTTTCTTCCGCAGTGTGCAAATCTGGCTAATTTGGTAAAAACTCAAACCCTGGATACTGAAATTAAGGACAACTTGATCCTCACTGGAAAAATAATGAAGGATACAAATAGGACTAAAGGGCAGCCTTCTACAAGTGCTCCTTCCACAAGTACCATAGATCCTATGGTGCAAAAGGTGGCTAATGAATTGTTATCCTTGAGGAAACAAGTATCTCAAAATATGTCCTTTCCTTCCTACAAGGACATACCAAGAAGAGCTTTTCTTAATGCTCCATATCAAGGCAATGTTGTGAGGAACCAAGTACAAAATATGCTTCCCTCAACACAAGGGAGACTTTCTTTGGAAGTACTGTCGATTAATGCAACAGTTGGCTATTATGAAGTAGAACAAGAAAATTCCCCCCAACCTGATTTTGATTAGGATAATATTGCCAACCTCTTCGCGGAAGGAGAATAAGAGTTGGCTGCTGACTCAAACATTGGTTTCCTAAATTTTTAGGATGAAGCAGAACAAGGCGAAGATGCATATGGTGAATCATATGTTGTTTTCATGTGGTCACAGAATCAGCTGAATCAACAAGTGGCTGACAAAGGGAGGTCTAGGGAGGATTCTCATCCTACAATCATCATTGCTAAGAGAGGCACACCTCTACCATTCCAACCCAGGGATTCAACCCATGAAAAACAAGTAAGTACATCTAATATTCCTTCTTTCATTCCTTAGACTAGTACTTTCAATCCAAGACCTCAAAATGAAAGTATTCCTTCTTCCGTGTCTACTTCATATCAACTATTTGATATAATAGATCATACTAGAAAGACTAAAATTCAAATGTATGAGGTTGAGTATTTACAAGCTAATCTGGATCAATTTGAATGGTTAGCTAAATTTGTAAAAAATATGGTTGTCCCTGTAGAGCAAGATTCTTCCCAAAATATTCCTATCATCTCTAAGACAAGAACCTATTAGAACAATCTAGTTGCTACCCCTTCCACTACCATAGGGAAAATTGAGCCATTCTATGTTTTTTTGTTGGTAAATGGTCATAAACTTAGTAACTACATCATAGACTGAGGAGCCTCTGATAATGTCATGCCTGCCAAGGTGGCAGATGCCCTAGGATTACCTCTAACAAAGACTTTTGGTAGATGCTTTTCTATGGAAATCAAACAAGTGCCCCTTATAGGGTAAATCAAGGATGTGCATTTTGCATTTGCTGCCTTTCCAGAGGAAAGGATTCAAATGACTGTCTTAGTGGCCGATGTTCTAGCCTCATATGGAATTTTATTGGGGTGGAATTTCTAAAAAGATGTTTGTGGGGAAATCAACATGGACCTATCTAAAGCAAGGATACTTGTTAAGGGCGTCACACAAAAGATGCTTCCTAAAAGGAAAGAAAAATATATTGTACCCACATCTGAGGATCCAAAGGTGCAAATTCTTTTTGAATCTTTAGGTATGGGGAACTACACTCTAACTACTAAGGATTTTTTTGATATGTCAGATGATAATTCAAGTGAAAACATGATATGGAAGATTATTCTTCTTCAAGTGAAGAGTTTCCTAGTCATGAGAATATCAAATCAAAGAGTTCAAATGATGTTTGGACTTTGGAGTTTGATGGTAGCTATTCTTCAATAGGATCTAGGGCTGGAAGAGTCCTCATATCTCCTCAGGAAGATATTTTTCCTTTCTCTTATAAGCTACAATTTGATAATACAAATAATATTGCTGAGTATGAATCTTTGCTGCTCAAAATGGAAGCTGCTCACACCAAAGGAGTCAAGAATCTCCATGCATAGGGAGATGTAGAACTTGTCATTTGTCAAGTGAGGAATTTGTACCAAACTAAAAATGAAAGGTTAAGGTATTACCGCAATCGTGTCTGCGATTTCATTGAGGACTTTGATGCTTTTAATATTTCAGCAGTACCAAGAGAGTTCAATGACAGGGCAAATTCATTCGCTGTCTCAGCTACCCTTAAGGTTCCTCATAAGGATTTTAAGAGTAATAAATACACAATTGAGTTGGTCTTTTGACCAAGTGTTATAGATAATTCTAATCATTGGTAGGTTTTCAATGGCGATGATCAAATTATTGCATTCCTGCAGAAAGAAAATAGCTTCAATGAACTTGATTTCAAGGAAAGTGATTCTCCTCCTCAAGAATCTATTTCTAAAGTTGATTCAGATATAGGTGAGGAATTTTTGCAGTCAAAAGGGAACAAAATTCCTAAAGGCTTGGTTTCTCTCAAGAAATTATTTGATAAACATGATCGATACATCAAGCAACAGTAGCAAATTGGAACATGTTCATCGATGAAAGTTGAACAAGTGAATCTAGGTACAAAAGCTGATCCCAAAATGGTCAACATTGGGAAGTGTTGTTTAGCCGATGAAAGATTCAAGTTTGTGACGCTTTTGGGTTACTATATTGATGTGTTGGCATATTCCTATGATGAATTGAAGTCATTCCAGCCAAAGGAAGTCCAACATGAGATTCCACTTAAGATGGGATCCT
Organism: Cunninghamia lanceolata; assembly: GCA_027924645.1. Lineage (NCBI taxonomy): Eukaryota > Viridiplantae > Streptophyta > Pinopsida > Cupressales > Cupressaceae > Cunninghamia > Cunninghamia lanceolata. The sequence goes on from BSBN01001326.1 coordinate 1,586,283, forward strand.
CACCTCATAAGAAAAAATAGGGGCAATACAACCCAAAGATTTTAGGTACTATTCAAACTAAAATCTAAAAGATGTTGAATGCAAGAATAATTTTTCCAATTCATCATTCTACATGGATTGCAAATATAGTGCCAGTAAGGAAAAAGAATGGTGAAATCCACATCTGTGTGGATTTCTAGAATTTGAATCAGTCCTCCCTAAAAGATAATTACCAACTTCCGGTAATGGATCAAGTAGTTTAGAAATGATGTCTATGTTGGAGAACTTCTTAGGATACAACCAAGTGGAGGCTAGCAAAGTGGACTAGCATAAAACTTCCTTCATGACTCCTTGGGGTACTTTTACTTATAATAGAATGTCATTTGGATTGATCAATGCTGGTGTGACCTTTCAGAGAGAAATGGACTTGGCTTTCATAGATGAAATGGGTAAGTTTATTGTTGTCTATCCTGATGACTTAATTGTTTTTTTCAAAAAAGTGTCAAGATCATTCATATCACTTGCGGCAAGTTCTGGAAAGGTTCTGTCAACATGGAATTTCCCTCAATCCCAAAAAGTCTATTTTTAGGGTAATAGAAGGCAAGATTCTTGGACACATAGTGTCTAAGGAAGGTACAAAAATTGACTCAGAAAGAGTCAAATCAATTCAAGCTCTTACTTTTCCTTCAAGTAAGACAATCATTCATTCTTTCTTTGGAAAGGTGAATTTTATGTGGTGGTTCGTTCCTAAATTTGCAAAAAAAAAATCATCATATATAAATATGATGAAAGGTAAGTCCACTTTCCGTTGGAGCACAGAAGGTAAGGAAGCTTTTGAGGACATTAAAAGAGCCATTGCCCATCCTCCAGTTTTGGTTTGTCCTAATTATACCAAAGATTTCATTATGTATAGTTATGCTTCTAATTATACGCTATCAGCTATCCTGGTTCAATAGAACAAGGAAGGTATTGAGTCTCCTATAGCATTCATGAGTTGCCCTTTGAAAACTCATGAACTCAAATATTCAGCTATGGAGAAACATGCATATTCCATGGTAAAAGTTGTCAAGCATTTTAGGTTCTACATTCTGAATTCCCATACTGTTGTGTTGGTTCCAAATTCAACAGTCAAGTCTATTCTAACCCAACAAGAGTTTGGGAGAAAGAGAGGCAACTGGATTGCTAAGATCCAGGAGTATGATCTTGACATTAAGCCCACCAAGATTGTGTGTGGGAAAGTATTATGTCAGCTTATTTTATGATAATGTACCTAAGGAAATAGGTACCAAAGAAGCAAAAAATGAAGATGTTCCCATCGTTCAATTTTTTTACCACAATTGACAAATGGTATTCAAATATTGCTTACTTCCTCACTTATGGTGAATGTCCCAAACATTTGTCTTACCTAAAGAAAAGGACTATCAAGATCAAAGATGCAAATTTCATCCTATGCGACAATGGTTTGTATAAGAGAAGCATTGATGGAATTTTCCTCCATTGTGTTGATAAGGTACAACAAAGTAAACTATTGAAATCTTTTCATAGTTTGGCTTGTGGTGGGCATTTTTTAGCACCAGTAACAACTAACAAGATTTTGCAAGCTAGATACTATTGGCCTACACTATTTCAAGACACATATGATTGGGTGCATAAGTGTGAGCTTTGTCAACAATTTGTGGGGAAACCTAAGTTGGTTGTATTACCACTCAAACCAGTCATTATTGAGGAACCATTTCAGAAATGGGGTATTGACTTCATTGGTGTGGTAAACACACAATCAAGTGCAAGACACAATTATGTTCTTACAGCAACTGACTACTTCACTAAGTGGGTGGAGCCTATTCTTGTAAAGCATGCTACTTCTAAGGTAGTTTGCAAGTTTCTCAAAGAAAACATAATATCAAGGTTTGGTGTTCCAAACAAGATAGTAGCAGATAATGCTACTTGTTTTTCCTCCCAAGAGATGACTAATTTCTATTTTGAATATGGAATCATTCTTTCTCACTCATCTAACTATTACCCTCAAAATAAAAATCAAAGGAAGTTAGTGGATGAAAATCAAAGGACCTCGCACAAGGCATGTTTGATGCATTGTGGGCAGACTGTATTACCCCTAAAAGAGCAATTGGTATGTCACCTTTTCAATTGTTGTATGGATTGAATGCTGAGATACTAATTACACTAGAGCTGCCTGCTTTGAAGTTGGCAAAAGTAATTGAAGATAAAACTTTTGAGAGCTCAATTGACAAGCGCATGATGTTCCTTTCTAAGCTTGAGGAACAGTGTGTTAAGGTGGTGGATCATATTGTGGAAAACCAAAGTCAAGTGAAGAAGTTATTCGACAAGAAGACCAAATCTAAGAATTTTCAAGTCAAGGATCAAGTCTTGTTATGGGACAAGAGAAGAGAGCCGAAAGGAATGCATGGGATGTTTGATTCCCTATGGAGAGGTCCTTTCATCATTCATTAGTGATATGGTGAAAATAGTTTCATTCTAGAGTATCAAGATGGGACACCTTTCTTGCTTCCACACAGTGGGCAACATTTGAAGCTTTTCTCACAATAAAGCGATAGATAAGTTCATGTATATTTACATATACTTTTATTTCTTTTTCTTTTAAGTCTTTTTGTGTCTTTTTATTTTGTCACCTGACTCTATAGCCCAATGGATGGATGAAGGCACTTAGAGACTAGAGTTCTTCTCCCTTTGATCATTTCAAAGAATGATCAAAGGAAGCTCCCCAGTTAGAGCCAGCCGTTATCTTTAAAATTAGTTGTTCTCATTTTGTAGGATGACCCCTATGAAACTTGTCCATTTCGTAGCCTACAACTCTAAGCACACAAAATGAGGTGAGTCCATTTGTTCTCGTGCATGGTTCCCTAGCTCTGAAAAATTTCTTTGACTCCCCCTTGTTTCGGCATCTCAAAATTTGCATCATTAAGTCCAAATGGCAAATGAATCAAACAATTGTGTTTGATCTTTTTTGGGAGTTAGATTATTTTTAGTAACATGTAGGAGTGGTATTTTTCACCGCCATTACATGTTAAGACTTTTTGAGTCATATGCATAGGGGACAGAAATTACCGTTGATGCATGTTAAAACCATTGTCTAATGCAAGGGTGGCAATTTTTTCTGCCCATGTATGTTGTTCCTCTTTAATGTGCATAAGTGGTGATTTTCACCGTCAAGCATCTTTCAGTTCACAGGAACTGTAATAAATGCACTTTTAGTTTTAATTGTTGTGGCATTTTAAATAGTTTTTACAGGTTTTTATTTTTATTATTTATTTTCCTTTTTTGTCTCTGAGAACGCCCTATACCTCTGGTAAATATTCAAACTTGTTTACACCGTCATCTAAAGAATTCGACTAAGGATTCAAGCTAGGTTTTCATCAATTTTTCCACCAGCATAATTGGGTAAGGGTTTTCCTATTTCCCTTCTTCTTTTTTGGTTTCATTTTTACTTATCATGTGTTAGGCTTTGTTATTGTTTTCAGAGGTTTGTTTTTCTTTGTTTATATCATTTTTCCTTGTAGAAACCTTTAAAATGGAACCCTAGCATTTTTATGTTGTAAACCCTAAACATTTCTTGAGTTAGTCTTTTGTTTCTTTTTATATTAGTGATTTTCACCGCATTTAGGTCTTTGTTTAGGATTAAAACTCTATATTTTTATTTCTATAAGGTTGGCATTTCTCCTCGACCCCTCTTTCTCTTTCGAAGGTCAGGTTCCATTGAAACATGCAAAGCCAACGATCCTCGCCATCGATTCATGTTTTTGTCTCCAAGTATAAAGTGCATGAGCGGTGATTTTCACCACCTAGGACAAAGATTTAATTGTTTTTCCAAATGAAGAGGTGGTGTTTTTTGCCACTAATGCACGCCTTTGTTTTCCCACTTGTAAGCTTTTCCCTAAGTGTAGGGGCGGTAATTTTTTCTGCCCATACATTTTTACTAAAGTTATACCATGTGTAGGGGCAGTGATTGTCACTACCCATACACAAATGGATAATTATTCTTGTATTGCACTAGTGGTATTTTTCCCTGCTCAAACCTTGTTGCAAAGATCTCGTCAAAATGTAGGGGTAGGCACTTTTGCCACCCTTACATCCAAATGCAACTCCCCCAACATGCAGGGACAACAATTTTTGCCGCCCTAACACCGAAAAGAAAATATCCTCCATATGTAGAGGTGGACATTTTTATGGCCATAACATCAAAAGAATTTTTCCCTTGCATGCAGAAGTGGCAATTTTTGCCGCTCATACACCATCTTCCTGAAATTATCTAACTCTGGGGAATTTTCACATTTGTTAACTTTCATCTGCTTTCACTTAGTTCCTCACTTTTATTGCTCTCTATCCCTACCAAGGTTGTGCTATTGATCATGATTTTCAACATTACAGTTCCCCATTTGCCAAATTTTACCTAACACTACAAAATCATGTCTTTTATGTTGTAGTTACTTCTACAAGATTGCCAATATCTATCTTTCAACCAAGGGAATCCATGTTTTAGATGACTGATCCTTCACCGAAGAAAACTAAAGCCATGAAGTATAAATACCAAGGAGTGTTTCCTGTGACCTCAGTACTATCCAATGTGGATGAAATCTAGGATACAAAAATTGGTCATGTGGATATGGCCGAGTTAGTGGAGAGGACAAATCAACAATCTCCAAGTTAAATGAAGAGGATTGTGAAGAGTAATGTTCATTTGGTTGCTTCTTTTCCTGTAGCGGCACACAACCCTGAGTTTATTCTTCAGGTGGCTCATTTCTACAATAGGAATAATAGAATAGTTGCATATGCTCAAGGTAATGTGATTATGAGGTTAGATGCATAATTCATGGAAAAAGTCTTCATGTGTCCTGGTTCAGAGGATTTTGCAGAGATTGACTTCAATATTGCTAAGGAGTATGATAAAGATACTGAGAAAGCAAAGAGGGTCATAAAATACCAAATGGTTGAAAACTGCAAGGCCAAATCTTTCCAGATGGCCTAAAAGTTACCCAAGAAGTGATTTTGTCAAAGAGGTCAATGACCTAATAACTCTTCTCAGCAGAGTTAGGGGGCATTCTTCTTCCTCCATTTTTCATGAGTGGATGTACCCTTATATTAAAATCATCCTCCAAGGGAAACAATTAATCTTTTGGGGTGAACAGATAAGCAATGCTCTTCATGAGCAATTGACCAAAGTATCTACAACCTCCAAATTCTACATGACATCCTATCTGGTCTATGCAGCTACTTCAATGAGAATTTTCCCAGGATTGACATCGGAAGGGGATCGAAGAGTTGTACCTGTATATCAATACTACCCCCAGTTGACTCTAAAGGGATCAACCTATTACTTCCAAAGAGTAAATGATGCTTTCTTTGTAGTGTTTATGTGTCTTTTTGATCCTCAACTAGAGCAAAGAGAGTTTCAGATGAAGCTTGAGATGCTGTGAATAGTTTTGGTTGATTGTATCTCCAATTCCAAACTTTCACTTATCTGAGGGTTGGTTATTTTAAAGACTATCCATATATGTTGCCCAAATTTCCTAGTGATAGAATTATCTTGATGGAATTATGTTGGCAAATGATTATTGTGCATAACAAGCAAATGGAGTTGAAGAAACCTGGCTTCAAGTTTCCCAATGAGATTGGCAGGTACTCCATTGCTACTTTTGCTAAGGCCAAGGCTCTTGAAACTGAGATACAACTGGTAACAATGAAGCATTTCAAGAGGAGAAGTAAGTTTGACTTTAGGAGGGTAAAGGACAAGATAAAGAGAAAGTCTTTATCACACATCCCTATAGTGGAAGATGTATGGCCTGACTTGAGAACTCAAGAGGAGATCAGGGAACTGGACTACTGTAGATTAACACTAAGTCAAATTGAAGACTTAGAATTGGTTGATATCCAAGAGGGAATGGTGGATGATGAAGCCATTGTGAATCCCTAATATGTTAATGAGAAAATTTAGGGTTCTTCTTTGCCTATTGTTCTATGGTCAAAGAAAGAATTAACTTCAATAAGGAAAAGATTTGAGCCCATTTTGGTGAACACAAATGTATGGCTAAAAGGAAAAGAGATTCAGTTGAAAGATTTTATCACTGGATTTGAGGAGGAAAATCTTGAGAAAATAGTAAAAAAGGAAGAAATAAGAACAAAAAATAAGAGTGATGCACCGAGTTCCTCCAAGGCTCCCAAACCTAAAATAAAGTTTGTATCAAAAGGAGGTAAAGCTAAGGTGACTTAGGAAGAGATAAGTGGAGAAGAAATAGAAACTAAAGACACACAACTGAGGAGCCTAGTACTGAGAAAATGGACACTGAAGAGAAGTCTTTAGAGGAAAAGGAGGATGAACAAGAAGCAGAGAAAGAAGATGAACAAGAACAGCTAGAGGAACCAACCATGTCTCCTCAAAAAGACATGACATAATAACCTCAATCTTCTTCTCCTTTACCTAATTTGCTTGTTTCAGATTCTATGTGTGTTGTCCCAAATACCCCATTCTCTACAATTGTTGTTCAATCTTATAGTCATTCTACACCATCTTCTTTGAGGACAATTTTTGATAGTCCTAAGGCTGCCTTTGACACTATTTTTGGTTCTTCAGGATCTATGCCAAGTTTGTCTTCTCCTTCTTATTATATTGGTGATCAAACAATTTTGGATCATTTTGTTTCAAGTACTGAGTAGGCTGCCAATGTCAATGTGCTAGGTGTCATCTTTACAAACACTTCTCCAATTGTTACTTCAACCAGTGTGAGTGCAACTCCTTCTACACTAGTAATGGATTCCAATCCAAGTGCTAGTTTATCAGTGCTTCCTCCATGGCTCTTATCATATACTCCAAAGAGAAAGAAGGAAGCCATCTCCCCATATGACTTTGACTTCAAGAAGCTAACACCTGTCAAGGTGAAGACCAAGAAGAAGCCAAAGACTCTCTCCCGGCTACTTGAAGATAAAGGTCATAAGTATGTAGAGATAGCTCAACGTCCGCCTGATACAACCATTGAGGATTTCAATATGAATGATTATTCAATCTCTAGGATTGAACTAGGAAAAATCACTCATGAGAGTGCAAAAGCTGATGTGCAATCAACTCTCAATTCTCTGGTTATAAAATTTGATCATGAGAAAGAGATGAAGGATCAGTATAAGGCTAGAACGGAACAACTAGCTGCAGTAATATGAAAAATCACTTTGTCTTCTAAGTCAATAGAACCTGAATCTATCGCTATGGAGGATCCTATCATCCAAAAAATTGAAAGGGTTCATGCTAGAGGAAGGGTAGTTGGAGAATATCTTGAGAAAACGCTTACACAAGGGAAACTTCTTCTAACAACTACGGTTGAAAGAAAGAATAAACTGGAGAAGGTAAGAGTTGAATTAGATGACTTGGTTGATGCTTTGTCTCTAGATATTGAGTATTTGGATGCAAGTCTTGAAAAATGGACCAAAATGAAGAATATGAAATTGAAAACCTTGGTATCAATTAGAATCCTTTTAAACTGTGAATCATATGTGGAAACTAAGGAATCATTGATTCATCATAGTAATCTTTTGAAAGATTTGATCAAGGATTTGTAGAGTGCCCGAGAGCTCAGTGAGGATAGTGATGTTGATCTTATTCATAAGTTGGAGGAACTTCCATGCAAATTGACAGGTAATGATCATCAATTTCTTTCCGTTGATGAAATGATCCAGGAATTTAGTAAAATGATTTAGAGAGATTTTGAAGAAGAAGCTTTTTCAGTCGCTTCTATGGATAAGTTACTAGATAATCAATTGACTCTAGAAAATCTAATGGTCAAATTGATAAGTCATGAGAAAGTAGCTACTACAATTAAAGATGCAATAACTAGAGCCTGTGTCATTTCCAATAACACTACTACTCCTAACAATCTTGAGATGTAAACTGTCTTCACAATGTATGAAGATTTTCTCAAGAAAGATGGTGGTGAAAGTTAATCTAGATGTTCATGCCTTAGCCATTTTTTCGTATATTTCCACATGCACTTTGTATTTAGTTTTGGACATGCCCACATGTACTTTTCAAAATTGTAATTACATGTGTGAACAAAGGAAGTCCCAAATCAATAAGGACTCTTTTGTTGAATAACTCAAAGTAGTTAGCCTTTTTCCTAGATTAGCTCTTAGCTCTCACCTATAAATATGAGAGAGCTCTTTTGTAATTATCTATCTTTTATCTATTGTAACAAAACTCTGCCGAATTGAGAAGCAAATTGAGACTTTGTACTTATTTGTGTAAATCAATTTTCAAATATTTATCAATACAAGAGAGCAAGTTAAATTCCAATCTTTGTCTTGGAGTGATTTGTTTTATGATAGAATTGTTCTTACATCTTTGCTATCATATTATCTTTGATAAGTAATTGAAGTATGAGAGTTTATTTCAAGTGATTAAGGAGTATTCTAAATCTGATTTTAATAGACTTTTAGCTATAAAATCATTTGTGAGAATTGTGTTGTGTTCGTGAATGTGAAATTGCTTGAAGAATTTGTTCTACAAGTTGTTATCTTTAATTTATTTATCTCATCTTGGTGTATAGTGAAGACTTTTGACTACACTTTACTTCAAATTATTTTATTTTCAGTTGGTGAACGAAGCAATAGAAGACTTTGTGTTTCTGTGGGTTTTGTGGTAATTCATAGTTCTTTGCATTGTATCATTTTTGATGAAATAATTATCTTAAAGTGGAAACATATATTCTAAAAAAAGAGAATATGATGGAATGGAATCACCCCATACATAGTTCTTAGTGTAAATAAGTTATACCCGTTATTGGTTTGTAATAGCTAGCAATCAGAGGGAGCCTCCCCTTGCTGAGAGGAGAGATATTATCTCATCACACTAAGGTTGATATAACCATTTTGTCTTCAATGAGTTGATCACAAAATATTCACCCAACAGACTGTTAGCAATGTGCAAGACATAGAGCAGAGCTGACCGGAAGCTGGCGCATACACTATGTGAAGGCTGTAGGCCAATAGAAGAGGCTACAAGACACATCCCTATATGTAATAGATATAGTATATATAGATATATGATATGATGATATAGGATAAGATGAGATGTAGATGCTGATATAAGAATGACATAGAAGTCATATATGTAGATGGTGAGGTAGAGACCTAGATCTGCTAGAGGATGGATATGTAATGTATGATTACTGTTGATATATAGAGAGAGAATGATCTATGGGTTCTGGATAATTCTTTTGAGTTGTATTGTTATGTCTCTATGATACTCTATTATTCTTTTTGTTTGTTATCAATCTCTAACTACTTGACTAGGGTATAAGTTGACTACAATGACTTGACTAAGGACCAAATTGTTGGAGTAGGTGTATTGTACACCTTGCATAACATTGGTATTATTTTATTATGTAAAATAAATATTTAATTGTGGTGCATCATGTGATATGTTTAGCCACATTGGGTATTTATTTGGATGCCACTTGTAAACTTTGTAAGTAACATTGGGTTAATTATTTTATTTGTAATTATTTGATTAATCCGAAAAACTTAGTACCAATAATCAAATGTGGGGTCAATGGTTTTGTAGACACATGGTATTGGGGAAAATGGTATTACAATACCACATGTTGTATTTGTGTGAGCTTATGTCATAAAAGAAAACACAAGGGTAGTTTTAGAGTCTAGTTGAGTGAAGGCTTATTACCTTTGGCTGGGTTTGTATCTTCTCTTGGAGGTTGGTTGTGAGGGTTTGAATCATGGAATGGGATGTATGGTTACATGCTTGTTTACATGGAGTGTAGGTAGAGAGAGAGAGAGCTTGATGTTTCAAAGGTTATCTTTGCATATATATTTGTTGTTTATTGCTGAATAATACATGAGAGATGCATGCTTTTGGAGGCTTGGTTTTTCCCTCTATGAGGGTTTTCTCACTGTATATCTTGTGTCACCATTGATGGTATGATTGTCTATTTCTTTTGCATGTGGATTTCTGGTTTATTGCACACTGAATCTCTTATTGGGTTATGAGGAATTTGTCTCTATGGCTGTATATTTCCAACATTTGGTATCAGAGCTTAGTTGCCATGATTTGGGTGAAAACCCTTGTTTGATAACCATAGCTATGAGTGGATTTTTTGTATATAGTGGAATCCATGACTTTGTATGAAAAGAATGAAGACATTGCAAGATATGAGGATTTGTACAAGTTTTTTGTTTACAGATTGAGGGTTTTGGGGTTGTAGATTTGTGGTGATTTTTTACAGATCTAGGTGTTGAAAATTTATGGAGAAAAGGGCTTGATTTGGGTTTTTATGAAGAGGGTTTTGAGGAGGATCTATCACAGATGACCTCTTGGGACAAAACAAACCTTGTGATTGAGTTGAGGAGGCCCGAGACATGAAGATTGACATAAAATTCAGCATATTTCATTCATAGGAGAAAAATACAATTTTTTTGCCCCCTGCCCTAGTCGTACGACCATACAACTAGGAGGCATCTACAAGGTACAACGAATTAAAAAAAAATTTCTGATGATTTAAAAGTCCTTTAAAAAAATTAATTAAAAAAAATTTAACAGTGGTGGAGGGGGTTTGTAGACTCCCGTACGCCTCTGCTACACCCGCAGGGGTGGTGGTACCACAGGGTACCGCCAATCGGGGTGTTAGCCCTATCAGCGGCCCTATGGGTTCCTGCCGGCAGCTTACCTGACTAACAGGGTGCCATGGCTGGTAGGCTTTAGGCCCCCAATCACGGGCCCTAGTCCAGAGGGCCAGGAACTACCCAACCAAAGGGGGCGTTAAAACCTTTTCTAAATATTTTAAATATTAAAAAATTCAAACGTTTAAAACCTACGATTAAACTTGAATGAAAAACTTTTGGGTTCCGCCACTCCTTAGTAGCCAAAGTGCTACCTAGGAACCACTGGCCAACCACTACTATCAGTGGGCCGCCACCTGCCCACCCAGCAGCCGCCAGAGAGCCACCAGTTTTTGTCTTATATGCATAACTGGGAAGATTGTTTCTAGGGGGCATAACTTTTGCCCTGTAGGTCAAATTTTTGACTTCTTATAGTTGACTGAAAGCTCTTTCTGTGTGCTATGTAGTGGTGTTAGTGATTTTTTCTGATTTTTCAATTTTACAAGTGTTTTCCAATTGGAAGCTAGATGTTCATTTTGAGCTTTGATCGGGCATAACAGGTGCATACAGAGTCAAATTTTAGACTTCTTATAGGCATTGGAAAGGTATTTCTAAGAACTACGCAGTGGATAAAGTTTGGAGATGATATTATGAGGTTTTCTTAGATTATATCAGTTTGAGCTACTTTTGATCCCTTTGACTTTTGGTGATTTTGTGAGTCGATGGCGAATCGAATCTGGGATTATTTAGTGTTTGAGTCATTGCAAACTTACATGTTTATCTCTGATTATCCTTGGTTGACAACATTATACATGTATTGTTGAGTTTGCATGTTGCATTGTGAGATCTATAGGTTGTGTAGTGCTGTAGGTTGTCTATGCTTACAAGTTGCATTTATAACTTGGATGTGGGTTGTCTATGCCCATAGATATTTTAGTGTTGATGTAGATTATGATTTCTGGCTTGGGTTAGTCACATGTTGCATTGGTTTTCTTGTCATATGAGATATAGAGAGAGATGGTATTACCTGATACAGTCATGATATGGGACCTATGTTTGTTGACTATATGCGACAAATGTGTGAGACTTGATGGGAGTTTGGTACAGGTACATTAGGTGGTGATCATGGTGTCATGGTTGTTCCTTGTTTGGTTGGGACTTTGGCATGACATGATTGTTTTACAGGTGCAGTTTTGGTGGTGGTGGATTGATGTTTTGTTTACATGTTTTGGTCATCTTCTTGGTTTGGAGATTATTGATTACTCGACCTTTCCGGAGCTATGTCATTACAATGGATTCTTTGATTGTGTTGAGGCCATGGATGATCTTCATGTAGGACATGGTTATCATGATGTCATGGATAGCTTGGTTATAGGTTTCAATGGGAGCTTTTGACAGTGACGGTTTGATGGTTTGATGATGTTGCCATGTATAGCTTGGTATCACACTTCGGTGGGAGATTTGGTAGGATATGGTTATCTTCATGTCATTTGGAGATCTTGACATCTTGGTACCATGGAGGACTCTTTGAGTCTTTGGTTGAGGTGTTGGTTATGGTTTGTCAGTTTTGATAGGTTATCCTTGCTTGCAGGATGGTGGTATTATGTCATGGTTTACTCTTGATCATGTGTTAGTGTTTGCATGATACATGTTCTCTTGAGACAAGATGTGTGCATTAATTCATGTGATCTTCCTTTGAGAATATGATTAGATCATGATATCATGATTGGGCTACTCATTCTGCAGTTGGATCATTGACAGTGATCTTGATGGTTCTCTTTGTATTTGGTACACTGGTCATGTGCTTGGGAGCTTCATGATGGTGTAATTTTGCATTTGGAGTCTAGCATGGATTGATCATGGAGGTACTCATGGATACTTGGAGACTTAGGTGAGGCTTGAGTTCTCTTGGGATTAGAGACATGTGTTGATATGGTTACTCTTTGATGAGGATTTCAACAGCAAGACTGAGGAGCCAACACCTTGGTTAGACGTGAGTCCAACATGGACATGTTGAGGAGATTGTTCTTGGAGAGAGCTTTCAAGACTTGGTGTATCCAGGAGGAGCAATATCATTCCCACTCTTGGTCCACTCAGTAGTGAATGATTTGATAGGTATGCCCACCTGATTTTCAAATGCATTCTTTTATTTGTGTCTTATCTTATCATGCTTGAGTCTTGTGCTATGGATTATGGTTGTGAGGACTTGTTTGAGGAGTAGATTCATGGATATGATTGGTTATCTCATTATGTTTGATCCTGAGTTGTTATGAGATCATTGTATGTAATGGAGATGGTTAGTGGCTATGGGCTTATTCCTATTATTTGGTATGGTTATGAGTTTGATCTACCTTTTGGTTTGAGAGGCTTGCATCTTCTTATTAGATGTTGTCGAGGCTTCTTGTCTTTGGGTTGTAAAGGAGATCATAAATTTCATAGCTATAGCACATTAGTGTGGATAGTAGGACATGGTTATGATTTACAAATTCTCTCTTGATTGGTCTTATTCTTCTTCCTAAATATTTGTGTTCACATGACATTGGAGTTGAAATGTGTATGGAGCTTTCTAGTCTCTTTGCCTTCTTTCTCTTGTAATGTGGAGAATTTTGGAGAGATATGGACTTGGGGAGAGTTATGTTGCAGCTGTTTAGTTTGAAAATTTTACATATCTGTGTGTATTCTTTGACACTATGTGATAGAGGATTTAGCCACATCTTCTATGTGTGCACTATTAGTGGATCGTTGGATGCCTTGATCTATTTTTAGATTTGACATTTACTCATGCAGTGGGAGTTCTATGATGTATATGATTCTTTTGTTGGATGTTCGCACTATGTTGCAGTATGGAGGGTCTTGAGGTTTTTTATCACAGGTTGTTACCTTGGAGGGCTTCTTTATGCAGGGTTGAGTATATACAAGGACTTGTTATAGTTGTGATTTGAGTTGGATATGTTGTTGGCATAAGGTCTACTTGTTATCCTTTGTATACCTTGGTTTGGAGGTATGGTTAGTTGATGCATTAGCAAATAGTTGTGGTTTCTGTTTCATCTATGATTGATTCTTGATAACAACTCGAGCCTATTTGTTACTAGTGGATTTGGTACATTTGTTTGGATATCAGTTGATGCGGGTTTCTTGCTTCTATGTGACAGTTTATTGTGGCATCTCTTTGGAGGATCTTAATCTTCATGAGGCTAGATGGAGGATGAGGAGATTCTTGTTTGAGATGGTGGACACCCTGATTATTGTTGCAGGTATCTTGGAGCACATGGATGGTTATATAGTACATATTGGGCACACATGATGGTTTCCCTTGATATTTTTAGTTTACATGTTGATCCCTTATGCAATGTATACAACAAGTGGGAGAATGTTGGAGTAGGTAAGTTGTACACCTTGCATAACATTGGTATTATTTTATTATGTAAAATAAATATTTAATTGTTGTGCATCATGTGATGCGTTTAGCCACATTGGATATTTATTCGAATGTCACTTGTAAAAGTTGTATGTAACATTGGGTTAATTACTTTATTTGTAATTATTTGATTAATTGGGAAAACTTAGTACCAATAATCAAATAGGGGCTCAATGGTTTTGTAGACACATGGTATTGGGTAAAATGGTATTATAATACCACATGTTATATTTTTGTGAGCTTATGTCTATAAAAGAAAACACAAGGGTGGTTGTAGAGGTTGGTTGAGTGAAGGCTTATTGCCTTTGGCTAGGTTTGTAGCTTCTCTTGCAAGTTGGTTGTGTGAGGGTTTGGAGCATGGCATGGGATGTATGGTTACATGTTTGTTCACATGGAGTGCACGTAGAGAAAAAGCTTGATGTTTTAGAGGTTATCTTTGCATATGTATTTGTTGTTTATTGTTGAATAATACATGAGAGATGCATTCTTTTGGAGGTTGGGTTTTTTCCTCTATGAGGGTTTTCCTAGGGCATATCTTATGTCACCATTGATGGTATAATTATCTATTTCTTTTGCATGTGGATTATTGGTTTATTGCAAATTGAATATCTTATTGGGTTATGAGGAATTTGTCTCTATGGCTGTATATTTCCAACACATCTCTCTAGACTAGTACCCCTCACATTTTCTTGCCAACATTTAGTTTTGTTGTTAGGAAACTGGAAGAAAGCAGTTAAATACTGAAGGGGAAAAACATTCAAAAGAGTAGAAGATTTTTAAAGAGGAGAGAAGGCTAGGTTCACAAAGAAAATTTGAGGTGTGGAGAAATTTAAGTCTTTTTAAGTTTCTACCTCTGTGAGAGTAGACGAACACTTAAGGGGATGGCAAGTGGAAAGGGTGTAGGGTCCGTAAGGATCTTTCAAACAATGTGACTCTTCAAACAAGGCTACCATCAGATATAAAAGGACTAATGGAATGTAGACACCCAAAATTGACCTAGTTATCATTGGTATCAAATATTGCATTAGCTATCATCTACATTTGTCTAACACACTTGAGCAATTTCTCTATTTTCTCTAACAAACAACTTATTTCTTCTATTAATTAAATAAATTCATATTTATTTAATTAATTCATTATCTATTTCTTCTAATCTATAATTAAATAATCTTTAATTGTTTAATTATCTCCATTCTATCTATTTTAATTAAATAAATTTTATTTATTTAATTAAAATTCCCTTCATAAGCCCACTTTCCAATTAATTAAATAAATTTTATTTATTTAATTAATTTCTCTTATCATTTATCTTTATCTGTTATCATGAGCCGACATGTGTGTATCTTTTATTTAAAAAACATGTGTGGTACTACATCTTTTATTTAATATATTTCACATCTAGTACTTTTTATATACACGGTCACACATAAGCCTTATCTTCCTTCCACTTGTCATATACACATTCACCTATGACTATCATTTCATATCAGTTGTTCACATAGCCACCAAATCTCTACCATTGATTGATTTTGGTTGAGGTCTATATAAACACCCTCTCATTCCATACTACATCTACCCATCATTTTCATATAGAATCTACATTATCATCTTGAGCATATTGAGCATTTCAGCATCCATCTACCATATTATCATTATCATCCCTCCATCATGGTAGCTTTGATCTTCATAATTGTTTATTATTGAGAAGCAATCTACATCACAAACAAGGAATCATACAATCTAGGTGATTTTGTTCTTGAATTACATGCTTTCGATTTCACTTGGATTCTATTCTTCGATGGTGGCGGGATTAGGTTTTCATTTATATGCTTGATCTTATTAACCTAATTTTTACCTATCACATTTTGGCATGCCCGGTGGGACTCATGTCCTTGATTAACTTTGCTATTTGAAATTTTTTTGTGAAGATCAGATTTTCTGAGTGCTTACAATAAATCGCGGTTACTTTTAAGTGAAAACCTGTCGCTTTCAAAACACCTACATCACTTTTAAGCTACCAGTCACTGCTTTCAGTATTTTTGGGATCTCTTTTAAGCCAACATTGGTCACATCTATTATTATTCGCATCATTCTTAATCTAAAACTAATTGTTTTCAGCTGTCTAGGTCACTTCCTACAATTTAGGGTTTTTTTTGTTAACATCTGATTCTTGTAGGGAATTTTAGGCATCTGGCAGAAATAGGTCACTTTTGAGCATTAATAGTTCACATCTATATTTTTGGCATTACTTTTGAGCAACAACGGTTCACTTTCGATAGAATTCAGATTGCTTTTGAGCAACAGTCAGTCGCCTCTAGTAACTGTGTGTCACTTTCACTTTTATCATTCACAGTTAGGTTTTCTTAGTTATTAATCATCTCAATTGTCTAAGAAAAGGAGGTTGTGAAACTACTAACATATATGTTGGAGCTCTGATCGATCCAAGACATTGCATTTTATCACTAATTTAGGAACATTTGGGCTTGGTGCTTAAAAAGAATCATTGCTTGCTCCGTGCTTGATTTATCTTTTTTTTGGATTCCTTGTTGTGCATGTTTGTAACCCAAATTTAATAGAAAAAATGTCCTCTCCCCTTGCCTATCAAATGCATCTTGGGTGCATGAGAACTTGTTATTATCTTTAGAGGGCCTGCCTTCCCAGTGTGAGAAATGATATGACCCAAGCGGTAATGGGCTAAAGCCAAGTGCTTCCAAGCCGCTATATAAGAAAAGTGTTTGTGTCAAAAGCCACAAACAATGGGTGCCATTGTGTTACACTGATGAATGTTTCCCCCAAAACCCCTTAGAGTGTAACCTCTTTGGGCTGGGAAGCCTCCATTAATGGAGCAAATCACCACATGTGTAGCCATTCGAATGGATGCCCTTACTAGCAACCTATAATAAAACTAGATCACTTTTGAGCTATTAGTAATCACTTTTGGCATCTTTTGAATCACTTTTGAGCTATTCCCTTTCGTTTCTAGTCAGATATCAACAATCAGTATTAACTCAGCCAAATCAATTACATTTTTAGACTTTCTTAGCTCTATCATCAGCTTTTAGATGGTCCTCTAATCATCTACAATAATCTGAGCATTGTCTCCTATCTTGAACATATCAAACCATTGGACTTTTGTGAGCTATCCTCTAGGGAAGTTTATCCAACAACAACAACCAACAACCCATTAGCGAACCAAGCAACCCACAAACTAGCAAAACAAACCAACACTAAACAATCAGCCAACCATCACCTTTTGGGTCTCAACCTTGAAAAGCTAAGTCCATTTCAAACATCAACCATCATGCCTCAAACTAAGAGCTAATATAGAGCTGAAATGGAAGCAAAATTACAAGCTAAGATGTAAGCCAAAATGCAACAATCTTGATCAATGCCCCTTAGAGATACAACTCAATTCACAACTGGTATGCCTTCTTACATGTTTGTGCCCAAAGGATACACCATTGGACCATCATCTTCACAACAAGTGCAACTTCAAACATTTTCAAAGACCTATGAAGAGAAATCCCAAGATGATTTATCAGAATTTCAAGACACACACATATGGGACCAAGTTGAGAAGCTTGTTTTATCTAATCCTAATCACTACTTCTTACAATTAGCCTGTATGGGAGCCAAATTACCAAGTGACTTTGACATATCCGTTATTCGAGAACATGATCCAAACACTCCCGTTGTTTTCGCAAAGGGACCCTCCACTATAGCCACACCATATCCATCCTATAAAATCCACCCTCCAACCCATCTCTTTCATTGCCTATTTCTACCCCATCAAACCCACCATGCTTAGAGTACACTCTAGAACCTTTGATAACTCCCACTAAGGTACTTCCTTTCCTTTCATAAAATCTGAGCTTTCCACCTTTTCATGTTCCACAACATACTCCCCCTACCATGACCATATCTCAACCTCAAGTATCACAAGCTGTCCATGTTTTACAAGTGCCAACTCCCCAAATATCACAAGCTATCCCAATATCACAAACTCTGCAAGTTTTGTGAGCTATCCAAACACCACAAGCCATACAAGTCTTGCAGCCATTGCAAACCCCTACTCCTATTGCATCACATGTGGAAACCACACCCCACACTCATATTCCTATCACCTCTAATATGATCTCCATGATTTCCACGAATCCATCCAACACACCATATAACCCCAATGTTAGTCTCATTAACCTGACTGACCGACCTATTATCTCACAAGCCAATCCTAGTGCCATTATCTCTTATGTTGATCAACTTACATCCTTTCCTCCACCTCCATATAATCCTTCACCAACCATCAATCCATCTTATACAACCCAAGGATTACCCATCGTCACCCAACACATGACGTATACCAATCCTCATGTTGTCCAAAACACAAACCCAAATGTTCATCCTTCTTCCTCATCCACCAATCCTTCCATTGCTTACCATATTACAAATCCAACTCCCAATCCACAACCATTGACCAACATCAATCCATCTTCTACTTCCCATGTGATGCAAAATATTGGAGCTAATCCATCACAATATACCCAACCACCACTTATATCTCAAGGACAACAATCCTCAAACACATATGTGTCACATACCAATCCTTTGACATATAATGTGAGCACACAACCTCAACAAATGGTCATGCCCTCATACATTCCACAACAACAACCACAATATACACCATATTACATTTCACCTCTGAACCATCAACCCCTTTTGCAACAACATCAAATCTCTCAAGTGAATTTTGAACAAATGATTAACAAGGTTGTAGGACAAAACAAGAAGACATTTTCCTTAGGAGATATATGTGCTTATCCATTTGACAAGTCACTTCATATGACACCTTTTCCTCCACATTTTGAAATTCCACAATTTGACAAATACAAAGGGAAAGGAAATCTAGATGACCATCTTAGAGCATTCTATGTTGCTTGTCTTGATGTCACTCAAGATGATACATATCTCTTGAGATTATTCCCCTAAAGCATGGTGGGACAAGCTTTTGAATGGTTCTCTCACCTACCTCCAAGAATTAAGACTTTTGCAAAATTAATGAACAAATTTCAATCCCATTTTGCTTTTAACATTGAACATGAGGTGAACATGAATGACCTTGTCAACAACAAACAACACAATGGTGAAGCTTTCTCCTCATTCACTCAATGATGGTGTAACATGGCTAGCAAACTATCATGGAAAATACCCCAGAAACAACAACTTGATATCTTTGTCCAAAATCTTCATCCTAAATTTTCATTCCAACTGCAATTGCAAAGTTCTAGCACCTTTGACAAAATAATCTCCTAAGGAACCACCATTGAATGAGCTTTAATTACTAGGGGCACTATCAAGATTTTAAAAGATAATGAAGACAATCCTCAATCGTCAAATGATAAATCCCACTTTTGGAACAAAAACAAAAATGTCGTTAATGATAGTATTGTGGATGCAAAGAACATACAAACAGTGAAAGCTCCCATTAACATCCAAGCTGCATCTATAGCCAATCAACCTTTTCAACAAAATCAACCAAGAACAAATCCAACACCTCAACGACAATTTACTCCTTTAGCGGAACCTATGGAGTTAATCTTTTGAAAACTTATCCAAGTGAGAGATATCACATTACTTGAAGCACAAACCAATGGTGAACCAGTTTTCAAAGCTCCTTGTTATAAAGAGAATGAATAATGTGAATACCATAGAGTTAAAGGACATAAAACAAATGGTTGTATGCACTTAAAACATGTCATTCAAGATTGCATCGATGAAGGTCTAATTAAAATCACATCGCCAACATCACAACCCGCACGTCAACCAACATTAAACTATGATCTAGATGCCTTCAAGAATCCACTTCCATCTCATGAGAAGATAAGTAACCCTCATACTAGGAATGCTATCCATTACAACTATGAGTCATCCATGGTTGGCCACATTGACCAAGCTCTCATTTCTACCATTACTATCCAAGGCGAAGCACCCGATTGGGCTGTAACTACTAGAAGAGGCCATGTTACCATTCAAGGAGCACCTGTCAATCCTCCTCAACCATATTCTAGCTATAATATCCTTGATCACCTTCATAAAACACTCGCACATATCTCTATCCTAGAATTGCTTTGCATATCCCCCGCCCACAAAGCTATCCTTGATAAAGCATTGAATGAATCTTCGATGCCCACTGATATTGATACACACAATTTCAGTATATGGTAGCTAGCATTACAGCCCCTTGCCATCTTACCTTCTCTAACAAAGATCTTTGAACATCCATCAACCCATTACATAATGAATCCCTCCACATAGAAGTGTTTGTAAACCAATGCCGTATCAAACAAATCTTAGTGGATTGTGGAGCTAGTCTTAATATATGTTCTTTAAAACTAATAAAAAAATTGGGATATTCTGAGAAAGATGTTGACACTTCCAAGGTCATTACTATCAAATCATATGATGATGCTGAGAGAGGTACTGAAGGAATTATCCATTTTCCTATCCAAGTTGGTCCGGTCACTACTGACACCCACTATCAAGTCCTTGTTATTGACCTTCCCTATAACATCATTCTTGGCTATCCATGGCTCCATGCCCTTAAAGTCATTCCTTCCACCTACCATCAATGTCTCAAGTTTCCATATAATGGTGTTGAAGTTACTATCCATGTCAATCCCAATCCATTTGAGTTTTGTCGTGCCTTTCAAGTCAAATATCAAAATCCCAAATGTATCCCCCTCAACACCAAAGCTTATTCATCTTCATCCTATGTTGACCCATCCGCCTTACTCAAGCCATCATCTAGCAAGGTCACTCCAAATATTTGCATCAAGTACATTGAACAAGGTCTGGGTGAATACACACTGCAAGAATCTTCATTCGTATCCATTTCTGATATAGAAGCTGGACCTTCTTCAGTAGGAGAAGCTTCTAATTCAAATACCACCAACGATTCCTCCTTTCATATTACCAACCTTTTTCAAGGAACATCCATTTTCATGATTTTTTCCACCCCTTCTTCTCCATTTGATGATGAACTCGAGTCTAGTTCTCAAGATACCCCTAGTCCCATTGTCAATCACATAATCCCACAAGCTAAAGATGTTGGTAATTTCTCCATCCCTCCTAAGTCCACCATTTCCCATCAAAAACCCCAACCTAAAATCCCAAAGCACGTGACTATACATCTTCCACCATCTGATTTACCTCCACTTCTTCCACCTCCTACACTCCCACCATCCATGTTATCTCTATATCTTCCATCTCCATTATCCTATAAATCACAAAAGCATGTGATTGTACACCTCCCGCCATCAACTTTACCTCCACTACTTCCAACTCCAAATATCCCTCCATTTTCCTTACCACCATTACTCCCAACACCTAATTATCCCCTTATCAATAAGTACCCTTATATTCATCATCATGGCCAACAAATGCACATATCGCCTAAACATAAAGCTTCCACTCATTCCACCAACCCCACTTCCATTAAACCCATGGGATTCAAAAATAAAAATTTGGATACCTCTACCTCTAAAGCCAAAAAGTTTACCAAGAATCTTAAAGATTCTCATGCCTCAGGGCACCAACTCAAAGAATCTCAGCCTAGCACATCTAAAATACTATCTGAGCCTATAACTCTATAAGAAGAGTCCAAGACCAAAATGGTTTGGGTTCCTAAGCAAACAAGCAAGCAAACTGAATGAGGCATCCTTATCTACCTCTCAAAATCTTAACTGTTGGATGAAATCCCTTTTCTTCATTGCTGTGAACCCCACTTCGACGGCCCCTTCAGCCCACCCATAGCGGATTCAATGAAATTAAATGTACCCTGATCAACTTCTTTGGCAGATAATGGGGACCAGATTCAATGTGTGAAACCGTTGGTCATGATTCCCCTCCATTCTGCAACATTTCCACATACCTCCATCTCTCCACTATCCTACATATCTTCCCCATCACCTTCCTATGGTCCATGCTTTTGCATAAGCCTTTTATCCATCCTTTTACATACGTCCTTCATAATCCACTATCTTCCTTTCATAATCCACTATCCACCTACTTCATCTCCCTTTCATTCAACCCCTTACCAACATCTATGAGCATAATGGCATAGTCCATGCGACCTCATCCATCTGCAATGGGACTATCAATATTCATAACACTAGACACTTAAGTTCCTCCTATTCGTTATGGTGGTGAAAACCTGGCAAACAGGCGCCATGTGTAATTGACATCCTATCCAAAAAAAAATCCATCCAATAGTGAAAACCAACTTGTGGTGCTTTGGATGACAAAAAAGAATAGTACAAGATAAATAATCTATCTTCTGGTGAAAACCTGGTAAACAGGTGCCTTGAATAAGTACCATAGTGCTGATGATGGCATGGTTCGGTGGTTAAGTCGCTCAGGATGTAGTGGCGGCCACCAAAGTTCAAACCCCCACTGGGCCAACGAGCTCGCAAGGCTTTACGCCTTCGTTGGGCCAAGGAGCTCGCGGGTTTGAAGTGTTCTTCCTAGGGGATGAGGTCCCCCAGTTGTGGCCTCACCAGTTCATTGCTCCGGGCAAAAGCATTCGCGTGGAGCCGGAGGGCATGTCGCACCAGCGTCGCCGGTCACGTTAAAAAGTTTACCAAGCGCATTACCTTAAAAAAAAAAAATAAGTACCATAGTGAAAACCTGGCAAACAAGCGCTATGTGTAGAGACTAGTCTCCATCATTTATTTTGTTTGTTTGATCACATCTTTCCATAACACCATCCACTATCTTACTTACATAATCCATATCATAATCCACTATTGTCCCTATCTAAACATCGCAAGCCATTATCCCTTAAACATTCATATTAAAAAGCCTATTCACCCTTACCTTTGCCATGCTAGCTCTCGTAGTTTGGAGTTTGTTGGGGTTAAGATTGTTGGCAAGAGACACATTGGAGCTTCATGATTGTTGTCATTGATGGCAACAAAGTTCATCCCACACATCCGCAGGACATAGTGTGCTTATACCAGAAGTCAGATTGAAGAGTGTTGTGGTCCGGTAAGTAAGAACAAAGCATGTGGCAAGGTCCGACAGTCAGGTCTGGATCTCTCAAAGGAAGTATCTTTGGAAAGTGCAGACTTGGGGAAGTCAAGAGGAGTACCTTGACTAATAGATTCCAAGAATTGAGCCTCCAGTTATGAAGGAGTGAAGAGATATGAGTATTTAAGTATTGAGGTCTTGTTTGGCAAAACAAACAGAGGAAGAACTGACCGGCAGAGCATCAGACATTATTCTGGATAAGATATTGATGATGATCAAGGTTCCTAAGGTATCATTCATGATTGACCGATATGTTAGATGATTTATATAAGTATCTTTTTGAGCCATCACTTGGTAAGCAAGGATTCAGCCGATAGACTAAAGTTTGGGAAATACTAACTATTCTAGATGCCGACTAGAAAGAGGATGAAATCCTTTGTGCGGATATATATACCAAATGGATTTCAATGAGAGTTGTTGTTCTAGTGTTGTTGTGTATGCGAAGAAAGGTAGAAGAGCAGAAGGAAAGCAGTAAGGAAGGTTTGATATGTGAAAGGACAGCAGTATAAAAGAAGAGAAAGGATGAAGTACAGTAGATTAGTATACTGAGCCTAACTGAAACTAAACTCCAACATGTGTGGATGCTTCTCATTAGTTCAAGTATCTTATTACTCTCTTTATAACTTGTAGACGGTGAGTCTCTTGTAGGCAGTGAGCCTCTTGTGAGCAGTGTGCTTGGGCAGTGAGCCCTAATTGGCAAGTGCCATTTTGTAATTCTATTCTTCTAACAGAGAATACAATCTTGGGTTAATCACCCTATGGTTTTTTCCCTTAATAGGGTTTCCACATCAAAAATATTGTGTCATGTGTATTTCCATTTCATGATTATGTTTGCTTATTTGAATTCATGTTGCATTAATTATTAAGAAATTTTAGAAAGATGAAATAATTAAGATAACTGATTCACCCCCCCTCTCAGTTATCAACAAAGATATCATTTGGCACCTTAGTACACTATTCGCATGAACACATTCATCACAACATCTTCCTAATAAACTTCATCCCACACTAGGGGCACTTGTTGAACCTTGAAAGTAGATATTCACAAGTCTAGCTCATATCATTTCAATAAACATCCAAACCAAAACATAGCAAACATCCAAACCAAAACATAGAGAACTTCCCAAAACACAACCAAACATTTCCAAAAATAAAAAAAATCAAAACATGCCAAAAATAAAAAAAAAATAAAACATCACAAAATCCAAGCAATAAAGTTGATTCTTTGACATCAATCATCAACACAATAAACAAGAACTACATCACATCTCTATCATTCAACACCTTGATCCCATGGATACAGGGTATGTAGGTAATCTGAAATGCAAAGGAAGCACTCTGATTTAGGCAAAGACGATAGCTCATCTCTCTCATCATCCATCTTTCATCTTTCTTCTAATCATCCTCTGATCTTTCATCTCCCTACATCATCAATAAACCCAGAACTACATATTCATCATGTCTCATCACCATCGTAATGTGCTTTGATCCCATGGACATAGGGTATGTAGGTAGTCTGGAATATGAAGGAAGTATCTAGTATGTAAGCATAGATGATCCACCCTGTATTCATCTTCTATCTTCTTCTCTTTGACCAGCTTAGGCAAGAAGCAAACTATGTGTATTAGCGAAAGCTTAAGCACTATAACAAATCAGGGATAAGCTGAAAGATATTTGTCTACATGCCTTAAGCCAACATTTGCTATAGCATTTTATCAACATCTTTAGCCTTCAATAGGATACAGCTTCCCTCTCAACAAGGAACCAGCTTAATCCATTCAAAAGCGCTTTAATTTGGCAAGAGAACATGATGAATGTATCTTTTGTTTTATCTTTTGATTTATCTTTTGTCCCTCTCTTATGCCTAATCAAAACTTCCTTAATCTATCATATCTTGGTACGTTGCGAAGAAGTATGGAATGGGGCATGGTCATATTTCTTTTGTATGATATGTTTGTGGGATGATCTTATTCTCTTCCTATGCATATTGGTATCTTGTACGTGTTGAGATTAGCATCTTGCATATCAATATCTTTTGCATCTGAGAAGCTAAACAGTCTCTAATGCATTGAGACTATTCTATGCTAAGGCTAGCTCCATACATATAACCAACAAGGTGTCATTATGTGTAGTGGAGATAAGACTCAAACCATTGCTTGTAGGGTCAAAGTCCAACTTGGAACACTAGCTGCTATTCATATCTTGTGTATGTTGATTCAACATCTTGACCTCATGTGTTTAGACAAGATTGTAGTATGCTAGTTATGCACTGGATACCTCGACACCTTGGTCTTTCATACCCTGGTGCATAACATCCATATGCTATATAAAACATAAGGATTGCATTTCTTTACTTTTGAGAAATTACTTTAAAAAGTTGTCATACCATCTATCCATTTCATCATAATCCTATATAGTCGTTAACCAAAATCAATTATTTCTTCATCTTCATTTCTCATTCCTCTCGTCAACATTTCCCTCATCTTCATCTTAGAAAACAAGTGTGTTAGAGGCAAACCCTAATTTTGAAACCTAATTTCTTCTAATCCAAACCCTAATTCTTCTATACCATAGCCTATTTTCTTCTATACCATCCCAATTTATCCCTCCCACCCCCATTTTCTTCGTGACAGCCTTGTTTCTATCCTTTCATCTTATCATGAGTCAACCCAGCCCTTCCTGGTTTGCCTGGCTTACCTCTCGAGGGGGCATCACCTACCAGTTACACTAGGGCATAACCTTGTTTATTGAGTGAATCATCATATCTTCTTTGACATAACATTCTAACGAACATTGTATCAAAGAGGGGCAAAATGTAGACACCCAAAATTGACTTAGTTATCATTAGTATCAAATATTGCATTAGCTATCATCTGCATTTGTCTAACACACTTGAGCAATTTCTCTATTCTCTCTAACAAACTTATTTCTTCTATTAATTAAATAAATTCTTATTTATTTAATTAATTCATTATCTATTTCTTCTAATCTATAATTAAATAATCTTTAATTTTTTAATTATCTCTATCCTATCTATTTTAATTAAATAAATCTTATTTAATTAATTAAAATTCCCTTCATAAGGCCACTTTCCAATTAATTAAATAAATTATATTTATTTAATTAATTTCTCTTATCATTTAGCTTTATCTTTTATCATGAGCCAACATGTGTGTATCTTTTATTTAAAAACATGTGTGGTACTACATCTTTTATTTAATATCTTTCACATGTAGTACTTTTTATGTACATGGTCACACATAAGCCTTATCTTCCTTCCACTTGTCATCTACACATTCACCTATGACTATCATTTCATCTCAGTTGTTCACATAGCCATCAAATCTCTATTGTTGATTGATTTTGGTTGAGGTCTATATAAACACCCTCTCATTCCATACTACATCTATCCATCATGTTCATATAGCGTCTACATTACCATCTTGAGCATATTGAGCATTTTAGCATCCATCTATCATATTATCATTATCATCCATCCATCATGGTAGCTTTGATCTTCATAATTGTTCATTGTTGAGAAGCAATCCACATCACAAACAAGCAATCATACAATCTAGGTGATTTTGTTATTGAATTGCATGCTTTTGATTTCACTTGGATTTGATTCTTTGATGGTGGTCGGATTAGGTTTTCATTTATATGCTTGATCTTATTAACTTGATTTTTACCTATCACATGGAACACCAAACCAAGAGAACCCATGGTGAAGGGGAAGAAGTAGAAGAAAAGAGAGATTGACGAAGGCACTAGAACCAGAATGGAGATAAATAGAGAAGAGATTGAAGAAAACTTAAGAATGATAAGAATGCTACTACAGAAGGATGGAAAGGGCTCAAGAAAGCAGAAAACAGATAACATCAGAAGTTGTGGAAGGAAAGGAGGAACAATTCATGGAGTACATCATGGAGGATGTTGTCGAAGAAGAAGAAGAAGACAAGTGTGTTGAAAGGAGGATGCTACTAAGCGTGCCAATGTGGGAGCTACCAAAGAAAGGAGGTTAGAAGAAGAAGAAATAGGGAATGACATGAAGGATTCTACTAAGTGTGCCAATGTGGGTGCTCCCAAAGGAGAATGCAGAAGGAAAAAGGAAGAAAGAGGAAAATTAGGGTTTATATCATAGCCTTCCAGAAAACTTAAATTAACACTAGATACTTTGAATATGGATGAGGAATATATAGAGGAATGAATTTTCCAAAATGTAAAGGAGATAAGAGGAGCAGAAGATGCGGTAAACATGGAGAGGAGTGCAGAGTATTTAAGAAGGTTATTTCAATCATCACTAGATGTCGACATGATGTCCCCTAATTTGAAGAGACACTATGATGAGAGAAAACCCCTGGACCATGAGTCACCCAAGTGCCATATAAAACAAGAAAGATTGGAAGTGAGTAGGAAGATATTCAAGCAAACAAGGAAATAGCCATAGTGGAACAAATCTAGAGTAATTTCATAGAAGTTTTAGGAGAAGAGTACTTTGATATCTAACTACAAAGAGACAAGGGAAGGGAAAGGAAAATCTAAATTGATAGAAGACAGCGTAACCGGAAGAGTAGACTGAAGGAAACCTACTGCAAACTACTGGAGATTTTGAGAAGACCAATCATGGATATTGTTGTCAATTTACCTATATTTGAGAAGGATACTACTGAAGCCATAGAGCACATTTTTGTTTAGGAGTCTATATGGAACTAGAATGGTATAACAAGGGATGAAATCAAGTTGTTTGACATCATAGGCACCTTGTAAAATGAAGCATTGAAGTGGTATAGGAAGACATGCCTAGACAGAGATAAGGAATGGAATGATATCAAGAAACTATTCTTGGAGAAGTTTGGAGTTCTAGATATTTTGACAGAAGGGGCAAGTAAGGTGGGAGATATGATGCTATTGGACAAAGAATTAGTTAAGGACTTTGACAAAAGATTTAAGGAGAGAACTAGGAAGCTAGAGGAACCACTGACTAAGAAGAAAAAGATAGAATGGTTCATTTTCAGAATAAGCCCTGAAATAAGATCTACCCTAGATGGAAGAGCATTTGAAACATATGTAGAAGTAGTGACACTAGCTTTTTGGATATAGTCTGAATCTTAACATAGACAAGACAAGATGAAGGAGAATCTAGAAATAAAGAATATGAAATTGGAATTCGAGCAATTGAAGTTGAGACAGGAGATTTTGGCCAAGCAGGAGGAGAACAGACATAAGCAAAGACATAATATTTGGTGCTCATACTATACAAGGGAAGGTCACTTAAGAAATGAATGCCCTATAATAAAAGGTGAAAGGCAAGATGCCGCAATAAAAGAAGATATCAAAGGAACACCAAAAAGAGTGAATTCGGTATATTACGGACTATGTGGAGAGTGGATTGACCATGAAACACTAGACTGTCCATCACAAAACTTCAAGAGGAAAAGAGAATTTGTCGATGAAGAAGATGAAATGTGGTGCAATGGAAACTCCAAGAGAAGCAAAAACATGTCATCTGTAGAAAGAAACTCATATGATCAAGGCTACAAACAACCAAATTGGAGAAACTAGAGGAATGTCAATGCAATAAATAATTCAAGCTCTAGCAGTCCATCATATGGGAATAACTACAATAATGATGACAGAGAACAATTTGGAGGCTACAAAGGAGGTAAAGGTTGTGGATGAAGTCAAAGAAGGAGGGAGGACATGCCACATGTTTCAAATGCGGTAAGCTAGGACTCTTTGCTTATGAATGTTGGGGTGAAAGAAAAACACAATGTTCATTCTATACTAGTACAAAGCATGACATATTTTCTTGTGACAAAGCACAACAATACTTCTAGAATGCGCAACTATAATCCAAGAGTGATGAGTTACAAAACTTGAATAATCAAAAAGGGGCTAGGATCATAAGAAGGGAACCTAAGGATCAAGGAGCAAGAACTTGTCAGAAGAACAACAAGGAGGAAATAGATGCATCTTCAACTGAATCTACAAAAGAAAAAGAGTATTATTGGAGAAGCAAGCCAAAATATATCAGAAAATATAAAATGAAAAAGAAGAAGAAAGATGTGGTACTAACAAGAAAAGGAACAAATACTAGAAGGCATTATATCATTGAGGCAGAAGAGGAGGACAGTGAGGAAGAAGAAGAATTTGTTCCTAGTAAGAAACAACACGCAAAAGTTGTGAAGGAAGCCAAAAAACAATAAGGAAGGAGCAAGATAAGGAGAAACAATATAAGCAATTTTTCACCGAGGAAGAAGTAGAAGCTCTCAAATAGCTAGCCCAATTGACACAACAACACAACCTCATTGAGAAACTGAAGCAATTTTATAAATATTGGAACAAGGAGCAAGGTCAGAAGAGACAACTCCGAAGGATGGGAAGAATAGATAGATAATTGAAGACAAAGCCACTTATGGTGGACGTTCATATAAATCACAGAAAAGTCTGGAATGTCATGATAGATTTGGGAGAAGATGTCAATATGATGAAAAAAATCCATGGGAGCAATTAGAAAGACCTAAACTATCAAAAACAACTTACAACATAATTTTGGCAAATGGATCTTATATGTAGACAATGGGAACATGGAGCCAAGTGGAAGTCAACCTAATGGGGATCAAACATGTCTTATATTTCATCTTTTTAGCCATGAAGGATCAAGGAGAAGCTTTCAATTCACTTTTGGGTCTGAGATGGTTTGTAGATGCAAACGGTATCATAGACTCCTAGAGAGAAGAGCTATCATTTGCTAATGATAAAAAAATAATCAATATTCCTTTGGGATTATCAATGGAAGAAGCATATCAGGCATAAGACAATGATAGTGATTCCAAAAATATTTACACAATTTCAAGGTTGGATGCAGAAGAAACAACAAAAGAGCTTAACTCTAAGGGAGAACTGCAAATAGAGGATGATCATTATAGCACAGATATTGAGGAAGTCCTAGAAGCCTTGTTGAGAGATGAACCAAAAATAAAAACAAGGAAAATGATTGATTATCGAAGCATATTCATGATCAAGACTGGTAAGGAAGACATACCGCAATCCTCTGCATTTCATCAAAACCCATTGCAGATCACTAGTGACACATCTAAGGAGGATACAAAAAATATGACTCAAATAACTCACCGGGTAAGTCACATTTTGAAAGGGATCTCACATATCAAGTTACCTAGGATTTCAAGAGTTCAAAATCTATATACATATCTAGTATAAATGGAGACAATTTTCTTTGATGAAGACATAAGATTACTAGTTGCACAAAACACAGTGGTATGCAATGCCACAAATTGGTGGAACACACACAGAGACATAATCAAATGGTGGCCAGCATTCAAAATATTCATCAAGACAAGAAATTTGACAAAGGAAGGAGAATATGACATAATACTGAAATACTCACATCAAATTTCACCACAAGAACATTTGTCCATGTGTACAATGGTATGTAAAGGAAGAAATGAATACAATGAGCTACTGTATACCCATTTCTTTTATTGGACACTATCACCAATTGCACATACATGGAATATTAATCAGGAATGAAGGAAAGAAACTAGATATTGTGAAGAGATGCAAAAGGACTTCATTAATGCATTCACATTCTTCAGTCTAGATAAGAACATATACACAACACTCCTCAGAATCTAGGAAATCATCTTTCAACAAGATGTGGAAGAAGAAGAAAAAAACTAGAACAAAGTTCACTACCAGAAAGAACATAAGGCATATGGAAAATCATCTAGAATGGATGGATAAGGAATCATATCTAGAGAAACAAAAATGCTATAAAACATCACAACAAGAGGATGAAGAGAATAAGGAGCTAGAAATAAAGATTGTAGAAGGAGAAATAAAGTTGGTGGAATAAATAGATATCAAGGAAAAGTACTATAACAAGCCATTTCAGCTAAGAGAAGAAAACATTGCTAAAGAGGAAGATCCTAAGATAGCCAAAATAGGAGACTATTGGGATGCAAAGGTTGTTGTGCAAGTAGCAGAACTTTTGTCTGAATATGAGGATTTGTTTCCTAGAAAATTCACAGAGATGAAGGGAATCAAAGAGGAATCTTAGAGAACAAAGAAAATTTAATTGAAAGAAGTAAACCGATCAAGAAAAGGCCATATAGAATGAATCCAAACATGAAGAAAGTTAAAATAAAACTTGACAAGACGCTAGAAGCAAGTACATAAAACTAGTGGAGGCAACAAAGTGGATCAGTCCAATGGTAGTATGGAATAATAAAATAGGAGAAATTAAGATCTACATATATTATAGAGAATTGAATAAGGCTTGTATTAATGATCCCTTCCCTACACCATTCACAGAGGAAATCATGGAGTTAGTTGCTGATAGGGAAATCTACTCCTTCACTAATGGACTCTCTAGATACCTCTAGGTAAAAATTAGAGAAGAAGATCAACCTAAAACAACATTTTCTTCAAAACTAGGATCTTTCATGTATATTGTTATGCCATTTGGATTGAAAAATCCACTTGCAATATTCAAGAGAATCATGGTCAATGCATTCAAGGAATTTATACATGATTTTCTAGAAGTCTATTTGGATGATTGGACTATATCTAGAATGGTAAAAGATCACACACATACATTAAGGTTGATGCTCAATAAATGTAGAAGTTTACAAATCTCTCTGAACATGAAGAAATGTACTCTTGTGGTACCATTTGGAATGCTACTGGGTCATATAATATGCAAAGAAGGCTTGATGGTTGATCCCTTAAAAGTTGTAATTATTCAAAACTTACCATCACTAAAAACTGCATCTGATGTCAAAACATTCCTAGGGTATACCAATTACCACTACAAGTTCATCAAGAATTATGCAGCCATCTCAATAACTATAGAAGAGCTATTAAAGAAAAAGTAGGGAAAAAGTATTACCTAGAATGAACACCACCAACAGGAATTTGACACATTGAAACAAAAGATAGCAGAAGCACCTATAATCATATTTCTAGATTGGGAGAACACATTCCATGTTCATGTTGACGCATGAGGGATTGCAGTGGGAGTAGTACTAACCCAACCCAAAGGTTATAAATATCATCCTATAGCATTTACAAGAAGGAAGTTGTCAAAAGTAGAGAAGAATTATACCCCAACTAAGATGGAAGCCCTAGCAATGGTATATGCATTATAGAAGTTCAAACATTACCTCTTGTCGACACATTTTGTATTCTACACTAACCATGAATCATTGAAATATATAATCAACAAGCCAATCATTCAAGGATGAATTTGTTGAAGGCTAGTTTGTTTTAGAAATTTGAATTCTCAATCATGGTGAAACTGGGAAAGCACAATCAGGGACCAGATTACTTGTCTAGAATTGAGATAAGGGTAGATCTAGAAGTATAGGAAGAAGAACTACCTAGCACAAATCTTTTCAGAGTAAATGTGGTAGTACAAGAACTAAATGATATAGCATACCTATTGGCTAGAGGTGAATTCCCTGCAGAAGTGTGAGTACAAGAAAGATAAAATCTAATGCGGAAGTCTTTTCTATATACATTGTTTGAAGGAGAACTACATATCTGAGGAAAGGATGATATCATAAGAAGGGTAGCATATGAACATGAAAGAGAAGGAATCCTAAGAAAAGCATATGAAGGGATAGCAGGAGGACATAATGTCAGAGACATGACAATGAGAAAATCAAACTAGCTAAGTTATAGTGGCCTACACTTTTCAAAGATGCAAAAAAATATGTTAAGAATTTTGATGTATGTCAGAGAATAGGAAGACCTACCTCAAGAGATGAAATGGCATTGAGACCAGATCCATTACAATTACCTTTTCAAAAATGGGCCATTGATTTCATTGGACCTATAGACCCACCAGTAAAGCAGTCAAAAGCTAGATTCATCATTACTGGAGTGGAATACAAGACTAAGTGGGCTGAAGCATAACCAACTAGAGACTACATAGCAAACACTACCACCAAATTCATCTATGAGAACATAATTACCAGGTTTGACTGTCTATTGAGTATAACTAGTGATCAAGGTAAACATTTTGTAAATAGGATGATTTCTGAACTACTAGATAACTTCATGATAATACATAACAACAGTTCACCATATCATCCACAAGAAAATGAATCAAGTGAAGTGTTCAATAAGATCATTGGGTAGCATTAACAAATATGTGCAATGGGAACAAGATATACTAGGATCTAAAAGTACCTACAGTACTCTGGACATATAGGACAACTTACAAAAGAACCACTAAGTTCACTCCCTTTGAACTAGTGTATGGGATAGATGCTATAATATTGGTACACTTCAAACTACCAAACTTTTGCATAGCCTAGACCCTCAAGCTGAATGAAGAAGACTCCCTCACACAAAGGATTGAAGAATTTGAGAAAATGGATAGGACAGATTGATGGCAACATATAGTATGAACTTGGAAAGAAAAAGATAGAAAGCCTAGCATCACAGGAACTTGAGGAACAAAACATTCTAGGAAGGTGACCTAGTACTCCTCTATGACAACAAGTTTAAGAAGCAAGGAAAACTAAAGACAGGGTGGCTCAGACAGTTCTACATTGAATAAATTGTAGATTTTGGAGTCATCAAACTAAAGAACATGGAGGGCCAATTATCATATGGATATGTCAATAGATATAGACTCAAGAAATATTTTCAACTAGAATAGAGCATGTCTTGAGGACAAGATATAGATTTGAAGGGGGATGATGTTAGCAAGGTGTAGGACATAGAACAAAGCCGGCTGGAGGCTATCGCATACACTATGAGGAGGCTACAGACCGACATAAGAGGCTACAAGGCACATCCCTATATGTAATAGATATAGTATGTAGGCATCCAAATTTGTCCATCTCTTGCAATACATAGTCAAAAACATCACTTAGACATCATGTAACATTTTGTCCTAAACCCACTCTTAATCCCATTAATCCATTAGCCAATTAATTAAATAAATTTTATTTATTTAATTAATTAAAATCCCATCTTAATCCCATCCTTATCCCACTTAGCCAATTAATTAAATAAATTTTATTTATTTAATTAATTTCACATTCATAATCCACTAGATTTTTATCCACTTTCCCATCCACTATCCTTCCATCCATAATCTATATCATAATCCACTATTCACCTAATCCATCACCCTTTCATGCAATCCCTTACCAACATCTTGAGCATAATGACATTTGATATGGTCCATACGATGACATCCATCTTTAGTGGG
This sequence comes from Cunninghamia lanceolata, assembly GCA_027924645.1. NCBI lineage: Eukaryota > Viridiplantae > Streptophyta > Pinopsida > Cupressales > Cupressaceae > Cunninghamia > Cunninghamia lanceolata. Next base: position 1,620,644 of record BSBN01001326.1, read on the forward strand.
ACTATCACCTTTCATAGCACTAGACACTTGAGTCCCTCCTATCCATTACAATGGTGAAAACCTAGCAAACAAGTACCATGTGTAATTGTCATCCAATCAAAAGTCAAAAAAAAAAAAGAAAAAGAAAAGAAAAAAAAAGGAAAAAAAAGTAAAGAGAAAGCCCTTCATCTAATAGTGAAAACCTGATAAACAGGTGCCTTGGATAAGTACCATAATAAAAACCTGGCAAACAAGCGTCATGTGTAGGTTGATCTTCTATATCACTTACACTTGGGGGCACCTTATCTCATCCATACTATATATCCTATCATATCACTTTCTATCATGTCCTACCATTTTCATATCCTATCCTACCATCCTTATCCATTACACCCACATACCTATCCTATTGAGTCCATTATATCATCCCTTCCTCCTTTTGATCTTGATAAAGATATAAGGGCAAAATGTTGAAATATACTTTGGATATCTCTTGATATACTTCATCCTTTCCAAACAACACTATCATTATCCACCTATCATAAGCCTTCTCATGTAAAATCCATCATGTCAACCTTTCGTCATAAGCCTTGTCATGTAAAATCCTATGCCTACCACCTAGAATGGGGCATGTTGTTTCTATGTGACATAGTCTTTAAAGATCACATCCTAACTCCCTTATGGGGCATACATCCCACCCACTATAGCCTATCCTTTTATCCATTCATTTATCATGAGCCTTTCACCCTATCCACCATCACCAATCCTTTTATCCATCCAATCCCTTTCATCCATCCTTGCACCTAGACTTGGTTTTTTCCCTTGTCATTGGTATCAAGCACAAAGGCTACCTAAATTGTAAATCCATTGGCATTTTCCAAAACATTTCAAAAAAAATCCAAAAAAAAAAAAAATTCCAAAAATTAAAAAAAATTCAAATATTCTCAAAAATCCAAAAAAATCAAATATCCATCGAAAATCCAAACAATCAATCCAATTCAATCAAATCATCATTCAAATCAATCCTTTCATCCAATCAAATCATTCCAAACAATGATCCAAATGCAAGTCATCACTAATAGATACCAATCAAGCTAATCAATCAAGTCAAATTATCCAATCGCAATCAATGGTCTTGATCCTAGCCTTGTCGTAAACCAGATCAATCAATCATCATCATCAATGGGATACATCATTCCCACATCCTTGTGTTGATCTAGGGATATAGCGTTCCCCACAATGACAACACTATTATCATTACCATCATCAAACAATCAAACAATTAATCATTGGTTTACAAACTGACAGGGGTAATACCTTGTTTGTTTTTGAATCATTTGTGCATGCTTGCTTGCTTGCTTGTGTGTGTTATCTTTTTATCTTACATTTGTATCACATCAATATCATTCCAGCTAATATTCATATCTTGTGTATGTTGGAATAGCTTTTTGCATTATCCTTTGCATCTAAGGTCATATCATACCTTTTATGCATTAGGACTTTAATGCTCTAAATTTTCTTCCTCATACGTTAGACAAGGTTGTATTATGTTGGGACACAAGACACATCATCACCCTAGTCCTTATACCTTGGTGCATAATGTCTAGTGCTATATCAAACATCATGGTTGGTCACTTTATTGCAGCATTATGCATCCTTTATTTCTTCTATACATCCCCTTATCTTCTTGACCAATTCATTTTCTTTCGAGAGTCTACCCATGTTTGTCCAACCTACCTATCCTCTCAAGGGGGCATCATCATCCTATCTTTCCATCGTCATCCTATATTTCCATCATCATCCCTTTTCCTCTATCCATACCTTACCTTCTTTGAAATGATGTTACTTGACACAAATCTTATCATCTTGGACATCATCTCAAAGAGGGGCGAAATGTAGACACCCAAATTTGTCCATATCTTGCAATACCTAGTCAAAAACATCACTTAGACATCATGTAACATTTTGTCCTAAACCCACTCTTAATCACAATGATCCATTAGCCAATTAATTAAAAAAAATATTTATTTATTTAATTAAAATCCCATCTTAATCCCATCCTTATCCCACTTGGCCAATTAATTAATTAAATTTTATTTATTTAATTAATTTCACATTCATAATCCCACTTTCTAATTAATTAAATAAATTTTATTTATTTAATTAATTTCCCTCACATATCTGAACTAATTCAAATAAAATATTTGAATTAGGTCCTCGTCTCTCACCACATTCCAACACTTAGCCACCTCTCAATTAAATCATGTGTGGCAGTACAACTTTCATTTAAAATCCTTCACATGTACAACTAATAAGACTTAATTTTATTAAATAAAGGTTTTTATGTACACGATCACATATGAGACTCATCTTCCCTTGTACAGTTGTCACATGACTACAACTCCCTTGAAGAGTGGGAGTAACTAATAAATCATAGATGTCCACATCAACCATTTAGCCTTTTAATCCTAGCCATCCATTTGAACCAAGCCTTTCCTATAAATCAACCCTCTCCTGAGCCTTTGAGATGCATTGAGTTGGAGTATCCTTATGCTGCTGAAATCACATTAGAGCCTTTGCATCTATCATCCATTATCATCATCTTCCATCTTTCAATCATTCATCTATCATCTTTATCTTATCGTTATGCTGTAGAAGTGAGCACCCAACATTCCTCCAACAATCATCCTTCAAAATCTTGCATGCTCATGCGAGGTGGAGGAGAGCAATGGAGGTAAATCGAGCCTAGCATGGAGATCAGTTTGCATTTACATTTTGTTATTTTGATTTTCATGTTGTCTTGTGCTTCATTGTGCAATTGTTAGGGTTTGATCATTGTTGTTTATTCATTTACCCTATTTGCAATTTTACCCTAACTACATAGTATATATAGATGTAGGATATGATGATATAAGATAAGATGAGATGTAGATGTTAATATAACAATGACATAGAAGTCATATATGTAGATGATGAAGCATAGACCTAGACCTGTCGGAGGATGGATATGTAATATATGATTGCTATTAATATATATATATATATATAGAGAGAGAGAGAGAGATCTATGGGTTCTGGATAATTCTTTTGAGTTGTATTGTTATATATCTATGATACATTGTTATTCTTTATGTTTGTTATCAATCTCTAGCTACTTGACCAGGGTATAAACTAACTACAAAGACTTGACTGAGGACCGGATCTTTAGACTGGTGCCCCTCACTATTTCTTAACAATAGGGACACATCCCTATTGTACTATAATGTAGAAGGATAGGAAGTTAGTAAGTTGCAAAGTAAGTGAATAGAAGAAGGAATACATGATAGAGCAGGGACTTACACCTACCTTTTGTAATAGAGATTGATATTATATATAATAGAGTTATCAGGACATTTGGATAATATTTGAATGTTTTATGATGTAGGTGATGTATGGCATATAATATAATCTTATCGCATGGTAATTCTTCTGTAATAATCTAGTATTTTTTCATTGTTTCTTTTGGGGTATAAAAAATGACATAAGAGTAACCTACATTTAGATCTCCAGACTGAGTCCCTATTTCTCTTGCTAACACTAACAATGTATATATAAATAAACTACAATGCATGGTAGACATGATTTTAATAACAACAATAGATGGGATGAGCATAGTATACCTCCAAATATGACATTGTACTTCAATTCTTAAACATAAACAAATTATGCCATAAATATGGCCACTCCCCCTTAAATTTAAATGCCTCAAACTATATAGTGTCACCAAAATAAAAACTAGCACTTACCATAATTATAGACCACTATAAAGATCATTCCTTAAAGCAACCCTTGAATATGATCATTCAAGAAACTACATCGACTAGAAAGTCCTACATAATCAATTTCATAAGAAATATATTTCAAAGTACACTATGACACAAATCATACACACTCCTTGCTCTCACTTCTAAATAAATTATTACATTTAACATACATGACTCAACTATGCATTCGAACCTCAAAATTCCAATAAAATAAATGTAGCCACTACAAGGATAATCACTAACAATATTTCAAGAAGACATGAAATGAATAAAATACATCCTCAGCTATGAGATAAATTTTATAGGACCAAAGCTACTACGTGAGGCATTATCCAACCAACAACAACTCTGCTTCAGTGATGTATTAATAATTCTTATAGGTGACCTTACCCACCTACCACATATTATGGACAAACTTATATATGCTTCATACTCAAATTCTAAAATTCTATGGAAACAATTTACTACACTTGTTAAATTACAAATAGTATTTCATCAACAAGGTGAGACTCCACCTTAAACACACTTTTGTGAAACATTACAATACATATTTAGTGCAAATTCAATGCAACACAAATGGTATCTATTAATGAACTACATGAACAAATTACTAACAAAAACTAAACAAGAAAAAAATTGACAACTCAATGCACCCTTTTGAGCTACAAATGATCTAATAAGGCTACGTAATAGAAAAATGTTGAAAGTAAAATATTCTAATTGCACTAAGTGTTGCAATAAACACACAAAGAAGATCAAACACTAATACTAATGTCCACCGACTTCCACAAGAAATACTATGCAGAAGCTAATGAATTATGCTAACAACAAACATATGGACTCAAAAAATCCTTATAAATGGATCTCTTAGAGAGGTCATAGATATTGTCTACTAATTTGGCTCTAAACCACTAAATTTATCTTTGTATGACATAGTACGAATTGATAACTACAATAATCCACCATGGAACCAAAATTGTTGCAAGTATGTGCCTAATTGGTGTTGTCATTGATGTCAACATATCTGTGTTGTCATTGGTGTCAACTATGCTTTTGTTTTGATGCTTGCTTGTAATGAGTTAAGTGTTGAAGTGTTCTTGATACAACAGAACAGTCCAGTAGATTGCTCTGCATTTCTTGAAGAATGAATATCTTTGTCTGCAGATTGGAAGTTATTTAGAGGCATGTCTAAAGATGCTATGTTCCAAGTTTAAGCCTTCAGTATGAAGATTTGAGTGAGTTATGTTCACCAGAGTAAAACCTTATTTTTCTAAGTATTCACTGGTGATAGGGAGAAAGTATTATGCTTTACATTCCTCTGCATTGAAGTATTTTGATATGTGGTTCTATAGTTAAGTCTAAGATGATGTTATGTGCCTTTAACTCCAATGGTTCATGATTTGGTGGTCCGCAAGCAATCTTTTTCTTATGACAGTAGCTGGCAGTGTTGTTTATGTGCTCTAGTTTGAAGAATCCTCTTGACAGAATGATTAGAAGTTGTGTGGTTGTTCTTGATGATTTCAAAGTGCTTGTGGATGTCTCTTGATCATGTTCCTACTCTTGGATTGGTCCGCAAAGAAGAATTTTGGATCGAAGATGACGAATGTTCTTAGAAGACTTAGTGTTCTCACCAGTCTTGGCCGACTTGGTTGATTTCACTATTTGTGAAGATGCAGAAGCGTGTCATGGCATTAAGGATTGTATTTGAGTCTGAACTAAGGTGTGGCATGTTTGGCATACATCTTTACATCTTCCCTTAGCTAATTATTGTATTAGTTCTAGACCTATTTCTATGTATGTTTTTTAATATTGACCTTGGAGATTGTTCCAACGGTTGATGAATGTAAAATTGATCTTGATGTACATTCCAAGGTTGATGAATTGTATAAAGACTTGTAATGTAGTTGTGAAAATATGTGGAAGTGCGAAAATGAGAAGATAAGTACAAAGGTGTAGAAGAGCAGAGCAGAGGAGATAAAATCTGCTTCAAAGGAACTAAACTCGAGCATGGAGTAGATGCTATCAAATCAGTTCACCAATCTTGGCAGTGAGCCAACCCTTGGTAGTGAGCCACCCCTTGGTAGTGAGCTGACCTTTATAGTGAGCAATTTGGGCATTAAGCCCTGTAGGTAGTGAGCCTCTAGTTTTCGGTACTGTTATAACTTATATATTTCTGTGGACTAACACCCACTGTGTTTTTTCCCTTATAGGGTTTTCCTTGTAAAAATCTAGTGTCTAATGTGTTGATTGTGTTATTGTGTTGAGCTTCTTGTTTCATGCTTACATTGTTATATCTAAACAACAGTAAATAATTGTTTGAAGATTTGATGTTCATAATTGTCCAAAGTTTTAGGGACAATTAATTCACCCCCCTCTCAGTTGTCTAGTGTAGTTCAATAATTGGTATCAGAGCTGGTTCCTCGAAAGAAAGCTCAAAGGTTGAGGAAGATCAAGAATTTCTTTTAAGAAGGAAGCTCCACAGTTTGATGGGACAAATTATGCTCTATGGAAGGTACGAATGAAAAGTCATCTCCTTTGTCTTGGTTATAAAGTATGGAAAGCTACATAAATAAAATATACCATACCTGAAAATGGTTTGATAACTCAAGATGAAATCAAAGAATATGAGTTGAATACAAAAGATAGAGATGCTTTATTAAGTGCCTTGACTAACACTGAGTTGATAAAAGTCATGGATCTATAAACTGCAAATGAAGTTTAGGTAAAGTTAAAAAATCTGTATGAAGGAGATGATTTTGTAAAAGAAGCTAAGTTGTAGGACCTAAAAGAGAAATATGAGGGTTTAAAGATGAATGAAGATGAAAACATAACAGCCTTCATGTAAAAGGTTAATGAACTTTTCAATGGTATAAAAGGTATGGGAGGAACTATTGGTGATAAGGAAGTCGTGATGAAAAATCGTAGGTCACTACTAAAGTCCTACAGTCACAAGGTAGTTGCAATTGAAGAAGTAATGACTATAAAAATTATAGACAAAGATCAATTACTTGGAAAGCTTACAATATTTGAGAGAAGAGAGTTTGGTGATGCTCTGCCGAAAGTTGAGACTACTTTCAAAGCCAGTACTTCTGAAAAGATCTCTAGAGTTGAAAAATACTAAGTAGAGCCTATTGATGACTTTGCTGAAATTGAGGCCAACTTTGTTGATAGATTGCAAAGAGGTTCCGATAAGTTCAAAGGCAAATTACCTTTCAAATGTTTTTCATGTGGTAAAGTAGGTCATTATGCTTCTAGATGTCCTGAAAGAATGGAAAGGAATAGAAAAAGATTTGATAACAGGACTAGAGCTCCAAAGAAATGCTACTATGTTAGAGATCTTGATGATGAAGGTGTGACTGATGATGAATCTAATGATGCTAATACTAGTACAAATGAATGCTTGTTTATTGCTATCAAAGAAGAACCTATGTCTACTAATCTTGCTAGCTATGTGAAGGAAGAAAAACTAGTGGAAGAAAGTGCTTTAGCTATTCAGGTTGAGAAAGATAAGGATGAATGGATTATTGATAGTGGGTGCTCACATCACATGGCCAGTGACAAAAGTAAGTTTTTCAATTTGGAAAAGTATGATGGAGGGCTGGTTAGGTTTGGAGACAATGCAGCTGGTAAGATTTGTGGAAAAGGATCTATTTCATTTGATGGAAAGCATAATACTCATAATGTCCTATATGTGAAGGGTTTGAAGCATAATCTTTTGAGTGTTGGTTAGATGTGTGACAAAGGTTATGATCTAAGATTCAATGAAAATGGGTGCAAGATCATGGAAAGCTCCGAAATTGTGATTGCTACCGATAAGAAGAACAGACGTAACATCTATCAATTAAGAGGAACTAATGATTACTGTTGATTAGCAAAAGCAAATGAGATTTGGTTGTGGCATAGAAGGATGTGTCATATAAGCTTTGATAATCTAGTAAAGATAAGTTCAGGTCAGACTGTGAGAGTTTTAGCAAGACTTGTCAAACCCACCAATACCATTTGTAAGGAATGTCAGTTGGGGAAGCAGACAAGAACAAGTTTCAAGAGCAAAGAGCAATTTTTTGCTGGTTTGCTAGATCTAGTACATGCAGATCTATGTAGTCCTACAAGGGTAAGAAGTCTACAAGGTGAGAAGTACTTCATGTTGCTTATTGATGATTATTCTAGAATGACTTGGGTTACATTTCTAAGAGACAAATCTAAAGCCCTAGAGAAGTTTAAATCTTTCAAGGCAATGGTTGAGATTGAAATAGAACTAAAAATCAAATGCTTGAGATTTGATAGAGGAGGTGAGTTCACATCAAATGAATTCAAAATTTTCTATGAAGAGCAAGGAATAAAGAGACAATTGTCTGCACTTAGGACTCCTTAGCAAAATGGAGTTGTGGAAAGGAAGAAAAAGACAGTTTAAGAGGTTTCTAGAACAATGATGAAGGAAGGAGATCTACCGAAAGTTTTCTGGAAAGAAGCTATACATACTGCTATCTACATTCAAAACAGAGTTCAAGTGAAAGGTATTGGTACTAAAACTCCCTATGAATTGTGGTATGGAAGAATTCCTACAGTAAAATATTTCAAAGTCATTGGAAGCAAATTCTATATCAGAAGAGATGAAGATCTAGGGAAATTTGATGCAAGATGTGATGAAGGAATCTTCCTTGGATACTCTACCAAGAGTGAGACCTACCGGTTCTACAACAAAAGGATGAAAAATATTGTTGAGAGTGCAAATGTAAAGGTGGATGAAGACAATGGAAGAACATCATATTAGAGTGGGTATGAATTAGATGACCCTGTTGCTATAAAAATGAAGAAAAAGTTGAACAAGAAGACAATCAAGATGAAGAAGAAAAGGCTCTAGAAAGTGCTATTAAGACCCCCATGTATGTAAGAATCAATCACTCTGAAGATCAAATTATTGGAGACAAAAACAAAGGAGTACTGACAAGGAAAAGAGATGCAAAAGAACAAGTGAATTACTATTTTTTTTCTACAGTTGAACCAAAAATTGTGAATGAAGCTTGAAATGATGAAAATTGGGTAAAGGCAATGAAGGAAGAGCTAATGCAGATAGAGAAGAATCAAACTTGGAAATTAGTTCCTAGACCTGCTGACAAAAATGTTATTGGAACCAAATGGGTTTTTAGGAATAAAATGAATGAAAATGGAGAAGTTGTAAGGAATAAAGAAAGGCTTGTTTGTAAAGGGTATTCCCAAATTGAATGAATAGATTTTGAAGAGACTTTTGCTCCAGTAGTTCAGATTGAAGCAATCCAAATGTTTCTGGCATTTGTTGCTCACAAAGATTTCAAAGTGTATCAGATGGATGTGAAGTCTGTATTTTTGAATGGTGAATTGGAAGAGGAAGTCGACATTCAGCAACTAGAAGGATTCCAACTATCAGATCAAGGTGACATGGTATGCAAGTTGAAGAAAGCATTGTAGGGACTCAAGCAAGCTCCTAGAGCCTAGTATGCAAGGTTGGATAAGTACTTAATGCAATTAGGGTTCAATAAAGGTATTGCTAACAATAATTTCTATTTCAAGATTAATGGTGATCAAATTTTGATTATTGAAGTCTTTGTTAATGACATTATCTTTGGAGGAAATGAAGATATGTATATGAAATTTGCTGGTGAAATGCAAAAAGAGTTTGAAATGTCTATGTTTGGTGAGATGGAATTCTTTCTGGGTCTACAAATTAATCGATCAGGTAAAGGAATCTTCATATCTCAGTCTAAGTATATGAAAGAGTTGTTGAAGAAGTTTGGGATGGAAGAATCTAAACCGGTATGTACTCTCATGGTGATTGGCTGCAAGTTCAGAAAAACTGATGAATCACCCAAGACTGATCAAAAGAAATACAAATCTATGATTGGAGGATTGCTTTATCTAAATCAAACCAAACCTAATATTATGCATGCAGTTTATCTTGTTGCAAGATTTCAAGAAGATCATAGAGAACCACATGTGATGGTAGTAAAGAGAATCTTGAGAAATTTAAAAGGCACACTAGATCATGGCTTATGGTATCCAAAGAATAATGATTTCACTCTTAGTGCTTATATAAATGTTGATTGGGCCAAAGATGTTGATGACAGAAAAAGTACAAGTGGAGGTGCTTTCTTTTTAGGTAACAAATTGGTTTCATGGCTGAGCAACAAGATTCAATCTCCTTGTCAATTGCAGAAGTAGAGTATATTACAGTAGCATGTTGTACTCAAGTGTTATGGATGAAGCAGACTTTGATGGACATAAGAGTTGTGTATGAAGATCCAGTTGTAATTTTCTATGATAATACAAGTGCTATAAATATTTCAAAGAATCCAGTGATGTATTCAAGAACAAAGCATATATCCATAAGGTATCACTTTCTAAGAGAAAAGGTGACAGATAATGAAGTAAAGTTGGAATATGTGTCCACAAAGGATCAAATTGTAGATATTTTCACCAAGCCTCTATCTAAGGATACTTTTGAGTATCTCAGAGAAAGGTTAGGGGTTATTACCCCTCCTACTCTGAACTAAGATGCATAAGAATGCATCAGTCCAGTGGTGCTCAAAGTCTCATTCTTTGATCTAGATTGATGTTTTGAGTGCTACCTCTAAGGGGGAGTAGCTAGATGCTTCTGGTATGTGTGTAAAATCAGACAAATCAGAATAGCAAAGTACAAGTATGTGTCCTTTTCCATTGATGTCAAAGGGGGAGAGAAATCATGTGAAAAACATAGGGGGAGAAAGAGTGCAGATGTGTAGAGAGAAAGGGGGAGAATCTTGTCTTGATGGTCTTTATAGTTTTTCACATCATATGTTGCCATCAATGACGAATGGGGAGATTGTTGCAAGTATGTGCCTAATTGGTGTTGTCATTGATGTCAACGTATCTGTGTTGTCATTGGTGTCAACTGTGCTCTTGTTTTGATGCTTGCTTGTAATGAGTTAAGTGTTGAAGTGTTCCTAATACAACAGAACAGTCCAGTAGAATGCTCCACATTTCCTGAAGAATGAATATCTTTGTCTATGGATTGGAAGTTATTTAGAGGCATGTCTAAAGATGCTATGTTCCATGTTTGAGCCTCCGATATGAAGATTTGAGTGAGTTATGTTCACCAGAGTAAAAGCTTCTTTTTTTGAGTATTCACTGGTGACAGGGAGAAAGTATTATGCTCCACATTCCTCTGCATTGAAGTATTTTGATCTATGGTTCTATAGTTAATTCTAAGATGATGTTATGTACCTTCACTCCAATGGTTCATGATTTGGTGGTCTGCAAGTGATCTTTTTCTTATGACAGTACCTGGCAGTGTTGTTTATGTGCTTTGGTTTGAAGAATCCTCTTAATAGAATGATTAGAAGTTGTGGGGCTGTTCCTGATGATTTCAATGTGCTTGTGGATGTCTCCTCATCATTTTCCTACTCTTGGATTGGTCTACAAAGAAGAATTTTGAATCAAAGATGAAGAATGTTCTTAGAAGACTTGGTGTTCTCACTAGTCTTGGCCAACTTGGTTGATTTCACTATTTGCGGAGATGCTTTGAAGATTGAAGAAGCATGTCGTGGCATGAAGGATTACATTTAAGTCCCAGCTAAGGCGTGGCATGTTCGACATACATCTTTACATCTTCCCTTAGCTAATTCCTGTATTAGGTCTAGACCTATTTCTATGTATGTTTTGTAATGCCGACCTTGGATATTGTTCCAACAATTGATGAATGTAATGATGACCCTGATGTACATTCCAAGGTTGATGAATTGTATAAACACTTGTAATGTAGTTGCAAAAATGTGTGGAAGCATGAAAATGAGAAGATAAGTACGAAGGTGTAGAAGAGCAGAGAAGAGGAGATAAATTGTGCTTCAAAGGAACTGAACTCAGGCATGGAGTAGATGCTATCAAAACAGTTCACCAATCTTGGCAATGAGCCACCCCTTGGTAGTGAGCCAATCTTTATAGTGAGCAATTTGGGCAATGACCCTCCAGTTTTTGATACTTGTATAACTTATATATTTATGTGGGCTAACACCCACTGTGTTTTTTCCCTTATAGGGTTTTCCCCGTAAAAATCTAGTGTCTCGTGTCTTGAATGTGTTGTTGTGTTGAGCTTCTTATTTCATGCTTTCATTGTTATATCTAAACAATAGTAAATAAGTGTTTGAAGATTTGATGTTCATAATTATCCAAAGTTTTAGGGACAACTGATTCACCTGGGCCCCTCTCAGTTGTCTAGTGCAGTTCAACAAAACTGACCCAAAACTATACCTATAATATTTATATCACTAGGTAATCATATACAAATACCACTATGACTATGGTATGGGCAATCACTATACATAAATCCCAAGGCCCAATACTAAATAAAGTGGCAATCAATATTAGTAAAACAGAAATACAAGGCTTAACATTTACAACTATATCTAGAGTTAAATCAATAAATGGCCTTCATGAACCAACATTCTCTATTGATTGCTACTATAGAATGAAAAATAATCTATTCATGATTACCAAAAATAAAGAAGAATCTTGCTTACAATTACTCTCATTATAACAAATTGAGGTATGCAAATTTTAATCCAAACTCTTTCAAATATGCTTTTAGTTTAATCTTTTCATTCTCCTTTAAATAATATATGATTTACAAAACATCCATTAACAAATTCATTTAACCCTTTGTTAATTTAAAACCTTGTGATGTATAGTTGGATATTTTCCAATACTAACCCAATACAGAAACCTTGTCCAAACTATATTTTCTTTACCTTATTCACATTATTTAAAATAAACTACCTTCTATTGTTTGCACTATATAGCTTTACAATAAAAGTAACTACAAATTTATATGATTTTTGTTAAATAACATCCCATTTAAATGCATAGGAACAAAAACAATTCAATGAGTCTGCCAAAATGTCAAGCTCAACTTAAAGTAATAAAGTTAAATGGTGGTTGAATTCAAATAAAACTGAAGGTCTAACAAAATAATCTATCAAAGGATTACAAATAAATGTATAATACAAACATATTGTACATTGAATGCATATATTTATATTGTTATTTGTTTATTTAATTACGCTGAGAGGTGTTCCTCCATTCACAACACAGATGGAGAACAAGAGATGAAAGATTCTAATTCTGTGTAATTTTATAAGATTCTAATCTTAAAAAAAAAATGAAAGAAAAAACCAAAAATGCAAGGAATGAGTGGTATTAGCATGAAAAAGAAGGCATTATATCTATTACGGTTGCATTTGATTCTCATCAGTTACCTGCTTCATTGGCACCACTTTCTAAAATCTTTATCAATCATTTTATATCTCTTCATATGCAGAAATTTATATATATTTATGTGTTTTATATATCTTCATATGTGATCATGTGTGTAGCTGCAATCCATGTCATATCAGGTTCATGCTTGGTGAGACCGAACGCTACAAAAATCACAAAGGGAAGTGGCTTTGCACCTTGGGAAGAAATAGCAATGGGAGCATTGTTGAAACTATTGCTGTCAAGTAATCATATAACTTACTGGAAGAAAAATATAATTCTAACTTTCAATAATGTCAATTTCTCGAATCAAGGATAGAGGCATCTCAAAGCGCTGCGAGAGGCCAAGCAAGTCCACACCCACATGATTGCAAGTGGTGCTCAAAATGCAGTAGAATATTATATAAGGATGTTGTTTGATGATTATTCTGGCCCTCCACAGAGTAGTATTTTTTATCATTTCTTAAAGTACCATTCTATTGTTTCAAGTCTATAATATTTTCCTACATCAATCAAGCCTGTATGTTACATTTGAATAGTGATTTAAAATGAATAATTGTTATGACAAATCAGAGAGAAAGGTTATATTCAACATCTTTTGCAGAAATTATGTGAATTAAATTTGTCTCTGTTCTAAACTTATAGTTCCCTATATCAAGGTAAATTTAATATTTTTGTGTTTTAACATTTCAGGCTACAAATGCTAACCGTCCTCTAAAACAGCTAAGGAAAAATTGCTTCATTAGCAAGGTCAACTATCATATTTATCATGATGTTTTTAATTGGTAAGAAGTTGCAGTGGTGATTTGTAGAATTTAAGATTCATGATATGCCTTTAGCTGAGTAATAGTTATAAATATAAATAAGGAATTAGTGGCAATATATTAGGGTAGAAAGGAGATTGAAATGTTTTGGAAACAGAGGTGCTATTGCTGACACATTTCCTAACCATCCCATGATTATTTTAGAAAGATGTTCCTAGATCCACTTCCACTTCACAAACATTTTCGGGGTGTTTATGGATCTATTTCCATTTTAGAAACAGAGGAATGTGGGCAATCTGAGCCATTTTCTTCTGGCATAGGCTATCCAAAATTAAAAGTATGCATTGATTAGCCTAGAGCAAGAGCTAAAGTTTTTCATCCAAAACTGAACCATCTCCTAAGTAAAGAAAGTTGTATTCCTGTATTCCTTGTATGGTATGGAGTCCTCAACATTCATTTTTGAATGTCTAAACAAACACACAATAGTTCTATTCAAAAATCTCATGATGAAGAGGTCATTTGAAGATGAAATATCCTTAAAATCAGCCTTTTAAAATCAAAGTTTGCAAGTTCATTGGAGTTTATACACACAAGGTTAGTGATCTGAGATTCCTTATGAAGCTTATAGGAATGAGCATGAAGCTGTGATAAAGGGACCCTCAAGCATAAATTTAGCTTTGTCCTTAGTAGATATGCTATGTAGTGTGGAGTCAACCATCCTAGAATGATAGATAAGAGGGGAAGTAGTGAGGAGGTTTAATCTTTTGAATTAATCTGTCTGGCATTCAAGTAAGCTTTGTACATCTTATAAATAACCTCATTGTTTACGTGCTTGGTGAGATTAAGAGCATTGATAGATGACCTTCATTAAAACCACATTGGTTGGAAGGCTTGGCCCGTAGCAGCATATATACTCAAATATAGCATGATTTTTATGCCAATGGAGATGATGCAACAATAGAAGTGGCACTCCTAACATAATGGTTGATTAGTTGTCAATGAATATGTATGCTTGCTCACTCTAACAGATAAAGTCAATTATTATAAATATGGTTTAGGTATTTGATGTGTTGATAATTTGTTTAGTTTTTAGATTTAATTTGATTTCTTTCTTTTTTATAATTAGGGTTAGAGTTTATAATTTTATTTTCAACTTAACTTAGATTTAATTTCTAATTTAATGATATGATTTTTGTAGTGCTTATTGATGGCAAGAAGGACAGAGAAGAGGCCCATTGCAAAGGAAAAGGAGGTCATGACTGACAAATCTGTAAACAAAAACAAGGTCAGTAAGGTTGAAAATAAGGTACCTACAAAAGCTCAAGATGACAAAGGTACACAAATAAATAAAAAGAACAAGCGGATCTTTAAGATCTACTTGTTTAAAACTCTCAAGCAAGTGCACCCAGCTATCAATATTTTGAGCAAAGCAATGGTAATTATTGACAAGTTTATTAATGAGATGTTTGAGAAAATTGTGACCAAGGCAGCTAACTTTGCTCACCACAACAAAAACAATATCATCAACATACGAGAGATTTAGATAGTTGTGAGAGTTTGTCTTCCTCAGGAGCTTGCAAAGCATGTTGTCGCTCACTGTTCATAGATTGTTGCTGAGTTCATGAAAGCTTGATCGTTTTGTCTCTATTTTGAATTATGTTTTAGTTTGTGTAAAGGGTTATTATCCTTAAGTTTTGTATAAGAGAAGTGTCCATAAATTATTTATGAAGGAATTTTTTGTTTTAGATTATTGAATCTTGATATTAAAATTTCATATTAATCTTTCAAATTATGTCTTAATTTTTAAAAATAAAACTGTAATTTTATGTATTTCCATTTCTAAATTAAATTATATGTAGGCTTAACACATGATTGTTTTATTTTTAAATAATAATGTATAGTAGTTTGTGTAAAGGGTTAGATTGAGATTTTTTAATAAATGCTCATAAAAGATAATATGAGAAAGTCCTTTAAAGGGCAAGTATAGATCATACTACATAAAAAATTCCTCAATATAAACTAATCTTATAGTTATAATATTTATTTTAAAGGGCATGTATAGATAATTACTTGGTATTAGTGGGACAAGATTATTTTGCATTAGTTGGTATTAATCTTATCATGATTTAATAAAAATTCAAAGATATAAAATATGAGTAGAGAATTTCAAAGCAAGTCCTAAAAAAGGTAAAACTAGAGGTAGGAGTTTCATTATATCTTAAAAATTAAGCTCTTAATTGCCATGGAATTGCCAAAAGGGGCCTATAATATACATTAGAAAATGACATCATCTAGACCAAAAGAAATATTGTGGACCTTAAATGGAAAACATAACTAAGCATCTAATACTCTACCTACTCCCAATTATTGAAAAGAGATCAAATAACTTCCTCACTTAAGGGATAAATAATTTAGATAGAATAACATATAGCCAAATTATGTAATGTTAGAGATACAATTAGGAACCTTAGGGTTATAGTTACATTTAGGGATAGAGTCTTAGATTCATAAAGGCTTGAACCTGCATACTTCATACTATTTTCAAAGAGGCTACTCAGAGGTTTATACTATGGATAGTGAACAAAAACAACCTTCAAGCAAAGAGGTCATCCTTATTTTTTGTTTAACTATGCAATTCGATTATTTTACACTTTAGGGTTAGAATTAAGGTTACAATCAAAATTAGAATTATTGTTAGTATTAGGGATATAATTAGGGTTAGGGTTACAGTTACATTTAGGAATAGTGTTAGATTTACGGATAGTAATATAGTTCAGGTTACAATTAAGGCTCGGGTTAGAATTAGGGTTACACATTATTACAATTAGAGTCTAGAAATAGTGTTTAGGTTAGGAGTAGGGTTAGAACTATGATTAGAATTATGGTTAGGGTCAAGGTTAAAAATAGGGTTAGTATTGGCCTAAATGTTAGGTTTGGGTTACAATTAGATTCAGGGTTCGGGTTTGTGTAAGAATTAGTGTTAGAATAATAGTTAGGGTTAAAATACATCTAAAATAAAGGAGGCATTGCTTCTAAAATGGCACAAGCTATAAGAATGATGTGAAGGGAGTGGTACACAACTATTCTTTTATCTATTCAATGCAAGTATTACAAATGTTGTGCAAGGGTTTATATATTCAAAAGAGTGCAAGGATTCAAAATATTATGCAAACTTTTTACAAATAAAGCAGTAATAGAATGACACAATTACTCTGAACATAATGCACTAAAATATTGTGAATTTTGGGACCAAAACTTTCTCCTTGAATCTAAAGCATCTGAATCTTTAGTATTATTGTAAAAAATAAATAATTAATTAAATTTAGAATTAGTGAATGGTTTATAACAATGTAGTGAACTAAAACTATATCAATAAAAATGTAATGGGTTCCTTCCTCATAGGCCCTGGATCTAGGTCCACTTTGGAAAGTGTGTCAAGGTGAAATCTTCACAAATAATTTACATATATCAATTTTATAATTGGGCTTAGGGTTAGGATTAAAACTATAGTTAACGTAAGGTTGGGTTAGAATTAGGTTAGGATTAGGATTATAATTAGAGTTAGAATTAGGATTAGGGTTAGGATTATGGTTAGAATTAGGGTTACAATTAGAAATAGAATTAGAATTAAAATTACAACTAGGGTTAGAGTTAAATTAGGGTTAGGGATTAGCATAAAATTAAGGTTAGTGATACAATTAGGGTTAGGGTTACAGTTCAAATTTAGGAGAGAATTAGGGTTAGGGTTACAATTCAAATTTAGGATAGAATTAAGGCATATATATATATATATATATATATATATATATATATATATATATATATATATATGTAACTAAAGTGTTCTAGGATTAGAATTAGGATTACGAGTAAGGCTACAATTAGGGTTAGAATTGCAATTAGAATTAGAGTTACAATTAAGGAAAATATAAAACCAAAAACATTAGGATTAGAATTAGGGTTAGGGTTAGGGATACAATTATGATTAGTGATAGAATTAGGGTTAGGGATACAATTATAGTTAGAGTTATGATTAGAATTAGGGATACAATTAGGAAATATATTTATAACTAGGAAATTGTAAGGGTTACAGTTAGAATTAGGGTTACAATTAGGAATAGAATTAGGGTTACAACTAGGATTATAATTAGGGTTATGGTTAAGGATATAATTAGGGTTAGTGATACAATTAGGGTTAGAGTTATAAATCAAATTTACATTACAATTAGGGGTAATATATAAAAACAAAGGGTTGGCATTAGAATTAGGGTTAGGGTTATGATTAGAATTAGTGATACAATTAGGGAAAATATATAAAACAAAAAAGTTAGGGTTATAGTTAGAATTACAATTAGGGTTAGGGATAGAATTAGGTATAGCGAAATAAATAAGGTTTGGGATAGAATTACAGTTAGGGTTATGATTAGATTAAGGTTAGGGTTAGAATTAGGGTTATGGATAAAATTAGGTTTAGGGTTAGGTCTAGGGATACAATTAGGGTAATGGCTTTAGTTATAATTAGGACAAATATATAAGTAAAAAATAATAGAAATAGAACTCTAGGGTTAGAGTTAAATTATGGTTAGGGTTAAGGATAAAATTAAGGTTACCGATAGAATGAGGTTTAGGGTTACAATCAAGGCATATATATAACCAAAGGGTTTGATTTACAATTATGTTTGGGGATAAAATTATGGATTTAGTTATAATTATAGTTAGAATTAGGGTTAAGGTTATAGATACAATTAGAGATAGTTAAAGAAATAGGGTTTGGGATAAAATTACAGTTAGGGTTATGATTAGAATTAGGTTCATAACTAGCAAAAATATTTATAACAAAAGAATTTTTTAGGGTCTAAGTTAGACTTAGGGTTAAGTTTAGGGATATAATTATGACCAGGTTCAAAATTAGGGTTATGAATATAATTAGGGTAGGGGTTAGAAATTTAGTTAGGGTTAGGGTTAGAATTACGTTTACAACTAGGGAAAATATTTATAACAAAATAAATTGTTAGGGTTGGAGTTAGAATTAGGGTTAGGGTTCGAGTTAGAATTAGGGCTAGGGTTAGGGATAGAATTATGACCAAGTTCACAATAGAATTAAATATATAAGTAAAACAATAGAACTAGAACTAGGGTTAGAGTTAAATTAGGGTTAGAGTTAAGGATAAAAATAAGGTTCTCGATAGAATGAGGTTTAGGGTTACAGTTCAAATTAGGATTACAATCACAACATATATAACCATAAGGTTGGGCTTACAATTAGGTTTAGGGATATAATTATGAGTTTGGTTACAATTGTAGTTAGAATTAGGGTTAGGGTTAGGATAGAGTTAGAATTAGGGTTAGGGTTAGAATTACGGTTAGAGTTAGAATTAGGGATATAATTATGACCATGTTCAAAATTAGGGTTATGGATATAATCAGAGTAGGGGTTAGAAATTTAGTTAGAGTTAGAATAAGAGTTAGGGTTAGAATTAGGATTAGGGTTGGGGTTATTATTAGGGTTAGAATTAGGATTAGGTTTATGTTTATGGATAGAATTAGAGTTATGGGTTTAGTTATAATTAGGAAAAATATATAAGTAAAAAAAATAGAACTAGAACTAGGGTTAGAGTTAAATTAGGGTTAGGGTTAATGATAAAATAAAGGTTAGTGATAAAAAGAGGTTTACAGTTATAGTTCAAATTAGGGTTACAATCATGGCATATATAACTAAAGGGTTGGGTTTATAATTAGGTTTAATGATAAAATTATGGGTTTGGTTATATTTATAGTTAGAATTAGGGTTAGGATTAGGGATAGCGAAAGAAATAGGGTTAGGGTTAAGGATAAAATTAAGGTTCTCAATAGAATGAGGTTTAGGGTTACTATTCAAATTAGGGTTACAATTTTAGGGCATATATATAACCAAAGGGTTGGGTTTACAATTAGGTTTAGGGATAGAATTAGGGTTTGGGTTAGGTTTAGGTATAGAATTAGGGTTAAATGGGTTTGATTATAATTAGGGAAAATATATAAGCAAAAAACACTAGAATTAGAACTAGGGTTAGAATTAAATTAAGCATAGAATTAAGGTCAGAGATACAATTAGGATTAGGATTACAGGTCAAATTTAGGATAGAATTAGGGTTTCGTTAGGGTTACAATTAGAGTTATATTAGCATTAGTGTTACTATAGTGCCCCTCAATGGAAACCTTAGAGGACAACACATTTATGCTATGCAAGGCGGAAGATTTTTTTTTTTGTAACAGTAACAAGGTAATGTTGAACAATTTAATACACATCATTGTCTACTAAGGTTCCATGGTTGAATTACTTGTCCTAATGTAACATACATTGTTAACTAACATCAGCAGTTCATTCTAAAACTATTGCACAATGATTACACAGATACATCTCCATTTCATGCCATAGTTAGATAATCAACTTGATCAAGGTTACATGTACATAATCAAAAGTTTATACATAAGAGTACATCATCATGTAGTTTACATTAGCACTATCTAGATTACATCTGAATACATACATTATGAATCAACTGCTACACGGGCTAGTACAAGAGCATAGGAACTATCTTCATAAACAAGTACAAGATCTGAAGTCTGATACACAAGATATATCCTCCTCACTCATGAACAACGGCAAGGGAAAACCAATGGATAAAGATCTTCCACCTGACCATGTGGAACCCTGAGGTCCACCCCCCAAGCTAGGAGTTAACATAAGGTCCCCACTACAACATACGGTCAGGTAGACAGTAGGCTATGAGACAACACATGACTCCAACATCACAAGTCACCATCACAAAACAACACAATAGTACTTCCAGAGGCAACACTTAACAAATGGGGAGAGTAAAACTAGGGAGTGCTAGGTTGTAGTAAGGAGAGTGTCATCACATGGTCCTAACATAGGTTACCCAGGCAGTCTCTCTCTAGACACTAGCCCCCATCTATGGTTACCCTGGCAGTCTCTCTCTAGACACCGGCCCCATAGGATGATGCATGCAGAATCAACCTTCCTTTCGTGATGACAAGGAAGTAAATCTACCAATCCTGGCCTTCTCCCCTCATCCTTAACTTCTGAACTAGCACTACAGGCATGAGTCAGGAAAATCTTATTATCTTGTTAGTGTGAGAACTACCCAACCCCTATGTTTATTATTATGTTATCACTGAATTACCAACTCCCAGTGGGTTACCCTGGCTAGCCACTTGGCACCAGCCCCCATCATGAAAGCCACTCCCTTACCTACAACTAGAAAACCCTACTCAACAAGCATAGTAGCCATCACAACAGCGAGGGTACAGGAACCATGCAAGGCATTGACCATCTTGCATAACAACTATCCTTATATCAACATGTATATAACAATGCAAGGCATCAACCCTCCATAACATAAACATAAGGGCAGGACTCCTAGACCATTGCCCATAACAACACATATGCATTACAACTCTATGATCTCCATGCCACCCTATTCCAAAACTCACCACAAAACTAGATACAAGACTAATACAACCAGTTGGATAACAATACATCCACAAGGAAGTGCATTTATCTTTCCCCTTGTCTTTTAGTCCATACATATCTAGGGACGACATACTTCATAGACCATCATGATCTCAAGACATCAATCAACACAACAAATGAAATCAAGACATCCCAAGATAAGCCTCTGGAACTCTAGCCACACGGGTAGATATGGAATCAAAAGACCATATGAATGGGGTTATGCCCCCACAGATAGAATTAACATAGTACGAGAAATTTAAATCTTACTTTCTTTACAACTAATCCACTAAAGCAGATTGCAATTGACTAAGTTATTACAATAGTATACTAATCATTAAAATTTAGCTTGTCATTTGATTGTATTCATATTAAGAAATAAATCTATATTTACCATAAAGTAAATACTTATTAAATACTCATTTAATTTAATTTACAAGATGCAAATATCGTTAGCATAACTAAAGTAGACAACTATTGTCAGTGTTATAAATCAAATTGATTAAATGATAATAATATAATTTTGAATTTAACTCATACGGATAAATTTGAGAGTTCCGATCCAATTTATAACCATATATAAAAAAAAAGAAACAATCTTAATCGCATCTATGTAACAACAATTACAAATGCATATAGATCAAATAACATTGGTCTAATTGTCATAACATTTATGACGAATTAACACACGAACGGGTTCTAGTTCAATAAGTCATTTTTTTAAGAGAAGGTGATAGAGTTTAATACTACACTAAATTTCATTTATCCAAACTATTATTCCACATATCGAGTTTCCATTTATTCAGTCTAATATGCCATCTTCCTTATCATGATCCAATTACATACTAAGTTTAATAAACCTAATAATTTGATCACATAAATTCCATTAACTTATTTAAACGAGTCACGTGACCAACATATTAATAATAATGATAATAATATTCCACAAATCACTTGGTAACAATTATTTTCATCCGAGATCATTAAATAATTAATGTTACCCCTTTTTAACACATCTACTATATTTAAATAATCCAACTAATAAAATTATAAAATTGTGTCAACACAACATAATTATAACAACCACATTCCATGATAGAACAATAATCTAATAAATTTAATCCCATAATATTTCAAAACTTGATCTATTTGCATCAAGTAATTAGTTATAATTTTCATCTCATATTGATTTGAACTAAATTTCAATACTAATAAAAAATCAAGTAAGACTCAAAACCTAACATTATCACTCAACTTGAACCTCTGTTAAACCTATTTAAATTTATGCATATGGAGCAATATATATGACATCATACAAGGAAAATAATTACAAAGCCTACCTAAATACATTAATTTCGTATCTTTTAATATTACTCTCCATCACCAAAACCCTAACTACGAATTATTAAGGAACCCTAATTAATATTTATTATGGGAAACCCTATTTACTTAGGCCCACAATTGGCTACTGACCTTCTCAAAGAATCCCTAACATGTCATTGACATCCACTACTCCTCTCAATCACAGAGTAATATGTAGAGAGGCAATGGAGGAATGAGACCAGACCAATCTCTTCAAAGGGTGTAATCTCTTAGAAAGCAATGAGTGCAGGATATGTACTAGACGGATTTGGGTGGGACAACTCACTGCTAAAGGACAGTGTCCAAGCATTACCACAGCTACAAGGTCTAAGGCAACTCTTCCAAATAATATGTTTGGAAATGCTCAGAACATAATGTAGAGGCATTGGCAGAGCGCATAACTGTTGGATAGACGTAGAAATACTGATAACAACGTTAATGGCAAAATGTGAAGCATGATTGTATTGATTGTCAGAGACAATACTTGCATAATGATGTAATCAGCTCATGGATAAGACCCCAGAGAACTTTGTGCAATGCAAGGCATTCATTGATGAAACGAAACCAACTTTAATCATGAGGACTTGCGATAGCATGCCAAAGGATAATAGCAATACGTTGCTGTGGTTGAAAGGTTGTCACCAAATAAAGGTGAAGATTGTAGAAAGCACACAATGGGTGCCAAGATAGGCATTAGGCTTATAACGAATCTTTAACTTTTAGTTTGTTAAAGAGAATGCAAGGATTACTAGACTGAGTTCGCAAGAAGGAGGACTAGAAACTTCTAAGCAACTACGACAAATAAGAACTCACGACATTGTATGGGATTCTGCCTAAAACTCAAGGCGTTAATCTTGCCAAAATGAGAACTGCCAGGGCGGATAGCTAACAGCCAGTAAGGAAACACATCCAAGGTTTCGAAGTGTCTGACAACTGACCACCCTAAAGTTGCCCCCAATATTTCTAATTTACAGACTTAACAATGATATTTCATTGAGGCCAAGATTAGAATGTCCACAAATATATCAACAGGTTAGAAGATAAATTGCAACCATAGCCAAGAGCCAAACTAGAAACTAAAAAATGGCATGATCGCTTAGCGAGATTTAATGCAAATACCAACTGGGAAGAATCGATAGGTTGCAGCTAGCATAACACTTCACAAAGGTGATGAAAGACCCACGGATGTGGATAGCTGTAGGATTCTGAAAGGCAGGAGGTTCTTCCTCCATTACTTTGATTTCACAGGTAGACATAGGATTACAATATGGATGCAAAATTTTGCAGAGAGAATATATTGTTAGGCTCAAGGATCTAAAAGTAATTTCATTGACAGAAGTTTATGCATATGTATCTCTGCATACCTTTTTATATATTTATATGAATATACAGGGCCAACATGAGAAATACACCAGGGTTTTGAGACCGAAATCAATGAAGACAAGGCAAAGTTCTATTTAAGCATTAGTCTATGCGCCCTATCAAATGCACAGATGCAATTTGTTTTGTTCAACCGAATGTCAGGTAAAGAATTACAAAACACAGCAAGGGGTTTCCCACAGAAGGGGGTGTAGACTCAGTTTCCATAGAAGGATTTAACTCAGCATTCCAGAATACAAACAGGGGTAAATGGACAAGTCAAATTCAAGACATTCAATTGTATCTAAGGCACATGGAGGATTGTGACAGGTCTCAAACTAGAGATAGAAAGAATTTAAATACCAATTCCTGAATAACTCCCATCAATGGAGGAAAACACAGTTAACCTAGTTCTATTACAATTTCATAAGAAATAAGCATATTTACAGTGCATACCTAAAGTTTTTAAGCTTTTACAAGAGTCTTTTTTTCTCTCTGAATCCAATCCCCTTCTCTTCTCTTCTAGAATTCTTTTTCTCTCTCTGCCAACCAAGACTCTATCTCCTCAGATAAATGCAGAAGGCCTGCCTCTCTTCCCGACAACCCACTCTCTCAAAACATGGGTCCATTCCTTGGGTAATTGCAAGAGACATGCCTTTCTTCTTCCAACATCCCACATTCTCGTGAGATTCTTCAATTTCACTTTACCGAGGGATTCCACACCTCAAACTTGCAATTGATGGCAGAAGACATTAATTTTGCTCATCTCCAAATATTGAACACATAAAACCAAGCGACAACCCTAATATTTAATCCTTAGAATAATTATCCTTATTACCGTCAATTCATTTAATCAAAATGGTAATTGTTTAATCATCTTACATATGAATCTTATTTTCTTTTTTTTTTAATTTAATCCACTTACAACTTAGGACTTATTATTTCATTTAATCATTTATCTAGTTTATTATTTATTTACTATTTTTCGTATTAATTTTACCAATTATCAATAGTTACATCATTTATAATTAATAAACCACACATAATTCCATAACAATGTTTATTTAATTTAAGCTTTAATTTAACCTTATTTAAATGAAATATTAATCATGCATAAATTGACACTTAAATTGGATATACCCTAACTTACAGGATGATACCTGACCCCAAGTGAAGCCACAGGACATGACGACAACAGTCCCACTGATGGTGACGATAGGATACAACACTAGAAACTCATCCTCCTTGAGGATGTTGACTAAATAGGGAACCTCATGTTAACTCTCATCCACAATTCCATTGGCTAGGGCATGCTTAGACCTGGTAATTCAGGTGGAGTCGATGCCTGGTACCTGCATCCTACAACAAACAACAAGGTTGTGCATATATCCATATATAATCATGTAATCGTAGACACGATGAATGGAAATCGCAGTGTGGTAGGGTACTCGAACATGAGTAATGTGACACTATTTCGTTCATGTAAACACAACATTAATTAAACTACATCCATTACTAGTTATACATCATAATCATGATCGAATAACTCATTAACTTAGAGCAACATGAATCTATAATCATCAAATATGTCCATCATGATCAAGGAGAACATAAACCATAACATGCTAGTCCAAATATCTTGAAACTGTAAACATGCAATATAACACTATCATCTATACTAGAACTATCATAGAAAACATAAAAATAACATCTATCACAAGCAAAAGGCGAGGGGAATTACAGTTACGATTAAGGTTAGGGTTATGGTTACAATTATAATTATGATTTTAATTAGTGTTTGGATTAGGGTTGGAATTAGGGTTAGGGTTAGTATTATACTTAGGAAAATAATTAGGGTTGGAATTATAATCAAAATTAGGATAGGGTTAAGGTTAGATTATAACCATGATCAAAACCCTAATTATAATAACCCTAATTCTAACCCTAATTTTAAGCATGGTAGTAATTATGACCTAAATCAAAATTTCAATCATAACCCTTAATCTAACCCTACTTCTAATCTAACCTTGATACTTATCTTAACCGAAACCCTATTTCTAAATCTAACCCTAATTCTAACCATAGCCATAAGATCACACTTACCATTGTTTTATAAGACTAACACTATATCTAACCCTAAACAAAACCCTAATTCTAACATGAACACTAACCCTAACCCTAATTATAAAATAATATAATATATATTTTTAATTAATATTATAATTATAATAATATTATTATATGTTATATTATAATAATATATTTAATCTATATTATAATATTATATTATATAATTATATAATATAGTTGTAATTAGGCTTGCTGTTGTGGATGCTAGTAGCATACCTATATTTAAAAAATATATCTAAAGTACGCCGAGAGATTGTTAGACTTAGGGCATACAACTGAGAGGGGGGGTGAATCAGTTGTACGAAACTTTCTGTTATTTAAACACTTGAATATTCTTTAGTGATTAGCATAATATTAATCATGAACCATAAAGCATTAAATCAGAAGCAGAAACATATCAACACATATGACACCAAGATTTTGACGTGGAAAACCTGGTTAAGGGAAAAACCACGGGGTGATTAACCCAAGAAAGTATTCTCTATTAGAAGAATAGAAAGAACAAAATGGCACATGCCAATTAGGGCTCACTGCCCGAGCACACTACTCACAAGAGGCTCACTACCTACAAGAGACACACTATCTACAAAGGAATAAGTATCACCTTTATGAACTGGATAATAGCATCTTCAGCATGCTTGAATCAGTTCCATTTAAGCCCAATACTTCTGCTCTGCCTTTTGCACTTCTCTTCGCTACCACACACTCATCACCTCAAGACACACTTCAAAATGAAATCACAATCCCTTATTTATACAAGGCATCAACTTAAGAACACTCATCTAAGTCGATAAACACCTACAAGATCATCCGCAAGACATGTAATACATCCGGCCAGCCAGTCTCAAGAAGAACACCAATATTTGTGGTTATTCTTCAAATGCAAACTCTAACTTCAATGCAGACCATCAACATTAACTGGACATGATCCAATGATCATCATAACCTTCCCTGAATCACCAAAAACATCCACACTTCATCATCCTACTAGAATTCTTCTTTCCTTCATCTGCAGCTACAAGAACACAGTCTGTCATCACTGTCACAAATGAATAGGCACTTCTGGACCTTCAACCCATGAACTAATCTAGTTGATACTTCACAGGTATGTCCTCAACACTCCCTCAAATCCATAGAACGGGATAATGAAATACCGGATCTCACCGGACCTTTCTGTGGCCCTCTGTCATCTCTGAACACATGTCAGAACCGGTTCTACTTGAGCGACCATAACTTCTTCAGATCTTCATGCAAACCTCTAAAATCTTGACTAGAGCATTTCAAGACTTAAATCTACAAACGCTTTAAACCGCATCCTCTGATCCTCAACCTATTGAGGACTTTTACCTCCTTGTCATCACTGTTCTTCACTATTCCTGATTGAGACTTATTTTCTCAATATCCTCAGCACACAGCTCATCTAATCCTTCTCATTAATGAACATGAGTATGTTGACATCAATGATAACACCAGTTAGGCCCATACTTGCAACAATCTCCCCCTTTGTCATTGATGGCAACATATGATGTGAAAAACCATCAAGACAAGAACTTCTCCTTATTGTTACAACTCCCCCTAACAGCAACAACTATTCACATGTCTTCTCTCCCTTTGTTGCTCCCCTTTTGATCAACAACCACTTGTTTTTCACATGTCTTCTCTCCCCCTTTGACATCAATGGAAAAGGGCTCATACTTGTAACTTCACTACTTCATAACATACCAGCTGCTCCCCCTAAGTAGTAGCTCCCTTATCATCAATCTAGATCACAAGATATGACTGTGATATCCACCAGATTGATGCACATCAGTGCATCCTAGTCCATCACCGGAGGGGCAATAACCCCTAACTTCTCCCTGAGATACTCAAAAGAGTCCTTGGGAAGAGGTTTAGTAAAACTATTTGCAAGCTAATCCTTGGAGGGCACATACGCCAATCTGACTTCACCCTTGTTCACTTGCTTTCTCAGAAAGTGAAATTTGATAGATATATGCTTAGCCTTAGAATGCAACACCGGATTCTTAGAAATATTTATTGCACATGAATTATCACAGAAAATTGTGATAGGCTCCTCAAATTCTACTTGAATATCTCTTAGCATCTGCTTCATCCACAAAACTTGAGTGCAACTTCCTACTGCTGCAATGTATTCTGCTTTAGTTGTAGACAGGGATATTGCTCTTGTTTCTTGCTTAGCCAAGAAACAAACTTTTTTCCCAAAAAGAATGCTCCTCCACTTGTACTCTTCCTATCATCCACATCTCCTGCCCAATCTGCATCTGTATATGCATGAAGAGAAAAATTATGATCTCTAGGATACTATAGACCATACTCAACTGTTCCTTTTAGGTACCTAAATTTTTTTTTGATTGCCATGACATGAGATTCTCTGGGATTAGCCTAGAATCTCACCACAAGACCAACAACCTGCATTATATCTGGTCTAGTTTGAGTGAGATACAATAATCCTCCAATCATTGATCTGTACTTTGTCTAATCTGTCTTAGGAGAGTCATCATCTTTGCTCAACTTACATCCAGTTGCCATGGGAGTGTTCATTGGCTTTGAATCTTCCATTCTAAATTTCCTCAATAATTCTTTCACACATTTGGTCTGAGAGATAAAGATTCCTTTCTTTCTCTGAGTAATTTGCAGACCCAAGAAGAAATTCATTTCACCGAGCATTGACATTTCAAACTCACTTTTCATTTGATTTGCAAAGGTTTTACACATACTGTTTCTTCCTCCAAAGATGATATCATCAACAAATACTTCGACAATCAAGATGTTTTCATGATCAATTTTGAAATATAGGTTACTAGCAACAGTACCTTTATTGAAACCAATCTTCAAAAGATGTTTGTCCAGCCTTTCATACCATGCTCTTGCGGCTTGCTTTAGACCATATAGTGCCTTCTTTAATTTGCAAACCATATCACCATGCTCAGGTAACTGAAATCCATCCTCTTGTTCAATGTACACTTCTTCTTCTAAGTCACCATTCAAGAAAGTAGATTCGACATCCATCTGATACACTTTGAAATCTTTGAAGGTAGCAAATGCAAGAAATAGTCTGACTGCTTCAATTCTTGCCACTGGAGCAAAGGTTTCCTCAAAATCAATCCCTTCGATTTGAGAGTAGCCTTTGTAGACTAATCTGGCTTTATGTCTGATTACTTCACCAACTTCATTTAGTTTGTTTCGGAAGACCCATTTTGTTCCAATCACATTCTTGTTTCTAGGTCTAGAAACAAGATCCCAAGTGGGATTTTTCTCAATTTGTATCAACTCTTCCTCCATTGCTTTGGTCCAATTTTCATCATTGCAGGCTTCATTTATTGTCTTAGGTTCAATCTTTGAAATCAGACAACATTCATCTGAATTTTGAGCAATTTTCCTTCTAGTTTGCACACCTTTGCTTTTGTCACCTATGATCTAATCTTCAGAGTGGTTCAGTCTTACATACCTTGGAACTTTGGGAGTTTCTTGCACTTCTGCTTCTTGATCAAGCTCATTCAGACCTATCTCTTCTTCTTGATTTACCGGATCAGTCTGAATCTGACTTTCAGGAGAGGATTGAGCTCCTTGAACCAGAACACCATTCTGATCATCTTCATCATACTCATAAAACCTTGAGGGTTTCTCTATTCCCTCATCAACCTTCACATTTGTACTTTCTATCATCTTTCTTAGTCTCTTGTTGTAACACAGGTAAGCTTTGCTTTGAGTAGAGTAACCCAAGAATATTCTTTAATCACTTCTATCATCAAACTTGCCTAAATCTTCATCTCTTTTGATGTAACACTTGCTACCAAAGACTCTGAAATGTCTTACAATGGGAGTAATGCCAAACCAGAGTTCATAAGGGATCTTACCAGTATTGCTTCTGATTTGAACTCGATTAAGAGTATAGACTGCAGTGCTGACAGCTTCTCTCACATTGATCTAAGGAACATTTGCTTCCATCATCATAGTCCTAGATGCTTCTTGGATGGTCCGGTTCTTTCTCTCCACTACTCCATTCTACTGTGGAGTCCTCAGACCAGACAACTGTCTCTTAATTCCATGTTTCTCACATAATTCTATGAACTCACTGGATGTGAATTCTCCACCTCTAGCAAACCTCAGACATTTCAACTTTATTCCTGTTTCATTCTCTACCATAGCCTTGAATATTTTGAATTTCTCAAGAGCTTCTGATTTCTCCTTTAGAAAGGTTACCCACATCATCTGAGAATAGTCATCTATTAGCAGCATGAAGTATCTATCACCTTGAATACTTCTGGTTCTTTCCAGACCACAAAGATCAGTGTGAACTAAGTCCAATAGTCTGGTAGAGGACAGTTCCTTGCTTTTGAATGTGACTCTGCTCATCTTACCCAACTGACATTCCTTGCATAAGCTGTTATTAGGTTTCACTAATTTTGGAAGATCTCTTACAGCCTGAGTATTGCTTATCTTGATGATATTATCAAAATTCACATGACACATCCTTCTATGCCATAAACAACTCTGATCAACTTGAACAAATAAGCAGCTTTTACCAGTACCAACTAGGTGGAAGATATTACCTTTAGTTTGAGTACCGGATGCAATCTCTATTCTAGATCTTTCAAAGATTTTGCATTTTTCATCTTTGAATCAGAGATCATAGCCTTTGTCCACCAACTGTCCAACACTGAGAAGATTGTGCTTCAAACCTTCAACATATAGTACATTACCAGTTTTGTTTCTTCCATTAAAAGAAATAGTTCCTCTTCCTCTGATTCTACTAGCAGAATTATCACCAAACTTCACCACTCCTCCTTCATACCTTTCCAAATCTATGAACTTATTCTTGTCACCTGTCATGTGGTGAGAGCAACCACTGTCAATAACCCAATCATTCTTTTCTTCAACTTGGGCAGCTAGAGCTCTTTCTACAACTTTATGATTGATAGATACAGAGGATATTGGTTCTTCTTCCTTGATGGCAAAAAACACCCATTCACTTTCAGATTTGTTTCCTGTCTCTGAATCATCATCTGTTACTCCTTCATTATCATCTTCTTCATGAACATAGTAACAATTCTTTTGGAACCTTGATCTGTTAGGATTTGGCTATGAAAATCTTTTCAGGCATTTTGAAGCAAAATGACCAATCTTATTGTAGTTAAAACACTTAAAAGGCAATTTTCCTTCATGCTTACTAGATCCTCTTGGCAATCTCTTTGCAATGACAGCTTCAAGTTGAGCAGTTTCTACTTCTTCTTCCAGGTCTTTTCTTGCTTTTCCATACCATGACAAATAAGAATCACAGAGATGTCCTCAACACTTAGTTTTGGGGGGATCATCTCCAAATTTGGTCATTTCAAAAGCAGCTAGTTTGCCAGCCAATTGGTCTCTTGTGACAGTTGTATGGGCTCTAAATTCATCAATGGCAGCAACCTTGATTTTGTAAGAGGTAGCAAGGGATCTGAGAATCTTACCAACAATCTCATTTTCATCCAAGACTCCACCAGAATTTCTAATTCCACACACCAGCTCATTCACTCTTGGCATAAAAGTAATATTTTCATCATCTCTCATCTTCAATTTTTCAAATTTCCCTTTTAGGCTCTATAACCTTGCACATTTAACATACTCATCTCCTTCATGCAAAAGTTCTAGTTTAATCCAGATCTCATAGGCAGTTGGTAGGTCAATAACATTTGAGAGCTCTGAGTCAATTAATGCACTTAGAAGAGCCTCTTTGGTTCGTAGATTATTTTCAGCATCTGTGATTTCATTTAGGGTTGTCAAACCACTCTGTGGAGGTGCATACGCTTTTGTGACCATGGACCAGTACGCCTTTCCCATACACTGCAAGTGACATTTCATGCGACCTTTCCAAAGAGAGAAGTTGGTTCCATCAAACTTTGGACTATCCTTCTTGTATGACGACATCCTGGATCTCCTCAAGTGGTTAAGCTCCTTTTAGAGGAACTTAGCTCTAATACCAATTGTTAGACTTAGGGCATACAACTGAGAGGGGGGGTGAATCAGTTGTATGAAACTTTCTATTATTTAAACACTTGAATCTTCTTTAGTGATTAGCATAATATTAATCATGAACCATAAAGCATTAAATCAGAAGTAGAAACATATCAACACATATGACACCAAGATTTTGACATGGAAAACCTGGTTAAGGGAAAAACCATGAGGTGATTAACCCAAGAAAGTATTCTTTGTTAGAAGAATAGAAAGAACAAAATGGCACATGCCAATTAGGGCTCACTGCCTGAGCACACTGCTCACAAGAGGCTCACTACCTACAAGAGACACACTGTCTACAAAGGAATAAGTATCACCTTTATGAACTGGAGAATAGCATCTTCAGCATGCTTGAATCAGTTCCATTTAAGCCCAATACTTCTGCTCTGCCTTTCGCACTTCTCTTCGCTACCACACACTCATCACCTCAAGACACACTTCAAAATGAATTCAAAATCCCTTATTTATACAAGGCATCAACTTAGGAACACTCATCTAAGTCAGCAAACACCTACAAGATCATCCGCAAGACATGTAATACATCTGGTTGGCCATTCTCAAGAAGAACACCAATATCTGTGGTTATTCTTCAAATGTAAACTCTAACTTCAATGTGGACCACCAACATTAACTGGACATGATCCAACGATCATCATAACCTTCCCTGAATCACCAAAAACATCCGCACTTCATCATCCTACTAGAATTCTTCTTTCCTTCATCTGGAGCTACAAGAACACAGTCTGTCATCACTATCACAAATGAATAGGCACTTTCAGACCTTCAACCCACGAACTAATCTAGTTGATACTTCACAGGGATGTCCTCAACGCTCCCTCAGATCCGCAGAATGGGATAATGAAATACCAGATCTCACCGGACCTTTCTGTGGCCCTCTGTCATCTCTGAACACTTGCCAGAACCGGTTCTACTTGAGCGACCATAACTTCTTCAGATCTTCATGCAGACCTCTGAAATCTTGACTAGAGCATCTCAAGACTTAAATCTACAAACCCTTTAAACTGCATTCTCTGATCCTTAACCTATTGAGGACTTTTACCTTCTTGTCATCATTGTTCTTCACTGTTCCTGATTGAGACTTATTTTCTCAATATCCTTAGCACACAGCTCATCTAGTCCTCATTAATGCAACATGAGTATGTTGACATCAATGACAACAACGGTTAGGCCCATACTTGCAACAGAGATATCCTTCCCACACATAGGTGGAAATAGGTACCTCAAGAGGGATATCTCTTGACATACTTTAGATATATTTTTTAAATATAGTTATGCTAGTTGTACATTTGATCAGCACAAAAATTTATTGTAATGCTAATGTACCTAATTTTACATGTTAATTTTTATGCATTAAATTCATAAATGAAATACTATATCTTCTAGTAGATCCTCTATTTATATTCTCTACCATTTTATTAGAAATATATTTAACTATTGAAGACTGAAGTAACCATTAAACCTCGTATAGAACAAGTGCTTGTTTATCCATGTGTAATAGTTGATTTATGGAAAAAATAATAATTGAAAGTCAATTTATTAACCAACCCCACTACCAGCTTACCTAATGAAATGGAAATGGATCCTTTTATAGTCTACAATGTCGAGTGACCCATTTTTAGATCTACAGGTGGCTTATAACATATGAGACTACCACATGCTCCTAGTATGCAGGAGGTACTTTAGATATATTTTTTAAATATAGGAATGCTATTAGCATCTAGAGCAGAAAGCGTAATTCTAACTATATTATATATCTTATTGATAGATAAAACCATTTGGTATGGAGTAAGTGTTTAAAGACATCATTTGACATCATAAGACAAACATATAATATGCAGTATCCCAGTGCATGTACATTGCCACCCTAGTACTTGTACACATAAGAATAGTATTTGTCCACATAAATTGTTCATATCAGGGTTTTTTGATTTGAGTTCCATAAATAAGTCATGTTTTGTTTGGATCTCTTAGCCTTGTTTTAGGATCTTGCATTTTTAACCCCAAAATTACACTATTATGGTTCTAACTTTTCTTATTTAAAAGCCAAAATAATTTATATATTAAAAATTTTAGTAACTATTATAATAAGCTTGTAGTCTAAATATTTCCATAATTTGGGTGTATTTCTTTCCAATTGGTAATCTATTTGTTATTTTGTTGTGTGAATTTTTCCCAATACAATTGAATTACAAATAATTGAGGAGAGCATATCAAATTTTAAGATTTGAAGTGAGCTAAAGGGAAGTGTGAACATAAAACAAAATAATCACATATTTGTCTTATTATTATTATATTATTAATTTTTTTGGGGGTAAGTATTACTAGAGGGGTTAGTTCCGTATATTGATAAAGGAAAATAGTTACATAGTGAGCAAAATGGTATTAATTCCATCCGCCAATACATTAATGTGCTCAACTTGTTGAGCTGAGAAAAGATCTACAAAAACACTCACATAGTTTACAAAAGCAGTCATGTCACAATTCTCCAACCCTTCCATGAAAATATTCAAGGCTTTAGCCACATTCTTCTTTTTATTTACTACTGCCACATCAAATACTCTATAGATGAACCCACTTTTCAAATTGATGTTAATCTTTTGAATTGATTGCACATCATAAAGAAATTCATTTTTATCCAGAAATCCAACCAACCTTGAAGCTTGATGCATATAACTAGTAGCATGTGCCATATTAGTGTAGAAGCTCTCCATGAGGACACCATCATGAATATGAATTCTCTAGGCAACTTTCTAGCCAATAATGTTCTTGATCACACTTGTGACTCCATCATCCTCAATGTTAAAGAGTTTTCTCAATTGCTGGTCTACGCTCTCATTCTCACATATATAGCTCAACCTAAAATTTCATCTACCCACCATTGTTCTAAGTATGAGACTTCCTTCATATCGGCCTTCCAATTTATAACATCCAAACCGATCAATGTCGAAACACTACTACTACCTCAGAAATGGGAAGTCTTGACATGAAAATTAACATATATGCATACAAAGTCCCATTAGAATTCTCCATTATACCATATCCCATAGTGGCACCAAACCAATACCCTTCCCAAATTGTCACCCTACATCTCAAGACCAACTCCATCGATGAGTGTTAGATCAATTCTGGAAAGGACCAAGGGAATCCTGAAGTTGCTTCCTTTGCAGATATTGTGAAACAAGCCTTCACTTCCTACATATTCAAGGATGCCTTGGTGGATATTCTCTAGTAGTGGATCTTGTCAAATTGATTTTCATCTAATACTCTAAATTAGGTCTACTAAAACACCACTACGGGTACCTATTTGTCCTCCATGATTTTAACTTATCACTATTTTGCATTTTCCAATGGTCCAGCCAGCACAAACACTACTCCTTTTCATTCACCACAATCTTTGCCACCTCGGCCTACAAATTCGAGGAGTATCCAATCACTTCTATAGTTTCCTGAGTAACAGCAATATTAGCCAGTAGGTCCGCCACACTATTTGCTTCCTTATATAAATGGGAAATGGATAAATTGCCAAACTTCTCAAGACTCACAGATCTTATCCACCCAAACCTTCAACTTCCAATTTAAGATTTGTTTCTTGCACACAACATTAATACATAGATGAGAGTCTCCCTCTATGTCAACATATTTTATACCTTTTTCCTCACATAGCCATAAACCTTTAAGCTAAAGCTTCCAGTTCAACTTTATTGGAGGCAATACTGAATTTCCTAGATAGAGACCAAACACACTCACCATGCTCATTTTTATTATGCATCCTCCCCCCATTGGGCCATGATTGTCTTTTGCAGCACTGTCAAAATTCAACTTATATCTCCCCTTCGAAGGCTTTATCCATTTAGCCTCTTGTCTGCATTTAGGTTTACTTGTTATGTTTCCAATAGGGACTTTCAATCTTCACCATTTCCTCTACAAACCCTCATCCCACCTAGTGAAAATTTTATTCCTTCTTGTATTTTGGTTGGCCTTGGCCACCTCACAAATCCCTTCCTCGATTCTCATTATAATGTCTTCTACCTTCAAACTTTGTTCGTAGAAGATGCGTATGTTGCGCTCCTTCCAAAGGTGCCACACAACCATGGAAGGGGAAATTGTCTAGATGTCTCCCCAGGTGGCGGAGGCCCCCAACCTAGGCCAGCTATTTAAAAATTTCAATAGATCCTCCTGCATTGTAGAATACCACCTGATCAAAAGCATTAGCCAATCCCAACATTGGGATGCCACACTGCAGTTAAGTAGAAGATGGTTGGAAGAATCCTCATCATTTTTGTACATGGGGCAAATTCTTGGCCCCTCAATCTTGATTGACCATAGCCTATCTCCTGTCAAGATTCTCTTGTGTAGTGTCATCCATAAAAATGCCCCTGCCTTTGGTAAAATGCAATGGATCCAACACAAACTCTTCGGCCACCCAACAATCTTCTTCTACACACTCTGAATTTTGTATCCCAATCTCACCGAGAGGTTTCTAGATTTTGAACCAGTCCAAATAATTTCATCATTTTAGTTCAAAGAAAGGTTCGTCTTCATTGAAGGATTCATTCAATAGCTCATTTTGCCTCCAATGGAATCGAGGTATTATCAGAGGATTTCCATTTATAAGCTTCACCAATTCCATCATACAATCTCTCTACATAATCTACCAAATTATCTCCCATTCCCCAAAGACTAAAACAATCCACTCTTGTGATTCAAGAAGACTATAAATGGGGACTTTCCCATTCCATGAATCAAACCAAAATTTTTCTCTCCTTCCATTTCTTTTCTTCCAAGTAAGATGTTTCATTATTACTGGTCTACAATCCAATATGAATTTCCAAATGGCAAACCCACCATAGGAGTTAGCCACCATCAGGATTCTACAAGGATATTCTTCATCAAGGTATTTCTTTTGTAAAAAATTTCACCACAATTTACTTGAATCCATATACATTTTCTAAACTAGCTTGGCACCCAACGCCAAGTTCTACGAATTCATCTTCCTTAGTCCTACTTAGCCACAAACTTTTGGTGAACATATGGTTTCCTAATTAATAAAAGGGATTCTTTTGAGATCCTTAGAACCATCCTAGAGAAATTTCTTGAGATAGCTTTCTAGTCATGTGATAGCTTTATTAGTCATATTGAAATAGGACATCATATATATTGGTACAGTCAAGAGCACCCACTTGATCATCAATATCCTTCCTACCAGAGAGCCATTTGTTCTTCCAGGCCATCGATTTGTTTCTATAGTTACCCAAGACCTCTTCCCAATGTGTAGATCTGTAAGCTCCAGTAAAAAGAGGGATTTCCAAATATTTGGAGAGCAATTTCCCAATCACGAACTCGAGCACCTTAGAAATCTTTCTTTGTATTACTTTCTTAATGTTAAAAAAATATATCTCTGACTTATACTTGTTCAATATTTGCCTCGAAACAGATGAGTATCTATAAATAGCATCCCTTATTACCTTTGCTTCCCTCAAGGTAGCTTCCCTAAATAGGATTATATCATCTGCAAACTAGATGTGTGACATAGGATCAATCCCATCTTCCACCACGATGTCTTTCCATAGCCTTCTTCTCTTAATTAGTTGAAGTGCCTCCCCATTACTTCAACTATTATGGCAAAAGGAAAAGGGGATAAAGGATCTCCTTGCCTCAAACCATTGCTAGCCTTAAAGAAACCACACATGGAACCATTGACAAGCACATAGTATCGAGGAAAGGATATACGAGCATGAATAATATCCAACCATTTCTCACTGAAACTAAAATTTCTCATAATAGCTAGTCACAAATCCCAATGCACCCTATCATAGGCCTTACTAACATCCAATTTGATTAACATACCTCTTATATTTTCTGTTGAAATTATATGTAAAGTCTCTGTAGTCACAATGATGCTATCGATGATCTCTCTCCCCAGTGTAAATCTATGTTTCTCCTTCAAAATGATCTTTCCTAGAGTAATATTCAATCTATTGGTGAGTGATTTAGCCACAACCTTATAGATAGTATTACATAAGGTGATTGGCTAAAAGTCAATAAAGGTGGTGCAATCGGGTTTCTTTAGAATTAATGCAATGGTCATGTTGTTTAGATCCTTGACAAATTGTCTC
Organism: Cunninghamia lanceolata; assembly: GCA_027924645.1. Lineage (NCBI taxonomy): Eukaryota > Viridiplantae > Streptophyta > Pinopsida > Cupressales > Cupressaceae > Cunninghamia > Cunninghamia lanceolata. The sequence continues at coordinate 1,658,970 of BSBN01001326.1, forward strand.
TTCTTCCTTGCACCTTTAGCCAAGCACCACACATCATGTCCCATAAATCTCCAATAGGATTGATAAAATTTGGCTAGGAATCCGTCGGACCTTGGAGTCTTCTCTGGAGCGAGTTGGAAGGTCACCACTTTTATCTCTTCTAAAGTGAAAGATTCATTAAACATTATTTTATCCTCCTCTCCAATACATTCAGGAATGCGTGTCAAAATTGAGTCATCCCAGTTTCTATTAGTATCATGAAACACACCCCGCAACATCTAAAAATAACATATCACTTCCTTTTCAATAGACTCCTAATCACTGACCTGTGTACCACCAAGAAGCATGGTTATTACTATTCTATTCTTGTCTCTTTGTCCTTTTGCAAATGCATGGAAGAAATTGGTATTTGCATCCCCATCTTTGAGCCATACTTGATGCAGAGGCATCCAGACTAAAACCTTGACATACAACATGTATGTCCGCAACCCTTCATCATCATCATCATATTTCCCTTAACACTGTCAGCATCATCATATTTTCTCTGCCGACCGATATCCTCCTGCAGACAAGCCTTCGACCTTTCGCCTGTCAGCAGCATCATCATATTCGACTATCGGCAGCATCATCACATTCGGCAAGCGCAAACATCCTCCTGATGTTCACTGTTCATCTTACCGCCAAACGCTTTCTTCATCATCATGATGTTCAACATCATGTTCATCAGCAGGATATAAAATATCCGGTCCCCTCCATATATCCTGATGATGATACTCAACTTCACGCACCTTTCCTTCGATGCTTACGTCACCCTGATATCCTGATGACGATTATCTTGATGACGATGACATCACATGCAGTTCCTTCAATATCCTGCTGTCGGCCAAACTTAACATTATCGGCCCGCGATGGTTTTATCAACCCGATCTTCTACCTTATGCCGATACGCTCCTCCTCGGCAACACCTGATGATGATCACCCCAATGCACATTCACCTTATGCAAACTACTGCATCATGCTCATTTCCACCTACTCGGATGACGCCCGAAGTAACTGCAGGATATACACAGAAATATCCTGATGATGCCGTTGTGACGAATTCTCTGACCTTAGCAAATTTCGATCCGCCGAACCTCCTGAGGTGACTCGATCTGCTTCCTGGACAACTTTCCAGACTCGAACTACCAGCACGACCTAGCACATACCCATGCTAGGGTTCTCAACACCTTTCGACTGCGATCCTGCAAACATACATGTGAACACACAGAAAATGCAAACTAAATCCTAAACTACTATACATAGCCATTCCACCGATTCGACGAATCAACCGGTGGAATGGATCCACGAATCCATGAAACCACCAGAACAGCTACACGATTAAACAATGGAATTCAATAAAGAATAAACACAAATAGGATCTCTTTATTTGATTTCAAAAGATGCAGTTACAATACTCTGTCTCTCCTCTTCAATGCAATACTATGTCTAAAACCAACCGATCCTAATGCATAAATAGGATCTCCTACGAGTACTACCACTCGATTCCCAGCGGCTGGGAGCTTCCAAGCGGCTGGGAGGATCCAACCGAACATACAGCATAACAGCTGTCCTAACAACCTAGCTAAAAATAGTAAAGTATGGTCAACATGACCTTATTACATGCATTGGTCTTATATGACCTTCTTGGAAACATTAACCAGACCTATAACAAACTAACTGCCTCATGGAGGCTAGCTGTCAGGTAGGTGCTCCTGCACCATACTCCCCAACAGAAAAGAACTCATGTCCCATGAGTTTGGTTGTGGAAGTCCTCCACCTTTACACTTTGCCTTTGCAGTGTCTTGACCTGTTCCAGCTTTATCCTCTGCTATCTCTCGTCTGCTCCAAGACTTCTGAACTGTAACTTGCTTTCTTGCAAGTAAATCCTCATGCCTGTCAATGTAGGCCCTTCTCTCACATACCTTGTGTTTGTCAGGTTGTCTGACTAGAACCTCTGTCTGAACTGCCCCTTGAACTTCTGCAATGTTCAACTCTATCTTTCTTTCAACCTTTATAGGACAAACAATAGTCCCAACTATGACAACATCCTTGTCATTCCTCTCAACTGGTTGCTGTTTGCAAACCTGTTGCTGAACCTGCTGCTGACCTCTGTCAGTCAAAACTGAAACTGTCTTCAAACTGTTGTCCTTAACAACTTCTTTCCCTGCAATGTCCTCAACTGCCTTTATGCCTGCTGCTATAGGCTTCTGCACAAATTCCTTCTTTCCCACTAAAATGATTTTTGCTGCCTCCTGTGCTGTAGCATCTTCCTGCAATGGCATCAACATAATAGTCTTCCCATCTTTCTTGATGGTGTAGGTATTAGCATACCCATCATACAGTACCCTCCTATCAAATTGCCATGGTCTACCCAACAGTAGGTGACAACATTCCATGGGCAAAATGTCACACAAAACTCTATCCTGATATGCTCCAATCTGAAAATCCACATATGCCTGTTCATAGACAAAAAGTGATTGACTATCACTCACCCAAGATGCCTTGTAAGGGTGTTGGTGTGGAATCCTTTCCAAATGCAGTTTATCCACCATTTCCTGAGATACCATGTTGTCTGTTGAACCAGTATCAATGACAACCTTACATACTTTACCTTTGCTCTTGCATGTGGTCTTGAAAAGAGCTCTTCTTTGCATCATATCCTTTGATGCCTGCAAACTAGTTCTCCTAAGCATCAATGCTTCTCCTTCCTCAGAATATCCATAATTGTCAGGAACTCTATCTCCTTGATAAGTGTTTTGTACACTTTGCTCTACTTTCTCTTCTTGCACAAGTTGTACTTCCTTGTCATTCGTTCTATCATTTCTGGATGATGAACCTTTGCTTTCTGGACATTTGAAAAATGGATGACCAAACTCACCACAGGTGTAACACTTTCTTGAAAATGTAGTAGAACCTCTACCACTTCCAAATCTGCCTCTATTACCTTTCCATCCACCTCTGAAATCAGACTGTCCCTGTCCTTTACCAGTGTCTTCTTGACCCTCATTGGTTTGCCTTGTTGTAGGGGCTAATCCTCTTCCCCTCATATTGCTGCCTCTTCCTCTCATGGACTTATCTTGTCTCCTATTCATCTTTTCTTCAATCCTGATTGCCATTTGGTAACAATCCTCCACACTCTTAGGGTTAGCTAAAACTAACTCATCCTGTATGTTCAATCTCAAACCAGCCAAGTACCTAGCCACCTTTTCTACCTCATTCTCATGATGACCAGATCTCATACTCAACTTATAAAACTCCTCAGTATATGCCTTCACATCCATTTCCTTCTGCCTTAAAAATTGCAGCTTCTTAAACATCTGAATCTCATAATCCTTAGGCAAGAATTTACCTTTTATCCTTGCTACCATTTTATCCCATGAAGTGATCTTTGACCTTCCTTGTTTCCTTCTCTCGGATTGTACATAATCCCACCATACCAAAGCATGACCTCCTAACTTGGTCTTTGCAATCTTTACCTTCTGATCCTCAGCAACATCTTCACATTCAAAGTGATTATCAAGTGCAGCAATCCAATCCAGTAACTCATCTTCATTCAAACTTCCATTATACTTGGAAACATCAACCTTTACCTTAGGTTTATCACTCTGTACTACCTTTAACAGTTTTGCAAATCTCTGGTCTTCAGCATCCAGATCTTCATCTACCTCTTCATACTCTTCAACAGCATCTCCATCTTCTTCTGATTCATTGTCGTCCACTTCCCTCTTTTTGTTCTTCTCCAAGGCTACACGCCTAGCTTGAAGTGCTTCAGCAAGCTCCTTCATCTTCCTCATCTCTCTGGCATGTTTTTCCTTCATCTCCTGCAATTCCCTTGCAGTACCATTACCTTTCGGAGGCATTTTGTCAACCTCTCACTCCTCTACCTCTGTCCTTTCCAGTGACAGAATCAACTCTACCTCTGCCCTTTCGGTGATAGAATCAACACACAACAGCCCAGACCTTTTGCTGAGCTCTGATACCACTATGATGCAGAGGCATCCAGACTAAAACCTTGACATACAGCATGTATGTCCGCAACCCTTCATCATCATCATCATATTTCCCTTAACACTGTCAGCATCATCATATTTTCTCTGCCGACCGATATCCTCTTGCAGACAAGCCTTCGACCTTTCGCCTGTCAGCAGCATCATCATATTCGACTATCGGCAGCATCATCACATTCGGCAAGCGCAAACATCCTCCTGACGTTCACTGTTCATCTTACCGCCAAACGCTTTCTTCATCATCATGATGTTCAACATCATGTTCATCAGCAGGATATAAAATATCCGGTCCCCTCCATATATCCTGATGATGATACTCAACTTCACGCACCTTTCCTTCGATGCTTACGTCACCCCGATATCCTGATGACGATGACGTCACATGCAGTTCCTTCAATATCCTGCTGTCGGCCAAACTTAACATTATCGGCCCGCGATGGTTTTATCAACCCGATCTTCTACCTTATGCCGATACGCTCCTCCTCGGCAACACCTGATGATGATCACCCCAATGCACATTCACCTTATGCAAACTACTGCATCATGCTCATCTCCACCTACTCGGATGACGCCCGAAGTAACTGCAGGATATACACAGAAATATCCTGATGATGCCGTTGTGACGAATTCTCTGACCTTAGCGAATTTCGATCCGCCGAACCTCCTGAGGTGACCCGATCTGCTTCCTGGACAACTTTCTAGACTTGAACTACCAGCACGACCTAGCACATACCCATGCTAGGGTTCTCAACACCTTTCGACTGCGATCCTGCAAACATACATGTGAACACACAGAAAATGCAAACTAAATACTAAACTACTGTACATAGCCATTCCACCGATTCGACGAATCAACCGGTGGAATGGATCCACGAATCCATGAAACCACCAGAACAGCTACACGATTAAACAATGGAATTCAACAGAGAATAAACACAAACAGGATCTCTTTATTTGATTTCAAAAGATGCAGTTACAATACTCTGTCTCTCCTCTTCAATGCAATACTATGTCTAAAACCAACTGATCCTAATGCATAAATAGGATCTCCTACGAGTACTACCACTCGATTCCCAGCGGCTGGGAGCTTCCAAGCGGCTGGGAGGATCCAACCGAACATACAGCATAACAGCTGTCCTAACAACCTAGCTAAAAATAGTAAAGTATGGTCAACATGACCTTATTACATGCATTGGTCTTATACGACCTTCTTGGAAACATTAACCAGACCTATAACAAACTAACTGCCTCATGGAGGCCAGCTGTCAGGTAGGTGCTCCTGCACCAATACTTCCCTCACCTTATCCCTCCAAAAGACTTCTTCTCTTGCTAGGATTTTTGTATGCCATTCTTTTTACATCTTTTCTCTGACAAAGTCCTCCCCAAACATTCCCAGCCTAATGACTTTCTCATTAAGGATCTCTAACTCCTTCTCCACTTTTTATTTCTCTACGAAAATATTTTTGAAGCATTCCTTATTGTAAATCTTTAAATTTTTCTTGATATAACTTAATCTCTTCATAAAACAATAGCTAACAGTACCTTTAAAGATAATGCTTTCCTTCCACCAATCTTCAAGTTTGTTTAGAAGATCTACATTCTGCCACCACATGTTTTCAAATTTAAAGTAGCCCTTCGAGGGTCTCTCACTCAATCTAACATCCAATTGAACAAGAAAGTGATCTGAGATAGAGAGGGGGAGGATACTTGATTCACAATTATAGATGTCACCCAGCTAATCATAACCCCCCAAAAAATGGGTCTAGTCTCTCTGAGATATTTGTGAATCCTTCTCTATGATTAGTCCATGTGAACCTACTATTCTTTGGGATGCAATCAACCACCTCAGCTTCACTAATGAAATTCTTGAAATCCATCATTACCCTATTGATTTTATTTAATCCTTCACTCTTCTCTTTCAAGTCCAAGATGGTGTTGAAGTCCCCTCCAAGTATGATTTTGTCGATGTTAAGGAGATTGATTTTGGAAGCTATGTTGTTGCAGACTTGTGCTTTATCCTCTATTTTAATGGGCTCATACACATTGAAAAGAGTGAATTCCAAATTTACCAACAAACATTTGATGGTGCACCACATCAAATTCTAATTTGTCTTCATAAAGTTGATCTCCATGCTATTGGGGGACCATAGAATTCCCAAGCCCCCCATTGTACCAGAGGCATCTTGAAAGAAGCTTGACCAAGTCTTGTAGTATTTTAAGAATTTGATACCATCTTCCTTGCAAATGTTAGTCTACTACATAAGAACTATATCAATTGACATTTTTTCCAAGTGGCACTTAACCAAGTGTTGTTTGTTAGGGCTGCTAGGCCCCTGACATTCCATGTCAAGATCCTTATTGCCCTCCACAAGAGGGTGCAACTCTCTTAGATTTAATAAGAAAATCCCTGATATTCTTTAGACCCATCTCAGTAGCATTGTTCTCCCTCCTTTGTTTGTTGGTCTTTATCCCCCTTCCCTTACGAGTTCTTCCTAAAATTTTTGCAGCAAGCTGGCTGATGCATCGCTGATCAACCTCCCCTAACTCATCATCTTCAGAGAAACCATCCTCTATGGCAAAGTCCTCCAAAGTCTCATTGCCATCTAAATTGTCACCTTCTATCTCTGACAACTCTACTTCTCCAATTCTCCTACCATCCAAATTTCTCTTTTCATTCTTTTCAAAAACTTCCACCTCATCTATCATCTTGGGTGATTTGGTTGAGATTCAAGACAAGACAATCTTCTCCATTTTAATAGGTCCACTCATTCTGTCACCTTTTTTCGAATCTATACCCTCTATCACCAAGCACTCACCGCCTCCATTCTGATTCAAATTTCCACTGGGTTCCAAAGTAGAAGGAAGTGAAAAAGACTTATTACCCCTCTCAAAATTTATGATCGAAGTAGTCACATGATTCTTCTCTTTCTCGGGAAGAGGCCCCTTGGTCTTCTAAGTTTGATTTCTTTGTATCCATACATTCCTTGTATTTGTTTTGATTCTACAATTTTCTTCCTTACGATCCCTTTTTCTACATCTAAGACAAAACATCTTATCCTCCTCAATCTCAATCTTCTATAACTAGTGGACTCCATCTACATCGAATTGGATTTCATCTGGAGTTTTTTTAACTGCAACAATTTTAAGGTGGGCATACAAATATGAGTCCCCATCAATAATATTTTCATCTATGTCTACCAATATTCCCAAAGTTCTCCCAATTTTTTCAATACAATCATCTGACCAGTAATCAATCGGCATATTATACATCCTAATCCAAATAGGCTGATCATATGGATCAAGTTTTAAGGGATTGAAATTGGAATACCATTTCTGTAAGTAAAGTGGCTTGTCCTCCATCATCTAGAGACCTCCTTGAAGAATCTTCTCCCTATCTTCGGTGGAGATAAATATCACCACAAAGAACGCCTTAGGCAAGAATTTCACAGTTTTTTGAGACTCCTACTTCTCTGAGATCTAAGCCTTAATTTTCTCTTAGGTAACTCGTGAACCAATGAAACGGTAGATGATCATGAACTCTTCCAACATTTCCAAGTCTTCTTTTTCTTCCTTTGAAAAATCAATTGTAACCCTTTCTTGGTGGTCATCCTTAGAGAAGAGGGGCAAGTCCACAATTTTCATTTGTGATGCATCCTCTAATCTAGCTACCTGATTTGTCGATTTCACAATTTTGTGCTCCTGCTCCTCCATTTCTTTATAATATAATATAATATTATATTATATTATTATATTATATTATATTATTACATTATTATATTATATTATTATATTTTTTTTGCTTCGTAAGAGTCAAGTTTATATTATTATGAGAATTTATCCTGGCCCATACTAGAGGAGATCACAACAGAGGGATCTCATCCTCATGGAAAGAAGATTACATCTGATTTATTCAACCATGGTCATGGAAGACCATTTAAATCTCAACCTACTAGTTCTTGATGCCACTATTAGAAACCAAAACTACACCAGATTAAACTATGCTAAAGAAAATGGGATGTCAAACCATCCTACCCATTAATGAACCCTAAAAAAAAGGAATTAGACACCTATGAGAACCATACCAAGTTATATACCTATATCCTGACAATTACTACAACTCTTAAGAACCTTCAATTATGCTTCCAGATTCACCAACTAAGTGACTACAATTTATTCTTAATTTCCTCCAATATGAGGATGGAATCTTCCCTTTTCTACATTGCATTTCTCTCCTTACCCTTCCCAATATTTGGTTCTTCTAAACCAAATTTGGAGTGAGACCGCAGTAGCATACTATTGCAAACATCCACACATTTGTTGGCACTCCTTTTTTTATTCAACTACTTGCCATTTGTTTTCACCATATCCATCATTTGAATCCTTAAGATCTTGAGATGGACCATGGGAGAGGGATCTCTTAGCCCCAGAGGAGTGAGGTCCCACATCAAATATAGTCGAACATGTAGGTTGTTTAGATGATGGAGCAGCGGTGACCAAAGAAGAGGGGCATATTACTTCGCTACCTACAACACGACCTAAATAGCCAAAGTCACTCAAATGAGGCAAATGTTGTTCACCCTTTGATTCTAAAGGAAGCTTGTCACTCTTCAAGTAGCTTGAATCACCCAGTTGGAGTAATTTCTAAATTACCTTTGGCTCAGAAGGAAACTTATTGACTGAATCTACATTTTTCTTCCTAGAGTCCAACTTTGAAGGAGAGATATTATGTTTGGGAGAATTCATAATAGAATAATGTTTGGGGGAAGAGTCCTTCCACCAAGAGGCCTTCTGATTTGGCTCAGATTTGATAGCAGGGAAGTTAGCAGCAATGTGCCTAGTATGATAACATATCCTACACCTAGAAATTAAGCCTTCATAATCCAAAGGTTGATTCCAACTTTCTCCATTGCCCCTCAAGACAATTTCTACTGTAGGATCCTTGGAGATATCTAGTTCCACCAAAATCCTGGCATAGGTTGTGTGGATAAAATTTCTTGAGTTGTCATTCGTATACACAAAATTTTCCAAAGAGTTTCCAATTGTGGCAAGACAAGATTTGAACTAGTACTAAAGGGGAAGGTTTGGGAGATGAACCCAAATAGGAGAAACTAAGAAAGACTCAGTACATGGATCAAAAGGATGAGTGCAAGATCATGATGGGCCAAACAGTGGCAATGGAGAAAAAACTTGTTGGATGAAAAAGTGCAAACATTTAGACTAATATTTAGATTTGGAAGGAAAGGGTGTTAATATTTCTAGCTCAAATATGGATTCCCTCCAAGAATGCCTTGGGATTACCTCATATTTAGGTAATTGGGAGTCCCATAACTTGCCAAAGAAATTGTTGTGATGTTCACAACACGCCCTATTTTACCTCTTAGCAAAATGAGGACCCCTACCATGGATGTTGCTTTTGGTTTGCTGTGTGGTCTTTCTTGCTGGTAAAGGGAAAAGGGGGTAAGTAATACAAACCATGTTGAAAATTGAAAAGATCTAGCATTAAGTACAAGGCAAGAGTAGGGGTGAATTCGTTGTGATAAATGAGTTAAGGTTGTTTTTTGAACCAATAAGAAATTCCCAATATTCTGCGAGATATGTATTTTTTGGTAAAATGCATCATTTTTGGGGTTTGTTTGTCATATACAAAGTCATTTGTATGTGAGGTCTTTGTATAAGTCATGGTGAATACAATCAGGTTTTGTATTCTGATAATTTGCATGCATATGCTCAATGTTGGTATCCTTTGTATGCAAGTCGGACCCGATAGGTTTCAAAGGTTGAATAAATAAAGTTGCCAGATCCACGTTGTATGTGGGTTTGTATGTATGATCAATTAAGTGAAAATGAATATACAAGGTGATATACATACACAGACCTGAGGGCAGTTTACAATGTGGTTTATTAAGGTGAGGAAAGGTATTTCACGCAGTTTGTATGTTGGTATGTTTTCAGCTTTGCGTCTTTAAGGATACATACAATTACGGATTTCAAAATTTATTCAAATCTGATGTAAGCAGTGCATTATTTTCTAACTCATTTTGGAAAAGTATGCATTCACTTAATATACATGCACGGACCTGAAAAGATTATGCAATACAGTTAATAAAAGTCAAAAGTCTAATATGGTTGTATAAAATTTTGCATGTATGAGGGATTGTATCTAGGTGCAGATACAATTATTATTGCTTCAAAAAGATACAAGTGGGTAAGTAGAGTGGGGCCCACGATTGTATCTCATGGTTGTATGTTGTATATACAAAGGGACATACAAAGGGAGATACAAAAGAAAGATACAAGAGATGAAAAGGTAAAACTCGACGTGGAGTTCAAAAGGGGATGAAATACAATGTATGAAAGATTGTATACATACAATCCTGATATTCAAAAAGGTAAAAGTGCATTGTAGGGAAATATAAAGTGAGGAGTGTGTGTATGTTACATTTGTAAAATGGTTTGTCTATATTTGATATACATTGTGACATACAAACGGAAGATACAAAGTTGAACATAACATAAAAGGTAACATTGTCTATAACTCGTTGCATATGTAGACCTGTTTATTAAAGACATATAAAGCGATACACAAAAAATGATATACAAAGTGACATACAAAAAAATGATATGTATGCAAAGGGCAGACTAATGGATACAATGTTCAAAATAGAAGGTTAAAGTACAAAGCCAAGGCCGTATGTGCATTGAATGTAGCATTTAATGCAGAAATAACATCGAAAGGATGAATTTTAACATGTTAGGGTAAATAAAGGTTGTTTTCCTTTAGAATTACATCGTGAAAATTAAAATTGCAGAGAAGGAGAATTATTGCATAGATTAAACAGAAAGTTCATTGCTGAATGAAATTTTAGAATGGGAACTGCTCAGAAAAATGGTAAAGTGGGTCAACACTTGTAAGGTTGAGATGTCATGAATACAAGTATTTATCTTGAATGCTTCTATAGTTCAGTTAATTAAAAATACAAAATGATTATCAGTAATTTCATTTTAAAATGGAAGAAAGTGACAAATTATTGTATTTGATTAAGGAAATTAGTTGATTTGTGTTAAGTAATACAAAATTTGAAGTAGGAAAAGACAAAAGGGTTAGGGTAAATGTAAAATGTAAGAAATTCATAGTAAAACCCTAGGTAAATGAAGTAAAAACAGGAAGTAAATATGCAATTTTTTCACAGGATGGCCCCGAAACAAAAGAAAGTAGATCCAGGGGGTGAAGAAAAAATAAAGAAAGAAATAAAGCCATGAAAGGAAACAAAAAAGGAAGAACTGTTGATGCACAGAGGATATTCAAGTTCCTTACTTGGCACAAGCAGAGTTGGCACTGATACGAATGTAGGGTCATATGATGCAGAGGGTATTCTTCAGAAGATCACAGTGATAGATGCTACCCCTGACATGAAGTGCATTTGGGATAGTGGATTATACAAGGCTGCAGGATTTGGTTCTGGAATGCATATACAAATATGATGTAAATACCAGAAAGGTAATACATGAAAACCAGGTGATTGTAGATTTGACTACAGAGGGGATAGCAAGGACATTTGGTTTGGAAATTCAAGAGAAAATGGTGGATATAGATATAGACCAATACACATAATACTTTAATAGTAATGAAAGAGAATGCAAGAGTAAAATATTCTATAGTGGGTACAATGCAGAAAACAAACCTAAGGTTGTAGCAAGAGTGCCCAGGAATCTTCACAGGATAGACTATAAAGAGGAGATATATTTAATGATTACCATGCTGAGTAGACTAGTAGGGTTGAGAGATGCAACAAAATGTGAACCCTAGATGTTCATTGTTATTCAATTTATGAGGGAAGCAAAAAATGAAGATGGACAAATTCATTGGGCCAAGACTACTAGTATGGCCATATAGAAGTAGGTTATGTTGAGAAAATAAAAGATGATACCTTTTTATTTGTCGGCATATGTCTTATATTCATGTGCATCAATGATTCAGCCATACATAATTGGAATTGACAGAGTTGGGACCATGGGGAATGGCCCAGATCAGAAATTAGTCTATGACCATTATCCAGATTTGCAGGAGGATAATGCATTGAGGAAGTATGCCTTGGTAAATGATGTATTTTATACTTACATGGTAAGAGTTTTAAAGGGAGAAAAAGATAAAATATTATCTGAGGATGCAGAGAACACTATTGGATTGCATAGTTCTTGTAATATACAATTCCAAAACTTTACATATATTAGAACTAAGGGTTTTGAGGGAAAGCCATTCATGCTGCCCAAATATCCATCAAATAAGCTGATTGTATTGCAATTTTCAAGACAAAACATGAATGCTTTCAGGATGTATAAGAAGTGGAACAGAGGAAATATTAAACTTCCTTGGTCAAATGGAAGATATTTTTGCTATAGTGAGGAGGTGGCTGGATGTTCAAAAAGAGAATTGATATATTATGACTTTGAGGAATTTGAATTAGCAAGACATTTTGATCCATTTCGCAGAATCCAGAGAACCATTGATCCTAAGTCCAAGCATCAAATGCATATTGAAGACTACTGGTCAGACTACAAAAATGATAAAGAAGTGAGGAAAAGAGCTCATAAAAGGCTGACAGTAGAACAGATGAGGACCATGGGAGAAATCTATGTACCTCCAGAGGTTGAGGATGATGATAAATTGTTACATCATAGTTATGAGAGTGCAAGGCTTGCTCCAATTGGTGATCCTGATTGGACACAGCCATGGAATACGTCATTGGATACATTATCCAAACTAGTTATTTTATTTTCCAAAACATGGTTGAAAGATAGAATAGAAGAACTCACAGCTAAGGGGATTGAACCCACATTTAAAAAGAAAGGTAAGAAGAGGGTGAGCGAGCATCAAGATGAGCTCCAATGTTTTTATGAGAAGAAGAGAAGGGTTGTAGAAGCAAAGATCATTGAAAAAGACAAGAATGCAACCCTAATGGATCTATATGCCTTAGGGGTGACAGTGGTAGTATCTTCAGGAACATTTATGGAGGTAGAGTCATCTAGCCATTACATCAGTGCAGAGTATACCCAAGTTGTTAAGAGGTCAACAGGACAGAAAATCATGAGAGTTGTAGCAATTGAAACCCCAAAAGGACAAACACCAATGCAAGGTGTTGTTATAGGTGCTCAACAAGTAGAGGCTAAGATGAGTGGCATATCTAGTGAGGCCACACCAGAAGAGAAAAGGCAAAAATATGTAAAGGTTAAGAAAGAATTGGCTGAAGAGAAGCTACAAGGGTCAAGATTGCATGAAGCCAAACAAGTAAGTGAGACTGTCAATGTAGAGGATGACAGTAGTGATAGTGGAGTTAGGGAGTTAGATCCTAGTGAAAGAGAAGAAATTGGGAAAGATGAAGAAGAATTAAGTGAATACTCTAGTTCACAAGAAGGGAATGATACTTAAGGATATATGGAGATAGAACAAAGTTAGGGATCAACAGAGGAAAATGTATAGGATAAAGTAGAGGCAGTAGATCCTTTTCAGACATTAGTGTCACCTGAAATCATTAAAGAAGTGCAAGATGTAGCACAACAAATAGAGGATTCTGAAAAAGAGGACACACCTAAAAAGGTTGTGAAAGAAAAACTAGTCCAAATTGCTGGAGAAATAGAGATTAATGTTTTTAGTGTTGATGTCTTGAATATACTGAATATGTACAGTGAACCTAGTGAGAAAGAAGAAAACATAGAAGAGGTAAAGAATACAGAAAATAAACCTGAGAATGAAAAAGATACAAGGAAACCTAATGAAATCACAGGTTCACCTTCACAGATGGAACAAACAAATAAACCTAAAAAAGTGCAAGAATAAGTTGAACTAGGAAAAGAAATAGGGGAAACATTAGGTAATATTAAAGAGGACTCAGGTAAAACAGAAAATGTTTCTAAGGATGATATTGAACATAAGGAGCAAAAAGAGAGTATGGACATAGAGAATGTAGAACAAGATAATAAAGAAAAAGAAGAACAGAAGGAGTCTATAGGAAAAGAGAATATAGAAGATGAGGAAGGAGGAGACACTAAAATAGAAGATGATAATAATGAGGGAGAATCAACAAAGCAAGATGATCCATTGATTCTAGAACAAGGCCCTCAACCTTAGCCTCCTCAACAACAACAAGAGAAACACATGGAATAGATAGAAATGGAAAAACCTCAAGAAGAGGTGATAGATGAAGAAAGAACAGAAAAGATTACCAAAGAGATTCTAGCTCGGTTGGGCTCTGAGGTCAGAAAAGAGAAGGTAGAAGTGAAATTAATACCTATTGATAGAAAGAGTCTACTAGATTGTTCCACGCCACAGAAGGAGAAGAGAAAGGATAGAACAATGTCAGCTATCAAAAGAGGTCCTTCTAGATCTAGAATGCTAGAGTTAGCCATACCACAAAAAGATAAGTTAAAAGGAGAAATAATTATGGAAGACTATGAGATAATTAATTTAGATCTAGGCCACAAGACCAAATAATAGCATATAAATGAATGGGAAGATATGCATCAGGCCACGGCTGAAATACTGAAGAAAGATAAAGATAAACAAGAATACTTGAAAGGACACATTGTCCAATTGCAATAGTTCATTAGAGGGATATTAGATCCCAATGCCACAATACCATAGTTACCTACTGAAATAGCAGTATTATCAAAAGATGAAGTAGAAGAGATGGAAAATAAAAGGCTTGAAGCCAATATTTTTGAAGAATGGTTTGGAGATTTCATGCAAAAAGGGGAAGAAGTGACAAAGCAAACAGTGACAGGTTGGGAAATGGTTGTGACAGAGAAGAATAAATGCAGTGTTCTTATACATAATTGTCAATTTATAAGGGAAGAGTGCAAATCAGAATCAAGGCAGCTCGAATAAATTAAGGAGAGAGAAGAGGAATTGACAAATGAAGGAGTCATTACTCCTCTTATGGATAACTAATTGCCACAGGCCAGGTTAGAATTAAAATTTGAAGATGATATTCTCAAAAGATGTATCACAAGTACTCAAGACTTAGAGGAGATTGCTGATAAAATGATAAGGTTACATATGAAAATGATAGAGAAGCTTATTGATCATGAATGCCTTGAAGTACCAGGATATGAATTACAAAAGGTCTTGAAGGATTTTATAGCTATTTTTGCACCATGCTTGGGGAACCTGGCAGCTTATCTGAGTAAGGAAATGATCGATTCAATAATGGAAACAAGTGCTAAGATCAAGAAGTATAAGAAAAGAGTTGAAGGTTTGGAAAAGGAAGAAAAGAAGTTGAAGGAAGGAATCAGAATGTAGGAATACATATGGATGAGAAGTCCAGGAGGAGATCGTACTTTCATAGAAGGAGTAACAGGTAATTTTAAGGTGTACCTGAGAGAATAGAAAAGTATCAAAAGGAAAATAATGCTAAGTATGAATGTAATTGGAGGGTATTATCAGCCAAAGTCAACAAATAAGAAGAAGTCAACAGGCATCTTTTATTTTGAAAAGACTCCAAAGTCATCATTTGAGTCGAGCAAAGATACCATGAAGATATTTTGAAAAAGGTTAAGAATTGATGCATATTGTTGATCTAAAAAGTTTGAATGTTGATCATTGATGGGATTTTTGTAACTGTAGCAGCAAGAAGCTTCAAAATCTATATAAGAAACTCTGTTACTTGTATTATTTACACAGGGATTTTAGAATTTTTAGCTTGAGTTTGTAATTTGTCAAAGTTTATTGAAATAGAGAAGACATTTCTTTTAGTTTAGGAAAGGAGGTCGCATGTGTCTACATTAAGGAGTTTGTAGAATGTCTGGTCTCCTTAGTGTATCTGCCAAAACATCTGTAAGTTTTCTAGTAATTTGATCAATAAAACAGAAGTCATTCTTACATTATCAATTTTATATGACTTTGTGCTTTGAATATAAGTAAACTCAGAATTCTGCATCTATTACAAAGTGTTTTCTGATTCTCACTTGTATTTGAAGTATTATTCTTTGAAAGCTTGCAATCTCTCATGTATGTTCATGAAAATGTTCAAGACTTTACATTTTCTAGATTTGAATGTGTTGAATTGTTCAATTTACTGTATTATTTAAAATGTGGGTAGCAGAACATTTAGTTCCTATATGGAATGGTATTTTAATTTGAGTTTTTCTAGCTTTTCTCCAATAATTGAAAATAATTAGGTTAAACACAGAAATCTGAAGAAAGTTGTCATGCATTTGAACAAAGAATGAGAAATTGCAGTGATATTTGACAATTTTCATATAAATTTGAAAGACAAAGTTTGTTTTACTGAAATTCATGCAAATCTTTAAGATATAATAGTGAATTTTTGCAAAAGAGTAAATACTTTGATGATATTTTGAACAATTTGCATAATTTGAAGTCCAGTGAATCTTTGATTACTTTAATTTACGTAAGGCCCCTTGAATATTATAGTTTCACATCAACCTACTTAATTATCCACAAGGTCAAGACTTGACCATACAGAAACTTGAGATTAAGAATTCTTAGTTAATTCTTCATATCTTTCAAGACAGCTAAGGTTCCTTTGTGAATTGTAACTTTTGTTGTGAATGTGTAAAAACATACATCAACAAAAACTTACAAAACCACCCATTTAGTGTTATCTTATAATTTTTCACAATTTCATACTTGAAGCTGACAGACTTTTTTGTAACTAAATTTAATCAAACAAAAAGGGTTTATAGAGGAAGCTATGATGATTCTAAAAATATAATATACACCTCATAATAATTTTAATAGGTAATTATTATTAATTTTCTACATACGCCATGTTTAATTTCCTGATAGATATGCATATTGAAAAGCATCCATAACTTTCAACATATTAATCCTTTTTTAAATCCAAAAGATGTGTCACATTCTAGGATTTATTGGGTATACATTAAAATTTAAAAAAAAATATTTTCATATATTTTTGACAAAGTTAAGTTGGTTGGAAAATGAATTTTTAATATTTTAAAAAAATCACAGTAGAACATTCATAAATAATTATTTATTTACTTAAAAAATCCAAAAAAATATGTGTCACATCTGCTCATGTGTCCTTTACTTGAATCCAAATCATGGAGGAAAAATATTATCTTTTTCTCATACTTAGGTTGGCTGGAATGACACATATTTTTTATGTTTTTCTAAAAAGTTTAGTAGTGCTTCATTGAAATTTCCAATTTTCACCAAACTATTTTTACAATTTTCAAAAAGAAAGTAGTATCCTATAAACTACATTCAATTTGTTACAAATTTTGTTACTATCTTATTTCTAGATTGTGTAGATAAATCATTCAATTTTTGACATAAAGTTACTTAAGTCTATTTTTCATATTTGCATTGCCACTTAGGGGTAGTGTTTGGCCCACCATGATCTTGCACTCACCCAAAATTTAGATGCCAAGATTTCAGCTGCAAGAAATTTGCTTCCCATAACCATACATAATTGAGAATGGTATTTTTGTCTTTCTTGCAAACGAAAACCACTGTGAAAAAACCTCTTGCGCTAGGGTAGATTTCTAAATTCCTTTCCATAAGAGGAAGCCAAGAGTTTGAAATCCGGTCATCAAGATCTATAAGACTAGGCCAGAGATGATTGAATCTACCAATTAAACCATTATCTGAAAATAATTCTTCATTTTCACATAGATCCTTCATCAAAGTGGAATTGAAATCTAGATATAGGGGTTTACCTGACCACTAAACAATCCTTCTATTACCTATGTAATTCTTAGGCTTTTGCGTAGAACCCAGAGGGGAAAAGGAACCTGACATAGCCACCTTCAGAAATGAGGTTTTAACCACCATCATCTTCTGCCTAGGAGGCAAATCTCTGCACTCTAGATCTATTCGTTGTTGATCCCGCAAAGGTGTCAAGCCCAACCCATAGTAATCGAGATCATAAACAATCCCACTACGGTCGAGTAGAGGTGGGGTGTTGAGTAGAGGAGGGCTCATCTCCATGTTCTCCCAGCCACCAAGAGAATCTTTTGATGGTGTTGCAAAGGCCATGTTAGAGGCAAAAACCCCCAACAAAACACCCACTGCACCCCGTAGACTAGAAATGTCTTGAAATCTTGAGTGACTGGTGGCCTTCATAGCAAATTTCCTGGCCATGGTAGCACCAGAGGTGGCATTTCCATTCGTGGTAGTGGCTAGCAAAGAAACCCTAAGAATACATGTGTTCGGCAATTTTGGCACAATCAACATCTCCCATGACCTTGTTTCTTTAAAATTATATTATTATATATTATTACATTATTAATATAAAGAGGGTAAAAACTATATTAATTCAAGAAAGTAGTATAGAGCCATAAATTACAATCCCCCCATCAAGGGTCACAATCCAGCAACAGAGACATCAAACAACACCCAAAACACATCTCATATCTTCCATAACCAAGACCTTAAGCTCCCTATCAAGGCCCTCATGGAGATAGCTCCAGTCATCCACTTTCCAATTTTCCATCCGTTCAGAAGCCCATTTGGCCAAACCATCAGCCACCTTATTCCACTCCCTAGGGATATGGCAAAAGGTGATACAATCCAGGACCTTACCTAGAGAGATAATTTGTCTAACCACACCAGCCAGCTGCCAATTTACATCCTCCAACTACTGCTTATTGAACAAATCTACCACAATATGAGAATCTAACTCACAAATTATCCTTCTCCATCTAAGGGCACATTCCCTTTTCAAAGCCAAGAGAATAGCTAATGCCTCCATGAAATTGTTAGAGTGTTGGCCACGATACTCCTAGAAGAAGAACACAACCACTCCTGAACAATCCCTACCAATGCCTTCGACACCAGCATGACCCAGATTGCCACTTCAGAACCTCCAAAGGTGGAGGTCTCCAATGACCATCTCTCTGAACCTTCTTTCTATCACCTCGACCCAAACCAGGCCCAGTCCCCCCTTGGTGCAAACAGATAGCCCCAAACTCTAAACAATTCACATATCTCTAGGGTCCACAGGGGCCAAGAGATTACACCTAGCTGCCAAAGTCTCCTAAAGAACTCCCAAGATCCTCATCCAAACATGTCGCACCTGAAATTTCTTATCCAGGAAAATCTTGTGATTATGCTCTAGCCAAATATCCCAAATGATGAAGCTGGGACCAATTGTCCAAGTAGTGTGGAGGAAGAAAGTCTTGCCTAGAGAACTCCAAAGTCTACTCTAGAAGTCCTTTAAGGATGAGTCATGCCTACACAGACGTCTCTATACTTCCCACCAGAAATGCTAGATCACCCTAACAAAAGAGCATTGGAAGAAGAGATGAGAAATGTTCTCATCACTATTAGAGAACATTACACACATAGAGGGGCCTTGAAATCCCTACTTCCAAATATTCTCCTAGGTCAGGCATCTATTGTAAATCACCAACCAAGAAAAGAAATTACACTTGTGCCAAGAGAATTTATTCCAAATATGCTTCCACCAAGGGACCCCTGTGCACCCAAACATCTGCTCATCCAAAACCTGATAACCAGAGGCAATAGTGAACTTGCCTTTCTGGTCACCTCCCCAGGATAAAACATCCCTCTCCAAAAGAAAGTTACAAACCCTGGTAGCCAAGATGCCAGTCGGGTCCTCCACCGATCCCCCAGGTGGCCACTCATGCGGGTCCTTCCACCTATACACCATAGCCCAACCTAGAACTTGAAGGAATTTAAAATCCATCACATAAGTCCAGCCAGCTTCCAAAAAATGCCTACATAGGTCCTGCAAGTGAGAGTGTGTAGATATAATAGGAGGATGTCCATCCCAAGAATTAAACTAGAAGAGAGCCTCCAAACCCCTATTGTAAATCTAAAACAATCCTTGTTTAATCAACTTGGCTCCCCTCTTGAGGGTATTCCAAACCATAGAACCCTTACCCATTAGGCTTTATCTGGGCACATCAACGCAATCCACATCCCCAAGGTATTTTGAGGTGAGGATCTTAGCCCAAGTTTACTGTTGCTGAGTACACCATCTCCAATAGAGTTTAACTGCCAAAGCTTGCCCATTCAAATTGACTTGACGTAACCCAAGACCACCCTCCTGCTTCAGCTAACACACAACATCCCACTTGACCAAGCTCCACTTCCTTGAAATTAGATTACCAGACCATAGAAACTATCAAAAAAGACTCTCAAAGTCTTTCACAAAGCTGGCAGGGACAGATAACATAAAGCCCCTATACAATGGGAGAGCCTAAACCATAGACTTCAATAGAGGCACTCTTACTATAGTAGAAAGCCACCTACAAGTCCAATGACTTACCTTTTTTTGAAACTTCTCAATAACATCATACTAGAACACATGAGGTAATGTGCAAACAACCAGACGAATGCCAAGGTAGACAAAAAGAAGTGAGCCAATCTGAAACCTAAGGATACTCGCAATTCTTCGCTAAATAAGGTTAGAAGTATTAAAGAAATAAATAAAAGACATGCCTTCATTGATGCTTTTCCTAGAGGTAGCCAAATAACAGTCTAGGGCCTTCCTTACATTGACTGCTTCATCCACTCTGGTGAGACCCATTAATGCCATATCATCCAAAAATTGAAGATGGAATTGGGGGGAATGTTATTGTCCCATCGCCAACCCTGAACAAGACCAAACTCCACACAAGATTTCAAAAGTTTCCCAAGCCCTTCAGCCATCAAAATAAAAAAATATGGGGATAAAGGATCCCCTTGTCGAAGTCCCTTGGAAGCCCTAAAGAGTTCAAAAGGCTCTCCATTGATGAGCACAGAAAAGGAAGTAGACGTGACACAGCTCATAACCCATTCAATCCAGGCACTGTCGAACCCAAAAGCTCTCAAAATCTTGGTTAGAAAATCCCATTTGACACGGTCATAAGCTTTGGCCATAACTATCTTAATGAACATAGCCTTCTCCTTGGAGGAAGCCATAGAGTGACCAGTCTTAGCTACAATAACCACACCATCCAGAATCTGCCTACCAGCCACAAATCTATCTAACCATGACTTTAGGGCTTCAGCAATCAGCTTGGTGATTATTTTGTACACCACATTACAAAGGACAATAGGCCTAAAGAGATCCCAATAATTAACCCCTTCCCGCTTAGGGATGAGAGCCAAGAAGGTGGCATTCAAGGCTTTTAGCATTTTCTTATTCTTTTGAGATTCCTAAACAACCTCAAGAAGATCAAGCTTTATAACCTTCCAAAACTCCTAAAAGAACTCAATTAGGAACCTATCAGGACCAAGAGCTTTACCTTTCCTCATATGAAATGTAATATTCTCTAACTCTAGTAGAGAGATCAGCTTGAGAAGGGTCTTGTTCATTTCACCAGTCACCAGGGGAGGAATATAAGCCAAAATTTTAGCTTCTTCCTCACTCGCAGGAGGGGAATCATCAAAGAAGAGAGCAGAGAAGAACAGAATGGACTATTTTGAAATCTCACCAGAGGAAAGAAGAGGGTCATTATCTAGTGACTTGAGAGGTGAAATGTTATTTCCCTGCCTTTTGTCCTTAACCAAACTATGAAAGAGAGTATTCATGTCCCCTTCTTGAAGCCAATCAATGCGGGATTTTTACTTCTAAAAAATTTCCTCACGAAGCTCCCATTCCTCCACCTCCTTCATAGCCATAGCTTCCAACATACTTAGCTCCTCAGATAGCCCATGAGCCCAAATCTTCTGAGTAATGGTGTCCAAGTGCTCTTGTGCAACCCTTTTAGCCTAGAAAACATTGTTGAAATGGTGGTGGTTCCATCATTTCAGCATATATGTGATATACTGGAGTCTTGTAGTAAAGGAGTACATAACAGTGCCAAAAGTAGGCTTCCCAAACCTCCACCATCCTAGGATCAAATCATGAAGAGACTCATCATGAAGCCACATAAGATGAAATTTAAAGGACTATTTTTTAGAGAATCTAGATAGGCAAGCGGAGAATTTGATCAGCCAGTGATCCGAGCCCCGCTAATCCAAAATATAAGAGCTAGTCATCCATTTGACACCAACCCAAAAATTGGACACCAAAAACTTGTCTAACCTTTTAGAAATAGCATCATCACTAGTCTTCCTATTGTTCTAGGTAAATAACCCATTCATGGGTTTGATATCCACCAAATTCATACAAGCCACATTGTCCCTCAAGAGATCCAAGGAATGATCCAAACAGAGAAATAATTATGGAAGAGTATGAGATAATTAATTTGGATCTAGGCCACAAGACCAGATAATAGCATATAAATGAATGGGAAGATATGCATCAAGCCACGGCTAAAATATTGAAGAAAGATAAAGATAAATAAGAATACTTGAAAGGACACATTGTCCAATTGCAACAGTTCATTAGAGGGATATTAGATCCCAATGCCACAATACCAGAGTTACCTACTGAAATAGCAGTATTATCCAAAGATGAAGTAAAAGAGATGGAAAATAAAAGGCTTGAAGCCAATATTTTTGAAGAATGGTTCAGAGAATTCATGCAAAAAGGGGAAGATGTGACAAAGCAAACAATGACAGGCTGGGAAATGGTTGTGACAGAGAAGAATAAAAGCAGTGTTCTTATATGGGGATAAATAAATATGGGGATAAAGGATCCCCTTGTCAAAGTCCCCTAGAAGCCCTAAAGAGTTCAGAAGGCTCTCCATTGATGAGCACAGAAAAGGAGGTAGACGTGACACAGCTCATAGCCCATTCAATCCAGGCATTGTCAAACCCAAAAGCTCTCAAAATCTTGGTTAGAAAATCCCATTTGACACGGTCATAAGCTTTGGCCATAACTAGCTTAATGAACATAGCCTTCTCCTTGGAGGAAGCCATAGAGTGAATAGTCTCAACTACAATAACCACACCATCCGAAATCTGCCTACAAGCCACAAATCTATCTAACCACGACTTTAGGGCTTCAACAATCAACTTGGTGATTATTTTGTACACCACATTACAAAGGACAATAGGCCTAAAGAGATCCAAAGAATTAGCCCTCTCCCACTTAGGATGAGATCCAAGAAGGTGGCATTCAAGGCTTTTAGCATTTTCTTATTCTTTTGAGATTCCTGAACAACCTCAAGAAGATCAAGCTTTATAACCTTCCAAAACTCCTAAAAAAACTCAATCAGGAACCCATCAGGACTAGAAGCTTTACCTTTCCTCATCTGAAATGCAATATTCTCTAACTGCAGTAGAGAGATCAGCTTGAGAAGGGTCTCATTCATTTCACCAGTCTCCAAGGGAGGAATACAAGCCAAAATTTTAGCTTCTTCCTCACTCGCAGGAGGGGACTCATCAAAGAAGAGAGTAGAGAAGAACCAAAAGGACTATTTTGAAATCTCACCAGAGGAAAGAAGAGGGTCATTATCTAGTGACTTGAGAGGTGAAATGATATTTCCATGCCTTCTTTCCTTAACCAAACTATGAAAGAGAACTATTCCTGTCCCCTTCTTGAAGCCAATCAATGCGGGATTTTTACTTCCAAAAAATTTCCTCATGAAGCTCCCATTCCTCCACCTCCTTCATAGCCACAGCTTCCAACATGCTTAGCTCCTCAGATAGCCCATGAGCCCGAATCTTCTAAGTAATGGTGTCCAAGTGCTCTTGTGCAACCCTTTTAGCCTAGAAAATACTGTTGAAATAGTGTCGGTTCCATCATTTCAGCATATATTTGACATACTGGAGTCTTGTAGTAAAGGAGTACATAGCAGTGCCAAAAGCAAGCTTCCCAAACCTCCACCATCCTAGGATCAAATCATGAAGAGACTCATCATGAAGCCACATAAGATGAAATTTAAACGACTATTTTTTAGAGAATCTAGATAAGAAAATGGAGAATTTGATCAGCCAGTGATCCGAGCCCCACCAATCCAAAATATAAGAGCTAGTCATCCATTTGATACCAACCCAAAAATTGGACACTAGAAACTTGTCTAACCTTTTAGAAATAGCATCATCACTAGTCTTCCTATTGTTCTAGGTAAATAACCCATTCATGGGTTTGATATCCACCAAATTCATACAAGCCACATTGTCCCTCAAGAGATCCAAGGAATGATCCAGATGGGTAATTTCACCCCTTTTCTCTTCTAGAGATGAGATAGCATTAAAATCACCTACAAGAATCCAAGGGAGAAAGGGCTCCAAAGAACGCAAGTATCTAATATGAGACCACAAATGAGCCTTACCAAGGAGATCCATAGGAGCATTAATATTAGAAAGAAGCAACAAGAGATATAGAGCACTTGCCAGAAAGCCACCAAGGAGGAAAAAATCTATGCAGATCGCATAGGCAAGCAAGTCCCCTTGAGCTTCCCTGCTCCCCCACACATTGACAACAACCTCTACCCCAGATCTTAGGAGCCAAATTCAGCATACTTTCAATAGACAACTTAGTCTTATGGAGGAAAAACAAATCAGGGGAGTGAACATGAATCAAATAATGAATAGCATTTTGTCTAGGGATGCTATTCATACTCCTAACATTCCAAGATATCACAATCATCACTGAGGCTGGGAAAAGTGAGAGTCAATAGTCCTCACTGAGCCAAACTCTACCAATGTCTCTCTAATCAGCTTTACCTTTTCCTGATCCTTCTTCCTACCTACTTTAAGAGGCTTCTCAGGAGTCCCCTTTTTGGGGGGGTTTTGCTAGAGGCCCGAAATAGGAGAAGGAAACTTGCCTTTACCAGAGTCCCCAACAACCTTCTCAATGATGATCCCAAAACTAGGGGGATCAGGAACCATAATAGTGTCTGTTGCCAAGCCAATTCCCCCAAGCTCGGGTCCTGAGGAAGGAAGATTTGTGTCCATCTAAGCTAATTGACCACCTCTTAGGGCCTAGCTAGAAAAAGTATTTGGCTGATCCACCAGACACTTCTCGACAATCATACTATCAACAACTTTCATTTCAAAGGGAACACCTTCCTCTTGAACCAAGTCCTCTAACGCTTCAAACTTGTTGAGGGTTTCCTCTTCCTACCTATCTTTAAGAGTCCTCTTTTGTCCTTTATTCATGTTATGAGGCTTAATAGGCACAAAACTATCCTTATCTACCTCCACCCCCTGCATGGAGGCCTTAATTTTGTCCATCTTCAAGGAAGACTGATGAGAATCATTAGCCATACTAGCAGCTGAAGCGGCTTTGGGGCACTTTCCCTATAGGTGGCCATATTCATGACATAACCAGCAATGAAAACGTAATGCCTCATAATCCAATTGTTGGGTCCAAGAGGTTGCCCCAATGCTTATTTCCACTAAATCTGGCAATGGGTTATTTAAGTCAATTTTGATGCACACTCAAGCAAAAGACAGAAACCTTTTATTCAAGATTTGTTGATAGGGCCCAATAGGATTACCAAGCAAGAGAGAAATCATCTATAATATATCACTTCGCCAGCATTCTAGGGGAAAGCGAGGGAGGCATACCCAAACTAAAATCTGAGAAGGGAGCTCCTCTGCAGAGTTAAAACTCACATGCCAAGGTTTAGTGAATAGGCCCACCTGGTTATAGAAGTATGACCCACCTTCAAAAGCCCGATTTCTATCAGCAATATAGGAAAAGTCCACCATGAAGAAATTGTTGGATGCCAACATAATATCAAAGTCCCCTTTAGGGTTCTAGGTCTTGCGAACACACAAATCAAGAATGGGGAACAAAGCCTACATCACCATGAACTTGCAAATCAACACATGCTTGTTGTAGTATTCCACGTCTTCCGCTGTAGTCTAGTTGTATCACAAGCTTCAACCATTCCTGCGATCTCTCCAAACGCCCATTTACTTTGTGTAGCCAAACACCACCATTCCTCATCAAACCCTCCCCAAGGTTACCCAAATTTGTAAAGCTCTGACTTCCTCCAGGAAGAGAAGAACCTAGATCAGACTTGTTCGTCGATGCATGCAACTCCATGAGAAAGAAAGAAAAATCACAGTCTCGATAACCAGATCACTAGGGATAACGAAAGAAAACACTAAAGAAACTCCATAGAAAAAGAAAAATATAGAAGAAAAATAATCAAACCCCCTGTAAGCATGCAAGTACCCCCCATCAGAAATCTGAACCTCTGTATGTCACCCCACACACATGCAAGCACATCCAATCAAAAAAAGAAGAAAAAGAATTCGCAGCCTATTACAGACCAATATATTATTGCATTATTATTATTATATATATATATATATATATATATATATATATATATATATATATATATAATAGAATCTTGAAATTTAGAAATAAAATAAATAAGAACACTTAGTTGATTTCAATGGTCCATAGATAGTTGTCCATTTTCTTAACAACTTTAACCAAACTCAAAATCACAACTTTAAATAATTAAATTGCAACCTAATAAAATTTAAATAACATTAAATTATTCATACACATCTCCAAAGTAATTAAATAAGAACATTACCCAATTCCATTATCTATATTTAATTAAATATATCCTTCAAATTTGAACCTAAAACTAAACTTAGAATTACAAGAAATTAAATATTAGGCATAAAATTCAATTGAAACAAAATTGACATTAGATAATATTAAATCTCAATATTATGTTAACTCCCAAAAAGAAATTTAAACTCACTAACTTAAAGTTAAGTCAAATAAAAGGTACATCATTATTAAATTTTGTGGAGAGGAAATATGGATTCTATGGAAAAGAAATTTGTCTCTTTAATTTCTTTAGACAAAGTTTGCAAGCCTAAGATAAATGGTGGAACTGGAATTTAGAACTTAGAGGCTCAAAATTTAGCCTTAGGGGCAAAATTGGCTTGGCAAATGTTTGAAAAAAACAAATCAAAAATGGTGTAAAATAATGCGGACCAAGTATCTTGACTCTCAGGAGCCAGAAAGAATCTTCATGGTGGTGAATCCACCTATTGGTTCAAAAATTTGGAACTTCATTGTGAAATGTAGAGAAGTTATTCTCCCTTTTCTCTCCTGGGAAATTCATAATGGAAAGAAAGCTCTTTTTTGGGAAGACTAGATTGGAATGGATACACTAAATTGGATTCATTTCCTGGACTACAACAAGAAAAGGATTATCTCTGCCTAAATTGGGGTGTTCATGTGAAATACTATTTAGTTTTACATGATGATCAGACTAGGATCTTCAAAAAATCTGTCTTCTGGAAAGATTTTTCAAATCTAAATTTTCCTCAAAATCAGAAAGCACTTCTTTCAAAAGTTTTAAGGAATAGAAAAATCTTCCACTCTTCTAAAACAGACAAGTTGTTCTAGTGCCCATCTAAATTAAGTTCCTACTCGGTAAAACAAGGTTATCTTTCTTTGGTTTCTTCTTGTGATAAAGTTTCAGATTGGCCTTCTAATTTGTGTTGGGGCAAGGCATGTCTTCCAAAAGTAGGAGCCTTTTGTTGGTTGGCCTTGAAAACCAAGATTCTCACTAGTGATCATTTGGTAAAACTAGGCTTGGCTAATCTTTTCAAATGCCTCTTGTGTGGACTAGATTATGAATTTGTTAATCATCTTTTTCTCCTCTGTCCTTTTTCTTTGGACAGTTGGAATTGGTTCTTTAAGAAAGTAAATTGGTTGGATCCAATACCAAACACTCTTTTGATTTTGTTTCGAAGTTGGCCCACCCTCTTCAGAAAATCCTTATTCTCCTCCATTTGGGATGTGGCTCCTTCTATTATCACTTGGAATATTTGGCTTGAAAGAAACAGAAGGATTTTTAGAATAGAAATTTTATCTTGGGAAAAAGTGATTTCTAAAATAGAAATCTCCATTTCAGAACTGGTCATGTCACAGGTGTATGGAAATTTGAGAGCAGACTTTACAATTTGGGATGATGCTATGCTGAAAAAATGGAAATACCTTCATGTAATAACACCTAGTTGCCTTGGTTCCAAATCTTCTACTTCCTTTGTTGATAGGAAAAATGTTCATTGGATCCCCCTGCCCTATGGTTGGATTAAAATTAACGTTGATGGGGCTTCTAAGGGGAATCCAGGAAAGTCTGGGATTGGTTGTGTGGTCAGAAATCATAGTGGAAACCTTCTATGTGCCAAAGCTGCTGGGGTGGTTGATGGGACAAATAATGCTATTGAAGCTCAATTATTTCTCTTAGGAATCCATACTGCAATAAGATTAGGAATTAAACTTCTAATTTTAGAAGGTGATTCCCAAGTTATTGTTCATGCTTTTCAAAAAAAATCTATGGATAATTGGAAACTAAGTTATATTCTAAATGAAGCATGGTGTCTTCTATCTCATTTTGAAGGTTTTCTTTGCACACATACTCTAAGAGAGGGAAACAGGGCATTGGACATCTTAGCAAATTTTTCATGTCTTCTAAAAGGGGAGGAGTCATTGGAAATTAATCAAAACAATATTGACCAACTTCTAGATTTTGCGAAGACCATCAAAGAGGACATGACTGCAGGATCCTAACAACTTGTTTTTTCTAACGGTTTGTTTTGTTTGACATGTTAACTTTTAAATTTTGGGCCCTTTGCTTTGTGGCACTTTTTGCCGCCTTCCAAGTGGCACTACATTCTCAGCTTCGCACACGTTTTTTTCTTGTGGACACATTCATTTCTGGGTATGATATATGGTGTGAGTGGATCTTTTCACTCTCTACAAGATCTCATTTGCCTCTCAATTATGGCTTCACCCACTCGAAGGACTCTTGATCATTACTCTGGTTCATGTGGGCCTCTTTTTATTCTATTGACAATGGTGGCCTCTTTGTCATTCTTCCCTTGTTGCAATTTTATTGCCTTCCCCTTTTGTAGATTCTTGACTATGTCTCTCATTCCACACAATGGGCGCCTCTTTCTTCTAGTTCAGTACTGGGAACAACCCCTACATGGCACTATCAGCTCAAAATTAATGGCGAGGGCATTTAAATTATATGATGAAGAGGTCGAAGATGCACTGATGGAGGTTTGTGACAAAGAATTCCTCTGTCAATATAGGGTAAGCTTTGCCTCCCATTTGGTTTCCCACCTTTTGTCCAATTTGCTATGGACATATTTTATAATGTAGACATAGTTAAACGTTTAGCCGCCCTTTATGTTCATGATTATCTAATTCCAGAGGCTAAATTGTTTGAGGCTTTCACCAATTATAATTTTCATGATGGGTCAGCTCTAATTGGAGGATTGTTCCTTCAGGATGATCTAATTAAAAAACCCAGCTTCAACTATGTGTTCCAATCAATGGTTTCTAGCCTACAAATAGATAATAGAGATTTGTTTGAAAATTCTCTTCAATCTCACAAATCTACTTTTGGTCGCTCTATGCGTGAGAAGATGGAAGAAGTCTTCAATGCTTGGAGTTTTCTGAAACACTTCCAACCACTAGCGGCCCCTTATGTTGATGAAAATGAACCAGTCATGGTGGAGGATAACCCTGTTGTTCTCCATGGGTTTCAAGTTGCAGACCTTAATATGGGAAATGCTTAATTTTCTCAAATTGAGGGTTTTTGGTTTTTTATCTTCATTGATGTATATCCAACCTTATGGGCTTTTTTTGTCATCTACTTTGGATCTAGTTGTTTAGATCTTGGCCAGAAGGGCCTTTTTCGTAATATGTAAATACTATACTATTTTAATATAATTTATTATGATGCTATGCATCCTTAATAATAATAAAAAATTAATAAAATTACATACTAATTTAATGATTACACTTCATACATTTAATAAGCATGATTATAATTCCAAAAAAAAATAGTAAAACAATGTGAACTATCCCAAGTCAGCTACAATAAGGAACATATATAGCAAAAATTAATTTTTTTTCAATTGTGGAAACTTCTAATTATTTAAATCATATAAAACAATTCATTCACAATAAAATATATATTTTGCTTCCTTTATTTAATTTTACCATTTCTTGTGCAACAGAGAAGAAGACTCTGTAGAAGAAACTCTAGGAAGCACCATAACAGGGTTATCTGGGTTATCTTCCTCAGCTATGAGGGGAAAATGTTTTTACTATTGATTTTGTGAATTACATGTGTTGCAGGAAGGAGGCTCAGGTATCCATCTACGAGAAAATTACAAGCATGCAAGTACATGTAGAGAAGGGAAGAGTGAAATCTCTTCAAAATTAATTTTATTGTCTCTGTGTAATGCTAGGGTTGAATGTAGTTTTTCAACAACTGTAAATCCTTGTGAGGATACATATAGAATATTCTACACATTACTCCTTTTTGGTCTCTATTTAATTTCTATATGTTGCACTTTTTTAAAAAAACTAGAATAACAAATATAATGGTTTATGTTGGGATGCTACTATAAATAAATATGTCATTTTAGTTTTAAGAGAAAATAAATAAATTAAATTAAATGAATTAAAAAATGATTATTTTAAAAAGAACATTTGAATTTTTTTATTTAATAAAGGGGAGGGAGCTGCAAATTAAGAGAAAATATAGCTAATTTTCTTGTGGATGAACATTGAAAATGGATATTGTCTACTACGAGTGGGTAAGGCAAACCCTTACAATTTGATAGCATATGTAGCATGTTTTGCCATTTAAAATATAAGGCAAAACTTTAAGATTTGTTAGCACGGACTCTCAAAAAATTTGTGCCCATAGCTATTCTTCTCCTACGGTGGATGAGGCATTTCAATTTGTTTTCCTTTTTGGGCTCCCATCCATTTATTATGGCTTTCAATTTCTTTTTTAGTCTATTTTTTATTTAATTTCTTGGAATATAAAATACAAATAATAATATTATCTTATTGGAATAAAATTAAATTTTAATATATTGACTTGTAAAAAATGTCAATTAACTATGCAATACTCAAATTACAATTATTTTATGAGATTGAAATCAAATTTAATATATTGATATGTGAATTTTTTATTTATTTTTAATCAATTAATTTTGTAATACACAAATTATAATTAACAAGTTTAATTACATTGAGGGGTGTTTTACAGTAAGGGGTAGAATGTAATGTTATTAATGTGTTAATAAAAACTCTTAACTTTTACCTTAAATTTGACACTCATTTACATGTCAAAGTATTAATATTTAATAATAAACATAATATTTAATAATAAATATAAATATAAGAAATATAAATGAAATAAATAAAAAATTGTGTTTGCATTATATTTCTTCTTGTAAACACAAATTTAAAAAATAAAACATCATGGTAGCCTATTAGAGTAAAGGGAAAAAACAATGAAAAGATTATAGAGTGAGGTGAAAAAAATAGGGAAAAAAATAGGTCTTCAAAACTAAACTAGTTCTAAAGTAAAATAAAATAGATGTGTTCTATTTTTTTTTTTCTATTTAGTTATTAATTTGTGTGTTTGTAATAGTCTACATTGATATATCTCTTATGTAAAAAATAGCTAAATATATGTAGTAAATATTTTGTTTTGTTGACAACAATCCATAAACCGAATAGAAATGATGGTGAGAACAATGGAAAGCTTGGGTGATAGGAAGGCATGGCCACTTAGGGCCCGACCCTAGTGTGCTGTGGAGGCCATTTTTTTCATCATTTCTTAGTTTTTTGTTGTTAGGTGGATTTTTATTGTTTTCAAGGGGGTATTAAGGTTTTTGTGACAAGGTTGGTTTTGGGAGATTCTTCTTTTTGTTGTTCGTTGTTTCTCGGGGGATCTTTGTAGGGGTTTTTTTGGTGATTGTTATCGAAGGCAGCTGAGCAGAGGGTTTGTACTAAGGCTATTTGGCTCTCTTTGGCTTGTTTAGGACTTTCCTTCTTTTTCCTTTCTGGCCATGGGACATGTTGCAGGGCTGGATGATGGCTCTAGGATTTCGTTTCTAGAGATGCTCAATAGAGATGTACCCTCATCTTCAATTCAGAGTCAGGGTTTATCTAAACATAGTGGGGTTCTAATTGTTAGTCCTTGTGTTTTCAAGGTAAATGGATGCCTTGAGAGAAGCCAAGAAAGGTCGATTTTGGTGATTCAGCTGAAATCCATGGAGGAAGTTGTGGCTTATTTGGTAAATCATTCCCTTATTTGTAAATTTATGGGGATCAAGACCTCTTTGCCCTTCATTAAATCTTGGATGAGAAGTACCTAGAATCTTGAAGGGGACATGAAGGTAATGCTACCAATGAACAATTACTTGTCAGATCACAATAAAGCCTTTGAGGGGGACCATACTTTTATAATCAAGTTGGGCTATTTATTAAGCCATGGCATGTCTGATTTAACCTGGCAAAGGAGCTTCCTTCTAGGAACCCAGTGTGGGTTTGGCTTCCCTAGTTCCTGCTTGAATTCTAGAGGAATTATATTTTACATATGGTTGCATTGCTATTGGGCAAGCTGGTGGGCCCTTCACAATAGACATTGGATAAAAAGGTAATTTCTTTTGCTTGCATTTGTGTTGAAACTAATTTAAACAATCCTTTGCTAGATTATTTAGAAATTTGGTTAGGATCTTCCTCCTGGAATCAACATTTGGATTATGAGGCTCTCCATTTTCAGTGTCATATCTTCCATGAGTATGGACATTTGCAAAAGAAGTGGCCTAGAATTAACTATGCAGGGTCCCACCCCGATAAGACTTCTTGGCTTGATCCTAAGTTGGACAAGGGGAAAGCTCTAACTTCAATAGGAGTGACAGATAAGGAGGGATTTATTTCCATAAAGACCCAAAATAAGGGAAAAGGATAGAAGAGGATGTTGGAAACTTACTGGTGTTGTCATTAATGTCAACTCCTAGTAGGTATTTCACTTAGTTTCCAAGTGCTTTTGAGAAAATTTGAATAAAAAAGGTGTGCAGTGTGACAGAGGTATGCTAAATATTTTGCTTTGCATTTCTTCCTAGTTGAAAATATGTTTGTACGGTTTGGAAGTATTTATCAAAGGTGTTTAGAGGGGTTATATCTAGAGTTTGAGGTTCTGGATCATCTAAAAGTAGAAGATGTGATTGATGGAGTGTCTGCCTGTATGGCATACTATTTGGGAGAAATGAGATTTCTCTGGATTTCTCTGCACTATGGTTTCTCATCTTGCAATTCTGGAAACATGCGTATATGGTCTATATCTATTTTTCTTTGAAATCTCTAGTACTAAGTTTCTTCGCAAGTTTAGTTAGTAAGTCGGTGTTCAGCGGCAGTGAATCCAAATGTGCATAATGAATACTTTCTTTGTATCAGATGGTTGTAGCAGTATTGCAGAGGTTTGTGATGATTTTAAATGTTGTTCAAATGTGTGTGGGTGTTATGGTGTGCCTCTCTATGATCCACATGATGTGCTTAGACATGGAGAAGCGTGAAGTGGATGTTAGCTCTGGTTTGGCCAACCTAGCTTGGTGGCACCATTTGTGGAGGTTCCTCATGGATTGTGGATGTAATGAACAGCTTGGTGATATAGATTTGAGTCCTAGTTAACCCTTGGCATGGTCCACTTTCACTTCTTTCCACCGTGGAAGTGTTTAGTGCTGACCTAATTGGTGTTGCATGTTTGAGGTGTACACACTTCTTTAGGACTGACCTAATTGAGATAGATCTTAGTTGTAGATGGTATAAATGCAAATGAAGTTGCATGGAGAATAGTGGAGAAGAGAATGTAAATGTGAATCAAGGGTAGTGAATTATGTGTGAGCTTAATTTCCTATGACTCTAGAATGCAGTGAGTAGAAGGTGTCTACATTTTAGTGTGCTAGAAGTTGCTACAGGCAGTGAGCCAAAGGTTGCGAATGGTAAGAAGTGGCAGTGGTGGATCTTTCCTATTGCTTTGAGATAGTGAATCTCTTTATAACAATTTTCTTCTTTCTTATCTATTCTTGGCAATGAGCCTTTCTTTTAGGTAGTGAGCCCTTGGCAGTGAACCTATTGATTTTTGATGTTGTTATTCATATATATGTGAGCTAATCGTCACTGTGGTTTTTGCCTTATTGGGTTTTCCAAGTAAATCTGGTGTTTTTATGTGTTTGGATGTGTTTGCACTGGTTCTTCATATGTTACATTCTGATAATGCATTATAAGTAGTTGATATTAGAAATTACTTTGAGGGTTTGAAGTTTTTAACATACAACTGATTCACCCCCCCTCTCAGTTCTCCTATGCATTCTAACAATTAGTAACATATCTCAGTTCCCTTGAAGAAGCTTAACCATTCAGGGTAGATCCAAATGGCGCACAGAAAAGGTATTGAGGTTCCAGTGTTTGGTGGAGAAAATTATGCTTTTTGGAAGATCTAAATGGAAAGATTTCTTATCTCATTAGGATACAACATGTGGAAGATAGTTGAGAAGAAATATAATATACTCCCTAATGGTCCAAAGGATGAAGATGAGATTAAAAACTATGAGAACAATGGCAAGGCAAGGAGTGCTCTTCTGAACAGTCTTACTAATTCTGAATTAGTGAAAATAATGAGCTACAAGACTACTCATGAGATCTGGAAGTCATTGGAAAGTACGTATGAAGGAGATGACAAGGTCAAGCAAGCAAAGATACAACTTTTGAAGACAAATTTTTTAAGCCCTAAGGATGTCATGGGATGAAAATATTGTAGGCTACATGCAGAGAGTAGATGAAGTTGTTAATTCCATCAATGGTCTTGGTAGAAAGTTGGAGGAAAGTGAAGTGGTAAAGAAGGTACTAAGAACTCTTACAAATAGTGCTAAAGTTTCTGCTATTGAAGAAACCCTTGAGATGTGGATCATTATGCTAAAGAAAAAATGTTGGGTACTTTAACTACTTTTGAGATAAGAGAATTTCATCAAGATGATTCAAAGAAAGAAACTGCTTTTTAAGATAGAAAGATAGAAAAGAATGTTGAATCAGATCTAGATGACTTTGATGAAGTGGAAGCAAATTTTTTTCAGCAGATCAAAAAAGGACTCTGGAAAATACAAAGGTAAGTTACCTTTAAAAATTTTAACTGTGGAAATCTATAGGTCATTATGCTTCAAAATATTTGGTCAAGATTTCAAGTGAAAAGTACATTGATAGCAAAGGAAAATCATTCAAGAAGAGTTACTATGTTAAAGAAAATAACATTATATTTGATGAGTTTGACTATCCAGATGATGAAAGTGATGAATGCTTATTTATGGCATTGAATCTTGGAACAAATTCTACTAACTCTGAGGGAATTCCTCCGAAAACAAGGCACAACATCAAAGGAGCTTTGGTAACTACTTTCCATGCACTTGAGAAGAGGAGAATGAATGGTTAATTGATAGTGGATGCTCAAATCATATGACAAGTGACAAGAATAAGTTTGTTAAGCTTGATAAGTTTGATGGAGGTTTTGTTAAGTTTCGAGATGATACAACTACTAAGATCTGTGAAAAAGGTTCAATCCATTTTGATGGCAAGCATAATATAGATGATGTTCTATATGTCAAAGGTCTTCAGCATAACCTTCTAAGTGTAGGACAAATGTGTAGCAAAGGATATAACCTTGTGTTTTAGGTTGGTAGTTTTGAAATTAGGAAAGAAAGTTATAGAACTCTAGTTGCTACTAGAACAAAGACAAACAGAAATATATATCAGCTATAAGGTGCTAACAGTATGTGTCTCATGACTCAAGTTAATGAAAGTTGGCTATGGCATAGAAGAACGTGTCACATCAATTTTGATAGCTTGGTAAGAAACAACTCTACTCAAGTTATAAGGGATCTGCCAAAAATCACAAAGCTTATCAATGCAACCTACAAGGAATGTCTGTTTGGAAAGCAAATAAGGAAGAATTTTAAGATCAAAGAACATTCTAAGATCAAACCTCTAGAGTTGGTGCATACTGATCTATACAGACCTACAAGAGTAGGAATCTTTCAAGGTGACAAGTATTTCATGTTAATGATTGATGATTAATCTAGAATGACTTGGGCAACTTTTCTCAAAGAAAAATCAGAAGCCCTAGATAAGTTTAAAGCATACAAGGTTATGGTTGAAAATGAAATTGATTTGAAATTCAAGTGTTTAAGGTTTGATAGAGGTGGTGAATTTACCTCCAATGAGTTCAACTTCTTTTATGGAGATCATGGAATAAAAAGGCATTTGTCAGCCCCTAGGACTCCTTAGGAGAATGGAGTTGTGGAAAGGAAGAATAGGACTATTCAAGAAGTAGCCATGACAATGTTGAAAGAAGAAAATATTTTGGATATCTATTGGAGAGAAGCTACTCACACTGTAGTCTACATACAAAACAGAGTGCAAGCAAGGGTCAATAGTTAAAAGACACCATATGAACTATGGTATGGAAGAACTCCTACTGTCATGTAATTTAGAGTATTTGGAAGAAAGTGCTACATTAGGAGAGATGAAGAAAACTTCAGAAATTATGATACAAGTTCATATGAAGGAGTCTTCCTTGGGTATTCTACAAAGAGAAAAGCTTACAAGTGCTACAACAAGAGGCTAAAGAAATTAGTTGAAAGTGCAAATGTCAAAGTGGATGAAAATCCACATCAGAGCTCAGTACTGATAGAAGAATATGAGTCTGATGAGACCCCTTGCAGAGAAGAAGAAAAAGGAGAAGAAAAAAAAAGGGAGATGCAAATTGATGAAGAAGATGCTTTGGAAAGGATTCCTAAGACTCCCAGGTATGTATAGAAGAATCATTATGAAGATCAAATCATTGGAGATAAGAACAAAGGTGTATTAATAAGAAGGAAAATACCCATCACAGATGAATAGGTAAATTTCTATTTATTGTCTAAAGTTGAACCCAAAACAGTGACTGATGCATACAAAGATGAACACTGGATCAAAGCTATGGAAGAAGAACTAATGCAGATTGAGAAAAAATAGACTTGGAAATTGGTTCCAAGACTAGCAGACAAAAATGTAATAGTAACTAAATGGGTATTTAGGAATAAATTGGATGAGAATAGAGAAGTAGTTAGGAATAAGGCTAGGCTTGTGTGTAAAGGTTAGTCACAAGTGGAAGGAATAGATTATGAGGAAATATTTTCTCTGGTGGCAAGATTGGAGGCCATTAGAATGTTCATGGACTTTGTAACTCATAAGGACTTCAAATTTTATCAGATGGATGTGAAGTCTGCATTCTTGAATAGGGAGTTGGAAGATGAAGTATACATTGAACAACTAGAAGGATTTTAGTTGTCAAATGATCCAAATATGGTCTGCAAATTGAAGAAGGAATTGTATGGACTCAAACAGGCTCCTAGAGCTTGGTATGCAAGGTTGGATAGGTACCTGCTATAGCAAGGATTCAAAAAGGGGACTACAGATAGCAATCTGTATTTCAAAGTTGAAGAAGATGAAATCCTAATTTTGGAAGTATATTTTGATGACATAATCTTTGGTGGAAATGAAGGCATGTGTAAGAGATTTGCAGAAGAGATGCATAAAGAGTTTGAAATGTCAATGTGTGGGGAAATGAACTTCTTCCTTGGGCTACAAATCAATCAATCAAAAAAAGGCATTTTCATTTCATAGTCAAAATATACTAAGGAAATGTTGAAGAAGTTTGGAACGGAAGACTCCAATCTAGTATGTAGTCCCATGACTACTAGTTGTAAGATAAGAAAAGATGATTAATCTCCTAAGGCTAATCAGATCAAGTATAGATTAATGATTAGTGGATTGTTATATCTAACTACTACAAGACTAGACATCATGCATGTAGTGTGTCTTGTGGCTAAATTTCAAGATGATCCTAGAGAGTCACATGTTTCAATAGAAAAAAGGATACTTAGATACTTGAAAGAAACTCTAGACTTTGGCTTATGGTATCCCAAGGATACTAATTTCTCCTTAAGTTCCTATACAGATGTAGATTGGGCAGGATCTATAGATGACAGGAGTACAAGTGGTGGTGCTTTCTTTATTGGAAGCATTCTTGTTTCATGGGTGAGCAAGAAGCATGATTCAGTGTCATTATCTACTGCAGAGGCAAAATACATTGCAGCAACATCATGTTGTATACAAGTGTTGTTGATGAAGCAAACATTGAAAAATATCAAGGTGTCATATGATGAACCCATTCCTATTTTGTGTGATAATACTAGCGCCGTCAATATTTCAAAAAATTTGGTGATGCATTCAAGAATAAAGCGTATTTCATTCTAGTACCACTTTCCAAGTGAGAAGATTGAAGAGAATGAGGTGAAGTTGGAGTATGTGCCTACAAAGGATCAAGTAGCAGATATCTTTACAAAGGCTCTTCCTAAATATAATTTTGAGTATCTCCAAGAGAAGTTAATGGTTATTGCCTCTCCTCCCTTCAATAAGATGCATAGGTGTATGCATCTGTTCGGGAAGCATTCCAAGGTACATTTTTAAGTTTTGGACTGATGATGAAGGCTACCTCTTAGGGAGAGTAGGTGGTGATACTATTGGTTGGTGCAATCAGGTGGAGCATATCTTATGACCCTAAGGGGGAGAGTGTAGAATATTAAGAGCAATGGAAAGAGAGCAGGTGCTTGCTGGTGTTGAAAGCTTTGTACTTTAAAGAATTGTCAAAGGGGGAGAGTATGAATGTGGTCATGATCCTTTTCCATTAATGTCAAAGGGGGAGAGAGGTAGAGTTGTTGAAAAACCTTTGTCCAGGAAAGTATGTGAAGAGTGAGAGTTGGAAGAACATTACAGAGCTGCTAGGTCTTGATGGTATTTCAGAAAGTTGGTGTTGCCATCAATGACAAAGGGGGAGATTGTTGGAAACTTGTTGGTGTTATCATTGATGTCAACTCCTACCAGGTAGTTCACTTGGTTTCCAAGTGCTTTTGAGAAAATTTGAATAAAAAAGGTGTGCAGTGTGACAGAGGTATGCTCAATGTTTTGCTCCTCATTTCTTAATAGTTGAAGATGTGTTTGTGTGGTTTGGAAGTATTTATTAGAGGTGTTCAGAGGGGTTATATCCAGAGTTTGAGGTTTTGGATCATTTGGAAGTAGAAGATGTGATTGAAACAGTGCCTGCTTGATATCCAGAGTTTGAGGTTTTGGATCGTTCAGAAGTAGAAGATGTGATTGAAAGAGTGCCTGTTTGTATGGCAGACTGTTTGGGAGAAATGAGATTACTCTGCATTTCTCCACACTGCAGTTTCTTGTCTTGTGGTTTTGGAAACATTCTTATATGGTCTATCTATATCTTCCTTTGAAATCTCCTATGTTGAGTTGCTTCGCAAGTTTAGTTAGTGTGTTGGTATTTAGTGGGAGTGAATCTAGATGTGCATAATGAAGACATCCTTTATATCATATGGTTGTGGCAATATTGCAAAGGTTTCTGATGATTTTAAATATTGTTGAAATGTGTGTTGGTGTTGTGGTGTGCCTCTTTGTGATCCGCATGATGTGCCTAGACTTGGAGAAGTATGAAGTGGTTGTTAGCTCAGGTTTGGATGACCTCACTTGTTGGCACCATTTACGGAGTGCCTTATGGATTGTGGATCTAATGAACAGCTTGGTGGTATAGATTTGAGTCCTAGTTAACCCTTGGCATGGTCCACTTTCACTTCTTTCAACCTTGGAAGTGTTTAGTGCCGACCTAATTAGTGTGCACGTTTGAGGTGTACACACTTCTTTAGGACCGAACTAATTGAGATAGGTATTGGTTGTAGATGGTATAAATTCAAGATGAAGTTGCATGGAGCAAAGTAGAGAAGAGAATGTGAATGTGATTCAAGGGTATTGAATTATGTGCGAGCTTAATTGCCTATGACTCTAGAATGCAGTGAGTAGAAGGTGTCTACATTTTAGTGTGCCAGAAGTTGCTGGAGGCAGTGAGCCAGAGGTTGTAGATGGCAATAAGTGGTAGTGTTGGATCTCTCCTATTGCTTTGAGATAGTGAATCTCTCTATAACAATTTTCTTCTTTCTTCTCTCTTCTTGGCAGTGGGCCTTTCTCTGGAAGTGAGCCTTTCTTTTGGGGAGTGAGCTTATTAATTTTTTGTGTTGTTATTCATATATATGTGAGCTAATCCTCACCATGGTTTTTCCCTTATTGGGTTTTCCACATAAATCTGGTGTTCTTATGTTATTGGATGTGTTGCATTGGTGCTTCATATGTTACATTCTACTAATGCATTATAAGTAGTTGATATTAGAAATTACTTTAAGGGTTTGAAGTTTTTAACATACAATTGATTCACCCACCCTCTCAGTTGTCCTATGCATTTTGATAGAGGACTGTCAAAGATAGATAGACTAATGGTTTGTACAACCATTTTGATGCCCTAGATGTGGAAGTCTAGTAGAGGATGACCACAGAGAAGATGCATGAAGGGCTAGACCCCATGGGGTTGGCTCAGGAAGGCTTAAAGGAGGATGAATTTTGTGAGAATATTTAGGAGGTGGTTACAGGGTCACAGATGGAAAAAAAATAGGTTCTGGAGGAGGCAACTGAGGTACTACTAGTAGAGGCTAGTTTGAGTCAGGAGCCACCAGGCCCGCATCCAAGAAAGGTAGTTCAATCTCCTCAGGTTGGTAGCAGTGTCCAACCTTATCTTGGGATCTAGCAAAAGAATCTCAAAAAGGTTGCTCAGGAGATGACTCCTAAGTTGGGTAGGAAGAAAGATTCAAAGAAAGTTAAGTTGATAGGTGAGAATTTGGTGGAATCAGAGTCAATTAAAACCATTGATTCCCACTTTGCTACTTCTCACAGATGGTCATCCATAAAAAAAGGTTGTTCATGATTTGGATCAAGTTTATTCTCCTAATTTGGTCTTCATTCAAAAATCAAAGTTTACAGTGGAAGGAATGTCCAACATAGCTACTAATTTATGGGTTAGAGGTCAGTGGTAGTGTATTGGGGCCCAAGGTAGTGCAAGTGGAGTTGTTTTCTTATGGGACCCACACAAGGTTTCTCCTCTCTGGTGGATCTCTAGTATATTCTCTATGTCGGTGGTTGCAACTAGTTATGAATATGGTGAAGCTATTCTTTTAACTAATTCTATGCTCTAATTGATGCTCAAGGAAAGTCTTCTCTTTGGTCTCATATTTGGTATGTTAGGTCCTTAGCCCCTTTCTTTCCTTGGATTATGATTTCATCAATAAGAAGAGGCATCCATGATGA
This sequence comes from Cunninghamia lanceolata, assembly GCA_027924645.1. Taxonomy (NCBI): domain Eukaryota; kingdom Viridiplantae; phylum Streptophyta; class Pinopsida; order Cupressales; family Cupressaceae; genus Cunninghamia; species Cunninghamia lanceolata. The sequence goes on from BSBN01001326.1 coordinate 1,699,915, forward strand.
AAATATGATATCTTGTTGCACACAAACAAACTAGTTTAAGGAAATCAGGTTTTCACACTAATTTCACTATAAACAAAGTAAGTATGATGTAAATAGTGCTTCACAACCAGGCAAGATGAATGATACAAAAATTTTCTCAAGTAGTTATGAAGAAAGTGTGTAAAAACCCTTAATGTTGAAATACACACTATGTAATTGTAACATTTGAAATTGTAAACGCAAGGATGCCAAATAATGCAACACTACAATTCAAGATTGGGTTTGAATGAGTGTTTATGAGAGCAAAAAAATTTGAAATAAAATTTTGACTACCAACCCTAGCTTTTGTAAAAACTAGAGTTTGATGTGTTTTGATATGCTTTGACCATAGTTTAATGCATGTGATGGATTGCAAGATCACACACACATTAAAGTGGGAGCTAAATTTTATGGAGTAAAAAATGGACACATGCCTTTTTACCTCCTAGTTTAGCTCCTAGGTCCTCATGTTAACACTCTACAAGAAAAATATTCATCCCGATGAGAAATCCATTGAAACCCATATCAAATGGGAACTAGGGGCCCATTTAATGGTTAAGTCCCAACCAAAAAGGCACCTTGGGACTTGGGTGCCCGTGCCCAAGTCCACCCTGATTGGTTGGGGTAAAATTTAATGTATGTCAGCCTAAGACTCTTAAATGGGTCCATCTTTGTCAGCTCTTTCAATTAATTTGTGAATGTTTAATGGGAAAACATATATAAGTAAGTGTTTGAATTCATTTGTAACCTAGATGGATATTGTGAACTTATGATATGGGATAAAAGAGCATTCAAGGCATTCATTGTGTTATTATTGTATATTTATGTTAGTATTTGTGTGTTTGTTGCATATTTATACTTTTAGATTTTGGCTTTCCATTGTTGTTTATCTGTTTTAAGTTGATTATCTCAATTCTAGGGTTTTCTCATTCTTAGCCTAGGGTTTGATAAAAATCTTGGTTGAATCACATCTTTCCTTAGCACTCTTGAGAACAAAATCAGTAGCTAAGTCCTCTTGCATCTATCAGTGACTTAGCTCAGTTTTGTCCTTTAATGTTGTAGAGAAAGAGGGTTTGATCTAGTGTACTTACATGTTTGCATCCATCTCTTTTTCCCTACTTAACAGAAACAGAAGCTTTGAAGGTGTTGGTGGAATGGGATTTGCATGAAAAAATTTTCTTGAAGCAAAAGGCAAGGATTAACTAGATCTAGGAAGGAGATATAAATACATCTTTCTTCCATAATATTGTCAAAGATAGGAGACATGGGAATGGGATTTCCTCCTTGGTGTCTTCCCAAGGGGTTTTTTCTAACCTCTGGCTAGGAGATTTTTGCAAAGGCTTCTCAGTTCTTCTTGGCTCTATTTACAAAGGACTCTCCTTCAATAGTTTTTGAGTGGGCCAGAAAGCTTTTCGGTTGAGTTCTTTTAGGAATTTTGGGAAATTATCAAATTTGATCTTCTTGAGGTGTTAGAGAGTCACAAAGGAGCAAGAAGATGTTCAAAGATTTAAATTCTACATTCTCAGTTCATATTCCTATGATGGTTGGAGCTAACATGTTGAATCTATTTAGGCCAATAGCTCTATGTAATGTTGTTTATCAAATTATCATGAAGCTAATTGTAGAATGACTTAAACATTGGCTCAATAAGTTGATCTCAGAGGAGTAGGGTGGATTTGTATCTGGGAGGAATATTCTTGATGGGATTGTTGGTGACACAGGCTATTTATTCTATGACGGTTTCCAAGGAGAAGGCAATGTTCATTAAGCTAGACATGGGCAAAGCTTGTGATAGAGTCAAATGGACTTTTCTGAGTTGTAAAGTTCTATTATTGTTTGGTTTTGGAAATGATTGGGTTGATTACATTATGAGTTGTGTTACATTGTCTTTTTTCTCTGTTCTTATCAACAATGAGCCTACTACATTGTTTGGTGCTACTAGGGGCCTTAGGCAAGGGGACTCCATGTTGTCATACTTGTTTATTCTTATGGATGAAGGATTGCAAAGATTCATAAAATATCATGTGGGTCAGGGATTGATTCATGGTTGGGCTTGGGGCAATTGTTTGTCTCCTCACTCTCATGTACAATTTGTTGATGACATGACTTTGATGGGGTTAGCTCAGGTCAATGAGGTAATTAAATTTAGGACAGCTCTAGATACTTATATAGTTGCTTCATGTCAGAGGATTAATGAAGACAATTCCTCCATCTTCTTCTTTAATACTCATCTTATTTGGAATAGGATTGTAGGGATTCTCAGATCGTAGATTGGGACCCTCCCTCTTGTTTATTTTGGTATCTCCATAAATGTGGGCTCCTTGTCTAGGGGCTTTGGGAAAGATATACTAGATAAGTTTCAAAAGCAGGTTACTCATTAGACTTGCAGATGGTTGTCCTTAACTGGGAGAGTGACTTTATTAAAGTCTATGATTTAGGCTCTCCTTATTTATTAGTGTTGTGTCTAGGGGGCTCCTTCTAGCTTTATTAATGAATTTGAGGCTCTTTCCAGACATTTCTTATGGGCTGGAAACATGGAGTCTTCTAAGTGGAGTCTTATCAAGTGGGATTCTGTTTATAGGCCAAAACAAGAGGTGGGTCGATTGGTCTTCGGCAAGCTAACATTAGTGGTTAGGCCTTGGTAGCTAAGTTGTATTGTAGGTGGTGTACTTGTCAAGATTAGGATTGGGCCAGGATTCTTAATTATAAATATTTGAGGGGGGTGGATAATGCTGACATTCCAAGAATCTATCTCTCTAGTAAGGGATCTATGATATGGAGTACTCTTAAAAGGGGAGACAATTTAATTAAGTAGAGGTTGTTTTGGATTTGTAACAGGGGGTCTGAGGCCCTATTTTGGTATAATTCTTGGAATGGGCACTCGTCTATCTTGTCTATGTACTTGCACTTACAACCCTTGTGCAACATATTTCTTGATGCGGGGTGGTCTCATGTGGAGCATTACAAATCGGTTCAGCATTTGGGTCAAGTGGAGGTTTGCAGACGGAAATAAATGGACTTGAATGGCCTCCAGGGGGGTTATTGGTGGATCAAGAGGAGTTAGCTGAGATTATTGATGGCAGAGTTTGTAGTTCTTTCAGGGAGAGATATTACCTTGCCTGGAGTCCTAATATGAGAGGTGTGTATTCAGTTGCCTCTGGATATCATGAGTTGGACAAACAAAAGTTTGGGAAGATGGACTCTCCTTGGTGGAAGTTTGTGTTGAATAAGTTTGGATGGCCAAAATGTAATTACTTCCTTTGGTTGGTTGCTTGAAATTGTTGTGTGGTTACACAACATGCCCCATTTTACCTCAGTAAAACATGGACCCAACTTTTTTCTTTGGCTTGGTTTGCTTGTTTCCCTTTCTTTTGGGTAGTTTGGTAAAATTAGTAGTAGATGCATATTAGGATGTCATCCTGTGCATATTAGGACCCTGAGATTTAGGTCAAAATTTTAGAATCAAAATTTGTCATCACAAATCCTGCCAAGTGAAAGAGCATGAAAATCTAAGCAGGGTTCCTTTTAGAAGCACCCCAAATTTTGTTAAAACAAAGAAGTTACACGTGGTTAAAGTTTGGTCAACTGGTCATAGGGATATTGGTTAACATCTAGATACTATCTTAATATCCTGATCTTGTTTCAATATCCATATCAGAGCCAATATGCCGGTCTTGATGACATCATGTCATTTTGATTTCATGAAGACTCTCAATCCTGATTACGTCACCCTTATATTAAAGTGCATGGATATTAACATTGCTAATATTTGGACCTTATTTTAGCATCCTAATCCAAATTATGTCATGTCATCCTAGGTTTATGAAGAACACTAAACTTGCTCACGTCATCTGGATATTAGCTAATATCTGGACAGTCTTATGATCCATATCCCAATGATGTCATAATCACTCGACGTAATAATAAAGATATACTATGCCTACATCATTAGGATATTTGGGCCATAGGCATATTTCATATTCCTATTGACATGACCTTATTTTAAGATCCTGATCCTGATGACATCATTCAATTATGCTATAATGGAAGAGTCTCTTCATGCTAACGTCATCCAGATATTTCAACCCGATGGATATTTCATACCCCTAACATCCCAATCTTATAAATATCCATCCCTCTTGCAAAGCCAATGACATCATGTCATGTGTCCACATGGATATCTTGACTTACTATGAACACAATTAGAAGCTGATGGTGAATCTTTCGTCAACAATAGTTGACCAGACTTATACTGACATCATTTGGATATTCTCATCCGGATATCCACAGGGATATTTTTTCACGAGATATTCATCCTCATATCCCCATGATTTTTGCATTTAATGCGGCGTAAAAGATGTTGGCATTTAAATTTGAACTCATGCCAATGGACACCTGTATAAATCTCCTATGATCTCATCGAATGAAGATGTCAAATCTCCTCTACGCCATTAATAAGCCCTAAAATTACAATTCAACTAAGTTAAAATGGAATTTTGTTATTATAATCGACATAATTGCACTCAAGAATTCCTAATCTCACTGTGAAAAGGCTTGTTGTGAACCAGAGCTATGATAGAGGGTGAAATTGCATAAGAACGTCCTACCCTGTGCATCAATTTGATCGTTATCACCTCAATTAAAGGTTAAAGAAGCATTCATAGGTATGTATAAAACACTACTCCTCTAGTTATTTCATAAAATGGTATCATGATCATACTAGATAGGGGGTAAATGATGAATTTTGATAGTGTTTATGTAATGTTTGGTTCAATTTGTAGGGTTTAGGTGTGTTGGCTCTTTCAAAACACAAAAAGGTAGTATATGCTAACCTTAGGTAGATATATGCTGCTCTTTGAGACCAGTGTGTTTAATTCACAGGATGAGATGTCATAACTGAGGATGGATAAATGCGATATAGAATTCAAACTAAATATGTTTCCAAAATCACAAAGCATCTTCAACAAACAAGGTTTTGCAAAAGATACCCATTCAGGAAACACATATATTGAAGCCTTTAGGGTAAGGATAAATGGCAAGGAATATCATCCAGTCATGAAGAATATAGCAACCTTAGCGATGTACTATGCACCTAGGTTCCTTTATGCCATAGAGGCTCTAGAGATGTTGGTTGCGCGTGTTCTAAATTACAATGTTATCACCTAGAGGGTCGAGAAGAAAGGAAGGATCTATGCAAACTTATCAGTGGTTGGGATTATTGGGGTGTTCAATTTTCCAATGGTCAGGGGGATCTACATGCCAAATTTGGATGCACTGGCCAAGGAATATAATACTAGTCAGAAGACCTTCAAGAAAGTGATCTACCAAGGATGGAGAGATCTAGCCAATAGGGCCAAGGCAGTGGCTAAGATGCCACAACACCTCTATAAATAAGACTTTAGTGAAGAAGTTCAATATATGATGTTCTTTCCTAACAGAATGAATGGCTTGGCGAACTGTGGAACTTTTGAGCCATAGATGTTTGGCTTGATCAGAATGGTCATAGAAAATGATGATGCCAAGATCCAGTGGGCTAGGATCATTAGTTATACCCTATATGAACAGATAATAAGTTGGAAGAAAATGAAGCGCAGAGTCTTCACAATGTCCTCCTACCTGGTTTATGCATGTGCAGCCAAGGGCAAATTCAATGGCTTGCAAACAATGGGAAAGATCGGCAAATTTCCCCATGAAAAGACTCGCTGCAAGCATTATCCCCAGCTCGAGAGGACACAGTCAATGCAGTATTATAGGTTGGTAAATGACTCTTTCATCATGCATATTCTTAGACTCCTAGAGGGAGATTGGGCTAAAAGGTTCTTAGTAGGGGCAATGAAGTCAATTAATGCATATGGTTCTTGGTTTTTACAAGCCAAGACCTACTCATACATCTAGTTGGAAGGATTCAGTGGTCAACCATTCATGCTACCCAGTTATCCATCAGATAAAGTAGCCCTAATGGAGATGGTTAGACAACAACTCCCAATATTTGAGCTGTCTAAGAGGAAGGAAGGGAGACCATACAAAAATTTCCCTATACTAGTAGATTGGTTTGTAGTAGGATTCATGGACAATGCCAGGGATGCTGAGGCAGACCTAAAGAGTTTAAACCTGTAGTTGTTTCCACTAGCCAAAGACTATGATCCCTATCATAGGGTTGAAAAGAGGTTTGATAAGAAGTATAAACACAATGTGCATCTTGAGGACTATTGGGTTGATTACGATGATGAGCATGAGGTGAGGAAAAGGGAATATCAGAGGCTGACACTAGATCAAATAAGGACCATTAGACAGTCAGACATCCCTCCATGGCTTAAGAGGGATGATGACAATGTTATGGATCCTAAGTTTACAATGGCACCATCTACTCTCTGGATTTGACCCAAGGAGATGAAACATCAATGGATGTCCTTACTGCCAAGGTCATGCCAAGGACTAAGAATTGGGTGGCCAAGATGGTCAATGAATTAAAAGAAAAAGGCATCACGGTCACATATGACAAGAAGAGAAAAATGAAAGACAGGGAAGAGCCAAGATATGATGATTTCCTGGTACACAAGAGACATGTCCTTGGGACCAAATTGGCAGAGCCTAACTCATCTTTAGCTATAGAAGAGCTCACAATAGAGGGGGTCTCTTTAGTGTATCGACCTCCATCACCTCCTACAGGTCAAGTACTAATAGAAGTTCCAATCACCAATTCCAAGGCACTAGTTGTAGAAGAAGAGCCTTTGGAGGAGGATATTATGGAGGGTAGAAATGATGAAGATAGAAGTCAAGTCCCAATTGGGGCATTGCTCAAGATAGAGATGGATCTGCTACAGGGAATCAAGGTTCATAGAAAAAGTAGATATCCAATCCCTCATATGAGACGAGCCAATGCATCGCCAATAATAGCATCAAGATTAGTTGATCCATCCTTGAATGTAGTCAAGGAGTTACAACATGATGTGCCAGTGGAAAGCATAATCAAAGTAAAACTAAAATGCCACAGGAGGCTAAGAGTCAAGCCCAACAAAAGGAAGTAGTTAAGAATTTACCATTGAGTGAGACTATTGATCTCACTGAGGATGAGGTAGTAAAGGATATCACTAATCATCCAATTGAAAACATGCTCCAACACATAGAATCTACTAGTGGAGTTGCTACTACATAGTCACATGATGAGGAAAGGGAAAGGGTAGAATCCCCTAAAGTAGAGGTACAAATGGGACCTCTTAATACATTGATTGAGAATGTAACCATCCCAACAATGGTGGATTTGACATATCAACCTAATTAGGGAGAGAAGAAAGAGGAAAAGGCTATTAAAGATAGCCAAATACCAGGGGAGAATATCCCAATGGATATGGATGACATAGATAAAGATGCTCAAGATGAAATGCCATAATAGGATATCTTGGTGGATAAATCTAAGCAGGTGCTAGTGTCAAGGATAGTTATTGGTACAGAAGGGAAGACCAATGAGGGTGATTAGAGACAACAAATACTAGAAACTCATTAGGATGAACAGACACCAAGACCCAAGAATATCTAAATAGAGGCAAAAATTCCTAAAGAACAAACTAAAGACATGCCTCAAGATGTTGTTGGTCAAGATAAGCAAGGGGATATAGCACATATAGATCATCCACCTCCTAAACAAAGACAAAATGATAGAAAACCTAAGAAAGATAAAGTAGATGCTGAAAAGGAGCAACAAGATCAAGGGATCATTGGGTTATTTGCAATATCATTGGTATCCTCTAAGGTAGGCCATTCACAAGAACATGAGTTTCCTTTTGATTTCAAATCATTATTTAATTTGAATTCATCCAAGTCCAAAAGGAGAGCTAGGATAGTCTCCACAATAAAAAGTGATCCTATGACTAGGAAAAGAATAGCCCAAGTAATTGTGCCCATGGTAGAAAAGGCCAAAGGAGAAATCAAGCTAGAGGAGTTCCAGGTAACACAGATTGATCTAGGCCATGTTACTACAGAACAGGATGTGCAGGAACATATTGAAAGAACTGAGGCCATAGTGTCTAGAATAAAGAAACTAAAGGCCAGAAAGAAAGAATTAAAAGAGAAAAATGATCAAATACAATAGTTTATCCAAGGACTAGTTAAACTAGATAGCCTAGCCTCCACTATACAGACCACGAAAAAGACAATTGCTTTGACACTAATTAGTAAAGAAGAGATAGTAGGTCTAGATGCCCAAAAGCATCAAGCTTAGGTCATGAACAAATGGTTCATGAGGTTCATGACATCTAGAGAGAAAATAATAAAGACATCCAGGTCAAATTGGGACACATTGTCCAAGTTGAGAAACGGTATTGATTCTTTGAAGAGTGAATTCAGTCAAGGAATAAAATAATGCAATTATGCATTAGAGAGGATCAAGGAGGCCAAAGGGATGACATATGAAGAATTATTGAAGAATAAGAACATCACCAATATGACCCTTCCTCTATTAGACCCCTAGACCACAGAGCTACAATTTGAACTAGAGGTGTGAAAGACAAGCTTGTCACGAGTGACATATGTTCAAACCAAGATACATTACTTGCTCGCTGATGAAATGAAGGTGTTAGAAGAGTTATTGGAGGATGCAGTGGAAGATGAGGCTATTCCAAAGATAGATGGTGCCATCCATATATTCAAGGATAAATTTAGAGAAGTGGTAGAGGATCTAGTAGTCTTTTACAGAGGATGTCATGGATGACATGGTAGAGCTGAATGTGAGGATAAACGCATATGATAAATAGGTTGAGAATAGACCATCTATGATGAAGTCATTAGATGAAAAGATAGGAGCATTGAAATATGCTAAAGCTAGAGCCCAGGCCATTAGTAAACAACAAATAGATCAAATGGTGTAGGCATGTGATTATCATGAGAAGCTGGACATAGGGATGATTATCCATGAGGGTTCAGATGTTTTTGAGTTAGTCATCCACAAATGAGGACTCTAAAGAGAATGTGAAGTAAAGAGGTCATATTGACCAAATCTAAGATTTGGAGGATATTTTCCATGTCAACTGAGTTTCACTAGATGGCTTCCAACTGGCGATTTGTGCCACGTGTTTTGTATGTTGACTTGGTCAAAACAATGTAAACCATTGATTATAATAGATAAATCATTATCATTGGATCTTTTGTAGTTGTATCCTCTCCTTACTCTATAAAGGAGGTGGACTTCCATTTGTAAATTTATTAGAGACTTAATTGAGATTAGATTGGTGAATGTCATGATTCTCTCTCAAGACTGATTGTAAATATGCATGCTTTTGAATGTTGAATAAAATAGAGATACAGATTACAACCAATCATAAATTTTGAGTAATCTTCTGTGAATGTCATTTGGATATTTCACTATGATATGCTGTGTCCCTTGGAGTGCATGTTAATTAGTGGATATTGTTGTCATTCTTTTACCTTTGAAGATTAGCATCGACTGTGTGAAGTTGTGGAATGACCTGGCAACACATGGTTTTATTTTCATCTTTGTTTTATGAAATGTTAAATTGTGCATATGGATCAACTGTCAAAGACTCACTCACTTTAAATAATGTTAGGATTTCATTTCAATTTCCTTAAACCTCATTAAATCATCATCAAAACTACAAAATACAAATAAATGAAAAGTAGGACACTAAATATGCTGACATCCATAGACACATGAATATCATGGGCATATTTGAGCAAATCACATGTAGAATTGCAAATATCATGCAAATAATCATAAATAATCGTAAAGATCATAGAAATATATGCTTATAGGAACATTATTTAGAATAATTTGAAGTGTAGAAGCAAAATCAAACACAGATTAGTTCAAATTTAATTTAATTGGAGATAGTTTCAGAGGAACTAATCAAAGTTATCAAAATGATCATGAATAATCTTAACTAGAGTGATAATCAGAAGAATTGATCAAACTTAACATAAATATATGCATGATCTAGTTAAATATTGTGAGATTTAATATCGTTTGTGTTACGTTGGAAAATATCCCCTTGGGGGCTTTTACCTCTTAAGGTTTAGCTCTCAAGTCCTATTTATGCATTTAGAGCATTTTTCATGTTAATTTGACACCCTGATGAGAAAACCCTGAAGTTTCATGGCAATTTGGACTTAGGAGATGCACTTATGACAAACCTTGCCTGAAATAGGGGGACAACTTAGGTGTTCGTTCCCTAGTCCTTCCCTATTTTAGGTCAGGCCTAATTTCAAAGTGTCGGTTTATGATCATTATTTAGGTCCTATGACAACACGATAAGTTTCAATTACGAAATTCTTAGTGGGAATGTTTGTAGTTGCATATATAAGCATGTTTAGGCATTCATTTGTAAACTAAATGGATATTGTGAACTTGTGGCTTATGTGAAAGTGATTCAAGACGTTCATTGTGTATTGTAGAGCAGAATTTGTGTTGTTCTTGTGTTTGTATTTGTAGATTTGGCATCCATCTCCTCATGGCATCAAGAGCATCTTCCTTCCATGAGATCTTCACTACAAGGTGATATTAATTATGTTTTCAATAATTTATCATTTGGATTTTTACCTCTATCTCGTAGGGATATGCACTCTTTATCTGATAACGATGTTCGGAAGACTTGAATGTCTCTCTAGGACTTGACTGAGGCAAGCCTCTAAACACCACAATCCCCAACCCATTTTTTCGTGATTGCAGGTTATAGGTTGCAGGAGTAGAAAAAGTGGATTTGCAAGAGAGTAGTGTAGATTGTCAGAATTACGGATTAGAGAAGAAAATAGGGACTTGGACTAGGGTGCCTGCTCATTAGTCCTTCGGATCCCACAACAGGAAAATCTCTGGAACAATAGGAACAGGTTGTAGAGAAGGTTTCCAGATACCAACAAAAAGTATGGCATTGGACTAGGGTGCTTGCTCATTAGTCCCCGACTGTTCCACTTTCCAAACTTTGAAATCTGGTATGCATTTGATTGTCATTTTACATCTCTGTATGCAAGTATTTTCCGTAATTTGTCTATTTGCTTCTGAATTTGCATAATTAGGGTTTTGAGCATAATTAGACTTAATTGAACAACTAAATCACACAATTCCAATTTTCCCTACATTCCAAGTGACTAAAAACCTGATAGTAAACTTCCTACTAGGCTGAAGTCCTTGAATGTTTGAGGTGAGAGGAGGATTCATACAAGTTAACCCGAAACACTAGCAAATCCTTAAACGTGCTGCCACAATAATGGGTTACACTTTCTACTACATCCTAATTTTTGTTGAAATCACATATTTTTAGAAAATATAATGATTAAAGCCTTGAAAAGTTCCATTTAAAAGATTTTAATTAAAGAGGGTTTGATCAAACCTCCTTAGATTCAAACACCCTTGGATAGAACCCCACTAGTTTTAAACCATACCTATAATGGAGTCTTTTCTACACCTATCAAAATGCTGATAAAAAAACTACTTTTGATTTACCTTTTGGGGTATCAAATGAATTCATTTAAAATTTATGTTTTGTAAGTATGTAGTCCTTATTATAAGCTTCCCAAAAAGTATAATTTTAAATATATTTAATTTGATTATTATATTTATTTTTTATTTCTTATGAATGTAGGTTTTTCACCGAACATCAAGTTCTCTATACTACACACATGGAAAATTAGTAAATTAGTGAAAAAAATTGTAAAAAATATCTATGCCTTAGGTATTGATGTCCTTATTTCACCAAAAAAAAAATTGATTTTTGATACATACAGAAAAATTTATATTTTATGGAATCGCCTATGTCTAAATTATAATTGGTTTGACTTCAAAACTTAATTAAAAAATATATATTCAACAAAACACTATGAAACCAAATGAATGCTATATATATCGATGTTACCAATCTAAATTCAAAAGAATTAGAATTTTATCCTTTGTAGAAAAAAAAGTTATGTGCTACAGAATACACATCACTTTAAAAAAAATGTTGTTTACTATTAAACACTAGTTAGCAGAGGAGACGCAAAATTTTTTACAATTTAACTCTAAATTTTTTTAAAAATATATATTTAAAATCTACAAACAAAATCTCACAAATCACTAGTTCGCATCATCTTCAAATTCCTAACTGTTTAGCGGCTATAGGTGTCAGAAAGTGAAGATTTAGTTCAAAATGTTGATTTCAATGTCAAGTTTGGCCAAAAAGTGTAACCTTAAACATTTTGGTGATCCTGTGTTTTTAATGAATTTTGCACCTTGCTTAGTGTTGTGCTTTAGATTTACATTCAGTTTATTCATTCATTTATTATTCATTTTATTGCATTTGGAAAATTACAAAAAATTTGAAAAATTGGGAAAATTTGAAAAAATTGGCATTTTTAGCTTGCATTTTCATATAATTTGAATTAGTTGCATTTAATTTAAATAAATTTCTATCATTAGCATAAGATCTTATTTCAAATACAGAAAATTTTTATTCATCATTCATTTAGATTGCATTTTCACGCCTAAATTGTTGAAAATTGCTTGAAATTATGCATTTTTTCATATAACCTAGTTTTGCATTAGCTAGGGTTTGTAGTCAAAATCTTGTTTCAGATTTTACTACCATTTTAAAACACACATTAGGATTGGTTTCTAACTATAGTGTTGCATCATAGTGGTTTGCTTGCAAAATTTCATGCCTAGGGTTTGAAAACCTCGATTTTTCACTAAATTTGACCTTATTGTCTCTCTAGATTTGCATCCTAGGTGTGTTGTAAAGGATTTTTTCTGCACTAATTAGCTTTTATTAGGGTTATTATCTTCTACCCCTCCTAAAATTCTTTACAACACCTTTTTATTGGGCTCTTATAGTGGAAATTTGGTGAAAATTTGTATATTTTAGCTATATTTTCCCTAGGGTTTTTGGCATTAGGTGGTTGTTATTACTGTTATAATTTGTTTTCCATCATCATTTTCCTCACAACACCCTTTATCATACCTTTTTGCATTGAAATTTGGTGAAAAATTGCATATTTTGGCTATATTTGCCCTAGGGTTTGACCTAGATTTGCATTCCAAGCAGGTTGTGAAAGATTTTATGGCTTTAGGTGGCTGATATTACTGATATAATCTACTACACCTCCTAAAATTATTTACAACACTCCTTTTTTTGGGTCTTTGCATTGAAAAGTTCTGAAAAATTGCATGTTTTAGTGTATTTTCACTAGGTTTTGACTTATCATCATCTTAGATTTGCATCAAAAGTGTGTTGTGAAGGATATCATTACTTTATTGGACTAATATCAGACCTAATATTTTCTTCCCCTGATCAATTTTCTTACAACACCTTTTATCCTAGTGCGTCGCATTGAAAAAAGTCAAAAAATCAAGCATTTTAGATCTTAAACATATCCTATTCCTAGGGTTTGTTCTATGAGTTTGTGCATTCTGTGTTGCATGCTCTTGCATGAGCCTTATGACCCACTGCCCTAATAGAAACATTCCTTTAAGAAGAAGTAGAAGACTCATGGGATATAGTGCCCTTGAAGAAAATAATATCCAGACCTTTGAAAATCCATTAAATACCTTCTTTACAAAAGGAGAGACACAAATTTTGCAAGATATTATACCTCCTACAACCACTATGGAAGATCAAATATTTCATGATGTCAATGACACTATTGAGGTGGTCACACATGTACTTGATGAGAAAATAAACAAACTTGATAAAGAGTTAGCCGATTTTCAAGCATTTGTTGAAACATAAAGAATAGTGGAAGAAGCTATACCTATGATTCACCATGTAAGAGAATTAATAAAAGAAGGACAAGATGGTATTGATGTTATCCAAGATTTAACACATATTGTGCAAACTAATGTCATGTCAGTGATTGAATGTGCAAAAGTTATTAACATGTCGTCACTATCTCATACACAAGTATCAGCACCTATATCAACTACTGGAATATCTACATTCACATCGACAATTTTAACAACCAATGCAAATGCTTAAAGTAATGCTACCACTTGTATTGGAGTATCTAATGGAACTAATTCACAAAATTACAAAGTTGTGGAATTTAATTATCAGAATTTGGTTTCTAAGGGGACCTCTTCTATGAATAATTGTTCTCAACCACCTATCCATTCCACTTATTCTCAGCCACCTATTACTTATTCGCAACCACCTTCCACCTATCACTATGTCCAAACACCCTTGACCTATTCACAGCCTCCGTCTATCACAACTTAGGCTCAATCACCTCCTCACTTTGGTTCTAATTCCTCGCAGCAAACCGCATCTCCCAGTGATGCCATCCTAAACCAACTTTTGCAAGGCATGACTTCTTTACAGCAAAAAGTGACAAATTTGACAAATTCTTCACAACTTAATATACCAACTTATCATGCCCATAATCCCTTATCTTATGCAATTTTGAGAACTCCTATGCCTAAAAGGTTTGAGGCCCCTCACTTTGAAAAATATGGTGGAAAAGGTGATCCTAATACTCATGTGATAGCATTCATGACTATGTGTATTGATTTCTACTTTGAAGAGGACTTGTTAGCAAAACTTTTCCCACGATCTCTCAAAGATATTGCTTTAGAATGGTTTTGCTCTTTACCTCTGAATTCAATACACTCATTTTCACAGTTGGTTGATCAATTTTTACAACATTTTCAAGAAAATATTGGACCTCAAGTTTCTTTGATTGATTTAGTTCATTGCAAGCAAGGTCTGAAAGAGAAGTTAACTAAGTTTATTAGTCAGTATCAATCACTCTATGCACAAATTCAATATCAGATGAAAGATGAGGATGTTTAGAAGGTGTTTATTACAAATCTATAACCTAACATCCGTGATAAGATTCTCTTGCTAAAGTATAACTCCTTTCAACATTTATGTACTGCCCTTCGTGATTATCAACTTTCATCTAGTTAGTATGAAAACCAAAACTCATCGGCTCAAGTTAGTCAATCCATGGGTGGACCATTGCAAAACAACTTTAATAAAAACAATAATAGGAGTTTCACCAAGTTTAATGGACTAAATTCGAATAACTTTTCTCAGGTGTCTACTATCACTAATCTGAACAAGGCACCATATCAGCAAAGAAAGTTTACTCTGATATCTGAGTCTTATCATTCTATCATGAATCAAGATATGAGTAATAATCTTATGAAGCTTCCCCCGATTAAGTCTTTGGATCTTAACAAGCCTCAAGGACCTTACTTCAATGCTAATGCCTTTTGTCATTTTCATTGGACACAAGGACATGATATTGAATGATGTATGCATCTTAAACATGAAATACAAGACCTCATCGACTCAAATGTGATACAGGCATTAGGTGTGAATGACAATGGAAATAAGTCAGTGGCACCACCGAATCAGAATTTACAAATCTTTACTAATCCTTTCCCTAAGCCTACTAATACAAATATCATGGAATAGGGCTTAGTGGATGTAGATGATGATGATTATTTGGAATATGATAACATCATGGGCATAATAGAAGTGGATAAGGAAAAGTTGGATAACCAACCTTGTCCATGCAGAAATAGAATTTATGCTGAGGTTCCTCCTCCATTATCTTTCACTAGTAGAAAAAAGGAAAAAATGACTAAAAAAACTACCAAAAATTGGTCATGTGATTAGTAGTTTAGTCACGTGACCATTGGTAGTTTATTGCCGGTCATTTATATCGCGACAAAATTTATGACCAAAAATATTTTAGTCATTAATTTGGTAGTATATTTAGTCATAAATTTGGTAGTATATTTAGTCATAAATTTGTTAGTATATTTAGTCATTAATTTGGTGGTATATTTAGTCATAAATTTGGTAGTATATTTAGTCCTCAATTTGGTAGTATATTTAGTCATGTGACCATTGTAGTTTATTGCTGGTCATTTATCTCGCGACCAAATTTATGACTAAATAGATTTTAGTCATTAATTTGGTAGTATATTTAGTCAACAATTTGGTAGTATATTTGGTAATTTGGTAGTATATTTAGTCATCAATTTGGTAGTATGTATATTTAGTCATTTATTTAGTCATTGTAATCATTTAGTCATTGATTATTGTTAACTAGTCATTTATTTAGTCATGGTAGTCATTTTTATTTATTGGTTTCCATTAATTGGTAGTAAATTTAGTCATGATATGAATAATTTATTAAATACCATAAATTTTATAATGCAGAAAAAACATATTATTAAATTTGAATTTAAAACATTAAGGAAATAAATTTGGAAAGCTATATATTTTATGATGCTACCAAGTAAAGATTGATAAATTTGAGCCAACACTTTCTATTTGAGAATTGGCCAATAAGAAAATGAAACAAGACAAAGCAAAGTGGCAATAAATATTATTTTTATTGGAACAATGCAGGAAAAGAATTACAAATAATAAAAAAGTAGCACAAGGCTGCCATAACTAGAAAAAAGTAGTTCATCTCTATTATGTACAACAAACTACAAGGACTGGCTGAAGAAAAAACCAATTTAGAAACCACATTAGATACAATAGAAAAACAATGGAAAGGCAGGTCAGACTGATGAAGCCCTTCACATCTTTTGATACTTAGAAAAGAGATGTTGCCACTGAGCATTCCATGAGACATCATTTCTTTTGGCATTTTGTTAACCAGTTCAAGTGCTTTGACTGCAGCCTTTGTGCATTCCATATTCTCCTTCACACAAATCATTGAGTTGTTACCTATGTATTCAAACGACCCTGAACCACTATGAACTAAGAATGCTACTTAGAAGCCCCTGTAGCAGTGACCCTATAGCAACAAGAAAACACACCATTCCATGTAACCTTCCATAACATGGTCCCAGACAGTTGAAGCAAAAGTGGCACTTGAAATAGTGAAATCCAACTAGTCAACAACATGCTGAAGATGACAACATGGAAATGTTTTTGGTTTCGTACAATTGCAATAAAATATGAATTTATTTAAAACAACGTTATCATGATATTTTCTTCATTACCTCAAGAAATCATAAAATAGATCATTACACAAAATCTCTACTCTTGGAATCAATCTCTTCCCTTTCTCACATGGCAATACCGCACTTGCCCATTCAGACTATTAAATTTTAGAAAACAAGCTAAATAACAAACATTCAAATGACCTCCTACATAGATAGGATCTGAAGTTCACTACTGTCTTATTGTAGCCAGAGGTGCAACACGTACACCACATAGCAAAACATATGGAAGAAGCTTATGATGTAGAAGCTATTGTTCTGGTATCAACAAAGTTCACCATTTGTTATCTTGATTGTGGTGTTTGTAATGTTTCAGGGTACATTTTCCCATTTTCATCAGAAGGTTTTGCTCCAATCCAAAGTTCCATTGCACAATACATCATTAGTAGTAGCTCAAGGAAATTTTAACAGCTTTTTCAATTTCACCACAAGTTTCCAATCATCATTGGACAAATCATCCTGAAAAAATAAGAAGAATATTCCATTTTAGATATTAAAAAGTTGTTTTATCATCCAAAAATGAAAAGCACAAATGTTCAATTAGTATAAAATGCATAATAGTAAATACACTATAAAATTACATAATGTGGATATCAAATAGCTTTACCCTGTAGTTTTATTTCAACATATCTATGGATCTTCTGGTGAGATGACTCACAAATTCATCCTCCATTTCAAAATGCCTACCAAACATTTTTTGTGCTTCATTAGCATTGCTCCCAACAATCTGTAAAATTCGTATGATAATTCATTAACAAAAACACTTCAAAAAATAGCATCCAAAATCATATAAAACTATTAACAACAAAGATAGCTTCTCAAAATACCTTCATGGCCACTTTTTCACCCTTCTTAGCCATTTCAACAGATTTATGATTGATCTCAATTGAGGCTATTTTGCCAATATCTATGAAATCTTATGTGGGAACACATAATGGCGTGCTAATGTGTAGATGCAATCACCACATATGGCTTTATACAAACCAAAAATGATACAACAATCTTTTACATGCATAAGTCATAACACCGAAAAGACTAGGTTTAGATGCTGACCTTTGCAATGCCTTCAAGAATATCAACACCAACAATTATAGGATCCTTCTTGTTAAAAATACAATTTGGCAAAATGCTTAGTACACAAGGGAAAACAACATCTTATACAACCTCCTTTTTCCTTTCTTGCTTAAGATTGTCCATATATGCTTTAAACTAGTCAAATTGATGATAAATAATGTACGTTGCAAATATATTGACACCAACTTCATCTGCAAGCTCCGAGCTTCAGGAGTAATTTTGACATCAAATGCCAAAATTGCAGCATACTCTTCTTTTTCTCAAGCATTACACTTGCACGCATGACATCTTTTTTATGCACAGGCCCAATACCAATTGCACTAAATAGGATGCTTACAGCTGGGGTATATAAGAACTCAAGTAAAGCCTCCAAAGATCTAAGAGTTGAATCTTGAACATAAACTCCTTCCCCACTCTCACCAATCTGAGACATTACATTATTGATATCTTACATTGCTTCTTCCTTAATATCCTCTAAATCATCATCAAGTCCAACAACATATAACTGAGTTCCTACTATGGCATGCTCAAGACCCTGAAATCAAGAAATTACAGCTAAATTTCATTGTCCACATATATTTGATAAATTTATGCTCATATACATAAAATTATTAGCCTAAAATTTGATACCTGAGCGGTTATCTTGATTCCCTATGCAGCCTTCAACTCCTTATGATGTTGATAAGATCCCTGAAACTAAAAAAACATCTTAAGATATGGAATATATTATATTATTTTAACAATATGATCAATGTGACATGGTTTGAGTAATCTAAATTTGAGGTGTAGATTATTGTATTCTAGCATAGCAGATCACAAATACCACCCATTTTCCTTTACTATAAAAGAGCATTTCAATTTTTTTAATGCCACACATACTCCATTAAATAATATGGCATCATAAGGCTTCCAAGAATACATACCACTATGTAGGTTACCACAATGGACCACTCGTAAGGAACATTTTAAATTAGGATCAATGTCACCTAGATCTTGAAACCAAAAGGCAATCCCTTGGCTTTTACACCATATATATAAATTGTATCCACCCTCTATCCTGATGTTTCAAAAGGTAACTCTTGGTGCCTGTAATTTCTCATACTGTCTGACCATTCAACATTTACAAACTATTTTCTATTTTGAACAATTTCCATATCCAAGGTTGACTTGATGATGCTATAGTATGGTAAACTTTTACCAAAGTTCTAGCGGAAGTTTTGGGATATAACATTTATTATTTGTTAAGTTACCTAATTGACAGAAAAATAGGGCATTTCCAGGTACTATTCGTCCTAGAATTAGATTCAGAATCGAATCACCTATGGAATTGGGCACAATTGGGATTTTTTGGGCCTGAAACGGTGTGGAATCATTGAGGTACGAACCCCAATGACTCTAGGATAGACATGGCATTTTGAAGAAGTTTCTATGATGATTCTAGAGAAGGTAATGTTTTCAGTGCACTTTTTTTAAAAAATTACATATATGAACAAGCTACAACTGTTGGCAAGAGACACTGCTAAGCATGATAAGTTTTGTCATTAATGGAAACTAAGTCTCTACTACACATCCACATTTCATAATTTTCCCATACAAGAAATCAGATTGAAGATTTGTCTAAGTTCGGGAAGTCAAGAACAGAGTGTTTGAGTCCAGATCTATTCAAGAGTAGATCAGAGTTTCCTGCAGATCTGAGGGAGTCATAAGCATTGTCAGAATAATCTAAATCTAGAGTTTTGGCCTCCAGTGATGAAGTATTCGATAGTTATTAGCATCTAAGTATCGGGTTAACAATTTGACAAAGTAGGCAGAAGAAGAAAAGGCCAACCTTGTAATTGATCTTGGTTCTGGATGTATGGAAGTTGTTGGTTGGACAAGTTGTGATGATTAGTGATAGTAGCTACCCTGATTGATGATTTGTGAGTGCAAGTTTTGGTCTGTGTTGCAAGTTGTACATGGATTTAGCTAACAGAGTAGAATCTTTAATAAAATTCTAAGTGTTCTTGAAGATGACTGAAAAGTGGTTGAAGATCAGGATGCAGATATATTTAGCAGATGGATTTGAATGATTTTAGTATGTGTGTGTGTGATGTGACTATGGAATAAGTGTGAAAAGAGCAGAGATCTAAGATTCAAATATGAGTAGAATAGTGAAAAGGGCAGAGTAAAGATGAAGTGTATCAAGTTAGTATATTGTGCTTAACCGGAACTGAATCCTTGCATTGATAGATGCTAATTATCAGTTCAATCTCATTGTAATCTTCTTTCTATAGGCAGTGAGCCTTCTATAGGAAGTAATCCTTCTTTGAGCAGTGAACCTGAATGCATGTGCATTCCCTTTTGTAATACTTTTAACAGAGTATAATCTTTGTGGGTTAACCCCCACCATGGTTTTTCCCTTAACCAGGTTTCCACGTCAAAAAACTTCATCTCATGTGTGTTACTTATGTTTCTGCTCATGTGTTATTGATTCATGCTTTAATGTTCATATCATTAATTTGACTAGAAGTTTCTAAAGAGGATTAAAAGTAGAAAAGTTTAAATTATGTAACAATTGATTCACCCCCACCCCCTCTTAGTTGTCCGGACCAATTCCAACAATTGGAATTAGAGCAAGGTTCCTTTGAAAAAGTTTAATAGCTTAAGGAAGATCTGGGAAGGTAGTAAAATAGATGAATATAACCTTCAAGGGCAACTTAATCTTGTCCTAGAAGATCTTGAGAAGTCCAAAGCAAAAGTCCAAGAGCTACAAGAAAATCTCAAAAAGGCTGAAGACTTCATTGAGATTCTAAAAGGAAAATTGAGCAAGTCAAATGAAAAGGGGAAGGAGAAACCTCTTCAGTTGGGAAATCATTATGAAGACAAGGCCCTGAAAGAGAAGACAAAGGAATGTGAAAAGTTAGCTAAAGAAGTTGTTGTCCTAAAACATGAGATGGAATTTGGGGTGATGAGACTAACAAAGGAAATTGAAGATAGGAAGAAAACTGAAGAAGAGATGAAACAAAATCTGAAAGAGAGTACTGAAGAATGTTGTAGATTGGATGGAATAGCTAGTCTCCTAGACTCTAATCTACAAGAAAGAAGAGACAATGAGAGAGAACTTGAGAGACAAATTATCACTCTCAAGCATAACCTAGAAGTTGCAAATGAATACAAGGAGAAGATGAAGATAAGCTTAGCTAAACTTGAAGCACAACTTGAAGGACAAAAAAAGGCTGATGATAAGCATAGTCTTGGATATGATAAAGGTGAAAGTTCCAGATCTGGACAAAGACATTTTCAACCAAGAAATGGGAGAAACAGAACTAGAAAACCTCTGGTAAGACAGCCAAATGCTCAAAGATATCCATCCTTCAATGGAAATTGTTTCAACTACAATAATTTGGCCATAAAGCTACTCAGTGCAGAAGAAGAGTAAATCAAAATGATCCATCCTTCTCCAGTCAATGCTTCAAGTGCAAGACGTATGGTCATAGATCCAATGAAGGTAGAAGTATGATAATGAATAACTCTAAAGGTAATTCTTTCAAAGGCTACTATTTTGCTTGCAATGGATTTGGGCACATGGCTAATCAGTGCAGATCAAGAGGAAATCATGTATATAAGCATTGAAATGTTGTGTGCTTTAATTGCAATAAAACTGGTCATATTGCAAGATTCTACAGAAGTGAGAATAATGGAAGAAGAGGTACGGTAAATAGAAAACTAGATGAGCTGAGACAAGACAAAGGAAAAAGAAAAATTGATGTGAATGAGACACAAAGTGAAATGAACAAGATTTGGGTGAAAAAAGATACAATGAAAAATGGTGATGGGTCCGCATCAGAATCCATTGCTGACAATTCCTCTGGGAATTAAATTAGGAGCTATGGCTCAGGGGGAGCTGCATTGAACATAAAATTCCCCTAATCAGTAAGTGGGTGCCAGGATATGGCACAATGAGAGAAGATATTTTGAAGTGTTTCAGAACTTTTGGAAGGATTTCCAGAAGGAAAAATGTTCATATGGAAATTTGCAGAGTAATTCATGAAGACCAGTTCAAGAAGCAGATTAACCAGATAGAGTTAGGGTAGCGCATTTATTACAATATGAAATTAGGTTTTGCAAAGGATAAAAGGTCACTTAATCATGCATTTGAACCACTTTGTATTCGAAGGAAACAAGTAGAAGAGCTTTTGAGCTACAAATCCAGAGATTGAAGAACGAAGAGCAAATTCAACTGGTAATTGATCAACCCTAACCTCGCGGAAGAAAAAGGTACTTCTCTGTAAATATTTGGATCTAAAATCTATTGAGATGGCTTCTCCTCATGTTGTTGACATTATTGAAAGGCCTCGACCCAAATTTAAGAAACATCCTCACAAATCAATAGAAGTCGACCCGCTAGGTGCTTTTTCAAGTGTTTAGTATGGTGTGCTACATGTTGAAGATATTAGGGTTTATAGTCATGCAAACATAGATGAATTTGGTGATTGAATGTATGTAAACTTGTATGAGAATCATCTTAGGGGTGAAAATGATGATCTTAAACCTGAGTATAAGGCACTGCATGATAAACACTTTATTCAGATGATGGGGTTTCCAACATTTGATGAACATGAATGGGTCCAGTATGTTTTGAGTCAGATGCATGATGAATTCATTTGGCTGTTAAAACCATTCAAGATTACCAAGGATGTTATTAGAATTGTGACTGGGTTAAACTCAACCGATGGATTACCCATGTTAAAATCTGTGAAAAACCAAACTGTTACTGATACAACAAGTGCTAAAATTGATAGGAGGGCTATGACTATAAATGACATTATAGAACTGGATGTGTAGTTTCCTTCCATGGTTATTGGCTACAAGATATATCATTCCAGTAGGGAGAATTCTATCTCAAGAACTGCCATATATGCAGCATATCAAATGTTGAAGGTGAATGTAGATTATGACCTTCATGAGCTGTTACAGAACCAGTTGATTAAGAACTTGAACAAAATCAAAAGGGATAAGAAAAACACTTTTAAATATGGTATATTGGTTTTATGCTTGTTTTTCTATTATATGAATGAAGTACCTGGAGTAAAGGGTGTTCACTGGACTAATGATGAGCTAGTTGTCATTTAGATCAGAGATCATCTTCACAGTATTGGTGATTTCAAAGCTTAGAAAACTGCAATATGGGGATACTTCAAGAATTTTTAGAGTATGATGCATTTAAGGGAAAGAATCCCTAAATCAATTGTTGAGAAGTACAAAAATGAAATATGCTTCATGGTTGACACTGATCAGTGCCTAATGGAAGCAATGGAACCTAGAACTATTTGGATCATGCTCATGGGGTATGAAGTAGATGGAAAAATCTTGAATATGTATGCTCAACATCTTCTAAGAAGGCCTAAGGACACAACAGTTGAGAGATTTGGAACATATGAGGAGTTAACTTTAAAACTACATACTGAGCTTAGAGAACCTGAAACCAATAGGAGAGTAAGAAAAGAAGTTGAGCAGTTAGCTGAAAATTTGGGCCTAACTAAGGAGGTTGTGAGGCAATTTAAGGAAAGAACTGAAAAGGCTGAGAAAGAGAAACAAGATAAGAAATAAGGAAGTGCTCCAGAGGAACCCTCTTCCACCTCAAGGACTACTAGGAGCTCTGTTGCTACCCTTTTTCCTCCTAAGACTGCAAAATCAGAAACAAAATCATCTGGAAAAAGGGAGAAAAGAAAGAAAACAAAAGCATCCCGGACCTATGAAAGCACAAGAGAAGAAGAAGATACAGATTCTAACATTGAGATCAAAGAACTAAAATCCATAGGCACAAAAGCAGTCAAGATATCTAAGGAGATGCTCTCCAGAAGAAAAAGGGAAAGCAAGAGGCAAAAGACAAAGGAATATGAAGAGAAGCCTACCCTTTCAGTAGATGACATCATTAAATTTGTTACTATAGATGGAAACTTGGCTCTAATGACAGAATTCTATGATGACTATAGTGATGCTGAGAAAAGATACTTGAGGAAGCAATGATAAGATATTTGAATATCTACAACAAGGCTCTTATTGGGATATGTTCATTGATACTAAAAAGCATTGAAAAAATTTTGGAACTAAGAAAAGAGAATGCAATAAGCAAGGATCTTGAGATCCAAGAACAAATATTAATACAATTATGCCCCCAAATTACTTCGAAGCAAATGAATTTGATATTCAAAGAAGCCAAGGATGAGTTTCGAAGTAAAAATTGAATGAATAAGCTTATGCTTGGGGAGATAGACAAAATTGCAAAGGAAACCAAAGAGATTGTCTGGAGTGCTTTGAAAAAGCACAATCTTCCTATTATAGAGGAGGTAAATGTAGAAATTGAATCCTTAGACATGAATTTTGAAGGAGACTGAAACTCTAGATTCCTCTATTCTAGAAGAGGAAATATTGATAGAAGAAGCAAGTGTTGGCCATGATCCTCTGGATCCTCCTGCTACTGATGACTCTGGAAAGGACCAAGAAAAAGAAGAAGAAAAAGAGAAAGAAAAGGAAGAGGAAAAAGAAAAGGCAAAAGAAGAACTAACAAAAGGAGATGGTGCTAATGCATCAGAGCAAGACAGTCCAGTTGTTGCCACTAACAAAGCACAAGGAGAGGAAACTGAAATAGTAAGTATAGCAAGAGACACTGAGGATGTAGTGCAGAGTTTTCTCAGCAAGGAGATGCTAGAGTTAGATGAGCCAGAACTGATACAAGGACCAATCAATTTGGACACTCTCTCTCTAGACCAAATGCTGAAGATATCATCACTTACACAGGCCAAGGCGAGGGAGAAAATGCTCATGTCTCACATAGAAAACAATGAGTTGATAGGCCTAGCATCTGGAGTACTGGAGAAGATCATGCCCACATCAGAAAAATACATCTGATTCTCCTTTTGGTAATTTGAAAAATCTTGTGCATTCTTTAAATACAAATTTTGAGTCTTTTGAGAAGTTAGCTGAAGTAAAGGTCCGAAAAGAATTTTTGGATAAGAGGTTTAGTGAACTAAAAGGCCATATAGATAATGATATAAAAAAACTCGATATTGGTATAAAGAGTATTGAAAATGCTCTTAAGTATGGTGGTGATGTATATAAGTTTTTTTTTTATCATGGCCAAAAATAGTAGAGGATATTGAGAAAAAGATAAAGGAGAAAGAAAAAGCTGCTAGATAAAGGAGAAAGAGAAAAAGCTGCTAGACCTATCTCATAGTTTTGATCCTTTAACAGTATCTCTGGTGAGCCAAGAGTGTCAAGCAATTAGCCTGACAAAAGAAATAAACAAGCTTATCAAAGAAAAGAAGAAAATTATGGAAAGAATGGGTGAGCTCCGGGGACTGATTACCCCTAAGTTGGAAACAATGTTTAACACTTTGTCAGAGGCCCAAAGTACTACCTGGGAAAGCAATCCCTTAGATCTAAGGAAAGCAGAAGCATATGCATTTCTACTGAGTGGACACATTTCAATTTTGGATGGTATGAAGAGAGGTTGGGCCACCGAATTCGCACAGTTAAAGAGTACTTTTGTAGATATCCTTAAATATATATAAATATAACATATGGATTGTTTGTACATATGCGACCTTATATACAGAATTTTTGCATGATTAGTGATTGCGGATCCCACTCTTTGCCATTGGTTTCAAAGGGGGAGTGAAGAAAACTGAAAAATAAAGAATCCAATGAAGGGGGAACACTGAAAATCAATGTGAACAACAGTATGGAGCACAAGCAAAGGGGGAGTTATTCCGAAACTTAATCATTTTTCACTAAGTGTTGCCATCAATGCCAAAGGGGGAGATTGTTGGCAAGAGACACTGCTAAGAATGATAAGTGTTGTCATTGATGGCAACTAAGTCTCTACTACACATCCGCATTTCATAATTTTCCCATACCGGAAATCAGATTGAAGATTTGTCTAAGTCCAGGAAGTCTTGAACAGAGTGTGTGATAGGGTCTGGTATCTTGGTCAGGATCTCTCTAGGACTAGATCAGAGTTTCTTGTGGATCTGAGGGAGTCATAACCATTGTCAGGATAATCTAAATCCAAAGTTTTGAAAGGAAGCTAGGTGTGTGGAAATCACTTCCTACACTAATCTAATGAAAAGAGATGTATGCAAATTCAACTTTAATTCTTACAACTATAGCAACATAGAACATCTAACAGAGATATTGCAGCAATACACATACACACAGAAAGTAGACATAAGAGAGAGACAAGACATACGTGGGGAAAACCCTTATGGGTGAAAAACCCCACACTCCAAAACATAGCTCAAATGTATTACAGTAAACAATAACAGATTACAATATAGTTTCAGAGCCAATTCTCTTTCAGGAGTCTTCGAATGTCGAATCTGGAGATATTCTGGCAGCATAATAGTACTTGTACCAAAGTTATCTATCTCCCATCCAAGCACCTATTTATATAGAGTTTACAAGGCAAATATGGAACCTTCTAGAGATGGGTGTCCATCTTGGACTCATGTCCCAAAACCCACGCCTAAAGACACTTGTCCAACATCCCATCCCAAAGTGGGCGCCTAGTCCCAAGATAGGTTACAACAAATGCTCTTATGCACCTTACAACTGTCATAGAATCCATCATAACTGACAGCACTTACAGCTGTAAGAGAATCTGTCATACACTGACTAAAAATATCATATTCCTCTTACAACATGTCATAACCTCCCTTGACCGCACAAATATGTTTTTCTCTCATGTAAAGATACTCACCGACACTTGTCATTAATTAAAAGTCTTTTGAGGTTTTGGGGGTGTTTCCCTTGAGCCCCCAATAGGGCGCTGCCCCTCGACCCCTCCCTATACTGCGACAGGGAATGCGCCATGGGCGCTGCCCTTGGACCCCGCAATGGGCTACGCCCCTTGACCTTGTCTTGGGGGCGCTGCCCCCAAACCCCCGTTAATTATTCAAGGGGGAAATCGCGGCTGCCAAAATCACCAAAATTTATCCTGTTGCATATACACAAGATGCTGACAATGCCAACTCAACATGGGATAAATAAATACATCATTAGGAATTTGCAAAGGTTGAGACACCTTAATTCCCAACAAGTTTTGGACTCTAATGATGAAGGATTTGATAGTTATTAGCATCTGAGTATCAGGTTAACAGTTTTACAGAGTAGGTAGAAGAAGAACAGGCTGACCTTGTAATTGATCTTAGTTCTGGATGTATGGAAGTTGTTGGTTGGACAAGTTGTGATGATCAGTGATAGTAGCTAACCTAATTGATGATTTGTGAGTGCAAATTTTGGTCCACGTTGCAATTTGTACATGGATTTAGCCGACAGAGCAGAATCTTTAATAAAATTCTAAGTGTTCTTGAAGCTGACTGAAAAGTGGTTGAAGAACAGGATGCGGATATATATTTTTGTGTGTGTGTGTGATGCGACTATGGAATAAGTGCGAAAAGAGCAGAGATCTAAGATTCAGATGTGAGAAAAATAGTGAAAAGGGCAGAGTGAAGATGAAGTGTATCAAGTCAGTATTTTGTGCTTAACCAGAACTGAATCCTTGCATTGATAGATGCTAATTATCAGTTCAATCTCATTGTAATCTTCTTTATGTAGGCAGTGAGCCTTCTATAGGAAGTAAGCCTTCTTTGAGCAGTGAGCTCTGGGTAGTGAGCCTGAATGCATGTGCATTCCCCTTTGTAATACTTTTAACAGAGTATAATCTTTGTGAGTTAACCCCCACCGTGCTTTTTCCCTTAACTGGGTTTCCATGTCAAAAATCTTGGTGTCAAGTGTGTTACTTATGTTATGCTCATGTGTTATTGATTCATGCTTTAATGTTCATATCATTAATTTGATTAGAAGTTTTAAAAGAGGATTAAAGGCAGAAAAGTTTAAATTGTGTGACAACTGATTTACCCCCCCCCTCTGAGTTGTCTGAACCAATTCCAACAACAACATGCTAGAATTAAAAGATTGATTGAACATCATGATAAAGAAAGGTAATCTGCAATAAAAAATATAATGCAAATATATATATATATATATCAAGTTATAAGATATGAAAACTATCTAAGAGTATATATATAAATATAATCAAAAATGTCATAGTTGTCTAAAAGTTTCCAACTCTTTCAAATACACCATGAAAATTAAGATCCCTAAACAACACATTCAAAATACTGCATAAAGAAGTGGGCCAAGATGTCTAACAACAAGTACATGATAAAAATAAACTATGCCATTTTTTGCAAATATTTTAGTGGCCACCATGTGAAGGTTCCTTCTTTCTCTTTCAGACAGATAGCTCCATCTATTTTGTCTTCATAAGCAAGTTGTATGTTACTTGTGACCTTTAAAATATTTACATTTGCATCTCCTGTTCCTTTCAAGTTGAATCCATGTACAATAGATAGTGAGTGAATCTGCCCAATACCCATAGCAACACCATCACACGGATCCAACACCCTAACCTTATCCCCTTCTTGGAGTTTATTAATATATATCTGCAAAAACAAAAAAAATACACATTATATTGAAATACATAATAATTATTATATAGGTAAGGATTACCCTTATTTACATAATAAAACAACCATTACTTGTGTTGGAACAAAATTTTAAAACCCTAAAAAAAATTTTAATTCCTGCCATTATTCCAAAAAAACTATTCTAATGTCTCACCTATTAGGACCTCTCAAAAATTTTGCACATTTCCATCCTACTTGATCTTTTCACTTGTATATGACCATTTCTTAATAGACATTCATGCCAAAATTTTATGCCATTTATTTCCTAGGGTCACATAACATGGTCATTTTGAGGAGTATGTAGTTATTCTTAATCATTTCTATGTTTTTGCAGTTGACCGCAATCTCATAGGTCATCCTCATTGTCTTGGTGGTAGCGCGGGAACTAGAGCAACAAGAATCATGTATACTACACTCCCACTGGAAACATACAAGTTGTTCATAGCATGGCAATAGGAAGGGCTCGATCAACCATGTTACCGCAATCTCGCAGGTCATCCTCATTGTCTTGGCAATAGTGCGGGAACTAGAGCAACAAGAATCATGTATACCGCACTCTCACTAGAAACATACAAGTTGTTTGTGGCATGGCGGTAGGAAGGGCTTGGTAAACCATGTATACCGTGGTCCCTTGGAGGTTTCACCACATGGTTGCAGCTTGGTGGTAGTAAGTCTCCAAGTTACCAGGCTCCCGCAATGGTTTTCAAAGAATGTTTGCGGCAAGGTGGTAAGCAATAAAAGTTGGCAACATAATCTCACCACGGTAATGAGAATAAGCACTTGCGGGTTGATGGTAATGGAAGAAAATGGAATAAAGGGGGCTCTAAGCCCCACAATCCTTGGCGGTAGTAAGTCTCCAAGTTA
This sequence comes from Cunninghamia lanceolata, assembly GCA_027924645.1. NCBI lineage: Eukaryota > Viridiplantae > Streptophyta > Pinopsida > Cupressales > Cupressaceae > Cunninghamia > Cunninghamia lanceolata. The sequence continues at coordinate 1,729,330 of BSBN01001326.1, forward strand.
CCAGGCTCCCGCAATGGTTTTCAAAGAATGTTTGCGGCAAGGTGGTAAGCAATAAAAGTTGGCAACATAATCTCACCACGGTAATGAGAATAAGCACTTGCGGGTTGATGGTAATGGAAGAAAATGGAATAAAGGGGGCTCTAAGCCCCACAATCCTGCTTTGTTTGAGCATAAGGGCTGAGGGTTGGCGGTAATCAAGAAAAGTGAACAAAAGGCATTGAAGCTTAACGCCATCCCATGACTGTTTTAAACAAGCTCCACGGTAATGCGGTAATGATAATAAATGAAGGCATTGAAGCTTATCACCATCTAGTGACCAGTTTAAACAAGCTCTGCGGTAGTGCGGTAATGATAATAAATGAAGGCATTGAAGCTTATCACCATCCTATGACTTGTTTAAACAAGCTCCACAGTAGTGCGGTAATGATAATAAATGAGTAAACATACTCAGTGCAGGTGTGTGATTACTGAGAAATTTGAAAGATCTTGTCATTTCATCTGATCGTTGGATCAAAATTGATCAAGGGCTTATATTTGAAATGAATTGAATGTAGAGATCTTATAATTTTGTGGCACGAACCAAAAATAATGGTTGAATGGTGAACATTGTGGCTCGATAAAATCTTGAAATCTCTCAGCATTTGCTCAGTTTAGAGATTGTAGATTGGCTCAAAGAAGCTGCTCAGTTTGGTCTGTTCTTAGCAAGCTTTGAATTGTTCAAGTAAGTCCATTTCTACATTCTCTACAATAAAGTTTGAATAATCTTTGCATAGTTTCAATTCTCCATGCATTTGCTTGAGTTACGAAACCATAGTTTGTATAATGGTACCCAAGAAGTTTGAATCCATAAGTAAGACAAGTAACCTTGATCCTACCCCTAAGAAAAGATCACTACATCAATCTTTGCTAGATGTTTTACCCATTTCAATTGACAAGGGTCGAAAGAAGTATTTAGGGATGTTGCCGAGGGTTGTAGGGATGCCATGATTCCCATTTCTGGCTAGAAACTATTTTGGTACTTCTATCAAAAGAAGGATGGTCAGGGACGAGTGGGCAATCCATGGAAGATGGATTTTTCCAAGCTAATTGTTTCAAATGTATTCGTGGATGTGGAATTAATTTGTGCTCTAGCACTGTACTACCACCTGGCTACTAAAACAATAAGGTTACCAAATGGATCTTCTCTATTGAGAATTGACAGAAATGTTATAATTGATTATTTTATGTTGAACAAACAAGCTCTCACCGAAATTGACCTACAAAAGATTGAACAAGAATACAAAAGTTTGAGAAGAACACTCAAAAGTGATGAGCTGCCAATATTAATGAGAAGATGTGCAAACAATAGGATGGTTGATATTCCTTCAATACAGTTGAACCATTCCCTGTGGAAGATTTTACAGTCTATTTCAAATGGACCTATTATGCATTGTGCCAAGTACTAGGAATTAATGTTGATCAGAGGATGCCAGTTAGTTTGATGATGATGGCTATCAAGATACAAAATTTAGAGGTGAACATTGAGTATGATTTTGCCTCATATCTTGAAAGGAAAATACATGATGGATTCATCAGTGTGGAGGAAGATAAGAAACCCATGAACTTCAAGTTTTATTTTTTGGTTTGCCATCTGATCCTATATCAAAATAGGAGTAAATGGTCAAGTAAAATTCACATTAGCATTATTGACGGGACAAGGCAAAGAATGCCTACTCAATGTTGGTTTTACATGTGGGATTGTCATTGCCAGACTGATAACTATAATGTATTTCATAATGAATTTTCTGTGAGAATAATGAATTCTTTTGGTATTGGGATCCCTAGATTCTCACTAGAAATGAGGGTAATTCTGAGACCTCTTGCACATAAACCAAAGCAAGGTCATAATTTCAATTATGGTGATTGGTTCTTCCTAGCAGAGCACATAATAATCAAGGTATATGATTGCCCCCAACCACCTCTCAAATTGCCAAAGTTTGTTTCTGACATAATTGCATTCTTGGAATTCATGTGGCAAATGATGTGGAGGGAAAAAGAAGTGATGAAAAAGGTGAACAAATGCACCTTTTTTCCTGATATCACTATCTTTCGAGATTGGTCAATTGGTTCAAACACTATTGAGGAGCTGTAGGCCTATTTGAAGGCCAAGTACTTTTTGGAATCTGGTGTTGAAAGAGTTTGTGACCCTAAAGGTCATATGAACTTGGTGAAACAAGTGATCTTGACTAAGATGGGCATCTCCCATAAAACATTTTATGATGAGGATGTGATAAGGAACCTAGTTACTTTTAATGAAGTGTGTGATAGGAAGAGGAAATGGGAGATCCTCAAGAAAATTGAAAATGACAAAAAGGAAAAGAATCTAATTTTTGAAGGATTTTTTGTTGAAGAGAAAGATCCTCTAAGGAGGATTAATACAATGATTGAAATTTTTGAAAGTATTTATGCTAAATGTGAAGTACAGCCTACCAAGGCTACCAAACTTCCAGTGAAGAGGACTGTAGGAATTGAGATTCATGAGCCTTCCCCTGATGTCATATCAATTCAAGATCCACAGATCCCTGAATCATCACCACATAAAAGGCAAAGAACTGAAGGCATGTCTTCTCTAGTCCCATATGAGATGTTTGAGGGTGTGGGGGATACTGATGAAGTTGCCAATATTTTGACACATTTGCATGATGGAGAGGAAGTTGATAAACCACTGGTTGGTCAAGAAACTAATGCACACAAGCCTGAGGCTAGGATGGAAGAACAAGCCCAAATTGATCCAGAGCGACAGGAAGATGAAAGGGCAGTGGCATCATTGAGATTTATTCAAGATGATGATTTCATCAAGACTCCATAGTTTCAAGACTTCTAGTTAAAAATGAAGATGAAGGAATTTGATGAAAAGGTGGAAATCAATAAGATGGGTGCTGATGAGTCTCAATATGATCAAATAACCACCCGAACAATCCAAGAACTAAAAGTTGACGAAATTAATGTGACTCCTAAGGAAGCAAGACAAATGGTCTTGAATAGTAACATGTTGATCATCCCAAGTCTTGAATTGAAAAAGGTATTCTTGCTTGATGAAGTTAGGAGTCAAGATGACCCTAATCTTGTGTCTGAATTTGATTATGAGGGAATGAGTGGATGTGGTTTCAACCCAAAGATAGAGACTCTTGCCATATGGGCAAAATAGAAGAACAATAGTAAAGCAAGGTTGCTAGATGTTGTTCAAGAAATGAGGGGATCTGCTGTGGTGAAAACCTTACGAGATACTTCAAGAACTGAGGCCTCTACTCTTACAGTCTATTCTACCATGTTCACTCATGCAGTTGTAAAAAAGTTGGAAAAAAAATTGTAGGATTATGAGAAAACACAACAAGACATGAATGATGAAGTGAATAGGTTCATTGAAAATACGCAATTAAAAAAGCAACTACAAGATGTGGGTTCTTCCCAGAGTCTATCAATAGTTCCATATCAACCTTCTGCGCCACCAACAACTGGTGATGTCATAGTGACAATGCAAGAGTTTAATGCTTTGAGAACAAAATTTGAAAAAGAAGTTGAGGACCTCAAGAAGAAAAATGAGGAAACAAAAAATGAGACAAGGATCAAGGTCCTTGAAGTCTTTGAGAAAATTCTGGAATACAGGATAAAGTTGGTTGTGGATAAACTTGGGGATGTGCATGATTGCTACTCCATGTTATCTCAGGCCATTAAACAATTGCAAGCAAACTTTTCTATTTTGGAGCCACTATACAAGAAATGACAGCCTTCCTTGAACAATTTAGGCCTGCTTTATAGGATACTTCAAAGAAATATTGATGCTTCTGCTGAATTGAAGCCCACAGAGCAGATGGTGACTATGATCATTGAAGAGCATCAATATGCCAGTAGTGAAGACAAAAAGATGCAGTCCAGACTTGAATCTTTTTCTACTCTCAAGCATCAATTTATCCCCCCTATTATGACATAGGAAAACAAACAAGTTAAAGACCTTGATACTTGGAAGGCAGAATTTAGAACAACAGTGTCTGTGGTTATGGAATTCTTGAAAAAGAAGTAGGATATAGATACTTTGAGCTTTAACATGATTTTGGATAGGGTCATAGCCCTAGATACAGGATATGGAAAATTTATAATTGATGTTAAGGCTATGTTGGATAAAGGATGGAAGGACCATCAAACTAATCTGCTTTGAATTCAAGAATTCAAAAGGCCCAGTGACCTTACATTCAATATGTGGGAGTAGACATACTTGAAAGGTTGATGTGCAGCTACAGGTTCAGGTTAATTGGTTTCTATTAGAAGTTGATGTAATTCCCTTTAAGTGACGTACATTTATTGGTCTCTCTCTAGAGTTAAATCCTTTAAAGTAAATCATATTGGTGGGTTTTCCTTCAAATAGAATTAAAACAACTTACTTGAATAGTACTTACTTGCATGTGTGTGTTAAAACAACAATGACTACTATGAAAGACATAAAAACAATAAATAGCACTCACCTCAATTCCAGCACCACTACTACTACTCTGAATATCATGTAGATTCTCATCAAGATGTTCAACATAATCACTATCATCATTATTCTCAAGTTGTGCAGCTTTGTAGAGAGCTTTATTGACAGGGCCTTTTTCTTTTCATTTTGCTCTCATATAATTTCTCTGCATGTGGTTTAATCATCATGCAAAAATTAATATAAGTCAAGTAAAGAATGCAAAAACTATAATTTTTTGTTCAAAATAACATTTTTCTTCCACTCTTAAATGACTAAGTCAAGGTATGTTGTGAGATTCTTCCTTTATTGTAAGCAATAGATTCTAGTTTATAGGAGGATTCTTATAGTCATGAGCATAAGATTTTCAAAAAGAAGGCACAGTTCCAGTCCTTCATATGATAAGGAAGATAGTAAAAGTTGTAAGATGGTAGTCCATATCTCTGTCTTAGGATAGTCCATAGCATGGAAGGTATAGGAGAAGATAAAGAGATGCAACAGCTAGTAGGGTTTCACCAAACAAAGAGAAGAGATAAAGGCACTGTCAAAACCATTAGACAGTGACCAAGAACCCTTGGAATGACAGTAACAAAGTAGATATGACAGCCTTGACTTTAGGATCAATGATTAAGAGCTTTACTAAGACATACTCAAAGTGACTGTCTAGAATGATAGAGTTAAATGTCATAATTCAGCATAGGAGCATGTCATAAACATGACAAGGACAACAATAATGAAGTGAATACTCAAGAAAAATGGTTTGAAGTAGAACCTAGTAAATTGTAGTATTGCATGTTTCTTTTGGTTCTGTAAGTAGAACAATGAGACAATTTGTGATAACGCATTTATGTAAAGCATCAATGCTAAGGTTATAATGGCTAGAATTACAGTATTGCACATTGAGGGTAGGTTCATTCTTTGTTTACAGTATCCAGGAGCTATGATAACTATTGAAGTATCAAAAAAATGTAATCACAAGGAAGTATAACAAAAACATGGTACAAGTTTACCCAATAACAAGCATGCGAAATGAAAGGATAGTGTAATAGAGCCTCTTACCTCATCTGCATCCATAATATTATGCTCATTCCATGCAGAAACTATAGGCTTATTGGAGGAAGCCAACTGCAACAATTTCTCAGTGAGACTATGTAAGCAACTCATTATATGTTGGTACCCTTCATTTGAGTTGACATGATCTACAGAGGCTCTTACTGGGTGTCTAATAGATGGCTCTGAAATCTCTATTGACGAACTAGATTTCCACTTCCTACTACCGTTAGATTTACCAGGATCTAGTGATGCCATATAATCAAGCATATCTTACACACCTGCTTCTCTATTACTATTTTCCACCTAAAATACAATGTCAATATCAACATATAGTTAGTTCAATAAAAAATTGAAATAAATAACCAACATAAATTGAACCTAAAAGACATACCCTTACTCCAAGTTTGTCCATTTTTGCCTGCAACCTGCCTCGGCCAAATGTATATCCAGCTACCACATTATCTCTTGCCCTCTTTCCTTTATTACTCTTTGTAAAATATTCTTCAGAACACATATTTTCTTTCAATGTCTCCCACTGTTTGGGAGATAGAGGGGATTCTAACCTCTCTTTTCCCTCCAAGATTATTTTTCTACAATTGTATCTATAATTGTTCATCAAAAGTCTCATCTTTTGCTTGTAATATCTTCTAGAGATTTGTCCACCAATAGTCTTAAAAGCATTTTCCATTTTTTGTATAACATTTTCCACACTTTGTGGATCTTGCTCTACAAAATTTGATTTGCAAATATCCAAATGGGCCCTACATCTCACACCCAACTCAGAGGCCCACCTTGCAGCATTTTTTCCAATGGGATCACTATATCTCGATACCTCAACCAAAAATCACTTCTTGCCTTCTAATCTTCTTTGTTTTTCATTCCTTTGTAGATCTGTATAAATCTTGACTCAATCTTTTTCTTTTAAAAAAAGTAGGCACATCTTCTATTAAACCACTAGCAATATTTTTGGCTGATCCATTAGTTCCATCAAAAGTTGTAGTAGGCACATCAGATGCAAGTGATCTCTCTTCCTGACTTTCATTAACTAGAACTTCATCATCCTTGGCCACATCAGGTGTGTCATGAGTAGGTAGATTAGTACCGGTCTCTATAGATTTCACTTCAAACACATCCTTTAATCTTGAATAAATCATCTGCAACTCACTTACTATTCGTTTCCTCTCATTGTTTTCAATAATCTCTCTTAGACTATGTGCTAAGAGATCATCACAACGTTGCACATCACCATGTGCTATATCAGGCTACCCATCACCATGTGCTATATCAGGTTGTACATCACCATGTGCTATATCAAGCTGCACATCACTATGTGTTATATCGGGCTACACATCATCACAACTATTATTTTCACCAACTGCATTCGTACTTGAATCCCAAATGAGTTGGATTCTACGAGTTGGCAGTACTATATCTTTACTTTCCTTTTTTTCTCTCTACATTTTCTTTGCACTCTTTTTCTTTCCTATAAAACAAAAAATATCATATTATGTCTTACATACATAAACCTCTTGCCTATAAAATATCATAAACACAATTAAACAAATAATATACTACATAGTGGATTTACAACTTGCTTGTTTGTCAAACCAAGATGTGATAAATATTCACTATTCTTTGTCACATGTTCTTTATGAAAGTGCTCATAATCTGTCAATGGAACTTTAGCAACATGATCACTATCATCTAAATTGTGCCTCATATTCTTTTTCCTCATTTCCTAAAGTTGAAATAAACAATAATATATAAATTAGCAACTTGAATCAGTAGAACAAGAGTGGAATATAAACAAAGCCATTATTTTCAGTCAACTAGAGCATATAAACAAATGTAGTCATAGTATATAAGGATTTCGTTTCCATTTGAATGATACAGTATATAAGGACAGTCCCCATATGAAATACATTCACAGAGCATATAAGATGCATTCTTAGAAATTAGAGGAGACAATCTATGACAAGTGACATGACATAGGATGATAGCATATAAGATGCATTATATGGAGGAGCAAAAATTCAGTAAGTAAATGTGGCACACAGATTGAAACCCAAAAGAAACTCTATTTGTTTATCCTTCTATTTGAGAAGAAACTAATTGTCTTTCTGATAGTGTGAATCATCATTATTTCTACTTATATAATCCTCATTATTTCTACATATAAAATCCTCATTATTTCTACTTATATAATTCTACAGAAATTCTGAACACACAAATGTAAATAAACAAAAATAATCAATATGTGCTTTAAAATTGAGTAATTTATTTTTGGAACAAATATAGCTAGTTATAAGCATGACTCGTAACAAGACAAGAACTAGAAAAATAACAAAAAGTAGAGCTCAACAAATGAGATTACCCTAAAAAAACCAAAGTGAAAGAAATTCATGTACACCAATGCCCTTTCTTATCTTGCTGCTTCTCTACTACATTTTGCAAGCTCACTATTTTCTTGATGCCTTCACTAATCATCTGCATTGCCAGCAAGATCAGAATCTTGATCGATCATGTCTGCATCTGCTTGATTTTCTTCCTCATCCTCATCTATGTCATGCAATACATTCTCTCTCCCAATCTCTTCATTGGTAATCAAAATATCTTCTCCAAACACTCCATCATCATCTTCATCCACTACTTCAAATGTTTCTTGTAAATTAACATATTGCCCATCAGGCATTATATCAACAACTTCCATGAATTTTCATTTCGAATGAGACTCTATTTGAATCACATACAACCATCCTAGGCTTCTTACATCATCAATTAGAAATGATTGGTTAATTTGAAAAGGGAAAACATAGGGCTCATCCCTCTCTGATAAAAATTGTCATGTATTTGCATGTACAAATCCATACTCATCAACATGTACTGTGGATGGTCGGATCCACTTACATTTTAATAATATAGGATTGTTTTCACAAAAATCCACTTGAATAATTTCTTGGATGAATCCAGCATAGAATTTCTTCTCAATTTCATGAAGAAATTCAGCACTTACAACACAATCACAATTTTTCTTTCCTTTGTCTTTTTTCTCCACTCTTAAATGGCTACCATAGGCCCACATTCCACTAAAATACATAGCCCATAAATGTGGAGGTTGTGAAAGCTCACTTTCCTCCATTGTTATATCTTGACCTTCTTCTTTTGCATCACTAACTACATTAGCAATCCATTCTTCAGATTTTGGAAAAGAATCACCTCCAACCAAATCATGACGTCTGCGCTTTTGAGGTCGATGTTGCATCCAACTTTGATTCTCTTCTTCATATTTTCTACATAGAATATTAATGTGCAAATAGTAAGATTAATAATATAAATGTGTAAATGCAATTGAGTAAGATTAATAATATAAATGTGTAAATAAATAATTGTGTAAATTTTTTTAACCTGTGCCACTTATTAAACGAAGATGTGTTTTGAAGAATAAAGACATGTATCACACTTCTTTCTTGATGTGATAGCTTGAAGTGACATCCATTGCCTTCTAATACTTCACCTGCAACTCTCTCATCTTCATCATCATCCCATACACGTCGATTGACATTTTTAAAATCCTTCATATATTCCATGCAAAATCCAATGGCCTCTTGCATTGAATATCCCTCAGACATGATGCCTTCTGGTTTTGCCCTAGTACGAACAATTTTTTTCAAAACCTTCATATATCATTCTATAGGATACATCCATCTCGTTCTAACTGGACCACAATGCTCTAGTTCATATTCTAGATGTATCAAAAGATGCATAGAAATGTTAAAGATTGTTGTTGAAAATTCCCGTTCCATTAGACAAAGGACTTCAACAACCTCCTCCCTCAAACTATCAAAGTTTGAAGGATCTAATACATTTGAACTCATTCTCTTTAATATTAGGCCCAACCTTATAATTTTCAATCTTGGCCCCTTTGCCAAACCTGATATATTTACCTCAATAGGTAAAATATTTTTGATTATAACATGATAGTCACGGGTCTTTAGGCCTCTTAAGCTATTAATGTCAGTTTGGCTTCTGATAGTACTACTTACATATCCGGTGGGAAAGTGAGTCTGAGACATCAACTGTAAGAATTATGCATGTTGTTCCTTTGTCTAGACATAAGGAGCACTGGGTTTTCTATATTTTGCATCATCATATTTTTCAACCCAAAGATTTCGATGAATATTTAGTTCTCGAAAGTCTTCACATGATGAAATAGTATCAAAAGCACCAAAAAGAATTTCTATAATAGCATAGCCTATATTTTTCTTAGTATGCATAAAGTCAACAGTATGCCTAATGGCTATATCCTTAAAGTATGGTAACTTATAGAATATGCACAACCATTTTACACCACTTTCATTACATGGATCATATCTACTACCAGCAATCCCACCATTTTCAATAAATGATATTCTTTTTTGTCCATTCTCGATAATGTAATCACCCGTTATTAGCAAAGGTGCTTCATGATTCTCTTCTTGACCATTGAAACGTGTTTTTTGTCGATGATATGGATGACCCACTTTAAGGTAAGAATGATGTCCACAATAAATACACTTACACAAACTTTTTGAGTGCCTTGCAAAATCCTTAAAGTTGCAAGTAGGACATCCATGGTATCCATGAATAGTGAGACCAGACAATGTACCATATGCAGGAAGATCATGAATCATAACCAATAAGGAAGCTCTTAAAGTGAATTTGATTGAATGACCATCACTTAAAGATTGAATTGCTTCAATTCCTTTCCACAATTCCATTAGCTCATCATATAATGGCTCTAGATAGGCATCTATTGTATCTGAAGTCACACTTTTCTTTCCTGGTATAATCAATGATAGCATTAAGAAAAATGGTTTGGTTGCTAACCATGGAGGCAAGTTATAATTTATTAAAAACACTGGCCAAGTTGACCATTTAGTACTTTGATCTAAGAATGGGTTCGCCCCATCTAGAGCCAAACCCAACCTTATATTACAAGGATCTTGAGAAAAATCAAGCCATCTATTATCAAATTCCATCCACATCTTAGAATCAGGCACATGTCGTTTTCTATCAATGCTCTTATTTTGGGCATGCCACTGTATAAGTTTAGCAATGTCTCTGCACCTATATATTCAGAGTAATCATGGGATTATCAGAAAGTGGCGAAGAACCTTTCTAGGAACCACAGTTGATTTCAACCCTTGTTTATACCTTGCTTAATGACATTTTAGACATTCACTCTCACTTGCAATATTTTTGTGAAATAATACACAACCATTAACACATGTGTGGATGTTTTCATACCCCAAGCTAAGCTTACTAATCTGCTTTTTACATTGACTTTGTTTTGTTGGCAATGTGGAGTCATCTGGTAACAACAAACTTAATAATGCCAATAACTGATCTACACTTTCAATTGTCCAACCATGCACCACTTGCAATTAAGAATTTGAAGGATTGTTGTCAAATGACTTAACTTGCAATTAGCATACACGTGCTTTAAAGCATTCTCCATTGACTTGGCCCAATCATCATTTAGACCCTCATTCAACATTCTTTCAACTTCAAACCCTTCGTCTAACATTTCTGCCTCTTCATCTATGTTCGGTGCCACTTCATCTATGTTTGTTGCCTCTTCATCTCTCACAGTCTATAATTCTATCATATCTTCATAATAATTGTAAGCCCAAGAGATTATACCACTATGCCCATATCTTATCATATGTCGATAAATCATTTTTCTTTTTCTCACCCTTCCACCAAGACAGTCATTACATGGACATGGATATTTTTCCATTTCCCTCTCTTTGGCTACTCTCTCATCATATGCAGGGTATTGATCCGTAGTCAACCTTCGACGCTGATCCATCTATAATATTATGCATTCCAGTATTAATTTAGTATAATAAGCTATCCTATGTTTAGAAGGCCTTTAAATATAAAATCTTAAAAGGTAACCTTCAATCATGCATATGGTCAAGCTAGGATAACCTTTCCTTTAGATTGGGCTAGTCATCATAAATGGAGATCATGCAAAGTAGAGGTGTGGTTTTATTTGAGTTCAAGGATCAGTTAAGGATCAACTTCAAAACTACTGAAGATAACATTTTCTTTTGAGTTTTCAAGCTTCAATCATGAAAATATCTCCTGGGAAGCGCCCATAAGTAGCTTCACCAAATATCATGAAAATATCAGTTCACTTTTGGCAATGAGGGTTTTGAATTACCTTTGAATTTGCTGCAGAGTGCATCCCCAAATTTGACTTTGTTGTAGAGGGCCTTGCCAACTTCAAATTCATGACAGCAAACTCTGAATTCCTTGCCCACCTTTTCAAAATTATCCAAGTCCTCTCCAAACAGGCTTTATCACCCATGCAAGTAGTTGCTACACTTATATGCACTATATGCACCTAAAACATTTTTTCAGGTACATGCATCAAATAGAGTAAGTGCTTCAATACGTGTCCATGAGAATAACAAACATCAACATCAATGCAATTTCATTCCCATGCCGACAATTATACATTTTACAAGTTGTCTGACTTAGAAATATAGACAAGCTATGTAAACCAATAGATAAATAGAATTTAGAAGAAATACTAAACAATTTATCAAGATTGCACTTTAAAACCCCAATTAAATAACTATTGTGATGAACTATTCATAGCAGCAAATCACTTGCCAAAATCATATGCAAAGTCACCAAATAAAGGACTCAAGATGTCAACCATTTCAAATGACAATCATGACAATAGGAAAAATGGCATAGAGAATACAGTCATGCCTTTGATTGCAAAGGAGGGGGTAGATATTACAGTCTATAGAAACATTGAAAAGATGAAAATACAAAATCCATGAAGCCAAACACTTTTGTCAAAATACAAACCCTTAGCTAATTAGTTAACTCATCCTTAAAGATTTTATCAGGCAAAGATAGTCATTATATAGATGCTAAAACAGTGACACAAGTGCCTTTGAAAGTCAATCATGTCATCAAACTGACAGTGAAATTAGTCATCAAAAAGAGTAATGCACAACACCACAGAAGAAAAGAGGAGATCACTATCCATTCAAAGAGATGCCCTAATCACAGACACCAAAGTGGGCTACAACAGTAGAGAAAAAATAGTGAAATATTGACAGTCTTTTTGCATCCAAATGTGAATTATGTGAAAACTATGTCATATATCAATAACAAAAGTAACAGAGAGGATTTTTTTAGTCAAAAGTCTATGAATAAAATCTTCAAGTTTATCAAAATCAAGCTAATAAGCTATATGATACTCATAGTAGCAGATGGACAAAGGGAATGTGACTGTGACAAATTTTTGCATACAAAGGACAGTCATCATCAATGATATCTTTGTATTAAGGAATTTGTAGGCAAGTTCGTGATAGGACAACAAAGATCAGTTCATGTATGAAGCAATGAACAAGGTTTTCATGACAAAGGTTACTGTCAAGATAGCAGTAAGAGATAGTAAAGACAGTGAAGAGCAAATTTAAGGAATGAAACAAATCATGGAATAGTCTTACATTCTCAACAACAAGCTTCCATTCTCTATTTTGTGATAGTCATCTTAAAAATACAATCATCTTTCAAAGGTTGAATCACACACACAGGGGCAGTGTCTAAGTCATAGGTTGAAGATCATCAAATTCCTTCATGCCAAGGTATTCTAAGTATAAATCATGAATGGAAAAAGTAGAACTTTATCAATAAAGAACCATGAGACCTCTTCATACAATCATTGAAAGATATAGAACAGTCACTAATGACATAGCACCAAGCTTTCAAAGATACAAAACTTTAGAGTAGGCTAAAAGAATAATAGAGGTACGTGGAAAACCCTACCTCTGCTTCATAAAATGATTTGTTATCTGTCATCTATAGCTGGAAATCCCAAAATTCCCTCATTTCTTCATTCACACAATGATCTCAAAACTATTTCCAAACTCAAAGAACTGTAGCCATGAACAATCTTCCCCTGTTCGACTACTCATACCCTATTCTTGGCGGCCATGAACAATCTTCTCCTATTCGACTACTCATACCCTATTCTTGGTGGCCATCAATAATCTTCTCCTGTTCGACTACTCTGCATACCCTATTCTCAGCGGCCATGAACAATCTTCTCATGCTAAATGCACAATCTTTGCTTCTTCACAGGTTTCACTTTTGTTCAAAATTCATAAATGCACAATCCCTCCATTAATTCCTTCCAAAACTAAAGTGAAAGAAAAAAGAGTAGAGGAATTTATTTAGTCCTTTATTTAGTCAATTTTATTTGTAGTTGTGTTTTTTTGCCCCATGACTAAAATAGTCATTTATTTAGTCATTTCAACCGATGACCAAATTAGTCATTTATAACTATGTTGCAAAAAGTTTTAGTCACACGATTAAAAGTTTGAGCACATGACTAAAAGTTTTAGTCACCTGGTCATTTATTTGCCATATTTCTACTAGTGTTTGCAAGGATCAGGAGATAACCAAAATGCATCAGAAAAACAAATGGAACAACCGATACAAACAACTATAACAAAGCAAAAGAGCGAGATAGTACATGATGATTCTTGTTACTATTGTAGATGAAATCAACAATGAAAACTCGCTAAAAATTGAAAAATAACAAAATGATTATCATTAGTTGGAAATAATAGTGGTTCTCCTCCTCACAAGCAACAAAAGGTCTCACTTACACAAGGATTTGAGAAACAAGCATTACATGGATTTTCTGACAATAAAAAAGACTCTCACAAGAACCACTCGACCTTCACACAAAACTTGATCAAGTACCTCTCCAAGAGGTTTGCAGGCTCTAAAATTTAGTCTGATGGTACTACCAGGTAAGTATTTCTAACCCTTTATCTCTCATGATGTTTTTCCCCCGTGATGTGTTATATGTTGTTTAGGCCTCCTAGGATGACCCTTGATTCTCTTGTAAGGTCCAGGATACTGGGAGACCACCTCTGTTCTGACCTTCTTCTATCTGTATCATCATTCTTCAATATTGCTTCTCTCCTATTTTCACTGTTGTGTGTTGTGTCTTACGGACATAGTGTCGCGGTTGGTGACTTGGGGGCGCCCTCCTACATGACTATCCCTAAGGAACTTGTTTCTCCTCTCTCAATTTATTGTTTCCCTTCCTCTAGTGTTTCTATCTAGCTGGTGGATGACGAAAAACATATTATACTGATGCGGACCTAGTGTCCCTTTAGCGAGAAATCAAAAATTGGACTTAGTTCCTATATGATGATGGGGTTGATATATATTATCCAACGCTTGGCTAGTAGAATCACTCCATGCACTTTGTCATGTGATCTTGATGATGTCTTGTCGCACTTACAAACCATAACAATATTGCTGCTCTGTGCACTTTGTTTGTCTTTGAATCTCACCTTGGGAACACTCAGTTTTGAGATTTTTGCGGTATAGCCCCATGGTTATACTCGGTCTCTGAATTTGTAGTATAACCTTGACTCTGTGTGAATGATCATATGCATTGTTGTTTATCATGATTATATGGAAACTAACACTCTTCTTGCAGGGATGTGTTTGTGGGAACATTTGGCGATCGTAAAGTACATGTCACCTCCGGGGGGCATGGGCTTTGCGAAAGCTTGTGTTCCCTTGTGTGGTTTCTTCCTACCTTAAAGTGCTTGATATCAATACCTCATATCAACCACCTTAAGGTGGGGACATATATAAGGTAAGCTGTCTATTGTAGATGTTAACAATGTGCTTGTTCTCAGGTGTAGTCTTAAAGACTGGTGGTGATGAGTCCCTCCCACACACTGCGATTTGTGCGATTTGTTTGAAATCTATTGCAATCATTTATGCCCTCTACGAAGGTGGCAATATCACATCCCTTTTCTATCTTAAGCCCTCTGTGGAGGCGGGGATGGTGTATTTCTCATGGAGAGTGCACATCCTATCATTTTCAAAAGTCCTCCTCATGAGGCAGGGAGTGGTTCTATGACTAACTTAACCCTTAAGCGTGTCTTCGGCGATTGTTGTGGTGAAGCCCAATCATCGGTGTGTGCCTATAATGTGCCTGAAATGGTGTTGAACCTAGAAATAGGAACACTTCATCGCTTGTATGTTGTGTTTTCTCCATGTCTTCTAAGTGTGTGTGTATTGCATGTTTGTTCCCAAGCATAGTCTTAAAGACTGGAAGCGATGAGTCCCTCCTATGCTTTGGGATTTGTATGGCATGCTTTCTTTGTATGGCATGTATTGCGTGTGTGTTGCCCCATATGCAGTCTTAAAGATCGGTGGTGATGAGTCCCTCCTACATTATGGGTGGTGTGTTTATTATTTTGTACTTGCATCTGCATTTCATATATATGAAAATGAAAAGAAAAGAAAAAATCATCACTGTCTTCACTGCATTTCACTATATTCACTGTGTTTTGTGTGTCTTCAATGTTGTATTCTCCGTGTTTTGTGTGATTGTAACTGTCTTCTCCATGTTTTGCGTGCCTATTACTTTCTTCTATGTGATTGGCGTGTCTTCTTCGTGCTTGGCATGTTTTTTGCATTTATTGATCGTACTTTAATGCATGTATTGGCCTTGTGTTTATACATACATTAAAGTGGGGGCTAAATGTTACGTCAGAAAATGTCCCCTTAGGGGCTTTTCCCTCTTAAAGTTTATCTCTCGGGTCCTATTTATGTATTTAGAGCATTTTTCATGTTAATTTGACATCCTGATGAGAAAACCTTGAAGTTTCATGGCAATTTGGACTCAGGGGATGCACTTATGATAAACCCTGCCTGAAATAGGGGGAGGACTTGGGTGCCCACGCCCTAGTCCTACCCTATTTTAGGTCAGGCCTAATTTCAAAGTGTCAATTTATGACCATTATTTAGGTCCTATGCCGACACAGTAAGTTTTAATTATGAAATTCTTAGCAGGAATATTTTTAGTTGCATAAATAAGCATGTTTAGGCATTCATTTGTAAACTAGATGGATATTGCAAACTTGTGGCTTATGTGAAACTGATTCAAGGCATTCATTGTGTGTTACAAAGCAAAATTTGTGTTGTTCTTGTGTTTGTATTTGTAGATTTGGCATCCATCTCCTCATGGCATGAAGGGCATCTTCCTTCCAAGAGATCTTCACTACAGGGTGATATCAATTATGTTTTCAATCATTTATCATTTGGATTTTTGTGTCTATCCCATAGGGATACGCACTTTTTATCTGACAACGATGTTCAGAAGACTTGAATGTCTCTCTGGGGCTTGATTGAGGCAAGCGTCTAAACACCATAACCCTCAACCCATTTTTCCACGATTGTAGGTTATAGGTTACAGGAGCAGAAAAAGTGGAGTTGCAGGAGAGTAGTGCAGACTGTCAGAATTGTAGATAAAAGAAGAAAATATGGACCTAGACTTAGACGCCCGCTCATTAGTCCTCTGGATCCCGCAACAGGAAAATCTCTGGAATAGCAGGAACAGGTTGTAGACAAGGTTTCCAGATCCCGACAAAAAGTATGGCACTAGACTAGGGCTCCCGCTCATTAGTCCCCGACTGTTCCGCTTTTTGAACTTCGAAATCTGGTACGCATTTGATTGTCATTTTACATCTCTGTGTGCGAACATTTTCTATAACTTGTCCATTTGCTTCTAAATTTGTATAATTAGGGTTTTGAGCATAATTGGGCTTAATTGAACAACTAGATCACACAATTCCAATTTTCCCTACATTCCAAGTGACTGAAAGCCTGATAGTAGACTTCCTACTCGGTTGAAGTCCTTGAATGTTTGAGGTGAAAGGAGGATTCATACAAGTTAACCCTAAACACTAGCAAATCCTCTTGCATCATATTTTACCTTAAACAGTTTGTTGAGAAATTATATAAAGCAGGTGAAACAGAGTGATATCTGCATATTAGGTTACAAATACTTCAAATTCAAGAGTAAGGCCCTAAAGGGAAAACAACAATTCACATCAAACCGACTAAGAGATTACTAGAAGGTTATGAACTACCTAACGGAGACTTGGAATCATCAATTCATCCTGAATTGATCGTACTCTTCAAGAAGATAAGGTTTGCTTTGTGAATTTTATCATTATTGTTATGACTAACATCATCATCAATAGGAATCATTGCCTCACTTGGGATAACCTACAGAAAAGGGGTTTTTAGGGTCCCTTTATTTCCTTCCTTTGCATTGATGGTGGTGAGGAGTCTCAAGCCCATTTGTTTTTTCAGTGTCCCGTGGCTCACAAGATTTGGCATCTGTGGTAGGGTGCTTGGAAGCAGGATTGTGTTCACGCTTCTTCTTTGGTTGATTTTTGGAGAAGTTTGGGCAGGCCCCCAGCTAAGGCTTCTTTTTGGCAGGTAGCTTGGGATATTGGTCCTCCTTTTATTTTGTGGCATCTCTGGATGGAAAGGAATCGAAGGATTTTCTAGGGGAGGAAGTTGGAGGTTCAAGAGGTGTGGCAGAGGATTCATAGTATTCTTTGGGAGTTGTTGGACATTGGGGAGTTGTAGGTGGCACAAAATTTGAGTTTAGTTGTTGGTGGCTCAGGGTCTTCCTGGTCCAAGAAAAGGGATCATTCTAAGAGTAAAATTCAGAGAGATGGAAGGTGGTCCCCTCCACCTCTAGGTGTTTTTAAGATTAATACAAATGGCTCTTGTAGGGGGAACCATGGTCATGCTCGGATTGGGGGGATTAGGAAGGGATAGCTCTGATGCTATCTTTTTTTCTTCTCTATCTATAAGGGACATTAAACTAATAATCTTATGAAGGCTCTAGCTATTCTCTGTGCTTTGGAAAGATGGTGTTCTTTGGGATGGCGCAAGGTTATCTATGAGTCTTATTCCTAGATTGTGATTAACCTATTGAATGAGTGGGTGGTGGTTGGTGTGCAATAGTAGTTGGCATCAATGGTTCGACAGAGTCTTCAGTTGAGTCACTCGATGGACTTTGTTTCTTTTGTCCATGCCCCTCAAAAATGGAACCATGTGGCTGATTGCTTGGCTAAGTCAGCTTTAGAGCTGGTGGGGATTGGAATGTTAGTAGCTGGGACTAGTTGTCCCAAGATGGGGTTCAAATTTTGGAAAGGCTAATTTCAGAGGATAAAATTGGATAGTTGAGGTCCATGCTTGAGGCTTTGGGGTTGGGGTTGTTTTCCTGGTTCTAGTTAGGGTGGTTGTGGTGGTGGTGCTTTATTCTAGTTGTTTGTTGTTTCTGGGGCAGTTTCCCTCTTGTTTTTGTACTGGTGGTTTCTTTATTAATAAATTTTTACCCCTCTTTTTATAAAAAAAAATATTTTGTTTTTTTTTCATCTAACTATAGGAAAAATAGCTCTTCAAGTAAAAAGAAATAAAGTAATTGGAAAAAGTTGTATTATTTTAGGAAATAAAATAACATATAAAACTAGTGAAATAATTTACTTTCATAAAATAATCAATAGCTTGTTTTCCTAAAACCATGGAATTATTGATATATTTATGTACTTACATATGGAATAAATAGTTTATTAAAATTATAGATAAAAGATATCTTAAATACATCTATCTAGAAAACACTAGACACTAAGTGTGAGGTCTCTCCCAATCTTGCCATTAGGCAAGAAGTTATTTCAGATTATATGATGTTGCTATGACCCAATGATATACAGTTGACTCCGTTGTTTTGTTTAGATCACAATTATGGTGTACTTGTTTATTTGGATGTGTTGTTTTAGTTTAGAGTTGACCACATTTTGTTCCACATATACACTTCATTCGATCATTATGATACTTCACGTGGTTCACATCTTTGTCTAATGAACTGTATCATCTTTTATGGGTGGATTCCGGTTCACATCTTTATCTAAAGAATTGTATCATTTTTTTTTGTGTGGCTTTAATGATATATATAGCATGAGCTTATAAATGTCATTTAGTATATATGATTATCTTTATTATGAATGTTCATGTATTAAATGGAGTTTCCTATTTGGTTCAAAATAAAAGAACTTACAAGATTATCTTGTGAATAGTTATCTAGTGGATGTAGTAATCTTCTTTTTAGTTGCTTGAAAGATTGAATGGTGTATTAATGTTTATAATTAGTTGTTCTTGCATTATTGCTTTGGCTATTTGTTTGTATCTGACATTGAGATGAGTGTGTAGGAACTTAACTAGTGGACATGGGAAAACATTTGGAGACCTGTTGTGGTTCCCCAATTAGCTGACCTAGCCTATATGGAGAGGCTTAGATCCCTAGTGTGGCCATGTGTTATACATCAATGTCATTAAGGTTATGGAAGTGTTGTGTATATAAATCATGTGTTGTCTATGTGAGTTGATAGTGTCAATGGTATAATGTGGTAGGTTTGTGAAGCAAAGGTAAATTAAAAAGGTCCAACCTTATTAATGATGGACAAATTGATAACTTACTTTAAAAAAATTAAGTCTTAGTCCTTAAGGATAGGTGGGACCCCTCTTGGAAAACATAATAAACTTTCAAAAAAATGTTTGCTTGGGCATTTCTGGGGTAATTTAATTACTGACAGGATTGGGAATAAGAGATTATTAATAATAAGCTTGTTTTTTTAAGAAGGCCAGGTGGAGTGGGTGAAATTAACTTAGTGCAGAAGCATGGTGGAGACACCTAATGCCCACAGCAATAGACACTTGTTGTTTACAACCTGAGACACACGGGCAGTCTCAAAAAAAGAGAGAAGAAAGCAGATAAAAACAAAAACAAAAAAAAAGGAAGGGGGGGCTTCCTCTCTTACACCATCTAATATATTTTTCTTCCCATCTACTATAAATTTTCTCCCATCTGAAAAATATATCCCATCTACTGTAAATTTTCTCCCATCTGTTGTAAATTTTCTGACGGGGGGGGAACATGGCTATAACTTACGATTTTCCTTCTACCATCTGTTGTAAATTTCTATCTTATAGGCTGATTTGGGAAAGTAGCAAACTGAATAAGGAAAGATTATTTGTGGATCTATCACTGACTCCCTCAAGTACTGAGCAAGTGTCCAGGTAGGTATTAATCTATCATTGACACCATGATTTAATGAATCAAAAACATTTACTTGAGTATTGCAGCCTTAGTGTTGATTAATGATTGTGTGCTGGAGAATGATCTAGATTATGGCTTGTTAAGTTTTCTGTGCTTTTGGAAAGAAACCCCTTCTTGTTGCTATCTGTATAATGCCTTCTGTTGCATTTTTGTCATTATGTCCCTGTGTCAGATTGAGTTGGGTAAGAGTACCCATATGCCTCCATTGAAAGAATAGGCTAGGTAAGAGTCCCCATATGAAATGTTTCATAACTAAAATTGTTATGAAAGTATGGACGTGAAGTTGAGATATCTACCCCTCTGTGAAGGTTTTTACACAAAACCTTTCTAGTGGATTGTGTGACAACCTGTGAGTGTTTACTGTGACATATTTGGCACCTGAATGTTTTGTCTCAGCAGGTTAGTGAATGTGTGAGTGTCATCTACCTAGGTCTCCTTGTGTTTTCCCCTAGCTCGGGGGTGGGCAGCTACTGCCCTAGGTTGGGAGGTGAGCTCCCCACTGGCTGCACCCAGGATGGATTTGTTGTTGCATGACTTAGCAGGTTGGAAAAGAAAAGGGACAAGAAGAGCACGAGTAAGCATAACTTTCCAGAGCATATTATCTTAGAAGCATTTAATCTTGCACACTTCAAAAGGGAATAGAATCTGAGTACAAAGATGTAGGAAGGGCTGTATTTTGTTTATGTAAAATGTATTGATATTGCTATCTTGTTTTACAGAAGTTATGTTGACAACAACAACAAAAAAATATATATATTAATAACCTTCTTTTGATAGTTTTAGGAAGACTAAACAGGATAAGAAGATTTTCTTTTCTTGCTGTTCTCTTTACCTACCTACAGAAAATTGTAATTCTGTTGCATGAATTATTCTAATACCTACAAGTAGCTTCGACAAAAAAAGAGAGAAAAGACTTGCTGGAAATGAAAATTAAATGACTAAGTTATATTTGATTTCAAAACAAGTAATACAAGGAGATTGTATTCGCTGGGTACTTGATAAATTAAATTCTCTCAAAATATCATATTAGTTAACTAGGAAGAAGAAAAGTTGTTCTGTTTCTCTTATCGCAGCACAAGAATGTCATATTATCCCTAAAAGTACAGTACCCAAAATAAAGGGGAAACAAAAAAAAAAGAGGGTTAGGCTGAACTCATGAATCTTCTGTCAATAGTAATCACAAATATCTTTACGTTTCCTATTATAAACCACTGTAATAGTAATAAGTTCAGGAATTATCACAACCATTAATCTAGAGCTTTCAAATTCAATATTCCTTTTGGTTTCCTTCCGTATTATACCCCCAACTTCTGGCCATGGAAGCATAATAATATAGAAGTGAGTCATTCTCCCACAAATGCATATATTCTGGGCATGCCATCAACTATAAACATCCTGATGCTCCAACATAAACAAAGAAATCATTCAATTAGGTATATTTTGCGGTACCCATAACAAATAGAAACCAAATATATATTTATATCTTCTAAGTCTGCAACGTTTAAAGTTTTAACAGTGGCTCTGTTTTTCCTAGCCGCGAATCTTCTGTGGCATAACAAAAAAAAAAGTTATCATACTTAGATCTACCTTCTGTGATAATGTAGCAGCAAAACCAACCCTATACAAGGAGTCTGGTTAATAAAGCACACTTAATAGTTCTTGCTAAGAAGATATACCTGTATTGCACTTGTTCTGGAGCCTTCCTACCATGCCCACCGTTGGGACCCAAAACCTGGATTCCCTTGCTAACCTCATGACTTCGCTACTCATGGCGATCCTACCTATGCCGAGTTATTTTGATAGGTTGTAACTTACTTATCCTAGGACATTCTCTTGGAGTTGTCTGTCTTCTTCTTTTTATTGCAGACTACAATCTGTCGCTACGCTACCTAAGAGGTGTTTGAAAGGCGCTTGTGGTGAAGAAAAATAAAACATAACATTCCTTACGGTTGGGAAACTATAGGGTTAGGGTTCTGGTGTATATATATATATATATATATATATATATATATATATATATATATTTGTTAATGCTTGAGCTGAGGGTGAGGTCACTTGACCTGGCGGCCAGTTGGAAGGGCAGGATCCTTTCCTTTGAGTTATTAGATATTAGTATTTTTATGATGTTCATTAATTTTTATCCAGCACCATGTAAGGTTCAAGGTATTCACCAATAGGAGTAACCTACGAGTTTTATTGCTGGCGTGGAATTACCCTGCAGCGTGAGACATTTTTTTTTCAAGCACCATAATGCTCACTTATAAAAGCCTATCGGCTAGTTAAGCAAGACTAAATTAAACTTGCTCCCTTAGGGTTAAAATAAAGATTGTTAAGGCATAGAAAAACAAATCCATTTTTTTTATATAGTGCGGTGATCCATATATTAGAAGGTGAATCAAAACTATTATGTTGTACATAATATTTTTAATTTTGATAATTCTCTCTGATAGTTAATATGAGGATGAATAGTGTGAAAGGGGGCAAGTTAATATTTTGAGGCGTAGTTTTACTTGCTTCATGTGATTGATCAATGTATGGTAGTATAATTGTGTCTAGCTTCGAGTAATTTATTTAATCCTTTTGATATGGAAAAGTATTTAGTTTGCCTGAAAATTAGTTTTGAGAAGTTAAAATAGATATTACCAATGTTTTTTACATGTTAAGTAAGTCTCATTATGTAGGAAATTACAGGAAGGAAATTACACTATATGCATTTAAGTTAAGAAAAAGATAAATTCTAATCGGTCAAAAGTTCTAATTTATTATCCTTAAGGGAGATCTATACACAGCTATCTCATAAAATTATTTAAAACAAAGAAGTTACTTTAAACCTATGTTATTTTATTTTCTTATCACTCTTGTTATAATGATATTAAATACTATTTAAAGTTTTTTCTTTCCTCGTTTTAGAATCAAATAAGAAAAGGTTTTAAAATTATCTTTTTGGTATTTAATAAAATCAATAAATATCAGTTTTGGGAAATCAAAATAACCAACAAAAGATGCAAATTAAAGTATTAAGGTTAGGAAGGGAGCGATTGGTTTTAGTGGCCATTTTCATCCTTTAAGTAGTTGTCCAGATTTACTTGTCTTTATTTATATAAACTCGTATTACTTTGTTATTTTTTTCTTCCCACTAAAGAGTATCTTAAAGTAAGTATCCCTTAGTTCGTGGGGTTAATAGTAACTTGCCTATTTTTTTCGTATCTCACTATTTCATAATCTTCTAACTATATTAATTTGGTAACTCCTTATAGTTTTTTATTACAATGCACTTGCGGGCTATTTTCACTCATAATTGTATTTTGGTATTTGGTTATCATCATAGTGGAAGAAGTTTTATACATATATAGGTAATTGTTTATTGTTCTTGTGAAAGTTTCTTTTCAATTACTTGAAGTTCCCCAATACTCTTACTTTACTATCCTTACCTTAGACTTGTGTTCTACATCTAATGAAAGTCAATTCAATGGACCATCTGGCTAGATAGCTAGTTATTTTTTTGTTTTAGAAAAATAAATAAATAAATAACTATAGTTTATAAACCCGACTTTATTGTTCTTTTTTCAAAATGTTATATAATTGGTTTTTAGTTTTATGGTCATAATGTACACTCATTAAAGCAGGGAAGGAAAGTCTTGGTAGTCATTTGAACTTTTCAAATGTCATGTGATAAGTGTGGGCATTACATAGGGTTTCATGTTTGTGGGTTTTGGGTTTTTACATAGTATAAAAATTTCATCTAATGTCAATATATAGATTAAGTCAACATGAGATTATGAGTATTATAAAGATT
Source organism: Cunninghamia lanceolata (assembly GCA_027924645.1). Classification (NCBI taxonomy): domain Eukaryota; kingdom Viridiplantae; phylum Streptophyta; class Pinopsida; order Cupressales; family Cupressaceae; genus Cunninghamia; species Cunninghamia lanceolata. Next base: position 1,753,690 of record BSBN01001326.1, read on the forward strand.
ATTCACTCACCTTAAAAAATAAAGTGCTACAAAGAAACATTAACTCTCGACCCGTCGAGAAAAACCATGCTACCCCCTCTATAGAGAGAGGCAATGGGGGTTAGCTACCCAATGGCAATGGGGCTACCCGATGGGGGTTAATGCCGGTTCATGCCGAATACATGACTTGGGAAGCGAAATTCCTTAAAGAAAAAAAAAAATTGGGGTCAAGTGTTGTGTTTAGCTTGTAGGGGCATTACACTAAGACACATTAACTCCCAAACAAGAATACATGACTTTGGAAGCAAAATACCTTAAAGAAAAAAAAAAATTGGGGTCAAGTGTTGTGTTTAGCTTGTAGGGGCATTATCTTTTAGTGTCTTTTTAGATAGATGTACTTAAGATATCTATACTAAATAAATAAATTTTGGATTACAAAGATCAAAAAATTCAACAAAAAATTCAACAAACTTATTTTGATCTAAACTGGAAAACCAAGTGGATCTGGAGCATCAATCAATATGGCTCACTTCTCATTGTGTAAACTCAATCTCCTATTTCCTAGTATTAATCAATCAATCTCAATGCTTAACCAAGTTGATCTGGAGCATCAATCAATATGGCTCACTTCTCATTGTGTAAACTCAATCTCCTATTTCCTAGTATTAATCAATCAATTTCAATGCTTAACCAAGTTGATCTGGAGCATCAATCAATATGGCTCACTTCTCATTGTGTAAACTCAATCTCCTATTTCCTAGTATTAATCAATAAATCTCAATGCTTGTACACATATGCCTAATCCCTAACCATTTCCTTCACATTCATCTATGTGCATCACCTATATGTCATTTCCTTCACATTCATCTATGTGCATCACCTATCTGTCATGTATAACCTATGCCCTATGCTACTACTTGTTGTAGCTTGAAGATCCATTGACTATTCCTTACACTATTTAACATGATCACAGATGAAATTCATCTATTATCATGCCTTTGACCATGTATACCACATGTACAATAAGAAAGATTTATTATTCTCCAACTACAATGACTACTATTTGAGTGGTTCCTTATATCCTATCCCTTAGGTGCATCACTGAAAGATGCCCCTAACTACACATACACACATCAAATGACCACACTTTGCCATTGCTCCACTTGCAATAAAATTTATAGTTAAACTAGTCATAGTAAAAACATTATTCATAAAGGACACACATGCAATATTACGTGATTAAAACACTACCATTGTCAATTTTGAACATACAACCTACAAAATGTGTCATGCATTAATCTTAACCACTTTAGACTCAAACTTTATTGTTAAATGATCGATTAAAATCTTGCTTAATAAAAACATCTTAATCTTTTTACCCGTTCTACTTTGAATGGTCGATACAATAACTAACGTGGGTCCTTTACAAATTTCACCACTTTTGATAAAAGGCTACCAACACCAAATGCAATACACAATAAACAAATGATCTTTCAAGCCCATAAAGCCCATATAATAACTCTTCAATGTCAAGAAAAATATTATTACTTGCTCAATAAGTATGTTTCCCTTTTTTTAGGGAAGAAAACTGCACTTATAAAATTTTGTGGTCCATCTACTGTGGATATTTTTTGTTTCCAAAATTTTGTGGTCCCTCTATTGTGGATATTTTTTGTTTCCAAAATTTAGAAAAAAAAACAATAATTTTTCTTTCCAAAATTTAGAAAAAAAAACAATAAATTGCACCTTTATCTAAAAAAAATAAAATGGTTTGCTTGCTATAAATTTTGTATGTTTAGAATAAGTTGATCACATTGAAAAATCTATTCAAAAACCTTGTATAGTCATAACATCATAAAAGAATGAACAACCCCATTATTTTAGTAACATCATAAAAGAATGAACAACCCCATTATGTTAGTGTTCACCATCTTCCATCTTCTCTAGACTCTACATTAGACTAGAAACACGGACAAGAAATTGAAAACTATATTATAATTATATAGAAACGAAATAATAAATTAATACTTCACATAAATAAAATTACATTTAACGAAACAATAAGTTAATACTTCACAGAAATAAAATTACATTTTCAATAGACTAACTTACAAAGCCATTCTTTCTCTTTTCATACACAACTAACCAACCAACCTGTTGATGATGGTTTTAATGCAATCATAACAATTAGTTAAAATTCACATAAAATGAACCAAAACTGACTTGAAAGATATGAAGGAATTGGTTAAGATTCACTTAATCCCAAGTTTAATATGGTCAGGTCTTGACCTGTTGGGCAAATTCAGTTGGTCAATGTCAAGCTGTAATGTTCAAGGGGCCTTACGTGATTTAGGGTTTCTTGATGATTAACTGGACTCAAACTATGCAAAAGATTAAAAAATGTCAATATGTTCATCCCTTTTGCATAAACTTATACTTGTGCTGCAAAACTTTAAATAGTCTTCTCGGATTATTGCAGCTTTCTCCTCTTAAATATTTATGAAAACTATCTACTTTCAAACTCTGTTATGCATGCTTTTTTCAAATATGAGACAAATTTCCTTCAAATTTCTACGTTTTAAGCTAAGTATTTTTAGATGGGTTGGGAAAAGTTAGAAAGATCTAATCTAAACTTCATTCACTCTACTCAAAAGATCTAATTGTTCTGTTATGCACTTTATAAATCATACAGTAACTTGATCAAATCCACAGACAAAACCTTAAATGTATATTCTGAGCATTTTCACAAACATACACCTAAGATTGCAAGATCTAAGAGAAAATGTTTCAAACACAATGAAGAGCAAGAAAACACTCAGAAGATAGATGCAGAATTCTAGATTCAAATGTATTAGAAACAGATAGTCATATAAGATTTACAATGTCTGAATGACTCTTAGCTTCAATGATCAAACTACAGAAAACTTACAAGCTTTACAGATACAGTAAGGAAGCTAGATGTTCCATGCATTCCTTATTGCAGACACAAGCGACCTCCTTCTACTTCTAAAGTAAAAGGTCCCTCTACTCTACAGTGCTAAAACTAGTTACAAGTGCTGGCTATCTTCTAAAAATCCTTGTGTAAAGTTTTACAATGTATCAAGGCAGAATATATAGACTTTGATTGTCCTCAATACAACCCAAAACCCTAATTTTAAACCCTGGTTCAACCCTCTGGTTACAGTAATAAATGGTGGAGAACAAGTCTCCCAAAATATCTCTGAGCATACATCAAATCTGGGTGAAATATGCCCCTCTGGAAACCCTAGTAGCTCAATAATAACTTTTGTGGTCTGCTGCAATAATGTCTTTAGCTGCATTTTGTCTTCATCAATGAAGACCCTTGACTTCCTCGCATTTCATCCTTATCTTCCTTTTCTCCTGGGATCTGATTTCCTCCTCTGTGATGTCATCGTCATCAAGTTTCAGTTCCTTCCTCAACTGCAAACCTACAAAAAAATAGATAAGCAATAAGTATCATTTCATTTAATAAATAGTAGGAACTGAAACACCTGTTAAATCAAGGCATGACCGTGTGAAAAATGTACAAATCAGGCCCTGAATCTGTGAAAATCGCGTCCAAAAATGCATATACAGTACTTAGAAAAGTTGGGTCAACTATCGTTGACCAAAAAATATGCATTCGGGCCCCAAAATCAGCCTCAAAATTTCTATCGCTCCGTCTTTTCCCGCCTATTTCTCTATTTAAATCCATGTATAATCTGCTATACAAGTCAGACGTGATACAATGTTTTAATTGGATTCTAATCTCTTTTGGGTTCCGTGTTGTATGTAGCACTTGTATATCAGTTTGTATGTCTCAATGTACAAGCTAGAAATATACAAGCAATTAATTCTATTTAAACCACTCTTCAATTCCACTCAATGTACATATGCATTGTATCCTCCGATATACAAGTCGGATGCGATACAAGCAATAAATCAGTTTTGATTTCCTTTTGATTCTGCATTGTATGTGGTGCCTTGTATGTTTTAGATATACATTCGGATATACATACAAGCACCCAACTCGATTTTAATCTTTTGGATTTTGGCTTGTATACAGCGATGTATGTTTGATAAAATATAAGTCTGATACATACAATGATTTTTCTTTTTTGGACTTTTATTTCGAATCTGACCTATATGTATGCAATGTATATCGGTTTGTATATCGAAATATACAAACGCCAAAATATACAAGCATTTAATTCTATTTTATGTTTTTTTAATTCCATCATATAAAACAATGCACAAACCGTTGTATACAACCTTCGGACCTATTGCTGTTATAATCAGCAATTTATAACCTACCGAATCCGCAATGTATCTCTTGATATGTAAATCGGACGTGATACATAGGATAAATCCATTTTATTATCATTTGGATTCTGGCTTGTATGTTTTGGAACATATATACAAGCGGGGACATATACAAGGATTTAGCTTCATTCCATAATTTTTTGGTTCCGGCTTGTATGTATGCGTTGTATGTATCAAAACATACAAGCCATGGAATATACAATGAATTAGCACCGTTTAATAACCTTTTCGGGTCCGCCATGTATGAAGTGTTTGTATCTTCTACCTGCCAAACATACAAATGTAAAATATACAAAGTGGATCTTAAACATCAACTCATTCTAACTTTAAAACCATTTCAGGTCCACCTTGTATGTGTGCATAAACCTTTATTAAAATGCATACAAGGAAAAAAGACATACAAGCGGCCTTGTATATGAACTCGAATGCAAAAAGCGATTAAGTATAAAAAGGACTTTGCACATACAAAGGACTTTGTATATGCAAAGCAATATACAAACCTAAATGTATATTTTACCAAAATGATCATAACTTGCAAAATATGGTGAATTTTAGGATGGTTCAAAAAGCAACCCTAGCTCATTTTTCACAAGGAATCCAACCATATCATGCCTAGGTACTGAAATGCATTTTTTCTTCATTTCTATCAAAATTTGCAATTTTAACCCTCTTTTTCCCTTTACCACCAAGCAAAACAACACACACTAAAGCAAAAGCAACAGCCACAATAGGGGTCCTCATTTTGCTAAGGAGTAAAATAGGGCATGTTATGAACATCACAACAACTAGCAACCAAACAAAATAATTAAATTCAAAGCGTTTAAGAAAACTAAATGAAATAAATCCATAACTTCCAACTATCTTTCCTGCAAATTATTATTAAACTTGAGACCTAAGGTATTCAATAAGGGTGCATGAATTTTTATTTTCAGTTTAAGTATGTGCACGTGATTAATTATCCTCATCTTGAAGATCGGTTGAACAAACTAGTGACTGATATTAGCCTACGTAGGTGAGGACATTCCCTCATAGCCGACTGGATACAGCCTTGCTGCCAGCGAGCATCCATAGCCCCGGCAAGGTTATCGTTACAATTCTCCTAAGTAGAGCCCCACTTCCAGCGAGCGTCCATAGCCCCGGTAAAGTTACTTAGATGGCTTAATCTGGATTTTTAGTATAATCTGCTTTATTCATTTTATATTTTATATTTTATTGATTTTGATGCTTAATAAAACTTTCACAAGATATAGCAATTTGTAACTTTATGATGCAAGGAGTGGGTACTTGCTAAAATTAAGTTGAGAATTGTAATGGTAGCAAGGGTGACCTCAGATTTTTCACCTAATATTTACACTGGTAGGTTCAACAAACCCAAGGATTTTAGGTGTGTCATCGTGAGAAACCTTCCTCGAACTCTCAATCACTATTATTGAATACAAAATGTCAGAAGCTAAACAATTCTCTACATTCATGATAGTCACAACAAGTTATGCATAAATTACAAATGATTAACCTGAATATTCTAAATTTTATACTATTTTGAATGGTTGTTAGCTTGCTCCTTAATACTCTAAAGTAAAATGAAGATCCCTGCTGAGGAGACAACAAACAAACCAACCAACCAAACTGTACAAACAACAAAACAAAAATAGAAAAACAAAATGAAGCAAAACAAAACTGTACAGCAACTAACCTACAAAAGCAAACAACAAAAGAAAATTGTACACTACTTACACTATATTACACAAAAATGGACTGCCTTTTTACCTCAGGCCTGGAAGTAGTGTTTCAAATGTTGGCCATTAGCTTGTAATGGCACATCTTCTCCAGTCAAGGTCTTGAGTCTAAATGCGTTGTCTCCTATTATTTCTGACACTTGCAATGGGCCTAACCATAGTTTATCGAATTTTCCATGGTTCCTAAATGTCTTGACTCTTGCCCTCTTATCAAACCACCTCTTTACTACTGCTTGGTGTTTGGCAAATTTTTCAATGGCTTGATCTCTTTTCTCATCTAATTGTAGCATTTGTACTATCCTGGCTTCCCTATGATTATCAAAGCCTTAATACTCATTGGTAAACTTCCAAATTGGTATTCTTAGATTTACTAGAAGTATGGGATCAGTCCCATAAACTAAATGATAAGGTGTACTACCTAAAGCTATTTTGAACTTGGTCCTATCTACCCATAGTGCATATTTTAACAAGGTATTCCACTCTCTAGGACTCTTTGCAATTAGCTTTTTTATTATATCTACTAAAATTTTGTTCATAGACTTAGCTAATCCATTACCTTGAGGGTAATAATTTGAAGAAAATTTTAAAACAATCCCGTATTCAAATGCCCATTTAGAAAACTTTAAAGAAGAGAAAGCAGGGTCGTTGTCACATACAAATGAATAGGGAGTTCCAAACCTGGTGATGATATTTTCTTCAAGAAACTTGATAACTTCCTCAGTTGTGGAGAATTGCAACATGCGGCCTCAGTCCACCTTGTATAGTAGTCTGTCACTGTCAGTATGAACTTGTGTCCTGCAGAAGATGGAGGATTGATGACTCTAATGAAATCCAGGCCCCACTATGCAAATGGTCTTGATTCAATCACAGGTTGTAGTGGGTTGGCCTGATTTCTTCCCTTATCTGCTGCAGTCTGACAGGTGTGGCAATTTTTGATGTGACTCTCTGTATCTCTGAACATCGTGGGCCAATAATAGCCCGCTCTCAATATTTTTTGTGTTGTAGCTAGATGGGAACCATGACCAGCTCCGTACTTGTCATGCAGTTCTGTTAACACCTTATCTGCCTCATTTCTGTTTAGACATCTTAAATAAATTCCATCATGGTTCTTCCTGAATAGAAGACCTCTTTGTATCATATATTTTTGTGCTTTAATTTTCAAAGCTCTCCTCTGAGAAGCTTTCATCTTATTTGGGTACTTTCCAGCTATTAGAAAAGTATTTAAATCACCATACCAGTCTGATATGTGATGAGAATTCAACACATACTGCTGTTTTATCAGATCTAGGTCTGTGTTTGCTATTATTTGCACCAACACCTGCGCTCTGACCAGCTTCATGGGAATGATTTCCATGTCGAATTCTTGCAGTGTGGTGATCCACTTGGCTCTCTTTTCTCCAGGTTCGTTTTGCATCAGCAACATCTTTACTGCTGCGTCTGGTAGTATGGCTTTGATCTAGCTGCGTAGAATGTAATGTCTAAATTTTTTCACGGCTCTCATTAATGCAAATGATTGTCTCTGAGTATCCAGATATCTTAATTGGGCATCCTTTAGAGGTGCGCTCATAAATGCAATGGGTTTTTCCTCATTGTCCTCACCTTTCTATGTCAAGGCAGCCGCGGTTGAATGGGAGGATGCAAAGGAATAGATATAAAATGTTTTGGTGTAGTCTAGGCTTGCCAATACATGAGCATCAGAAATTGCCTCCTTGATATCTTTGAATGCAACCCTAGCCACATGCATCCACTCCATCTGCGCATCTTTCTTCAACATGGCATTTAACGGCTACACGATCTCTATAAAACCCGTGATAAACTTCCGAACAAAGTTAATCTTACCAAAAAATGATTTTGACTCTTTCCTATTGTTTGGTATTTGCAAACTTTTTATTGATTCTATTCTATCTGGGTCAATCGATATTTCATCTTCAGAGATGACATGCCCTAGTAATTTACCTTCAGTAACTCCAAATGAACATTTTTTAGGATTAAGGGAAATTCCATACCTTTCACATCGCTTGAGTATTTTCCTAAGATCTTCAGCATGAGTGGATGCATCCTTGGAATACACAGTCAGATCATCCATATACACAACAATGCACTTACCTGATAACCCTCAGAATGCAATGTCCATGGCTCTCTGAAAAGTGGCACCTGCATTAATCAGACCAAAAGGCATTCTCCTATATGCATAATTTCCCCATTTACAAGTGAAGATGGTTTTTAATCTATCACCCTATCTATTAAAACCTGGTTATAACCCAAGAAACCATCTAGAAAAGACATCATCTTTGCCCCATTTCTACTTACAACACTTCGTCTATAGGAGGCAGAGGATAATTGTCCTTTTCAGATGCTTTATTCAAATTTCTAAAATCTACGCATAATCTGATGTCTCCATTTTTCTTCCTTACTAGTACTAGGTTAGCTACCTAGATTAAATGTCTGACTGGGAAAATTATTCCAGCAGACAACAATTTTTTAACTTCCTTGGAGATTAAAGGCTCTAGAATGGCGTTTACAGGCCTTTGTTTCTGCCTAAAGGGTTTAATCTCTGGTCTCAAAGGTATTACGTGAGTTATGATGGATGTATCATAGGTTTTTAGGTCTTCATATGTCCATGCTATTATGTGTTTGTAATCTTTTAGAGCATCTAAATTTTTTTTTCTAATTTTCTCAGAGCAAGCTTTTCCAATCGGCACATTTTGTGGATTTTGCTCTGTCCCTAAGTTGTGTAAGTCACACTTACCCCCTTCTGTTTTGGGTAAATCTTTCTGTCTTATTACTCCATCGAAGTCAAAAAAGTGTTCTAATTCAATTACCCCTTTGGGTAAGAAATTACTCCTCAAGTTGATTATATCCTCTTCATCCCATGTTGTCTCATGCCTTTCCTATTCATCAATGATTTGAGCCTCAAATACCTCATTGCAGGTCAGAAAATCAATAATTTGCTGATCCCCTCCGAATACCTGAAAATGTGTAACATTGTCTGGGATACTGGGAACATTAACTAATTCAACAGCAAATCACCTCAATCCTGACAATGTCAAGGGTTCTAATGTGCTAGTAGCAACTGCTAGTGCCTCTGGCCTATGGTTTAATTCTTTGGGGATATGCTCTATGTTAAAAGTATCAAATGAATCTATTAAACCCCATACTCTGTCTATAACAAATCATTTTCTTGTAATTGCAAGCATATAGCTTCCTCACTTGCCTGACTATTAGTTCAGAGTCTGAAAATACCTTAATCATTTTTACCTTCCTCTTGATGGCCATGACGAGTCCCAAAATTAAGGCTTCATATTCAGCGCTATTGTTAGTACAGGAAAACTGCAGTCTATGTGCTGCTAGGTATGACTTACCCTGAGGATATATGAGTTCAATACCTACACCCGCACCCTATTTTGACTTGGACCCATCACATTTTAATGTCCACATGCCATCTTTACTTTTCTGAGCCTTTACCTTGGCATGCTTCGTCTCTTCTATTACTTGTAAGGTGTTGGTCTGTTTATTCATGGGTATTTCCGTTTGGTCAACTTGCATATGTGTATTTTCAGCTTGCAAATCAGAAAGACAACTACCCTTGTCCTTTATTCCCTCTTCTAAGTCTGAAATCAGAGCATCTACATCACCCTGGACATATTTCTGTGTTTGATCAGGATTCACATTTTCCTCCTATAACTCTACCCTCTTTATGCATTTTTTGTATTCATATTCAATGATGTCTTTGCACATTCCACAACTCTCCTCAGAATGTGGCCTATCGTGAACTCTACATTTGTTTTTATACAATTTACATTGGGTGGGCAAACCTTGTTTAATGCACTCTTCCACCTCTTGTCTAATGGCATGGCCAAATTTTTCCATTGCACTATTTTCTTCATCCAAAGAATTTCCATCAGACTCAATGAATAATGCTATCTCCTTGCTGACACGTTTTTCTCTAATGTTTAACATCATGATCTCTTCAATTTGCACCCCATTGTTAGTAATTCTATAGACACCAGGTTCAACATCAGCATATAATATTTCATTTGTTCAATTATACTCTGTTATCATATGTTTCATCATGGGTTCTGCCTCTATTCTAATTTGGTTTGGGACGCCTCTCCAAGGTAGCCACATATGTGAAAAGTCTATGGCCATATATCTGTTTAATGTCTTGGACCAATCCCTACTTAACAACATTCCATAATTCACGGGTATGTCCACTATTTGAATGTCAATAAATTGGCTTACTCTAGGGTCTGAAGCTAATTGCATTTGAATGTTCATCAACTCTCCTATCACACTAACCTCAGTTTTATCTAATTGTGTGACAACCTTGGCAAATCTGGTGGGAGTCAGCCTGAGAGTTTTACATATTCCTAAGGGCATTACATTGGCTGATGCACCAGAGTCTACCATGCAATTGTGGATGTTCTTCCCACACAATCTAATAGTTAACAAGAAAGGAGGAGCATCCTTCTTATCAGCGTACATTACTACATTTGTATTGGAAGGCTGCTCAACTTTCTTACTTTTCTCTCTAGGAGGTGAATCTCTATTAGGAACAGTTACATCAGCAGCAACCTCATCTATCATAGATGTATCCAGAGATTTTATAAAAGCATTTCTGATCCCTAGAGTTTTTAATAATTCATTCAAAGGTATACTAACTTTAATTTTCTTTATTTCTTCTGACAAGTAGCTCATTAATCTTGTTGTCTCTACTATTTTAGTTTTACTTGTTTAGGCCTTTTCTACTATTGTTCCACTATTTGTATGATGATTAGCTTTGAGTATGGCAGGATTGTTGCTAGCATTTTGATCTGGGGGTGTATTGAAGTTGTTAGGAGGAGTGGAAGTGGTGAAAGGTCCTCCTAGCCTAGTGTTATTTCTTAAATTGTAGGTGTGGTTTTTATTTGTCTGTTGAAAAGCCTGCACCTCTTCCGTTTCAGTCAATACTTCATTTTTTGTTTCAAAAGGAAATTGAAAAGTATTTAACACAAAGGCTGATTCAGCATAAAGACTTCCACAAAAGTATGGTTCATCTTCTAACAATTCATCCTCTTTCTCTTCTGTAGTTGCAAAGGTAAAGGTTTCTAAGACTAAAGTTGTATCATACCCTGAGGGTACTACCTCATTACCCTTGGGAATGAGAAACTTAGAAGTAAGAGGCTGCACCTCTATATTAAATATGCTGGCTGCTAAATGGAACTATGGACAGTCAGGCTCAGCATGGGCATTGGTATTGTGAAATCTGCACCAGTTTTTCAGTGATGTATTGGCCATTTGGATGCCAGCTGTTTGTTTTGCATCATGATTATCTATATTCTCAAAAGGAGAAGCTAGGGTACCATTGTTTGGTCTAGTGTTCCATGTTTTGGGTGGCCTAGGCTGATTCTGATTTCTGTTATTGTTACCCTAGGCCCTATTATCTATCATTGGCCCTTTATTTTGTATTGGTTGCCCTTGGTTATGACTTTAATGCCGATTATAGTTTTGGCTCTGATTTGAACATTGGCCTTGGCTATTATTTTGGTTATGGTTCTGATTATAGTTCTGATTATAATGTTGATTTTGATTTGAACTATAGTTCTGATTTTGGCCTTGGTTATACTTCTGATTTTGATTGTATCCTTGGTTGCCTCTTCCATAAAGGTTCTCATTTCTTAGTTGTGTCACCTCGGTGGTTAATCTTTTCAAATGTGCAGTGATCTATTTGATTTCTTCCCTTTCCTCTTGTGCTTTTGCCACAGTTGTATCCCTAGGGGGTTGGAAGAAAGGCTGACCATTATTTTGACTGTTATTAGAAGTGTTACTCGTGTAAGGATCTATGGCTTGGATTGGGGTAGGACTATACACAGGTGTGTAAGAAGGAACTGGATTTAGTAATGGAGTGTGATGCATAGGGACTCCATTCCAAGGTTGTGCCTGATTTTGCATCCCAAAATTTCCTCCATTAACAAATGGGCTACAAGTTGTATGCCTCATCTCTTGATTTACTGAGGCTGCCTCTTTATAGGCTTTGGATATTGAATCTATGTCAGGTTTTCTTTTGACAAACATGGCAGTTAAAGGATCCAAGGTAGCATAGTACATGGCTAACAATGTATCATCATCTACTGTGTAAGGGGCTACCAGCCTAGAGTAGGCCTTTTGAAATCTATCATTGAAATTATCAATTAACTCCCCCTCACCTTTTTTTATGGTAGCCAATTTGTGATATAGGATGCAAGGATCTATGGGTCCTCTAAATCTTGATAGAAATGCTTCTTCCAAAAGTGACTAGGAAGAAATGTAACCATTGGGTAAGTTTACATACTAGTTAGATGCTTGTTCATCAAAGGTGTAGGGAAACAATCTACACACAACATCCTCATACTCTAATCTAGCCCTAAAGCATGCTTCCTTGAATATTCTAATGTGGTCTTCCGGGTCTTGGTGTAACTGATATTTAGGACATATCTTTTCTAGATTTTTGGGCATCTCATTGTAATCATTGAAGTGTATGGGAGACTGAACATTGAAATAAGCCATTGTGGGTGCTTGAGCTTGACCTGAACCTGTAGGAATACCTGGATTTATCTGTGGGGTATGATCTCTAGGAGGACTAGGACCTCTAAGAGTACTTGAACCAAGATTTAGAGATCTGAATAGTGATCTGTCAGGACTCACAATGTTATGGATGTTAAAAGGTGACCCAGGAGGTGTTGCAGATGAACTCCCTTCTTGTGATATTTTAGGATTCCAAATCAGAGGGTTCTTACTTTGCCTTGTATCAGGTAGTTGCACAAAAATATCCCCTAAACTAGATCTAGACATGGTCACTCTATCACTGTTATTAGCAAATTTGAAACAAACCCTAACTCAAGTCAGGCCCTCCTTCTAGCGCCAGAAAATTGTTGATGATGGTTTTGATGCAATCATAACAATTAGTTAAAATTCACATAAAATGAACCAAAACTGACATGAAAGATATGAAGGAATCAGTTAAGATTCACTTAATCCCAAGTTTAAAATGGTCAGGTCTTGACCTGTTGGGCAAATTCAGTTGATCAATGTGAAGCTGTAATGTTCAAGGGGCCTTACGTGATTTAGGGTTTCTTGATGATTAATTGGACTCAAACTATGCAAAAAATTAATAAATGTCAATATGTTGTTCATCCCTTTTGCATAAACTTATACTTGTGCTGCAAAACTTTAAATAGTCTTCTCAGATTATTGCAGCTTTCTCCTCTTAAATATTTATGAAAACTATCTACTTTCAAACTCTGTTATGCGTGCTCTTTTCAAATATGAGACAAATTTCCTTCAAATTTCTACGTTTTAAGCTAAGTATTTTCAGATGGGTTGGAAAAAGTTAGAAAGATCTAATCTAAACTTCATTCACTCTACTCGAAGGATCTAATTGTTCTGTTATGCACTTTATAAATCATACAGTAACTTGATCAAATCCATAGACAAAACCTTACATGTATATTCTGAGCATTTTCACAAACATACACCTAAGATTGCAATCTCTAAGAGAAAATGTTTCAAACACAATGAAGAGCAAGAAAACACCCAGAAGATAGATGCAGAATTCCAGATTCAAATGTATTAGAAACAGACAATCATATAAGATTTACAATGTCTGAATGACTCTTAGCTTCAATGATCAAACTACAGAAAACTTACAAGCTTTACAGATACAGTAAGGAAGCCAGATGTTCCACGCATTCCTTATTGCAGACATAGGCAACCTCCTTCTTCTACTTCTAAACTAAAAGGTCCCTCTACTCTACAATGCTAAAACTAGTTACAAGTGCTGGCTATCTTCTAAAAATCCATGTGTAAACTTTTACAGTGTATCAAGGCAGAATATATAGACTTTGATTGTTCTCAATACAACCCAAAACCCTAATTTTAAACCTTGGTTCAACCCTCTGGTCACAGTAATAAATGGTGGAGAACAAGTCTCCCAAAATATCTCTGAGCATACATCAAATTTGGGCAAAATATGCCCTTCTTGAAACCCTAGCAGCTCAATAATAACTTCTGTGGTCTGCTGCAATAATGTCTTCAGCTGCATTTTGTCTTCATCAATGAAGACCCTTGACTTCCTCGCATTTCATCCTTATCTTCCTTTTCTCCTGGGATCTGATTTCCTCCTCCGTGATGTCATCGTCATCAAGTTTCAGTTCCTTCCTCAACTGCAAACCTGCAAAAAAATAAATAAGCAATAAGTATCATTTCATTTAATAAATAGTAGGAACTAAAACACCTGTTAAATCAAGGCGTGACTGTGTGAAAAATGTAGAAATTGGGCCCTGAATCTGTGAAAATCGTGTCCAAAAATTCATATACAGTGCTTAGAAAAGTCGAGTCAACTATCGTTGACCAAAAAATATGCATTCGGGCCCCAAAATCAGCCTCGAAATTTCTATCGCTCCATCTTTTCCTGCCTATTTCTCTATTTAAATCCATGTATAATCCGCTATACAAGCCAAACGTGATACAATGTTTTAATCGGATTCTAATCTCTTTTGGGTTCCGTGTTGTATGTAGCGCTTGTATATCGGTTTGTATGTCTCAATGTACAAGCCAAAAATATACAAGCAATTAATTCTATTTAAACCACTCTTCAATTCTGCCCAATGTACATATGCATTGTATCCTCCGATATATAAGTCGAATGCGATACAAGCAATAAATCAGTTTTGATTTCCTTTTGATTCCGTATTGTATGTGGTGCCTTGTATGTTTTAGATATACATTCGGATATACATACAAGCGCCCAACTCGATTTTAATCTTTTTGGATTCCGGCTTGTATACAACGATGTATGTTTGATAAAATATAAGTTCGATACATACAACAATTTTTCTTTTTTGGACTTTTATTTCAAATCCGACCTATATGTATGCAATGTATATCGGTTTGTATATCGAAATATACAAACACCAAAATATACAAGCATTTAATTCTATTTTATGTTTTTTTAATTCTGTCATATAAAACAATGCACAAACTGTTGTATACAACCTTCGGACCTATCGCTGTTATAATCGGCAATTTATAACCTACCAAATCCGCAATGTATCTCTTGATATGTAAATCAGATGTGATACATAGGATAAATCCATTTTATTATCGTTTGGATTCCGGCTTGTATGTTTTGGAACATATATACAAGCACGGACAGATACAAGGATTTAGCTTCATTCCATAATTTTTTGGTTCCGGCTTGTATGTATGCATTGTATGTATCAAAAGATACAAGCCACGGAATATACAACGAATTAGCACAGTTTAATAACCTTTTCGGGTCTGCCATGTATGAAGTGTTTGTATCTTCTACCTACCAAACATACAAACATAAAATATACAAAGTGGATCTTAAACATCAATTCATTCTAACTTTAAAACCATTTCGGGTCCACCTTGTATGTGTGCATAAACCTTTATTAAAATGTATACAAGGAAAAAAGACATACAAGCGGCCTTGTATATGAACCTGAATGTAAAAAGTGATTAAGTATAAAAAGGACTTTACACATACAAAGGACTTTGTATATGCAAAGCGATATACAAACCTGAATGTACATTTTACCAAAATGATCATAACTTGCAAAATATTTCAAATTTTAAGATGGTTCAAAATGCAACCCTAGCTCATTTTTCACAAGGAATCCAACCATATCATGCCTAGGTACTGAAATGCATTTTTTCTTCATTTCTATCAAAGTTTGCAATTTTAACCCTCTTTTTCTCTTTACCACCAAGCAAAACAACACACACAAAAGCAAAAGCAACAGCCACAGCAGGGGTCCTCATTTTGCTAAGGAGTAAAAGGGGGCATGTTGTGAACATCACAACACAACCAACCTAATACATCAATATATTAAACATGATAAGCAAACAAATTTTGGATCAAAAATATTTTAAAAAAATGATGAAACCTTCCTGCTGTATGCTGGCTAGTCCTTTTTGTCCTCCCATACACTTGTTGGGATGCTCTAGTGGTTGTTCCTCTAAATTATGGGCAGGAGTTGGGACATTTTACTAGGCTCCTTATTAGAATTTAAGTGTAACTCATTTATTTGTTATTCATATTTATTATTTTGTCAATATACGATCTTTATTTCCATACCTCTGCAGGATGATGGACCCTGTTATAATTGGATATGCAAAGGGACGAATCTTGTTATTCCTGGCTAATCCCCATCTAGTGCTGGATGTGGTACGCCATACACTAATTTTATATCCTAGTGATCTTACACTTGTTATGAGGTGATGTGATTTGCAGATGATAATTATTAAGGAATACGACATGTTACACTTTGTTCTTGACTGCATCAGATTCTGGTGGATATGGTTGTGAATAGAATGATAGCATTGATGGTGAGGAATGCTTCACGGCTGGATCTATTCGTCTATCACGTAGGTTCCTCACATGCAAACCCATTAAAGAACACTGTTGCTATGGATTACTGGTATATCTACTTTTCAGCACATTCGTGTACCTCTCGGACCGACAAGATTGTGAGAGTAAAGAAATTACCCTATCTAGAAAGCATGTCACTTATACTATGAAAGCATGACAATAGGACTTTTCCTTTATATTAATATGTTAACAGGCTAAGTCGTGTCAGTAAAAACAATATTAGAATAATTTCTAAAATTAGAATATTTAATGTTTTTTATTTGTAAGTTAAATTAGGTGGTTGAAAATATAGTTGAAAATAGGAGTTATTAAAAGATAAGAAATTGTGTGAGATTTAAATGCTATAATTTTATGAAGATTTAATTGAGTCTTTAGTATATAGAGATTATCTTTCTTCAATCTAAACAACCAAGACATAAATTTAAGATATAGATTTGAATGTTTGGTATCTTTTTTGAAATGTTTTGTTATTTTAATCTTTGTTCATTGGATGTATTTTGCATCTAGGTTTACAAATTTCAACATGGTATTAAATCAATTATTTCAAGAGCTTAAGATTTTATCTATAAGATAGGTTTTAAGCTAAACAAAGGGGATTAAAATATATAAGAATTATAATATTAATTGAGAACCTTAAGGAAGGGTATCATAGCTAATATATTAATTTTTAATCCAAACAAAATTTTACTAAGGATGACATTTTATCAATCAATTCAAGGAGGGCATCACTTAATTGATGAAAGTACTTAATCAAGGATGATTATTAATTAAGAACTACAATCATTGTCAACACCATAATTTATTAAGTGCAACATTTCATTGAGTAGTATGTTTTTTTCTTAAAGAGAAAAGGTGCAATAAAGACCCAATTCGAGAAGTACAAGAGGGGCCCAAATGGGCAAACCAGTACAACTGCTAGCAATCAAAGTAGTTGGCAAGGAGAGAAAAAGGACTCCAAAATATGGCCATATGATAAAAACATACCATAGAAGCTCATCTATATGGTACAACGAAAGTGGCAAACAACAATCCACACAAGCTTTTAATGCATAGTAATTCAAAAAGCCCCACCGTCTGCCAACAAGCGTGGCAGGAATAACTAGCGGAATCCCTAGAAGATCTACCCGTTGGGGTAAAAAGGACAGGGAATTAACACCGAAGTGATTGTCCTAACATGTCATTTACCATAAGCCATAAATGCACAATTTGAATTGTCTCTCCTAGCGACCCCACAACCACAATTGCGGCCAACTCCATCCAAGCCCCATTGCAGCCTCCAACTACCCCGAACCGCCACCAAGGTCCATGTCACCACCATCTATGCCACAATCAACAACTCTGGCAAGACATTGCTCAACCACCACTGGGGCCACACACCTCAAACAACACTACTGCCCATCCTACCGCCATGACCAGAGCCACCATCAGGTCAGTCAAGCAAACCACCACCACTGCCAAAGCCCAGATCTTCATCTAAACATTGCCAAAACCTCCTCCAAGCGCACCTACTAAGTCTCCCCCAGGCCACCGCCAGCACTTCCACCTATGACTCCATCCAAAATACCATCTGCACCGCCAAAATAACCACCATGGCCCTGTTCTGGCTCTCCACCAAAGCCAACACCAATTCTACTAGCGATGCCTCCACCAAGTTATCATCAATGCCACCTCCAAGACTAGAGCCTCCTCCCATGATCCATCCACCGTCAGCCCCATCTCGACCAGTGCCCCTTTCAAAAACTCCACCAAGGCTCTACTTAAATGTCATCCACTTCCACGGTTAGCATTGACTCAATGCCGATGTGGAAGTGGCCCCCGCTCATCCTCTTCCACTCCTCCGTACTTCACTAACTGTAGCAGGCTAACTTTGAAATATTCCCGCATTGAATTTTAGATATTTCTATTTTTCTTATCGTTTGTTTTTTGATTTGATTTGTTTTTCATTTATCCGCTGCCTGCTGATCGCTCTTCATTTGGCAAATTCTTATATTTTCCTAGAGGAAAATTATATTGCAAAATCTGCATTTGTTTTGCTCCGATCAGAAAGCTCGATTCCACGTCAGCATTTTATTCAGTCCTGTTTTGCTCCGATCAGAAATGTAAACATCTTAAGAAAAACAATAAAAAAAACTCACTGCTGCATAAAAAATGGTTTTGATTTGGCACTAATTTGAAAAGGGTTTTGATTTTTTTCAAACAGCACTGCTGCTGCTGCTGCATAAAAAATGCACTAGGAGAAGTGCCATCATCCTTCCTGCATACAGGGAAAGGCCTCTCATTGTATGTATCGTTGGTATATGAAGAGCTGTAGGAACATCATACGGCCGCAGATAACATATATAGCTGTCTATCTATCTACCTATCTATTTATACATATGATTCATGCTGAGGAATGGCATGAAATTGGAAGGGCTTTTGTGAAACATTATTTTGATTTTAAGGCCAGTGCCCTGAAATTGCTTATAGGGTATGTACAGAATGGAGTAAAAAACTTCAAAACTCAGATGAATTTCTTAATAACACAACTACCTACAGACAATGGCAGAGTTAATGCAGGAGTAAAAGCTATGAGAGCTAAGTTTGAAGTGAGGTAGAGTATATTCAAGGCATATAATTGTTTCTGCTTTAGTTATTATAGATGAGGTATGGCATAACCTCTTCGACTTCTTTAAGTCAGCATGGTTAGAGACGTCGTAGAGAACAGATTAGTTAGGAAATATTGCAGATTTTCTGATGGGTTTCCCACAGATTTTGATCAGGAATTGGCACATAAAGTTGAGAACTTGAGCGTATTGTATTTGATCTTCAGCTTTGTTTGAGGATGAATAGGACAATGGAGACTGATAATTTCTATATATATCATTGCTGCTTTATTTCTAAACACGTAATGTTTGAAATAGTTTGTTAAAAAATTCCACAGATCATATCTTATGCATGTTTCTTTGTGCTATTGGAATTGTTATTGTTGCATAAAATTTGCTCCGTTTTTTATGTTTGTGATCGGAGCACTTGTATTTTCAAATTAATGCTCTGATTAGTGCCAAATCAAAACCCTTTTCTCATCCTAATTAAGTGCATTAGTGGTTGTTAATCGGGTTAGATAGTGGTGACCAAATTAAGAGAGATTACAAGAAGTGTTAAGGAAGTTGTAGGAGGAGTCCATTGATGCTACAAAAGTTAGGTATTAGTTGCTGAGTGTGTAGGTGGTTGACAAGCTAATTAACCTTCCCTTTTCCACTCATAATTTTTGAACCTTGTTTGTGTCTCCTTGATGTCTTCTAACATCATTCCAAATTTTCCTCCAATGTGTACTACTATTAAAATATTTGACATTCTTCCTCTTGGGTCACATCTTGGCTATCTTTGTTCTATTCCCTATTGTTGCAACTATCCTAGTTGTACTATCCTACATAAGTTACACACACACAGACTATGTGTTTTTCTCACAACCACTCACACTTTTACCTTTATCTAATAATACTAGAATTAGACTTTGTAGATTCCACTACCACTATCCCCTCAATGGATGATGTCTCTACATCCCTCTATCTAGAGCTTACACTTGTTTAAGGATACATGCAACACAAACTCATTTCTAGTGTTGTAACTTGTTTTGATACTTCTTGATAGTAACGTTAAGGTTGGAGACCAAAATGAAGAGTAGTCCCACCTAGTATCCTAAAATAAATGCACACAAATAATGTGCTAGAATGACTTTGGTCCATATTGTAGGAAGACTTGTAACTACACCAACAACCTACAATAGAAGACATCAACAATTGTGGTTATAATTATTTGAGATGTGACCTCTTATTCACCTCCCACACAAACTAATACTTGTAGGCTAACATAACCCAACAATCATAGAAAATGGAACCCAATTCACATGCACTCACTTTGACAATCTATATATAACACTTCTAACAACAATTAAATGACTTTTCTTCATTACTATGGTTAGAAACATAACCATACAAATAATACTTTGCATACAAATTAAATAGACAAGAATGTAAGCTACCCCTATTTCTCCCACAAACTTGATCAACTCACAAATTCTCTCCTGATAGATTTACATAGTCTCTCTAAATACATGTAGCCCATATAGCTCTCTTTCCAACCTCTTAACATTTTGTTACACTAAAATACCTACCATTAGTAATGGTTTTTCCTCCTATAAATTTTGAAACCCCATTAATCTCTTCCTCGAATCTATGTCTACACATTAGACACTCACTAATGTGGTCAATGGTAGTTGAATGAAGTAGTCAAATAAATTTAATTACCATATGGAGTTCAAATTGGTCCCTTTAGTAATAAGAATGTGGTCCTTTTTTAATCTATTATGTTCCATCAACCATGGCACCTACCAAGTTGCCCTAGTCATTAAGTGTCAACCTTTATGAATGGAGGCATGAACATTATTGCCAAAATAAGTCCCTTCAAGCATTTTTTTCCACTCATGACATTAAAATTGCCTCCCTTATACTATCACAAGCTCTTGAGCTCTTCTATAGCCCCATCATACACTCTAGTAATTAGCAACTAGCTTGTCAGCCACCTAAACACTCAACAACTAATAACTAACTTTTGTAGCATCAATGGACTCCTACAACTTCTTTGACACTTCTTGTAATCTCTCTTAATTTGGTCACCACTATCTAACCCCATTAACAACCACCCATACACTTAATTAGTGCCAAATCAAAACCCTTTTGTCATCCTAATGGGCTCCTAACTCCGCCATGAAAACACAACCCAAAGTGAGCACATTTTATTTGCTACAAGTGCACAACATCATGGCATTAAAAATCTCCTAGCTATTGCAAGTAACTCAGTTTCAATATCGTGGTTCTCCTTGTTGTTGCAAGTGAATTAGAACAAACATTCTCTATTGTTGTAAGTCCCTTTGCTAGTGGTTTTAAGTGGCCACATAGTTGTTGCAAGTACATTATGGACTATGACAACACATCCCTAGTGGCTACAAGTCAAGACAAACCAAAATGACAAATTCCAAGCCTCTACCCTCACCAAATTTGAATCCTAGGATGCCTTGCACCACCCAGCAAAATAAAAAAGTGTTTTGACTTTTTTTTTCTTTTTCTCAAATAGGTTGTAAAATTTATTTTGTGGCTCAATTTAGTGTGTTTTTCAAATGTTTATGTTTTATCATTAGTGAACCATGAACAATGAATGATAAGTGAATTGAATGGAAATTTTATAAATATATAGTGAATTATATCAAAGGTTGTAATCAATTGTGTTACATATTATTTGTTGTGTTAATGTGGTATTTAAGAAATTAACACTTTGAGTGGTAATTTATAGCTTGTGGCCTCTCCTACATTGCATATTTTATCACAAATATGGGGAAAAAAATATTTGAGATTGTTTGTATTAGACATAGGGAGGATTAATATGTATATGAATTGAGGAGTATTTATTAGAATAAATTTATAATTTTGGTTTCATTTCTCAATAGGGTAGGTCATTTATGATCAACAAGACTTGATCTTCAATAGACTATTTATGAACCATTCAACTTCACCTATACATTAAAGACCATAAATTATTTTTTTAATTTTTAAACTCGGTCAATTAATGATTAAACATAAAACTATGCCACATTGTTAACACTATAAACTACAAGTCTAATCAATAAGGTGGGTGCAAGCCAAGATCTAAAAGGACCTACTGAGGATGCAAGTCATTCAAAGGAACAATTCAATTAAATGGAAAAAAATAGAGGTGATATTTAAAACAGATGATAAAAAGAACATTGAAGAACAAAACAGGTGCAAAGAAGAACAAAGGTACAAACTATTTTATATGATTTTTATTGCACACATAAACAAGAGTGAGCTACTGTCACTCTTTTTCAATACATTATATAGGGGAGCTGATATGTCCATATTTTGGAGGCAAATGCAGGAAGATAGAGGATTACATTAGACCTCCCTGTATCAACTTATTTATATGAAATGCCACCAACTTATATAGTTATTATGATGATTAGTATTTGAGCTGAACCCCAGAGTCATATACAATGTCAACCTTCCAATTAAAAGGTATAAGTTTTGTACCACACATCCATTCTCCTCCAGACAGTTGGAAACAAAGAGCAAAATTGCCCTTGGGAGGTGACATTGCTATGTCCCACACACCCCCATAACTCCTCTGCATTGCTTTCCAATCAAATGTTTTCTCCTGCCAGTACACCCTAAGTTGTAAGCATTATATAAAATATATAGGAATTTCAAAAGAGAAATTGCATGTAATGCAACAAATAAAAATATTATTTGGGTTTCATTCTTGTGCTGAGATTTGAGATCGAATGAAAGTTCCCAAAAGCTGCTCTTCGAAATGCAGTCAGTGGACAATCAGAGCCACACTCATTGCCATTTCCACCTTCGTTTCCATCCTTCTCATGCAATTCTGGATAATCCAAAACACATTTCAATCCATAGTCAAGGAAAAATATGCATCATTACAAAATACCAATTTCACAAACTCAAAATTTCTTCAGCATTTGAAAGATTCTATGCAGCTGGAAAACGATCATTTAAGGGATCAACTAGCTTCTCTTAGTAAAAGAATTACTGTGGGGCATAATGATGCAGGGGGAATTGCACTGACTTTCTCTAAAGATAAGCTACACAAGCAGAATGATCAGATTATAGATCTCAAGTGGCAGATGAACTGGTGATGCAACAAGATGCTCCCCATGGTTTGATCCTATTCAGATTTTCAGAGCAGTAAATGAAAAACCAAATCAACTAAAAAAGACAAATCAAAAAAATTGTGATAAGAAAAATAGAAAAAGCTAAAGGTGAAGACGGGAATATTTCAAAGTTAGCCGTCTATGCTGTCAACCGTGGTTAGTGAAGTCTGCAGTTAAGACTGGCGGAGGAATGGAAGAGGATGAGGGGGGCCACTTCCACGTCAGCATTGACTCAATGACCATGGAAGTGGATGACATTTAAGTAGAGCCATAATAGATGATGAGTCTTTATGGCACCTTCAAAATTTTATAAATTTTGAGTGCATATGTCCTTTCAATGTGTCGACAGAGGCTAGGTCGACATACTACTCAATCTACCCCGGAACCCATCTTCACCAATTAAAATTTTACAACTCAGGAGTCATCTTACAAATCCATATGGTACAATGTTTATTGGTACATATGGTAGTGCACATGTTCAGTTTTGCACTTCTAGGATGAGTTTTGATGGTCTATTTAATTGTTTGTGACTCCGACCGAGTTAGATTTGGTGTTCCAGAAAGTTACAAATTTCATAATTCTGAAGGCAACCCATTTCATGTTTTTGCCTAAAACATCTCTAGTTCTATTTTCATCATAAACTGAGTCCATATGATGCATTATTTTAATGTGTTACGGTTGCGGTGAACACATCTAGCAGGCCAATTTACAAAGAAGGTACCTAATTTCTATTTGTTGGGCGAAATCTAATTTAAAACCCATGTTTTAAATAATTAATTATGTCTACTCACAAAAATCTCATCTCCAGGGGTCACGGTTTGCGCTCAATGAATTTTCCTCATTTGGGTCGTAGGCGAAATTAAAATTTCATTGTTTTCTAATGTTCCAAATTGCAAATATTTAAAATATTTTATATATTTTAAATAATTTCAAAAGGTAAATGAAAAGAAATATTAGGGCAAATTAAATATTTTCCAGAACTTTATATAGTTTCAAAGGTCATAAATATTTGCTTTGCCAAGTATTTCACCATTTCGTGAACCAAACAAAATAAGAATTTAAAACATTGGTGGAACAACAGAAAGACATTTTAATGGTTTTAAATATCTTCTCTAAAACTTTTTGTAAAGTTCTGATCTCCTTAATGTTTCTTCTCTGCCATTCCGCGGAAGGCAAGAAGGAGAGAACAGAATGGATTGACGGAACAACGGAAAGTGTTTGGAAAAGCACTTTAAATGTTTCAAATGTTTGGCATAGATATGGGAAAAGAATTTTAAATCTTTTCTGCTATTCCACAAAGAGCAGAGAGGGAATGCACATAGCAGATGTGCGGAATGGTGGAAATGTTGAGGAACATTGCAGAGGAGTGCTGGCTGTTTAGTGATCATAGTTTTTGTTTTAAAGTTGTTTTTCGGGGCTTCTACAGGCTAAAAATGAATTCTTTCACTCCCAAAACAATGCTTGGGGCATTCTTCATAACCAGAGGGTAATTTCAGAGGTGTTCTGAGTGTTTTAAATGCCTAGTATTTGCAAAAAAGGGGACAACAATCAAATGATGCCTCTGCAATTTTTATTTTGAGAATGTTGATGGGTATTATGCTTGGTAAAGATTATTCTTCAATGCCAGTGAGAGGGAAACTTGCTTGGGGTTAGAAATTTTTACTATCAAATGAAATGAAGCTTCTCAGATTATTTTACATAGAGGTAAAATGCAGCTGGGAAATTGAAAATTATTTCCTGAGAATGCATAAGTTAATTATGGGGAAAATGTTTGGTTGCAAGTGTTAAAATACAAGGTAAATGCATTTGTTTTCATTTACCAATTTGTGGGTATCCACCTAGAAGTGAAAATTTTCACTTGCTAGTGGAAAAGGAGGAAGTTAGTGGGTTTTTACACCCAAGTGAACAATTTGCATGGGAATGCAAAATAGATTTGGGCCAAATCAATTTTAGGTGCAAAAGGGAAGTGGGCAGATTGAAGAGGGAAAATGAGGAATGAGGAGCATCTTCTAGAAGCAAATCAGTTGTAGAATCAAGGGTGCAGAGGTGTTCCATGTGTCACCATGGATTGATTTTTAGGGCCTCTCTACTATTTTCTCTTTTCTATTAAGTAAGAGACTAGTTTCATTATAAAAGGGTTCTGGGATTTTGAAGAAGCTATAAGGGGTAGGCTTTTAGTTTTGTGTAGGGAAATAGAGGAAAATGCTTTGTAAATATTCCTATAGTTGCATTTTATTTCTTGATTGCAACATAAATGAATACATGCTAGTGCATGCTTTTAGTGTTTCTTGTCTCCAATTTGTAATGAAATATTTCTTTTAGTAATACAATCAAGGGTTGTAAACCTTTCCCTGCACATTTGCCGCACTTGGATTATTTTCAGGGTTAGTGTTTGTTCAAGAGAAACATAAATTCTTTCAATGAAAATAATGAGAATATTTTGTTACAGGTTGGATTATTAAGTATAAGTTGCATTGTTAGTTATTAGTCGATCCCAATAACATAAGGTGTTAATGGATGAGTCATCATCAAGACATGTTTAGAATGTGATGAAAGATGTGTACAAGCATTGTGACTCTATAGCCCTGGATAGGCACTAGTTTATTTTGAATGGTTTTCCTTCAAACCCAGAAACACATTTCAAATATAAAACCATGATTTACTTTCTGCAATATTTATTCCTAAATTATTTGCATACTTCATACCTAGGTTTTAATGACAACATGGATAGTGCCTTCCATTTTGCATATATATGAACCCTTGTTTTTAGTATGAAGTTTATCTGCTAGATGCTGAAATAAAACCTTATTTAATATCCATATTAAGTACCATATAGGGAGACACACCTAGGTTTCACAGATCCTGAAGTGCAGGAGAGAAAATTGTGAGATTATGCTCCCGTTTGTTGGCCAAATCTCTCTTTGAGTCTGAGCATAAGACATGGCACACCTTTAGGGTTCAATGTTCAAAAATTTGGAGGACCAATAGATTGGTGACTCTACTGGGGACTTGAAGTGAAAGTATTGTCAAATCATACCCTGGAGTCTCTGGTAAAGGTTTACCCATTTGAGTCACCAATAGATTGGCGACTCTACTAGGGACCCTCCAGTATTATCCATTTGAAGAGAGTTAATAAGTTTGCTGATATGAAGTTTTGGGTCAGATGATCCAAGGACTTGCATACTTGAAGACAGAGGGTGTTGCAACATTTCTGGTGTATTTTTGAAGTATGGTGCTCTGCTGGTGGAGAGAACTCAAAAATACCTAGATCTTGGAAGAAACTTTCTACCACTTGAATATCGTTTCCTCTTTCAAAGAGGTGGCAACTCTATATAATATTCCATATCATCAGAAGAGTTGGCTATAGCAGTTCTCAGGTATTTTTCTATCCCAACATTTTTGTATGAAGGTTTGCAACAAAGGTTCTCATAAATATTGTCCCTTATCCAGTACTCTAAGGTACTAGTAGAAAAGGGAAATGAGAAAGCAGGATATTATGAAACGCGTATCAAGAAGTAGATAATTTTAGAGGGGATTAACTCATTTGCAAATATGTATGAATGTTTTGGTTCTCCCTCTACAAGCTTTAGTGTCATGCCTGAAAGACAGTCATATCATCAAAGAAATTTCTGTATTGAAAGATATAGAGCCATACATTTTGGTGGTATTCAAGGTTTCCCAAACCCTGTTCCTAATGAAGTTAGGGAACACTTGCTAGAATTCAAAGGTAAAACCTCAGAATCAGCATGTAGACATTTACAAAAGTTCATGGACTTGATGGGAGATTATGAGATAGGTCATGAAGATGTTGTCATGAATTTCTTTGTTCAATCTCTGAAGGAAGATGCCAGAGATTGGTTTTCATATTTTCCAATATGTTAAATCTCTTCATGGAGTGAATTTATGATAGCATTCATAGAGCATTTTGGTGAAAGAATTAACCCAAATTCAACAATCATCAAGTTTATGAGCATTGAGAAAGAAGAAGATGAGTTGGTTCCCACATTCAATCGTAGATTTTGAAATGCAATAGAGGATATTCCAGAAAGTATAAGACCAAATGATGCATTATGCTTGTTTGTATACCTGGGTGCATTTGATGAAGAAATGAGCTACCTCTTAAGGGATAAAGAGCCTGCAACATTTCATCAGGCATATCAAATTGCCATGGATATTGAAAACAACTCAAAGTATTCAATGATGAGAGGACATATGTTAGCAAGTGTTGGTTGTCCTAGAACATCTTATGCATACATCCAATCCAAGGAGGAAGATGAAAAGTATTGTCAAAATAGCTATATTTCTGTTGTTCCAATTTTTCCATCATTACAAAATGAAAATCATAGTGAACTCCAAGCTGAGCATGAACAAAACTTGGCAGTGTTGATCCTATGTTTTTTGTTCAAGAATTGTTTGACATGAAGAGAGGGGAAGATGCTTTTTTCTAGTCAACCCATGGAGGAGATATATGCTGATGAAGATTGCAACACTAATAGCCAAGATGTAAGACATGATGAAATAAATGAAACATGTGAAGTCATGCTTTCTATTTACTTTGAAAATATAGAAGTAGAGAACCAACTCTCTATATCAAATGAAGGTTGTAGTGATGCAAATAATGCTAAAGATATGATCTCACTCATTAATGAGGAAAGGATATACTATGATGAATCCATTAAATGAGATATATTAATATCATCTGAAAATGCATTAGAAATTGAAGATTCATTTTTAGGTCATCTTACTGATTATGCTGATTTTGAAGTTTCAAGTCTTCATGATGACAACATTTTTAAAGACTCACAAATGCATGGTGATGTTGTGAAAATCTGTGATGGTGTTGACAATCCTTTAAATGATCATCCCAGTTCAAATTGTGCTGATGATCTAAGATTTTCATAATCTTATATGGAAAGGATAGATGCTAAAAACCAGGGTAATACTCTTGAGATTGGCAGCATATTAGATGCAAATGACAGAGTTTGCAATGATTTCCAGTTGGATAAATCATCTGTGAGAAGCTTCAACGAGGAAATAAATGATGATTTCCAGTTTAATAGTGAGGAATATGACCCTATTGATTATTGTAGCAGTATGAACAAAGAAGAAGATATATGTGCAAGAGATTCATTAGATGCATCGATTTAGGTAGATTTTGTAGAGCATGCATATGTTGGTGATGTAAGTGGTGAACAAGGAATTGCCTTCTTGTTTGATCTTTTAGCTTCTTCTATCCCTTTTTCTGGTTTTGAAGTTATAACTTAATGTTTGCATGAGGATAGCATCGATGTAGCTATACATGAAAGTGAAAATATAAAGACAAATGTTGGTACAGTTGATGCCCATCATTATGATGAGTTTGCACTTGAAGAATGTGATTGTGTCAATTACATGGATGCATATGAGAACCTTTTTTTGGGTGTGCTACTTCTAGCCTTCCACATGAATAGTGTAATTCAAATGAGTCATGGGAGGGAAGCACTGTTGAATTTTAAGCATGACAGATATGTGTCACAAGTCTGATTTTTATGGCACATATGTTTCAATAGATTGCCGAGAGATTAAAATAAAGAGACAATCTAAGGAGTATGGCTCTTCACATAAAATGTCTCATGATATGGATGGAAATGTTGATGAGGTTTGCATCAGCATAAATGACCCCAAGCACACATGTTGCAGTGATAATGAGCAGCAACAAGTTATCCAAGTTGGTGATTTTCTGGATGCTCATGTTTCTTATGTGCCTGAACTTCAAGGTTTCAAATTTGACATGTTAGAGGACGAGTTTCCCTCTCCAAGTCAACATAATGAAGGGGCATATTTTTCTTCTCCATGTGAATTGGATGTATTTTCTTTTTGCCTTGATTCATTTGAGGAGGTCAACAACTATGAATGTTTCATTTTTTCATATGGTGGTGACTTGAGGTTTCAAGTTTTTCCACCACCTACTACAAAAATGAAAAATTTTCTACATGACAATGTGGTGGCATATGTTATGTAGTTTCCATGCAACAACAGCGTCAAATGTGGAGAAAGTACTCACTTGTTCAGTGGTAATCACATATTTATGCTTGTGAGAAGAGGGTTATACTTGTTGTAGTAGTGTGGCAAAGGTAAATGTGGGTTAAGGAAAATCAGTTCCTTCAACAAGCTGGTGTTTGACAGAGGCAAACATTGGTTCTTATTTTCATTTGTAGTCTGGGGCCATCAAATAATGTTTGAAAATTATGTGTCAGAGCTCTACAAGTTGTAGGTTGAATTAGTTTTCAAAGCCGCCAAATGGATTTGGCACTTGGTCTGCTTCTCCAAAGTTTTTTGTGATCTCTCTCTTCTCAAGTTGAATTGACATCCCCAACTAGAGCCACTGATGGCACCTTCAAAATTTTGCAAATTTTGAGTGCATATGTTTTTTCAATGTGTTGACAGAGGCTAGGTTGGCATACTACTCAATCTACCCCGGAACCCATCTTTGTCGATTAAAATTTTGCAACTCAGGAGTCATCTTACAAATTCGTATGGTGCAATGTTTCTTAGTACATATGGTAGTGCACCTATTCAATTTTACGCTTCCAGGATGAGTTTTGATGGGCTATTTAATTATTTTCTGACTGCGACTGGGTTAGATTTGGTGTTCCAAAAAGTTACAAATTTCACAATTCTAAAGGCAACCTATTTCACGTTATTGCCTAAAATATCTCTAGTTCCATTTTTATCAGAAATTGAGTCAATATGATGCATTGTTTTAATGTGTTATAGTTGCGGCGAACACATTCGCTAGGCCAATTTACAAAGGAGATACTTAATTTCTATTTGCTGGGTGAAATCTGATTTAAAACCCATGTTTCAAATAATTAATTATGGCCTCTCAAAAAAAATCTCAGCTCCAGGGGTCACGGTTTGTGCTCAGTGAATTTTCCCCATTTGGACCACGGGCAAAATTAAAATTTTACTATTTTCCAATGTTCCAAATTGCAAATATTTAAAATATGTTATATATTTTAAATAATTTCAAAAGGCAAATGAAAATAAATATTAGGGCAAATTAAATATTTGTGAGAACTTTATAAAGTTTCAAAGGTCTTAAATATTTGCTTTGCCAAGTATTCCACCATTCCGTGAACCAAATAAAATAAGAATTTAAAATGTTGGTGGAACAGCGGAAAGGCATTTTAATGGTTTTAAATATCTTCTCTAAAGGTTTTTGTAAAGTTTTGATCTCCTTAATGTTTCTTCTTTGCCATTCCATGGAATGCAAGGAGAGAACATAAAGGATTAATGGAACAATGGAAAGTGTTTGGAAAATCACTTTAAATGTTTCAAATGTTTGGAATAGATATGGGAAAAGCATTTTAAATCATTTATGATATTCTGTGGAGAGTAAAGAGTGAATGCACATAGTAGATGTGCAGAATAGCAGAAACATTGAGGAACATTGTAGAGGAGTGCTGGCTATTTGGTGCTCACATTTTTTATTTTAAAGCTATTTTTTCAGGGCTTCTACAGGATGAAAATGAATTCTTTCACTCCCAAAATAGTTCTTGGGGCATTCTTCATAACCAGAGGGTAATTCAGAGGTGTTCTGAGTGTTTTAAACACCCAGCATTTGCAAAAATTAGACAACAATCAAATGATGCCTCTGCAATTTTTATTTTGAGAATGTTGGTGGGTATTATGCTTGGTAAAGATTATTCTTCAATGCCAGTGAGAGGGTTCAAACTTGCTTGGGGTTAAAAATTTTTACTGGCAAGTGAAATGAAGCCTCTCAAATTATTTTACATAGAGGTAAAATGTGACCGGGGAAATTGAAAATTATTTTTTGAGAATGCATAAGTTAATTGTGGGGAAAATGTTTGGTTGCAAGGGTTAAAATGCTGGGTAAATGCATTTGTTTCATTTACCAATTTGTGGGTTTCCACCCAAAAGTGAAAATTTTCACTTGCCAGTGAAAAAGGAGGCAGTTAGTGGGTTTTTACACCCAGGTGAACAATTTGCATGGGAATGCAAAATAGATTTGGTCCAAATCAATTTTAGTTGCAAAAGGGAAGTGAGCAGATTGAAGAGGGAAATGAGGAATGAGGAGCATCTTCTAGAAGCAAATCAGTTGCAGAATCAAGGGTGCAGAGGTGTTCCATGTGTGACCATGGATTGATTTCTAGGGCTTCTCTGTTGTTTTCTCTTTTCTATTAAGTAAGAGACTGGTTTCATTGTAAAAGGGTTCTGGGATTTTGAAGAAGCTATAAGGGGTAGGCATTTAGTTTTGTGTAGGGAAATAGAGGAAAATGCTTTGTAAATATTACTGTAGTTTCTTTTTATTTCTTGATTGCAACATAAATGAATACATGCTAGTGCATGCTCTCAGTGTTTCTTGTCTCCAATCTGTAATGAAATATTTCTTTCAGTAATACAATCAAGGGTTGTAAACCTTTCCATGCACATTTGCTACACTTTGATTATTTTCAGGGTTAGTGTTTGTTCAAGGAGCAACATAAATTATTTCAATGAAAATAATGAGAATATTTTGTTGCAGGTTGGATTATTAAGTATAAGTTACACTATTAGTTATTAGTTGATCTCATTAACATAAGGTGTTAATGGATGAGTGGTCATCAAGACATGTTTAGAATGTGAATAAAGATGTGTACAAGCATTGTGACTCTGTAGCCCTGGATAGGCACTAGTTAATTTTGAATGGTTTTCTTTCAAACCTAGAAACACATTTCAAATATAAAACCATGATTCACTTTCTACAATATTTATTCCTAAATTATTTGTATAGTTCATACCTAGGTTTTAATGCCTTCCATTTTGCATATATATGAAGCCTTGTTATTAGTATAAAGTTTATCTACTAGATGCTGAAATAAAACGTTATTTCATATCCATATTCAGTACCATATAGGGAGACCCACCTAGGTTTTCCAGAGCCTGAAGTGCGGGGGAGAAAATTGTGAGATTATTCTCTCGTTCATTGGCCAAATCTCTCTTTGAATCTGAGCATAAGACATAGCACACCTTTAGGGTTCAATGTTTGGAAATTTGTTGGATTAACAAGTCTAATGATAATAGTACTAGTGCAAATGAATGCTTGTTTATTTCTATTAAGGAAGAACCTATGTCTACCAATCCTACTAGTTGTGTGAAGGAAGAAAAACATGTGGAAGAAAGTGCTCTATCTGTCTAGGTTGAGAAGGATAAGGATGAATGGATCATTGATAGTGCATGTTCACATCACATGACTGGTGACAAAAGTAAGTTTATAAGTTTGGAAAAGTTTGATGGGGGATTTGTTAGGTTTGGAGATAGTGCAGCTGGTAAGATCTATGGAAGAGGATCTATTTCTTTTAATGGAAAGCATAATAGATGATGTTCTCTATGTGAAAGGTCTAAAGCATAACCTTTTAAGTGTTGGTCAGATGTGTGATAAAGGGTATGATCTGAGATTCAGGGACAATGCATGCAAGATCATGGAAAGCTCCAGAACAGTGATTGTAACTGGTAATTTATCACTTGAGGGGAACTGATAATTGTTGTTTGTTGGCTCAGATAGATGAGAGTTGGTTGTGGCATAGAATGATGTGCCATCAATTTTGATAACCTGGTGAAGATAAGCTCAGTACAAGTTGTAAGAGATTTGCCTAAACTGGTGAAGCCTACCAATACTATTTGCAAGGAATGTCAACTCAGAAAATAGACAAAGACAAGTTTTAAGAGCAAAGAAGAATTTTCTGCTAGATTGCTTGAGCTGGTACATACAGATCTATGTGGTGCTACAAGAACAAGAAATCTGCAAGGAGATAGGTACTTTATATTGCTTATTGATAATTATTCCAGAATGACATGGGTCACTTTTCTAAAAGAGAAATCAAAAGCACTAGACAAGTTCAAAGCTTTTAAGGCAATGGTTAAGAATGAGTTGTAATCGAGAATCAAATGCTTAAGGTTTGATAGAGGAGGTGAGTCTACAAAAAATGAATTCAACATTTTCTATGAAGAGCATGGGATAAAGAGGCAGTTGTCTGTTCGTAGGACTCCTGAGTAAAATGGAGTTGTTGAAAGAAAGAACAGGATAGTTCAAGAGGCTGCTAGGTCAATGATGATGGAAGCTAACCTACCATAAGAGTATTGGAGAGAAGCTATACACACTATTGTCTACATTCAAGATAGAGTCCAAGTCAAATGTATTTTCCTTGGATACTCTACTAAGAGTAAGGCCTACTGGTCCTACAATAAGAGATTGAAAAAGGTCATTGAAAGTGCAAATGTGAAGGTTGATGAAGAGAAAGAAATAAAATCAGATCTGAGAGGTTATGAATTAGATGAACCTGTTGTCATAGTCATTTAAGAAAAGGTTGAACATGAACAAAAGGACAGTCAAGCTAAAGAAGAAAATTGTTAAGAAGAAGAGGCTCTAGAAAATATTGCTAAAACTCCTAGGTATGTAAGAATCAATCATTTTGAAGTTCAAATTATTGGTGAGAAAAGCAATGAGGTATTGACAAGGAAAAGAGTTGCAGAAGAACAAGTGAACTACTATTTTCTTTCACAGATTGAACCTAAAAATGTAAGTGAAGCATGCAAAGAAAAATGTTGGGTAAAAGCCATGGAAGAAGATCTAATGTAGATAGAAAAGAATCAAACCTGGGAATTGGTCTCTAGACCTGCTGATAAGAATGTAATTGGAACCAAATGGGTCTTCAGAAACAAGATGAATGAAAGTGGTGAAGTGGTGAGAAACAAAGCAAGACTGGTATGCAAAGAATATTCTCAAGTTGAAGGCATAGATTTTGAAGAGACTTTTGCTCCTATGGCAAGAATTGAAGCAATAAGAATGATTTTGGCTTTTTCTGCTCACAAAGATTTCAAGGTGTACTAGATGGATGTGAAGTCTGCCTTCTTGAATGGAGAGCTAGAAGAAGAAGTCTACATTGAACAACCGAAAGGATTCTAGCTATTAGACAAAGGTGACATGGTGTGCATATTGAAAAAAGCCCTGTATGGACTCAAGCAAGCTCCTAGAGCCTGGTATGCAAGGTTGGACAAGTATTTGATACAATTAGGGTTCAACAAAGGTACTGCAGATAGTAATCTCTACTTCAAAATCAATGATGATCAAATTCTGATTGTTGTCTAGTCTTTGTTGATGATATTATCTTTGGAGGAAATGAAGATATGTGTAAGAAATTTGAAGAGGAAATGCAAAAGGAATTTGAGATGTCTATGTTTGGTGAAATGAATTTCTTTTTAGAACTACAAATTACTCAATTAGAAAAAGGAATTTTCATTTCTCAGTCCAAGAATGTGAAAGAAGTGTTGAAGAAGTTTGGAATGGAGGATTCTAAACCAGTATGTACTCCCATGGTAACTGGTTGCAAGCTGAGCAAGAATGATGAATCACCTAAGACTGATCAAAAAAAGTATAGGTCTATGATTGGAGGATTGCTCTATCTAACCCATACCAGACTAGACATAATGCATGCAGTCTGTCTTGTGGCAAGATTTCAAGAATATCCCAAAGAATCACATGCAATGGCAGTCAAGAGGATCATGAGATACTTAAAAGACACTTCAGACTATGGTTTGTGGTATCCCAAAGTTATTGATTTCACTCTCAGTGCCTATATAGATGCAAATTGGGCTAGAGATGTTGATGACAAAAAAAGTACAAGTGGAGGTGCTTTCTTCTTGGGTAATAGATTGGTTTCATGGTTGAGCAAGAAGCAAGATTCAATCTCTTTATCTACTGCAGAAGCTAAGTATATTGTAGCAACATGTTGTTCCACTCAAGTATTATGGATGAAGCAGACATTGAAGGACATAAGAGTTGTGTATGAAGATCCAATTGCAATATTCTATGACAATACAAGTGCTATAAACATTTCAAAGAATCCAGTGATGCTCTCAAGAACAAAGCATATATCTATAAGGTATCACTTTCTGAGAGAAAAGGTGATAGAGAATGAAGTAAAGATGGAATATGCATCTACAAAGGATCAGATTGCAGATATTTTCACTAAGCCTTTGTCTAAGGATATTTTTGAGTATCTCAGAGAAACATTAGGGGTTATTAGGTCCCTCCTACCCTAAACTAAGATGCATGGGAATGCATCATTCTAGTGATGCCCAAAGCCTCATTCTTTGATTTGGATTGATGTTTTAAAGGCTACCTCTCAGGGGGAGTAGCTACATGTTGTTGATATGTGTTCCTGACAAAGAGCAGTAAGTGTTAGAGTGTTGATGAAAGAGCAATTTCAATTTGATCAGAGCAGCAAAGTGCAAGTATGTGACGTTTGCCATTGATGTCAAAGGGGGAGAGAAATTATGTGAAAAACTCAAGGGGAGAAAAAGTGCAGATGTATAAAGAGAAAGGGGGAGAAGGTCATTAGTGCAGAATCTTGCCTTGATGGTCTTTACAGTTTTTGACATCATATGTTTCCATCAATGACAAAGGGGGAGATTGTTGCAAGTATGTGCTAACCGGTGTTGTCATTGATATCAACATATCGGTGTTGTCATTGGTGTCAATTGTGCTCTTATTTTGTTATTTGCTTGTGATGAATATTGATTTGCATAAGTCCTAAAGATCATGAGAATTTTTTTCTGATATTGAATTTCCAAGTGCTTTTGAAAAAAATTGCCCTCCTAGTGGAAACAGTGTGTTATAGAGTAACTTGGTTTGATGATGAATAGTTTAGTTTTTTTCTCCGCATATCCTATAGATTGTATATCTTTGTCTGTGGTTTGGAATTTATTTAAAGGGAAGTCTTTAGATGCTATATTCCAAGTTTGAGCCTCCGGTATGAAGATTTGAGAGAGTTTTGTTCACTAGAGTAAGAACTATTTTTTTGTGCATTCAGTGGTGACAGGGAGAAAGTATTTTGCTCCGCATTCCTCTGCATTGAAGTATTATGGCATGTAGTTCTAGAGTTAAGTCTAGGATGATGTTATGTGCCTTCAAATCAAATAGTTATTGATTTGGTGGTCTGCAAGCGATCTTTTATTTATGAATGTGGCTGACAGTGTTGTTTAAGTGCTCCAGTTTGAAGAATCCTCTTGACAAAGTGGTTAGAGTTTGTGTGGATGTTCTTGGCAATTAGAATGTGCTTTTGGATGTCTCTCGATCATGTTCCTACCTTTTGATTGATTCGCAAAGTATAATATGGATCATGAATGAAGCGTGTTCCTGAAATTTTTAGTGCTAACTCTAGTCCTGGCCGACTTGGTTGTTTTCACTACTTGCAGATACGATTTGAAGATTGTGGAAGAGTGTTGTGGCGTGGAAGATTTTACTTGAGTCCTAGCTAAGGCATAACGTGTTCCGTATACATCTTTTCCTTAGCTAATTTTTTTTAGGTCCAGACCTATTACTATGTATGTTTGTAATTCTGACCTTGGAGATTGTTCAAATGGTTAATGAGTGTAATGCCGACTTTGATGTACATTCCAAGGTTGATGAGTTCGATAAAATCATGTAATGAAGTTGTGAAAAAAAATATATCTAAGTGCAAAGATAGTGTGGAGTAAAAAGAAGAGTAGAGTAGAGGATGTTTAATGTGGTTCAATGGAACTAAACTTTGGCATGGTTTAGATGCTACTATCTCAGTTCACCAAATCTTGGCAATGAGCCACCCCATTGGCAGTGAGCATTTTGGTAGTGAGCCTCTTCATTTGTAGCTTGAGCATTTTGGGCAATGAGCCCTAAGGCAGTGAGCCTTTGATTTTTGGTATTGATATAACATATTATTTTGTGAGCTAACACTCACCATGGTTTTTCCCCTATGGGGTTTTCCACATAAAAACCTGGTGTCTCCTGTGTTGAATGTGTGAATGTGTTTAAGTTTTTGTTTCATGCTTTCATGGTTAAAATACAAACACAGTGTTAATTGATTGATGTGTTGATGGTTTTGAAATATTGGTTACAACTGATTCACACCCCTCCTCTCAGTTGTATTGCACTTTTCAATAGTCTTTTCCATGCTATAATTTAAAACCCAAAATAGCAAGCTCACTAAGACATATCATTTGTGTTGAGCTAGATATTTTTCTTAGCTCATCCACAAATAAATTTTTTAGTTTAGATTGATCTCTCCAAGAACCTAAATGAGATTGTTGATATATATATTGGCCAAATGAAGCACAATCATGTGTTATTTACCTTAACTTTTTTAACATGTATTTTAAGTATCAATCTTCTAATCATAATATTAGGGATTGCTTCCTCATAACTCATTGCAATAAGTTTTCTAATCATCTTGTTAATGATGCTCCTCCCTAAAGAATGAGGGTGAGTTCATTAGTCATAAAAATAATTGTAATGTTGGGAATGGTGGTACTATTTCAAAACGTGAAGGTGGTACTACTTTAAAACCTTGGGACATGGAAAAAACTATTCTTCCCTTACATGGTGAATCATCGCATGAGGAAAATAATTCTAGGTTATCCAAAATGCTACTTATAGCATTTGTGTTATCTTCTAAGACATAAGTTATTGTTCATTCTTCACCCTCTCTCCTCCTAGTGGTCTAGCATCATTCTTATAGTCCATCTAGACATTTGGAAGAAGACAAGTATATTCCAAATAAAATAAGACATAGTCCACTAATAATTCTGTAATGTCAAAAAATGTCCCCTTGGGGGCTTTTCCCTCATAAGGTGTAGCTCTCGAGTCTCTAGTGTGCATTTAGGACATCTTGCATCATAATTTAACATCCTGATGGAATGAACCCTAGGTATCATGACAAATGGGGCCTAAGGGGACCCCTTGAACCTAACCCTACCCAAAATAGGGGGGTGGACTTGGGCGCCTGCACCCTAGTCCTGCCCTATTTTTGGTCTGGCCCAAATTTCTAGTGTTAGTTTATGACCGTTATTTGGTCCCTAGGCCGACACAGTAAGTTTGAATTTACAAAATCTTGGCGGGAGTGTTTGTAGTTACATATATAAGCATGTTTAGGCATTCATTTCTAAACTATATGGCTATTGTGAACTTTATGCATTCTAAAGGTGATTCAAGGCTTTCATTGTGTTGCAAGAGTAGATTTGTGTTGTCTATGTGTTTGTGTTTGTAGATTTGAGCATCCATCTCCTCATGGAATGAAGAGGTTCTTCCTCCCATGAGATCTTCACTACAAGGTGATATCTATTGTGATAATTGAGCATTTGTCATTTGTTTTTTGCCTCTGCCTCCCTAGGCACGCACTCTCTATCTGACAATGGTGTTCAAAAGGCTTTACCATCTCTCTGGGGCTTGTCTGAGGCAAGCCTCTAAACACCACAACCCCCTCCCAAAGTTTTCATGATTGCAGGTTACAGGTTGGAGTTGTAGACAAAGTGAATTTGCAGGAGGGCACAACAGAGTGTCAAAATTGCAGATTAGTGAAAGAAATAGCCACCTGGACTTGGGTGCCTGCTCATTAGTCCTCAAAGTTTCGCAATGGGAAAATCTTTGGTACAACAGATACAGGTTGCACACCCTGTTTCCAGATCTTGACAAAAAGCAGGGCCTTAGACTTGGGCACCCTCTCTTTAGTCCCCAACTTTTCTACCTCAGAACCCCAAAAATAGGTGCACAGTTATTTGTTATTTTACATCTTTCTGCAGAAGCATTTTCTGTAATTCATCTGTTTACTATCATATTTGCATAATTAGAGTTTCAAGGTACAATTGAGCATAAAAGAATGAAATTGTCAATCTAATCATAAAAATTCAAGTTTCCCTACATCTCAATAGTGACCTAGGGTATGATAGTACATTGCAACTCGACCCTAGGTCCTTGAATGTAAGGGTGAAAGGAGGATATACACCAAGCTACCAAATACCAAACATCCAAATTTTACCCCTTTACATTTTGGTGAACCCATGTTATTGGACTTATTTGCACCTTGCTGAGTGTTTTTCATCAAATTTAAATTAATTTCATTCATTCATAGTCATTCATTTTATTGCATTGGAAAACTTACAAAAAAATTGAAAAATTAAAAAAATTGCATGCTAGGGTTTCTATTTTACATCAATTAATTTGAACTTCAACAACTTTTTTTTATTTTTGCATTAGATCTAATTTAAATTACAAAAAATTACAAAAAATTAGTAATTTGCACTGCATTTTTATAATATAATTGCTAGGGTTTTGTTGAGAATTGTGAATTTTGCATATAACCTAGTAATTCCAAAATCTAGGGTTTGTAGGTAAAATCTTGTTTCAGATTTTTATACTAATTTTAGAGATCATTCAAATTTGCATTTGGATGTAGTCTTGCATTTTAAAACAAATTTGCATTTAGATTTTCAAAATTTACATTTTTGCATAGAAAAATTCAACAAAAACTAGCATTTTCATTGATTTTTCATTAGATTTGCACTTGCATTTTGCATGTTAGAGCTTATAAATCATTTTCAAATCTGATAGCATTTAATTTGCATCATATATCATCTTTCAAAACATTCATATATCATTTTGTGTGAAGATCTCAAACCTAGGGCTTCAAAAACATTGATTTTCACTAGATTTGGCCTTATTGACTCTCTAAATTTGCACAATAGGCATGTTGTGAAGGATATTTTTGTACTAATTATTTTTTATCAGGGTAATATTTTTTTCCCTTCCTAAAAATCTTCACAACACCTTTTATTGGGCTCTTGTAGTGAAAATTTGATGGAAAACTACACATTTTTGCTATTTTTACCCTAGGGTTTGGCCTAGTTTGCACTCCAAGTATGTTGTAACAAATTTTATGGATTGAGGTGACTGATATCATCAATATTATATTCTAAACCTCCTAAAATTCTTTACAACACTCCTTTTTCTAGGTCTTGGAGTTGAAAAACCGTAAAAAATTGCCTATTTTTGCTTTATTTTTACTAGGGGATGACCTTGAGTGGCACTAAAAGCGCGTTGTGATGGATATTTTGGCATTAAGAGGCTGTTATTACTGATATAACTTTCTGTCCATCCTAATTTTCCTCACAACACCCTTTGTCATGCTCTTTTGCATTGAGATTCGGTGAAAAATCGCATGTTTTAGTGTATTTTCACTATATTTTGACTTGTCGTCTTCCTAGATTTGCATGAGTCTAATAACTCACTGCACTAAGAGAAACATTCCTTTAAGAAGAAGCATAAGACACATGGGATCTAGCGCTCTTGAATAAGTTGGCACATTAAACAATTCTTTATAAAAGGAGAGACACAAATGTTACAAGACATTACACCTATCACAAGTACAATGGAAGAGCAAACTTTTCATGATGTTGATGATACTATTGAGATGACAATATGTATCTAATGAGAAAATAAATAAACTTGACAAAGACCTAGCTAAATTCCAAGACTATGTACAAACTTAGAGGATAGCTGAAGAAGCAGTACCTGTGATTCACCATGTAAGAGAATTGATAAAAGAAGGACAAGATGGTGTTAATACAATCCATGGTTTAGCAGATATTATACAAACTAATATCATGCCAGTGACTGAATGTGTAAAAGTGATAAATAACACTTTATCACCGTCTCATACACAAGTATTAGCACTTATACTGACTACAGGAATATCCACTTTTACATCCACAATCTTAACAACTGATGTGAATGCTTGTAGTAATTCTACCACTGGTATCGAAGTATCTAATGGCACTAATTACAAAGTTGTGGGATTTGATTCTCAGAATTTGGTTTCTAAGGGGACCTCTTCTATGCATAATTGTTCTCAACCGCCATCTATTCTACTCATTTCTAGCCACCTATTACCTACTCACAACCATCTTCCACCTACCATTATGTCCAACCACCGTTGACATATTCTCAGCCTCTGCCTATCATATCTCAAGCTCATTCACCTCCTCACTTTGGTTCCAACTCCTTGTAGCAAACTGCATCTCCCAATGATGCCATCCTAAACAAACTTTTGTAGGGCATGACCACTTTACAACAAAAGGTAACAAACTTGACAAATTCTTCACAGCCTAATATAGGTCAACATATCATGCCCATAATCGCCCTTCCTATGCAATCTCGAGAATTCCTATGCCTGAGAGGTTTCAAACCCCTCTCTTTGAAAAATATGGTGGGAAAGGTGATCCTAATTCTCATGTGGCAGCATTCACAGCTATGTGTAGTGATTTTTAGTTTGAAGAGGATTTGTTAGCAATAACTTTCCCACGATCTCTCAAAGATACTACTTTAGAATGGTTCTACTCTTTGCCTCTATATTCAATACACTGCTTTTCACAGTTGATTGATCAATTTTTACAATATTTTCAAGCAAACATTCGACCCCAAGTCTCCTTAATTCACTTGGTTCACTGTAAGCAAGGTCCAAAAGAGAAGCTGACTGAGTTTATTAGTCAGTATCAAGCTTTGTATACACAAATTCAATATCAGATGAAAGATGAGGATGTTCAGAGGGTGTTTATAACAAATTTACAACCTAATATCCGTGATAAGATCCTATTGATGAAGTATAACTCCTTTCAACATTTATGCACTTCCCTTCTTGATTACCAACTTTCGTCTAGTCAATATGAAAACCAAAACTCATCGGCTCACATTAGTCAATCCATGGGTGGATCATCACAAAACAACTTTAAGAGAAACAATAACAATAGAAGTTTCATCAAGATTAATGGACTGAATACAAACAACTTTTCTAATGTGTCTGCTATCATAAATCCAAAGAAGACATCATATCAAACAAGAAAGTTTATTCCGATATCTAATTCTTATCATTCTATCATGAATCAAGCTGTGAGTAATAACATTCTGAAGCTTCCCTCGATTAAGCCTATTGATCCTAGTAAAGTACAAGGACCTTACTTTGATGCTAATGCCTTTTTTCATTTTCATTAGACACAAGGACATGACACTGAACGATGTATGCATCTTAAACATGAAATACAAGACCTCATTGATTCTAATATCATCCATGTATCAGGTGTGAATCATAACAAAAACAAATCAGTTGCTCCACCAAATCAGAATTTACAAATCTTTACTAATCCATTCCCTAAACATACTGATACCAATACGATGGAACAAAGGTTTAGTGGAAATAAACGACAATGATTATTTAGACTATGATAATATCATGGGTATGATTGAAGTGGATAAGAAGTAATTAGATAACCCACCTCACCCATGAAGAAAGGGAATTTGTGTTGAGGTTCCTCCTCCATTATCCTTATATGGATCGGGAGATAACCAAAATGCACCAGAAAAACAAGCAGAACAACTGATATAGATGAGTGAGAAGGTACAGGATAATTCATGTTACTATGTTAGAAAGATTCAATAATGAAAACTTGCTAAAAATTAAAAAAGAGTAAGACGACTGTCAGCAGTTGGAAATAATAGTGGTTCTCCCCATCATAAGAAACAAAAAGTCTCACTTCAACAAGGAATTACAAAACAAGAATCATATAATAATAAACAAGACTTTCATAAGAACCACTCAAATTTTGCACTCAACATGATTGAGTACCTCTCCAAGAGGTTCGCAAGTTCCAAAATCTAATACAAAGACCCTATAGGTAAGTATCTCTAACCCTTTATCTCTCTCGTGATGTGCTTCCCTCGTGATGTGTTATGTGTTGTTTAGGCCTCCTAGGATGACCCTTGATTCTCTCGTAAGGTTTGGGATACCAAGAGACCACCTCTATTGTGACCTTCTATTTGTATCATCATTCTTCTATATTGCCTCTCTCTCTGATTTCATTGTTGTGTGTTGTGTCTCACGAACATAGTGTTGTAGTTGGTGACCTGGGGACACCCTCCTACGTGACTATCCCTATGACACTTGTTTCTCCTCTCTTATTTATTGTTTCCCTTCCTCTAGTGTTTTTATCTAGTAGGCGGATGACAAAAAATATTTATACTGATGTGGACCTAGCGTCCCTTCAGCGAGAAATCAAAAATTGGACTTAGTTCCTAATATGATGATGGGGTTGTATATCTTATCCAACGCTTAGCTAGTGGAAGCACTCATGCTTTCCACGTAGTGATTTTGATGGTGTTCTATCTCATTTACAAATCATAACAATACTACTACTCGGTGAACTTTGTCTACCTTGAATCTTGCATGCCTCAAATTTCATATGCATTGATGCTGTTGTTTTTATGTAGACACTAACATGTTTCTTCTAGGGATGTGTTTGTGGGAACATTTGGTGATCATAAAGTACATGTCACCTTTGGGGGGCATGGGCTTTGCAAAAGTTTGTGTTCCCTTGTGTGTTTCCTTCCTACCTTAACATGCTTTATATCGATGCATGATATCAACCACCTTAAGGTGGGGGCATATATAAGGTAAGCTGATTGTTGTAGATACTAGCAATGTGTTTGTCCTTAGGTGTAGTTTAAAGACTTGCACGATGAGTGCATCCTACATCCTAAGTTTGTTTTCAATCAATCAATCATGTAAGCCCTCTATAGAGGTGGGATATCAAGCATATCCTTTTTCTTAAGCCTTCTGCGGAGGCAGGGATGGTGTATTTCTTGGAGAAGATTGCATCATCCTATCATTTTCAAAAGTCCTCTGTGGAGGTGAGGAGTGGTTCTGGGACTAACTCAACCCTTAAGCGTGTCTTCGGTGATTGTTGTGGCAAAGCCCAATCATCGGTGTGTGCATGTAATGTGCCTGAGATGGTGCTAAACCTAGAAATAGGGACACTCCATCTCTTGTTTACCGTGTTTTCTCTGTGTCTTCAAAGTGTGTGTGTTTGGCATGCTTTCTTTGTTTGGCATGTTTGTTACCCCATATGTAGCCTAAAGACCTGCACGATGAGTGCATCCTATATTTTGAGAGGTTTTACATGTCTTGCATGTGTGTTGCCCCATATACAGTTTAAAGACCTGCGCAATGAGTGCATCCTGTATTATGGGAGGTTTGTTTACTTTCATGTACTTGCATTTGCATTTCATATATATGAGAAAATGAAAAGAAAAGAAATCATTCATGTCTTCTATGCATTAATGTGTCTTCTATGCATTCAATGTATTCTCCGTATTTTGCGTGACTGTAACTGTCTTCTCCATGTTTTGCATGCTTGTCATTGTCTTCAATGTGCTTGGCATGTCTTCTTCGTTCTTGGTGTGTTTGATTTACTTGTTGACCGTACTTTAATGCATGTATTGGCCTCACATTTATACATACATTAAATTGGGGGCTAAATGTAATGTCAAAAAATGTCCCCTTGGAGGCTTTTCCTTCATAAGGTTTAGCTCCCGAGTCTCTAGTGTGCATTTAGGACATCTTCCATCATAATTCAACATCTTGATGGAATGAACCCTGGGTATCATGACAAATGGGGCCTAGGGGGACCCCTTGAATCTAACCCTTCCAAAAATAGGGGGGGAGGACTTGGGCGCCCACGCCCTAGTCTTGCCCTATTTTGGGTCATGCCCAAATTTCTAGTGTCAGTTTATGATCATTATTTGGTCCCTAGACGGACATGGTAAGTTTGAATTTATGAAATCTTGGTGGGAGTGTTTGTAGTTGCATATATAAGCATGTTTAGGCATTCATTTGTAAACTAGATGGCTATTGTGAACTTTATGCATTCTAAAGGTGATTCAAGGCTTTCATTGTGTTACAAGAGCATATTTGTGTTGTCTATGTGTTTGTGTTTGCAGATTTGAGCATCCATCTCCTCATGGAATGTAGAGCTTCTTCCTCCCACGAGATCTTTACTACAAGGTGATATCTATTGTGATTATTGAGCATTTATCATTTGGTTTTTGCCTCTGCCTCCCTAGGCATGCACTCTCTATCTGAAAACGGTGTTCATAAGGCTTGAATGTCTCTTCGA
The DNA here is from genome assembly GCA_027924645.1 of Cunninghamia lanceolata. Classification (NCBI taxonomy): domain Eukaryota; kingdom Viridiplantae; phylum Streptophyta; class Pinopsida; order Cupressales; family Cupressaceae; genus Cunninghamia; species Cunninghamia lanceolata. The sequence continues at coordinate 1,798,661 of BSBN01001326.1, forward strand.
GGCTTGACTGAGGGAAGCCTCTAAACACCAGAACCCCCTCCCAAAGTTTTCATGATTTTAGGTTACAGGTTGGAGTTGCAGACAAAGTGAAGTGTAGGAGGCTACAATAGAGTGTCAGAATTATAGATTAGTGAAAGAAACAGCCACCTGGACTTGGGTGCCCACTCATTAGTCCTCAAAGTTTTGCAACAAGAAAAATCTCTAGTATAGTAGATACAGGTTGCAGACCTTGTTTCCAGATCTCGACAAAAAGTAGGGCCTTGGACTTGGGTGCCCACTCTTTAGTCCCTAACTTTTCTACCTCGAAACCTCGAAAATATGTGCACAGTTATTTGTTATTTTACATCTTTCTGCAGAATCATTTTCTGTAATTCATCTGTTTACTGTCGTATTTACATAATTAGGGTTTTAAGGTACAATTAAGCATAAGAGAAGGAAATTGTCAATCTAATCATAAAAATCTGAGTTTCCCTACATCTCAATAGTGACCTAGGGTATGATAGTACGTTGCAACTCGACCCTAGGTCCTTAAATGTAAGGGTGAAAGGAGGATATACACCAAACTACCAAATACCAAACATCCAAATTTTACCCCTTTACAAATTCAACTAGTTAGCTTTAATGGCTCTTTAGATAGTGAATTATTACCAAATAGCTAGGTTGTTCATAATGAGCTAGATAGTAAAAATATGACTCTTGACTCTTGCCAATTATCTCCTAGAATGTTCAAGGTATGCAAAGCTCACAAGAAAATATTTTGTGTGAGATTATCATGAAAGGTTTCTAGATTTATATGTTATCTACTTGTATTAATTCAAAATATTTAGTTTTTTCCTTTCTGTTTCCTATCATGTAATTTGGCCAGGAAGTCATTTTTTGTGGCAATCTTAATGCAAATGGTGGTGTTGTCACCTTTCTCTCTTTTAAATGGCAATTACTTATAGTTGATCAAGGATGTGACCCCACCAACAGAGCTCTATGGGGCCTTTTCAACATGTTAATAATCATTCATTTGGAGTTATTAATGTTTATGCTTCTATTGATACTATTGAAATATTTTCATCCACTGATGGATTGTTGGTTCAATTTATGCCACCACTTGGACTCTGTGTGGTGAGTTTACTATGGTTGAAATGGCTAGTGATAAATGTGGGGCTCTATTTATGTGCTAGATAGCTAGTGAAAGAGAGGCTTGGTATTACATGCACAATAAACTGGGGCCTTTTGATCCCAAACTTGGCCACCATCATGATCATATGTTGTAGTTTATGTGGAGCAATTTGAGGGTTGCCTCCAACAAAGAATACAAATGGATTGATAGAGATATAATATTAGTGCAATCTTTCTTTTCATTTACCAGTTGTTACCATCTTCTAGTGGAGAATTTACCAGACATTATCCTTTTAGATCACTTTCCCATACATTTTTTATTAAATGGTAGTTTTCTACTCCGAAGGCTAAACATTTGTAGTTCATTCTTAACATGTCTCTACTAACTCATCATCCCACATTTTCTATTATCTAACATGTGTGGAATCTAGAGCCACGTCCATTACATCATATAGGCTAGATTAATATGTGGAATGGTCTCCTCCAATGCACATCTCATTTCCTTCACATATATGGCTTCCTATTGGCCAAATTTTGTTGTAACTCATATGAGGCTACCATCATGGAGCTCTACCAAGGCATTGCCACTTTGGAGGCTGAACCCTATGCTCCTAGATTTTAGTTAATCATTACTAATCCTTGATAGAGAAAGAAAATCTCCAAAAACCATACTAGTAGAAGACTGTAAATTAAAGCCAAGCTTCACTAGCTCAAGAGCACTGATAGATATTCTAAGGAATTTTGATACATATTTTTGAAGCCATAAAAAGTTAGAGAATGCAAACATATTTTGACTAAACTGTTTGATAGTCTTTATTCTTCCATTCATCACTATTTAAACATGTCTTTAAAGCTCAAGAGGCCACACTTAAATGAAACATTGCTCTACAATAGTGCTTGATTGTTTCTCCTTTCCATGATTGTCAATCCTAGTGGGTCTTTTGTGATTATCTTTTCACCAATGATGACCTAAGGGAAGCTATCTTTTCTTGTGGCTAGTGATAAGGCCCTTGGTTGTGATGGTTTTTCATGTGAATTCTATAAATCTCTCTACATATTGGTTGTTAAAGATCTTAATTTAATTCTTATCTTAAATATTTTAATTGTAACTCCTTAGGAAACATTATAAACAAAGGGAATATAAAGTTCATACCTAAGTCTAGTAACATCTAGGAAATTTTTAGCTAGATATCAATCACATTTATTAATGTCTCCTTCAAATTCATTGCCAAGGTGCTTGATTTAAATCTTTTCCATCTTCTTCCTCAAACTATTTGGTTTATACAAACTGTATTCATAAACTCTAGGTGTATTCTTGATAATATTTATCATTGTGGTAGAAAAATGAATGGAATGGGATAGAAATAGCATGCCATATATATTAAAAATGACTTTGCCAAAGCTTATGCTCACATTGAGTTTTCATTTATCCTTGATATGCTTCAAGCTTTAGGGTTTGGTCCCCAGTTTGTGCATTAAATAAAAACTCTTTGTTTGTGCTTTTATGTGCATTACCATTATTGGCTAAAAATCTCCTTCATTTGAGATTTTTTACTCCATCCACCAAGGCTTCCCTTTAGCCCTGGCTCTCTATGCGCTTGCTCTAGAAGGCTTTGGCTATCTCTTGGCTAATGTTATCTCAAAAAACCTAGTTAAAGGAATTTCCTTGCCCTATTCCATAGCGTAGATTGCCAATGGCCACCTTTCATATGATTCTTTCCCAACTTTCTTGGAGGAAGAAAACATTATCAAATAGGACCTGCAGTGCTTTGATGTTTTTTGTAGAGCTTCTAAGTTGAATATTCAATGGAAAAAATTCAAATATATAGACAATCTATTTTATTCCAACCTTCCTAGCTAGACTCTTATGGCTATAAATGGATTGACCTTGGGTAAGTTCTTAGGTTCCTTGGCATTATTTTTTCCTTCCAAGCCTCTCCTTCCACCTTGTAGAAAGAAGTTAACTCTAGAATTGTGAAGAAGCTGACCTTCTAGATTACTCAACCCCTTTCTTGGAAAGGAAATTCCAAGTGTGTTCTAAAATTTTAGCTACTACACATGTCTATTACTCTTCCTATTGGGTTCTTTCTGAAGCTTCCTACCTAAAATTTGAAAATTTTCTAAGGGAGTTTCTATGGGCCTCCGTTGATACTACCAAAGGATCTCATCATGTTACTTGTGATTCTATTACCTCCATCATGACTTTGGAGGCTTGGATTTGATATCAATCCAATGTTGTGGATTAACATTATGTACTAAATGGATAATCAGAGCTCTTGAAGGAAATGAAGCCTAAATATCTTGATCAGATGATATATCCCTACTGGAGTGCCTAATGGGCATCAAGCTTGGAAGGATCTTGGTCTCCATGGTCTTTTTATAATGAAGGAACCCATTCAAATTCAAGGCATCATTGAAAGTATTTCAAAGCCTAGGAGCCCATCAAACCTTAGCTCTTATATGATGGCCATGACTTGATCACAAAGGATTGTCTATCAATCAACAATCCATTTTGTTCTCTCCTATTCTTTCTGGTTAGGAACAACTTCTTACTAAGGCTACATGGATAATTTATGCTTTGAAATTATATATGAAAGGTATCAAGACTCTACCTAAATTTTTTTCCAAAACTACTAGGAATTTTCTCTCCTGGCTGGAGGCCAAATTAAGATATAGACTCTCTAATCAAGATTTAGAGACTTACCAAACTATTATTAGTTCAATTGCCCCAATATGCTACATAAAATAAGGGTTCATTTCATCAAAAAATAGTGCAAGGATCGAAAATGGTACCCAAACACACCATTTAACAACCATAGACCTTGCAAGGGATATACTTGGCTATCTCTACATTTTTACATGGTGCCTAAATTGTATCATGTTGTACGAAGCTGCGTCACACTTTTATAAAGGAAACAACCAACACTGATCTAACTTTTAAACTTGAATCACTAAAAAGTGACATATATGTTTTGAATTTTGAAATGATGTAAACTAATAAAATGTTTATTTTGTAGTATATTTTATGTTTGTATTTTTTTGAAAAAATAAAAAAAATATTTGAATATAGTTTTAAATAAATTGACACTATAATTTAGTTGCTGATAAAATGATGAAAAATGAAGTTACATGAGACGTCAATCTTTATATAGTAAATTTGTTTTTTCTTCATTTTTTTGTGTGTATTTATAACTTAAAACTTTAGTGCATGGATATATTTTTTTCCAATTTTGATAAATATATATTCTTAAATAAATATTAAAATGTCTGTGTATTACAACATAGTTGTTTCCATTTGACGTCAACTTTCATCTTAACTATTTATCTAAAATAGAAAAAAAATTATACCATCTTGATATAGATTCTTTTATCTAATGCATCATATTTTTTTCAAAAATTTTAATAAGTTCTACTATTTTTAATCGACATGGTAATCGACCTAATGTTTTGTGCTAATAACCCACTCTTATTAAAAATAAAAAGGAAAATATAAATAATAATTAAACTATTAAAATGTATATATTTTTGAAAATGAAACTTATAGATCTACAAAAGGGTATTTTTATATATTTTTTTAAAATGTTATTTACACAAGTAGAAGTTGTTGAAATATCAAGTTTTTCAAATTATTTTATTTTTTGGTTAAATTGGCCTCATTGTGGTGCTACATATACATTTATCCAACAATTTTAGTTGGAAAATTTGTGGACATATCTAACTTAGCTAGAATGAATCTTACAAGATCATATGTTTGACCAAATATGATTTTTAGTTAGAAATACTTAAATTCACTTGTGCTGATAAGTTGGCTGAAACTGTGACACAACTTTGTGTAAGCGGCTCCTCCAATCCTCTCTGGGCTCTTAGTAGTACAAGTTTTAGACTATCTAGTCATCTATTCTTGAACCAAATATGGCTCATTTTTCTAAGTGCATTCTATACTAGGGCCTTCCCATTGGTACCAGATTGTCTCATCTTAAAGTTCTCAATCCTCACTACTCATTTTATGGACAACATGAGACTCTCAAGCACCTTTTTTTTGGTTTTATTCTAGATCTCAGTGAGCTTGGAACTAGATTCGTGGCTTTTTCAAGCCATTTAAACCTAATCCTTTCTCATGGCATATGGTCTTATTCAGAGAATGGCTTATAATTCTTGCTAAATTTACCAAGATATGACATGCTTATAAGGTAGAAATTCTTTGTAGGATTTGGAAAGATAGAACTCTATTGTTTTCACTAGTTGTCCTATTGATATTCATTTTTAGCTTTATATTAAAGCTATGATTTTCTTTGATATTTATATGTAAATTCAAGTGTAAGACAACAAAGTAGCACTTAAAGTGGTACACCTTCATGTGCTTTTAGATCACTAGTGTAGTTCTACCCATGCATGGTTGCCAAAGTACCACTGACTCAACCCTCCAATAGGGCTCACTCTCCACCCCATGGGTGTTGATGTGGACATAATCAGTCTAGTCTGCTCATAACTATTCTCAACTATCTTTCCCACCTTCCACCTCCTCTTAGCCACATGACTAGGGGGCACCTAATTGGCCAAATTTTATCAAAATTAATTTCCTTTCTTTGGCCATCTTGCCTACTTGTGACACTCATCTTATCGAGGAAGAAAATGAAGAGGGGATGATAGCTAGCTTGGAGCCTATTCCTAATTACCTAGACCTCACTCATGTATGCGGAAAACTGGATGACCCTAACTCCCCTCTATTGGTATAGGTATCACTACTTAGTGGATTTGTCTTGTTATCTTGTATTTTAATGGTCTGAGCTTGGTCTCATGTGGATTTAGAGGCATGGCTTCTTCCACCCACCTTTGATTTTACAATGTATGAAGTATAATTATCCCTTTTATAAGTAATATAAACACTTATTCATTAAAAATATATAAGGATAATGTACATAGATTTATATAAATATATAATATTATTCATTTTAAATTTCTAAATATATATTATTATTAAAAATTATAATATTATAAATTGAAGATTAGATTAATGAACTTCATCACATAACATTTCCCATTAGATTTAAATTATATTAACATATGAGTTTATTTATATAGTACACAAATAATACAATATTCATCATAGAATGTATATAACATATAATCTACACATGTAAAATTTAAAAGGTATTCTAATTAACTTTTTATACTTTGTAGCATTTTTAACGAGTGACATTTATTCCATAATAAATAAATTTTATTAGAAATAAGATAAATTCATAATTTCTTAAACACAGATAAATTACACTAATATCTAGTGCATGCATAATTTTCAAAAAAAATTCTTACATATTTTATTTACTATAAATTTATAATTCACGTAAGTTATAATTTAGTATATTTTTTTCTATAACACAACTTTTTTGTATATATCCAAACTAGTTTTTGGCCACATATGTATTTTTTAGAATCTATTTGTTTTTATTTTCCACATGCATCAAATAAAGACCATTATGTTTGGTAAAAGACCTATATTCACTAAAAATAGGAAAAAATGTCATAATTAAATAAAATATATTACAAATTATACATTTTGAAAAGCTTAATCTAAGGCCTACAACTCTACAAAATTTTAGGTCATTGTGACTCTAATTAATGGTCCAAAATGGTAGTCTCATGGGTACCTGGGTTGGGGTCCCAAAAATGACTTTATAATACAAATTTTTATTTTTTACACCAATAATATAATTGTACCAAAATATAAATCAAAGTTTGCAATATTACACCCACTTTTTAACCCCTAGGAATATACATAAATATTGACACAATAAAACAACATTTTAAAAATAAAGTTTGGACAAATAAAATTTAATATGGTTCACGTATAGGATTCTTAGTCCACACTAGGCTATAATGTTTACCTAACCGCCTGATACATGGTCAAAATCTTATTACTTCAGTTGATGTGAAGCAAGATAGAATTTAGGATCTTGATGAATCATTAAAATGACACTATTTAACTACAATAATTAAAGTAAATCACATACATAATTTTTTAGCATCAAAATCATATTTCAATCATGATTAGTGTTGGTCTCCTACAATGGGTCAGCACAGTATGTGCACTAGGAACTTCTAAAGTAGCGACATTGGACATCTAAGCCCATAAAGTTGTAACTCAAAGATTGGACATCTAACCTGAATAGCTGTCTTAATCACTATGAAGATGCATTTAACTTGTCAACCCAGGGATGTGAACTTGAAATGGGTCAGCACGGTATGTGCACTAGGAACTTCCAAAGTAGCGACATTCATTCTATAGCTAAGAAAGTCATAATGCTGAAAATAAACTGCTTGGAAAGAAATAACATAAATATTGAACATCAACCAACAACTATGCTAAGCTGAAGTGCATGACAAAAAATGAAATTATGGGCAAGCAAATAGGAAACTACTTTTCCTACTTTGGCTACAGGAATAGACACAGAATGGAATTCTAGTGGCTGCAGGAACATTCAATGCCAGATTTAACTAACTGCTTAACAGAAAATGCAACTAAACTAAAGGATGGAATGCTCACCAAGTGGGCCCCCTTGGATGAGTATTCCCTAAGACAAATGTAAACTCAGAGATGCGAACTTATAACTTCATTTTATTCATTGGAAAACATGAGTACAAATGAACAATGCGACTGTATTACTGAAAACTAGATAATGCAAGGACAACCTCAAATTAATCAACCCCTCAGAAGGATCATCTGAGTCTTATTTATAGAAAGAAAACTACAAAACCAACTACTTGGCATGGTGGTCAACTCCAACAGAATAGGAGGATGCCACTTTAGGGAAAGCATAGAAAGTGGAGAGGAGGTTATGTATGCGTGGAATCTGGTCAAGCAAGTTGTTTCAACGTAGATCTAGCACAACAGTAACTCCTAAATTTGCTCAACAAGTAATTAAGACCAGTTACAAGGCGGTTATCTTCCCTCCATTTGACATTTGAATGACCACCTTGCTTGACTTTGATGGCGAGTAACCAACTGGCAGAATCTTCCTCAACTTTATGGCTGCTAATTATATCTGCATAACAATACTAGTATGCACAATAATTGCATATCTGTAACTATCTTAGAGTTACATTCATTAACCACATGTAAAATTTACATAGATAGTTCATATAGCATGTCAATGTCATTAAAGATTATAGGAAATAACCTATGCCCAACATCTTATGATTTTGAGGAAATGACATGAAAAGATCAAGATCTAAGTACCAAAGTCCATGATAACTATAGCAAATGGATAATAAAGTCTAACAAAATTGAGTCATAAACTAGACTCATCACTCTCACCAACCTAAGACTTTGTTGGTCCTCCAGCAGAGGAAGGGTTGTTCTTTTGTTTGGTCAATGCCCTAAAATTAACAACTGCCAGCTATCCTATATCAGTTTCTCTAGTATGTGAGTTAGGATCCCAATAGAACCCTTGTTGTCTATCCAATCTGTTCCATCTCTGCCTCTCTTCAACAATATCATATTGGTAAAACCTGTATTTTGGCACATGCCACAATAGGATAGGTGGTTGGAAGATTAAGGGAAGCCAGAATTGTCCCTTTGTCCTCCCAGTCTGTATATATCTATCCACTCTTTTACATGCTACATCATAGTTCTACAGAGAGTGAGGCTCTGCTTGTTTTAGCTCATTAGACAAACTGTTCCACCTTTGTGTCAAATGTCCCTTTACAGATTCTCCAATAGTGTTTGCAACCTTCTCATATTCTCTATAAGATGTTTCTCTCACAGGTAGGATTCTATTGTCATAGCTTGGTGTATAAACCATTATGTGCCAATCATTGAAAATGTTTCCTAGATTTCTAGATTTAGCTCTGATGGGTAGGGGAGTGCTAAATTCTGATTGCTTATAAGCCCTGTATTGTTGTCCCCAACTAATCTCATTTTGTATCTAGGACTTAATGCCTCAATTGAACATCCCCAACATACAACAAGGGATTCCACTCATGATCTTGGGACACATCATAATTATGTAAATAGAATTCACACAACAAATTCTTTATTTCAGGAGGAGCAATTCAATAAGCATTGAAAAATTCAAGAGGAGACTCAATGGAAGGATTCAAACCTGAAACAATTCTTGCTATTTTAAAAGAAAGAAAATTTTCCTCTAAATACAGAGCCTAGACCCTTGGAGGAGTCCTACACTCTAATACCTAAGGCACTAAGGCTATCATATTATCCACTCTTTCCTTTAAAGTTGCAATTTCTACATTCTTATCTTCAAGTTCTTCATCTTTCTTTTGAATTTCATTCTTCAACATGCACTTCTCCTTTCTCCATTCTTCTTCTCTCCTCTGCATTTCATTCCACAAATTCATGGCTACCATATGCATCAAAAAATTAGGGGGTCTGTGTATTCCTACCAGAGGCTTTCCTGGCACAGATGGTTGATCTTCATATAGCAACAATTGCATGGTTCTTGAATGTTTAGCCAATTCCGGCTATAGGGTGTCTTGCTGCAGGAACTCCTGTTTGTCTTCATGTCCCTGACTCTCAATATGTTCAGTAGTGGTAGCAAGGTCTGTCAATGTTACATTTGTTGCTTCCTCAATTACACCTTTTTCTACGACATTCTCATGCCCCATTGGGGCTTTTGTATCATCAGCTGTCATTTCTTCAACCCTAGGGCTTGTCTATGGAGGCACACCAGAGGTTGGCTCAGTAAGTCTTGATTTACTAGGACTCTCATGTTTCTCTTTGGCTGCAGGAAGAACAGTGGACAGCCTTCTATTTCTTAGAGCTCGACACCTTCTTTCATGTTGTTTGCTTTTAAGCTTTACCCTTCCTTATTTTTGCCTTTTTCTTCTATGCCCTAGTTCAAATTAAATTGCTAAGGGGAACATCATCATCAGAATCTAAAGAGCTTTCTTTGTATGAATGCTCTGCCTCAGAAGAACTAATCTCAATAGCTTGTTTTGTTGTAGGAGGGTTTGCACTAGAAGTTGAGGCTCCCGGAGTAGCTTCAACAAAACTCACTCTTCTCCTAGTTCTATGAGGTTGAGGCACAACCACAGGTCACAAATGGCTTGGTCATATTTGATCAATATTTAAAAATTCTTCCCAAGTCATATCAGACACATCATGCAGAGACTTTTCAACTAACAATTTGATCAAACAATGGTGGGAAATAGAATTAGCCCTACCTTTTTGGGTCTCAGCGGCCATGATTGAGAGAAGGTGGTATAGCACCTTTGGCACATTCATTCTTCTCCCATGCCTCATATGATTCAGTAGTTTGAAATGCACAAAATGAAGATTCGATTGACGACCTTCACAAGTAATGTACCTCACAACATGAACAACAACTTGTTTCCATGGCTCAGGCAGAGAGGTTCACTTGGCTCCCTGTTTGTCTACAGTTATTGGAGGGTCACCAGGTTCTATAAATTTGGCCCTACCTGACTTGGCATCTCTGGTAATAGGGTAATTCTCACCATCGACAGGCAACCCTGTAACTTCTGCAATTCTTTCTTCAATAGCCAACACCTCCAACCCTTTTACCATGGCCTTACCTTTAGACAATGTCTGGACAAATTCTAATGCAACATTTTCATCAAAACCATTCAGCTTCAAGAAATAATCTAACCACCCGCAATTTCTAAACTCAGCCTGGCTAGGTACATCCTTCAGTAATACGTCATGAATCGTGGGTTCATTTCGAATTAACCCACCTCCCATTGTTTTAGTTGTTTGAAAATAATCACTTCTGCAAAGTTTTTCTTTCTGCAAAAAGTTTTTGAAAAATTGAACTTCACCTTCCTGCAACCTTGTTAAATTTTCAATCACTAATGTGGTTTGAATTTTCCTTATTTGGGAACACAATATTATGACAAGAGTAGAACAGGCAGTAAGGAGTAATCAATGAAGGATATCACCTCGCACTTACAAGCTGTCATCTCACTCAGAATTCAAATCATTCAATTTTAAACTTTGCTGACATGCTGGCATAAAGCACATGGACTGACATGTGGACATGGTATTCACACTCCCTCCCCAACCTAAAATTGAGCATGTGTCCTTGCATACGGAATGGTGATGCGTGACTGGATGGGGAAGGGAATAATTACATGCTATGGAGAACATCGACATCAATTTACAATAATTAAATGAATGTACTAAAAGATAATTAAGATATGACAAATTAAAGTGCGCATACCTCAATGTGCAGAAGATCAGTTATAAAAATCATGGAGAAAGTACTGGTCACCTTTTAAGAATTGATTGAGCAATGAATGAGAGTGGAGTGAAAGCAAGTGAGGTGGGATGAAGTGAGATCATGGCAACATAATGGAAGAGAGAATGATGGATATGGATGGCAGATGGGTGAATGAATGAAGAAGTGGACCCCCACAAAAGTGGAAGTCGTTATTATGACAAGTGTCAATCCTCAGTTAGCCAGAACGAGGGACACTAGGTCCACTACCTTTGGCTATAGGAAGTTCAAGAGTTGCATGTTGATTGAATTGTTGTAGGAATTCTTCCTTCAAAGTTGGATTTTGATACAACCTGAGGTGATGACCATTGACTAACAACTTAAATCTAACAGGGTGAATGGTGCTAAGTTGAATAGCACCATTGGAAAAAACTTTAGTAACCTCATATGGTTCTAGCCACCTTGTCTGCAATTTTCCTGCATTATCCTGATACCTTGAGTCATAGAGCAATGCCCAATCACCTTGCTGGAATTTCTTATCTTTGATGAATTTGTCATGCCACTTTATTCGTTGATTCTGCACCACCTTTGTGTGATGTAACGCTGCTTTCCTCATCTCATCCAAAGTATTGAGCTGCATGATTCTTTCCTTTTATGCCTTAGAGAGATCCATACCCAAGTCTATTGTAGTTTGAAGAGTCTTATGTTCAAATTCAATAGGCATCATGGTTGTTTTTCCATACAGTAAATCAAAAGGGGTGAATCCTATGGTTGTTTTCTAGGTTGTCCTATAGGCCTAGACAGCTTCTGGCAGCCTGTTTACCCAATCCTTCCTATGGGCAGCCATAATTTTGGTCAGAATGGCTTCACTTTCCCTGTTAGTCACCTCAACTTGGCCATTGGCCTGAGGGTGATAAGGAGTAGATTTCTTGTGCCTTATGTTGTACTCATTGACTAGTGCTGCAACTAGGGTTGAGGTGAATTGAGCTCCTTGATCAGTCACTAACTCTCTAGGGACTCCATATCGTGTGAAAATTTCCTCATAAAGAAATTATGCAACCTTATTATCTCTTGCATGCTTCATGGCCTTAACTTCTACCCATTTGGTTACATAATCAGTGCATACTAAGATATAGGATTTACCATTGGATGGAGGATCAATGGGTCCTACAAAATCTAATCCCCACTTATCAAATGGAGTAATCACAAGCTAAGGGTAAAGGGGCATCTCATCAGATTTGGTTGGTCATCCCATCCTCTGGCATCTATCACATTTCTTTGTATATCTTCCTGCATCCTTGTGGAGTGTGGGCCTGTAATAACCTGCATTCAAAATCTTCATTACTGTCCTTTTTGCTGCAAAATGCCATCCACATGGTTCATTGTGGCATGCATGCAAAATGTCATATGTTTCATCTTCTCTCACACATCTCCTCATGACATTGTCTAGTCCAGTGTAGAACAAACATCCAGCAATCCATGAAAAATGAAAAGACTTTTCAATAAGTACCCTTCTCTCCTTTGGAGAGAAATGAGGAGGGACTCTTCCTATGACTAGATAATTGGTTGTGTCAGCATACCAGGGTGTTTGCACAGTGATTGAAAACAAATGTTCATCAGGGAAAAAGTCATCAATGACTTGGTTGTCCTCTGATGTAGTCAGTCTTGAAAGAAAGTCTGTAACAACATTGGCCTTCCCTGGCTTATCCACAATAGTGATGTCAAATTCTTGCATTAGCAACACCCATCTTGCTAATCTACTTGATATTAGAGGTTTGTTCATAAGATACCTAATGCCTGCATGATCTTTGTGCACAAAGATTTGATAGCTTGTTATGTAGTTCCTAAATTTGTTGAGTGCATAGATTACTACCAGCATTTCCTTCTCTATTACTATATAATTGAACTCAGGTCCCTGTAAGTTTTTGCTGACAAACTAAATAGCATGCTCAATGGCTCCTTCTTTCTTCCCTAAGACTGCTCCTATGGGATAATCTAATGCATCAATATGAATGTGCAAAGGAAGCTCCCAATTGGGCCCTTTAAGTACAAGAGCATGACTTAATGTTGCCTTTAAATCAGAAAATGCTTTGTTACAGTCTTCATTCCACTGAAATTCAGCATCCTTCATGAGAAGAGTATACAATGGGGCTGCCATTTTGCTGAAATCTTTGATGAAACGTCTATAGTACCCTACATGACCCAAGAAGCTTCTCACATATTTTTACTTTGTAGGTAGATTGATGATGACTTCAATCTTTGCTGGGTAGACTTGGATTCCTTTTGGAGAGATATAGTGGCCAAGTACTACTCCTTCCTACATCATCATGAAGCACTTTGCACTGTTCAAGGACAGATTGTGGTCTTCACATCTCTCCAACACCTTCCCTAAGTTTGCTAATGCCTCTTCAAAAGTAGCACCATAAGTAGTGAAATCGTCCATATAGATTTCCATGCAATCATGTGAGATATCTAAAAATATGCTAATGATTGTCCTTTGGAAGGTTGTAGGTGCATTGCATAAGCCAAATGGAAGCACTGAGTAGGCATATGTTCCCCAAGGACAGGTAAATGTAGTTTTCTCTTGATCTTCTAGTGCAATATGTATCTGATTGTAATCGCTGAACCCATCCAAAAAGGAAAAGTACTGCTTTCTTGCAAGTGAGTCCAATACTTGGTCCATGAAAGGAAGGGGAAAATGATCCTTTTTGGTGGCAGAGCTTAATTCTCTATAATCAATATTGACTCTCCATTTCCCTCCCTTTTTGGGCACGAGAACCAGAGGAGACACCCACTGTCTATCTAAGATTGGGCAGATAAATCTTGCATCTAATAGCTTCTGTAATTCTTCTTTGATAATTTCTCTTAGTGCAGGGTTGATTCTTCTTTGTGGTAGTCTTACTGGTGTACAACCTTCCTTAATGTAAATCCTATGGGTGCATAATGTGGGATCTAGTCCTTTCGTGTTATGGTAATCCCGTGCAAAGGCATTCTTATATTTCCTTAACAAAATTTTCAAAGACAGCTACTGTTCTTGAGTCAATTTGTTGTTAATATTTAGATATTTTTCTTCTCAAATCTCCACTTGAGTTGTTAAGTCTACCATAGTTGCTTCACTAATGCTTGGTACCTTAATTTCTTTTGGAAGCAATGTATGAGACATGCCTGTTGCTATAGGAAAAGTGGGAATAAGTATCTTCACTGGATCAATAGAATGAGAGGATGATGCTTCCTCTACTTCACAATGATTTTGAATTATGTTAGACAACACCTCCTCTTCCTCTTGAAGCTACATGAAAGAAATTTTGCCTAACATCATAAGTTGTTCCATAGAATTAGCTTCCTCTGCCTCTTCACCAACATGTGGCCAAACAGGATTATCCATATCATGAGATGGTTGTGCAAGTGGGTAAAGAACAAGTTTTTTAGTGCTTCTCCCATCAGAGATGGTCATGTCTCCTAACTGACATCCAATATAAGAATCTGTTGTGGCTAACCATGGCCTTCCCAGAATGATGGGGTATCCTCCCAATGCAACTTTAGGAGAAACTATCATGAAATCAGTTGGATATTCCCATGAGTCCAGGGATACCATAAGGTCCTCTACTATCCCATCAGGTTTAACAGTAGAACTATCAGCAAGTTGTAGGACAGTAGGAGTAGGTCTCATGTTTGTAACATTTAGTTGTTGTAGGATATCCTTGGTCATTAAATTTATGGTTGCTCCTAGATCAATCAGAGCATTTCTGATTTGGATCCCATTTATAACAACTCCTACCACAAGACTCCCTAGATCATTATATTTGGGAACAGTCACTTTCCCAATCATGATGTCAGCCAACTGTCCCACCACATGAACCATAGTGGGGTCTTTCCTTTTTCTGCCTAGCTTCTTAAGGCATTCTTCCTTGATTGCTTTGCCATATATAGGAACATCTTTTATGGCATGGAATAGAGGGATCTTGACACATACATGTTTCAACTACTCTAGAATGTCAAGGGTGGGTTCCTCTTCCTTTTGTTTCACAGTTTCCAACCTTTGTGGAAATGGTGGTTCTTGGGCAGTCTGCTTGACTGGTACTAGTTTAGGATTTTCAGGTGCTTTAGGCTGAATGGGGGTATTTAAAGGCTCCTCTTCCTCCTCAGGAAGCTCAGTAATGATGTGTCTGGAAAGAGCTTCCAAGGTAGTTTCTGAACGTAGGTGGATGTCACTTATATTCACAGCATATGCAGGGAATTGATTTGGATCAGTAGAATATGTTGGCTACTGATGTGGTCTATTATTTGGGTTAGGTGAGGGCTGAGATGGTAATTGAGTAGGTTTAGGTGTATTTGCATTGGAACTAGCAGGTGGAGGCATTATAGCAAGCTGCTGGGGTTGAGAAGGTGGATGCATATAATTAGTTGTCTGATTTGGCCATTACTGTCCTCCCCTGCATTGAGATGTTTACTGCCAGTTTCCTGGAGGTGACTGCCAATTTCCCTGAGGTTGTTGCCACTGAGGTGTAGGGTTTTGGTAATTTTGCCAAGTATTTGGATGGTTATTCCAAGGCTGAGGTTGATATCCTCCATCATTAGATGGAGATGGCTGTTGCCATTGGTTACCAGATGCATAAGCATTAAAATATGGTCCAACAAATGATAATGGATCTAGTGACATACCTTGTCTTAGAGCCCATGGCCTCCTTTGTGCAACATAGTAGACTTGATCTTCTTCAACTTGGATTGGCTTGAACTCGGGTGGAATCTGCTTATTGTCAATGTTAGCAACTGTAGTCCTTCTTCTTTTGTCTGCAATGAGGACAATATTCTACCTACATTGCCTCAGCCTCTTCATGCTTCTTCTTTGCCTGAAGTGTGTCTAGATGGGTGGCCATATTATTTATAATATCTTGCTTAAAATCATATAGCAAGTGACTTATCTCCATCCTTGAAACTCCATTGGTAGAGGTTTTTCTCATAAGGGAATGGTAACCTCTTCCTTTCTTCATGGCTGCTTTGGAATAATTCTGGCACAACTTAATATCCTCCCAAGACACTTGGGTAATATCTCCTCCTCCCATTAAATCCAAGGCATCTGTACAATGCTCACTTATTCCTCTAAGGAAGAGTAGTTTTTGAGACTCCTCATTGAGTGTATGATGGGGAGATTTTTGTAAACAAAATAGGAACCTCAAGATGTAATCCTCCAAACTTTCATCCTCTTTATGTTGCATTCTGAAAATATCATTTTGTCTCATATCTCCACCCCTACAATAGTCTTTATACTTCTCAAGAAATTTCTCTTTCATCTCATCCCAAGTATTGACAATATCACTACCTAGACCCATAAACCACCTTAATGTAGCATCTTTCATGGTAGTAGGAAACAACTTAAGCCTATGAGCATCAGTAGTGTAGTCATAGCTTCTGCAGAGGATATCAAATTCGAACAAGAAGGTGTTTGGGTCCTCTGTTGCAAGTCCATAGAACTTGGGGAGAGCTGAAGTACAGATGTTTTTGAGATTATCCACTTCATTTTGATGAGCAATAGGAAATGGAAAGGCTAGTTGATTCGGTACATTTTGGGCAGCCATAGTTGCTTGGCTTATTATTGTCAATCAAGTTTTGGGCAGCTTGTTCTTCAGAGGATGTTTCAGAACTATTCAAATCAGGGAATGCATCAAGAAAAGGATTCACTTCTACTTCTTCTGGTGGGTAATTTGAATCATTAGGAAGGAATCTCCCTAAAGCATCTGTTCTTCTGCCTCTATGCATGCAATATACTTAGTATCAGCCACCTCACAAAAAGAATGTTGTGAATGGATTGTGGATCATTACTTCCTAAATAAAGAATATACTAAGAGCACACTTCCACAAATACTTTTGCAAGAAATAATACTAAAAATGACTCCAAAGTTCTTCCTAGTTTGACACCATCCCTAGCAATGGCGCCAAAAATGTTGGTTTCCTACAATGATTTAACAACTAAACCCATAAAGCCGTGACTCAGAGATTGCACATCTAACCTGAATAGCTGTCTTAATCACTATGAAGATACATTTAAGTTGTCAACCTAGGGATGTGAACTTGAAATGGGTCAGCACGGTATGTGCACTAGGAACTTCCAAAGTAGCCACATTCATTCTACAACTAAGAAAGTCATAATCCTGAAAATAAACTGCTTGGAAAGAAATAACATAAATATTGAACATCAACCAACAACTATGCTAAGCTGAAGTACATGACAGAAAATAAAATTCTGGGCAAGCAAACAGGAAACTACTCTGTCTGCTTTGGCTAAGACTTCCAGGTTTCCCCTTGGAATACTAGGATGAAAAAGTTTTTTCTGCTATTTCTAATACCTTTGGTCAGTTTGTCACTCTAGATAATACCACTCGAACTAAATCCCAATGTGTTTATGCTAGATTTTGTGTTAATGTGGAAGTACACAAAACTCTTCCTATGTCCATCGACCTAAACTCAAAGTTTGGGGTCTGGATGTAGCCGATTCTTTATGAAAATGTGACCACCTTTTGTCAACTCTGCAAAAAGAAGGGGCATTTGATGTCACATTGCAAGCTTAAGAAAGTTGAGGAAACCACTACTCAAGAAAATGAGGAGGGTAACCCTAGTCCCTCCGCCTGGATAAGGGTTGGGAAGTTAATCAGGATCTGAAGGGAATGGGCGGTAATGGGGAACAACTTGTTGATGATGCACAAATCCATGATGATGGAGAACAAGCTCTTCAACATTCTTCATAGGAATCGCCGATAGTGGCAAGTGGTGAGACCCACAATGATGGGGGTCAAGTTCTCCAGCACACAATAGATCTGCTAGTTTTGGAGGATGGAGAGATCTAAAATGAAACCCATTTTGAAGGACAACAAGGTCCTAGTGAAAATATGGAGGTTTAAGATATGAGATCTAACCCTCCACCTCCTCTAGAGGTTTCTGTTAATATTGGGGGGGGTGGTCCCTCAAACATCTCCAATACAGAGTCCAACTCCTATCTACCTTGGTGTTAACAACCAACATGCAGACCCTATTATGGAAAGGTTAACCCTGAGATAGAATATTGACCCAAATCCGCCCCTTGGAGCAGGGACTAGTGGTAAAAGTAATGACCAAGATGAATGGATTACTGCAAAGAAGAAGGGTCGTAAGTCCAAGAAGTCAACTGATGTTGGTATTGATCCTAAGATAGGTTGGCCAACCTTAAAGGAAACTAGACAAAGGGAGGCAACAAGGGAGATTGCCAGTGGTAAATAGAAGACACTGGAGGTTCATTCCTGAAAACTGTTTAAATGAAGATCTTATCTTGGAATAGAGGGGTCTTAACAGCCCTTCTAAGCAATTTGAAGTCAATAATTGTATCTTAGATCATAAAATTGATATTCTCTTACTTCAGGAGATTAAAATGTTGGAGGATAATTTCAAAATGATTGTTGAGAGGATATGGCCTAATGTTGATTTCTGTATCAGTCCTGCTGTTGGTGCTTCTAGGGGGATTGCTACGATGTGGAATAAAGCAAGTTTTAGAGGTAGGATTACCTTCTTTAATAGGCATTGTCTTATGGTTAATTTTTCTTTGTCCTCTCTCCATTGGACCTTGGTCAATATTTATGCCCCAAACACTAGGGCATTGCGAAAAACCCTATGGGAGGAATTGTATGTTCACCTCTCTTCTTCTCCTAACTCTCACTGGATGCTAGTGGGTGACTTTAATACTCCTTTATATCCCTCTAAGAAATCTGGAGGTATACTTGACTACTCTAATAGTATGTTTGATTTAGCTGAATTTACCAATACTTTGGGCTCCTAGTTATTGAGTTGCAGAATCAGAAGTTTAGTTGGTCTAACAGAAGGTGGGGTGATCAAATGATTCAAGTTAAATTGGATAGATTCCTCATTTCCAATAATTGGGATAATAATCTTAATCTCATTCTTACCACCATTCCTAGGACTATCTCAGATCATAATCCTATTCTTCTCAACTGGGTTGATCAAAGAAGGAGAGGTCCTTTCCCTTTCAGATTTGAAGTGATGTCAATTAAACACCAAGATTTTAGAAGTCTTCTGGCTAGATGGTAGCAACTCCCAGTCCAAGGTAACCCTATGTTTAGACTAGTTAAGAATCTTTTGCACATTAAACAAGAGATTCGTGGCTGGAATAAGTATAGTTTTGGGAATGTTTTTGCTCAGAAAAAGATCATTTTTGATAATTTAGCTGACATTCAAACAAGGATAGCCCAAGGGGATTCTACTGAGGATACTACCCAATCTAAAAACAATTTAATTACTGAATGGAAGAATCATATGAATAAAGAGGAACTCTTCTGGAAATAGAAATCTAGAGTTCAGTGGCTTAGAGAAGGGGATCACAATACTGCTTTTTTCCACCTTTCAACTATGAAACACAGGAAATCTAATACTATTTCTAAATTATGTGTGGAAGATGGTACTAAAATCACTGATGATAATGAGGTTGGTAATCATGCTACTAGCTTCTTTCAGAACTTATTGTCAGAACAAGCTGTCAATGATGATAGTAAGGGGACAATGGACCAGCTTCTTAATAATATTCCTTCCCTAATTACTGAGGAAGATAATGTTGAAATTCTAAAACCTATTTCTGAGGAAGAGGTTTGGGGAGTTCTATTCTCTATGGGACCCTTTAAAGCCCCTGGCCCTGATGGTTTTCCACCTATTTTCTTTCAGGAGATCTTGGACATTGTGGGCTATGATGTTACTGCTGTTGTTCGTGACTTTTTTAGAACTCAAAAACTCTTAAAACAGATTAACAATACCTTTATTGTGCTTGTCCCGAAGAAGCCCAATCCTGAGATGCTTTCTGATTTCAAACCTATAAGTTTGTACAATACCATTTATAAGTTATGTACCAAACTGCTTATTCTTAGAATCCAACCCCCTCTTGATAAAATCATTTCTCCTTCTTAGAAAGGTTTTGTTCCTGGAAGACAGATATTGGATGCCATTTTAGCTACTCATGAAACTATTCACTCAATGGCCAAAAATAGGATCCCAGGTATGGTGCTGAAGCTTGATATCTCTAAAGCTTATGATAGAGTTTCCTGGAAGTTTCTTTTTAAAGTCATTCAAAAGTTTGGTTTCAATG
This sequence comes from Cunninghamia lanceolata, assembly GCA_027924645.1. NCBI lineage: Eukaryota > Viridiplantae > Streptophyta > Pinopsida > Cupressales > Cupressaceae > Cunninghamia > Cunninghamia lanceolata. Next base: position 1,819,079 of record BSBN01001326.1, read on the forward strand.
ACAAAGTGTCCCTCCTCATTTGGGAAGTTGTTACCACTGCTAATTTCTCGGTTCTTGTCAATGGGATTCCTAGGGGTTTTTTCTCTCCCACTAGAGGTATTAGACGGGGAGATCCTCTTTCCCCCTATCTCTTTATCATGTTAGCTAAGGATCTGGGGAGATATGTTCATTCTAAGGTGCTTACTAAGGAAATTGTGGGGATCAAACCAGCTTCTTCTCTTCCACCTATGTCTGTTCAACAATTTGTGGACAATACCATCCTTTTTGGCATATCCTCAGTTTTGGAAGATCGGTCTTGTAAAATTATTCTTAATGATTATGCTAAGGCTTCTGGCAACACATCAACTTCCATAAGAGCAATGTGTATTTCTTCAACACTCCTGGAGACCTTTAGAGGAAAATTATTAACATCCTGGGTTGTGCAGCTATTGATCTTCCTTCAATGTACCTTGGTCTCCCTTTAATAGTCAAGGAAGTTACTCTGGGCTTCTGGAATGGTATATTTGAAAGAAATCAAAAGAGGTTGGTTGGTTGGAAAGGCAAACTCCTCAGTAGTGCTGGTAAACTACAACTTCTTCGAGCCTCCCTACAAGGTATTCCCACTTACTTTCTCTCTCTTTTTAAAATGCCCAAATACTTAGTTGACAACTCTAGAACAGATCCAAAGAACTTTCTTATGGACAGGTGTGGAAGAGAAGGAGAGAATGTCTCTGGTCAAATGGGAGAGCGTCTGTCTTCCTAAAACTCATGGTGGCCTCAATATCAGAACTATAAAAAATTTGAATAAAGCTCTTTTATCCTAAGTCAACTGGAACTTTATCAGCAACAATAAGGAATGGGGAGTTATTATGCAAGTTAAGTATTTACAGGGTGCTGATAATTATAACTTCCTCCATCAAGAGGGCCTACCTCAGGGGTCTGTGATTTGGAAGAAAATGATCAAATCTAGAAGACTTATTAAAAAGGGGCTAAAATGGAAATTGGAGGATGGTACCATCATAAACTTTTGGGAGGATCCTTGGGTGGTTGACAAACCTCTTTCTATCCAAGAAGGTAATGAGGGTATTGCTGAGATTGCCACACAATATTTTGGTACTAAAGTCTGTCAGTATTTCTAAGAGGGGAATGGTGTTAGACATTGGAAAAATCTTCTTGAGTTTTGCACCAATCATCCTGAGCTTCTCCCTCAAATGAATTCTATTCAATAGATGTTGTTGAGAACCAGAATTCCTCTCTTTCCTAGATCTAATGAGTTACTTTGGACTGTAGATAAAAGAGGGCTCTTCTCTGTCCAATCTGCTTACCATCTGTTGATTTCTGATGATTTTAGGGATGAGCTTTGGAGAAAAGTTTGGAACCACAAAATTATTCCTAAAGTCAATATGTTTTGGTGGATTGTGGCCCATAATAAGATTTTGACTCAAGATAATCTTCAAAGAAGGGGTTTTTCTTTGGTTAACAGATGTGTGTTATGCCTTAAGGAAGAGGAAATTGTTCCCCATTTGATTCTACATTGTGAGTTTGCCAGGAAAATATGGAGTAGAGTGCTTCTGAACTTTGGATTGCAGTGGGTTTGTAATAAAGATATTAAGGAAGTCATTAAAAATTGGGTTCCTACTTTTTCTCAACCTTGGCTAGTGGGGCTGTGGAACCAAACACTTCCTTTCATGGGATGGACTCTATGGAAGGAAAGGAATAATAGAATTTTTAGAGACTCTGTCAAAGATTGTTCTCAAGTCTTCCAGTCTTTCTCTAAGAGCCTTATTGAAAGTGTTTCTAATTCTCATATCAAAATTGCTAACAAACCTCTAACTCAGCAAGAGGAAAGTATGGCTGCTAATTGGGGAATTCTAAATCGAATTCCTACTTTTGACAATTCTAAGAAACTCTGGACATTAAATACTAGGTGGATCCCCCCCTGAATTTTGGTTGGCTCAAATTAAATTTTGATGGAGGTTCGAAATCTGATGGTAGGGCTAGTGGTGGTGGGGTTATCAGGAATGACATTGGGGAGTTTGTTGCTACCTATGCTGGAGGCTTAGGTATTCAAAGTAATAAATTTGCTAAAGCTTCTGCACTTTTATGGGTATCAAGCTGGCAATCACGTTGGGTATAAGGAAGCTGCATATTGAGGGAGACTCTAAAATAGTTATTGATGCTATCACTAAGGTTTCAATCTATGGGTGGCAGCTTAAGAATATAATTGCTGATATTCAAATGCTTATCCAAAGTATTACCCAAGTTGATTTCTCTCACATTTATAGAGAGGGAAATGGAGTTGCTGATGCACTTGTCAATCATGGTTAGCAGTTTGAAAATTGGCGATGTTGGCACCACTTCAATAATATCCCCTGTGTTATAGGGGATTTAATTCACAAAGAGATAACTTTTCAATGATGCCACATTACAATGTGAAAGCCATCTTGGCACAATCAGTTCCTTGTGGCATGATGAGTTGGCTGCCTACGGACGTTGTCATTATGATGAAAAGTACTTTTATGATAGATGCCAATTTGGCACTTATGATCGCCTGCGGGATGTTGAGCTGGCTGTTTGATGTTGATAAGACGGCTAAATTTATGATTTTGGAGCATGGGAAGGACTCACAGAGATTGGAGTATGAGGCGGCGTATCTAAGTAATGATGACCTTAGGACGCTCAATAATTTCCTCATTTATTTCACTTTCCTGCTTCTTTATGCCTGTAAAGTTAATAATCAAGGGTTTTTTGAAGTTAGATGGAGACATGGTGAGCCTACTTGCTATTTTCCTCTGCTCTAGGAGTCTGAAGGAAAGGTGATAATGGCGGGACAAAATTCGCACTGAGCCCATCTCTTGTAGTGAATTTAAGGATAATGCAGTGGTGTGGCATTATTGCAAAGGAGGCATCATTCCTTTCCTTGAATGTCTCAATGGCTATGATGAAAACCTTTCAGTGTAGTATGCGCTATCTTGGGATAACCGCAGAGTTAAAATTGGCAGGATAGGGTTTGAAATTTCTGAGGAAGTTATTGCGATGGCTACTGGCCTTTCTATGAAGGGCACGAAGCTGACGAAGAAGGATAAGGTTGCTGACCTTCATAATCAAAAGCTTTTTCTTGGTGAGGGGGAGGCACTTGTCACCTATCAAGGAGGGTTTGATCATGCAAAGCTTCCAGAGCCATGGGATGAGATGTGCTACCTTCTTATGAAATACTTCACTCTCAAAGGGTGTTTTACCAGGTTTTATAATTATCACCTTCCCCTCCTTAACCATTTCAGGAGAAATGCTCTTATTAGCTTTCCTTTTTATTTGATGTCTTCTTTGGAACATTCAGTTCACCGGGTGAAAGCTAAAATGGATAAGAAACCCTCTAAGTGTCTTGTTCCCCTCCACCAAGGCCTTATTCATTGTCTGTATAATTTCATCTTGCCTTGGACCCTCCAAAACCAACTCTCCCCAGTGCTGTTGAAGTCCCTGTGGATGCTCCTCTTAATGTTGCTTTTCCTATTAAGGAGCCCTGTTCTACCCCTAATAACCAAAATCTTAAAGGTGGTTCCTTTTCTAAAACCCTAGAAGAGAATACTAAGAAAGATATCCATACTCCTCTTGCTAAAGAGAGTGTGAAGGCGATAAAAAGGAAATTTAAGATTTCTACTATGGAGATTTCTGAAGTTAAGGATATGGGGGCCCATACAAATCCAAACAGTGACAATGCAAGACCTTCAAAAAAAGATAAAGCTAAAACTGCGGTCAAAGCTAAAAATGAATGTTACTCTTCGGGAGTTAGAAGGTCTGGTAGAATTGCTGGTAAACCGACCCCTTTGGCTAAGCTCATTGATTATTCTGAAAGTGAATCTGTTTCTTCTACTTGGGGAGATGACAAGGCTAAAGGGGATGACATTGAGGTTCATGAGATTTCAGAGGAGAATGCAGGGGTTGAGGATAAGGAGAATTCTGATGGAGGAGATTTTGAAGCTGATGATAATGTTCAGGAAGAGGAGAGGGTGACTGTTGAGGAAGTTGAAGAGGCTTCTAAGGAAGATGATGATGGTCAAGAGGATGAAATTGCTATTCTCAGAGGCCATGTGGAATTCTTGGAACAAAGGATCGAATATATGAGATGCTTTATCAACAGTATGCTCTGTCGATCAGCTATGCTCAATTTATCCCTGCTGCAGGAACATGACACCCTTTCCCATGGAGTTGATGAAGAGAAGTTTAGAGAATTTGACAAGATTTATGAATTTCTAGCTAAAGGTTGGGAGGATGTTTCTCCTTAGCTTTATTTATTTACTTTCTGTTTATCTATTGTTAGACTGCTACATTTACTATCTGCTATTTATCGGCTGTTAATATTGTTTTTGTTGCTAGGGTTGGTGGTTGTTTTTATTTTTGAGCCTTTACTATTCTTTTTTGGGTTTATGTTGTAACGGTTCGGCCCCTGGTTTATCGCCTTATATAATCACAAACATTTATCAATTAAGCTATGATATGATAGTTGGGGTTAAAAATAATATATCATATTTTTCAATTGTTCTTAGAATAAATTCATGCAAGAAAGTTACAACTATCAAGATACCATGCACTCACAACTTAGACAAATCTACTTGCTACGAATCCTACCTTCAAAAGGGTTAGCATTGCCATTACTTAGATTAATTTGAGTTTGTTTAATTACCAATCCTTAGGAATCATCTTGAAGGTCCCATTGGTCACGATCATACTCATAGATAATTGAATTGCCAAAGAATGTATCCACATCAACAATTGATAAAAAAACAACAAAGGCATACGTCTCCATCCCATACTCTAGACATGTAATTTAACTCCTACTATTAGAGATTAGGTTAATTTATTTACTTTTAAATCCAATCGCTCATAATCCATTAGTTACACCTTACTTGTTACATCCCTCTTTTTGGAATTGATTATGCTATTTACTTTCTTGCAAATTTCAGTGTATAATGTGTTGTGGACAACATGGAAACCGATGATTTATTAGACAAAGTTAGTTCTATGAAATTTTATAATTTATTGATTATGATCAATGTGATATTGTAGATTAAATGTCCTTTTGTTAAGAGAAATGATGTTTGGATATATTATGCTTTGATTTGGAACATAGGTGCTTTGACCACCAAATTGTATGTGAGACTGTTGTTGCAGGAACAGGTGGATCATGTTCGATGGGAAGAGAAAGTATCTTTGAGAGAGAGTATAGACTTTGGAAATTAACCATGGGTGTTTGTTACTGAAAATGCCAAACAGGTAGATGAACCTTGAAGCCATCAATTTAGTCTTTTTTTTCGATTGGGATAGTTTATGACTAGATGTCGACGTCTGAAGATAAGGTGTAACATCCTTTTCGTAAGTCGTCATATAGAATTTTGGAATCAACGATGTTGTCGCAAGTCCACCAAAGCGAGTCGACTTATATAGATGATTATTATTTCATTTATAGGTAATTATATGAACCTACTTGTGGTGGATTTGTGAATCACGTCTCGTAGTCGAAATATGCGAGAAGTCAGTTTTGTGCATCAAACAATGTAGGAAACTTGTTTTGCGTTACGCTCAAACCGTCGTGATTGCCGTAAAAATGCGTTGAACTTGTGTTGTGAATTTATTCTTTTTGGAAATCGACGAATGTCGATTTTGAAGCCATAGCGTGTAATAATTTGTTTTGGTCATTGTTGGGAATGAGTCTTTTTCTTTTAGCTTTGACCGTGAGATATTATCGATCTAACCTTGAGTTTCCTTATTAAGTTGGTCTTTATCTCTTTTTCTTTTTCGACCATAAAGATGCTTTAGACATTTCTTAACCGCTGCCTTGTCGAGCTTAACCCCACAATTCAGTTTTTAGTTGCAACTTGGAGGATTAGAAGCCTTAATGTTCGAGTGTGGGCAGGGTTGTTATGTCAACTAACAAGCCACGTTGCCAAAGGAGCCTCCATCTTATTAGTGGTCGTGATAAGTGAGAAGTCAGGGAAAAAGACAGTTATTCGACCTCCATGTGTTTAGGCTGGTAATGGCAGTAGTTTAATGTCATTTATTTACCATCACCATGGGCAGTCGGGAGGTGGGAAATTCAGTTGAGAGGATGTGATAACGTGAGGGAAGGCATCATGTCTGTTGAGCTATGCGCGGCTTAGGAGGAGGAATTTAGTTGTTATGAAACTGAATCAAGAGGTATAGGAGGGTGAAGTTCTTCATCATAGGGGGAGAAAAACATTCTTATTGGTCGTGGAGAAGGGGAGAGAAGGTTTTGATGTTGTTGAGAACTTAGAAAACTAGAGAGGATGTGAAAAGTGCTGCAGGTTATCGCCTGAGGAAGGACGACGCTGAGGGAGCAGCGAGGTCTATCATCTAAAAGTGATACTTCACAAGTATTTCTCGCCAGGTTTTATTCTTTCCCTCTGTGCAGTCTATGTGCACTATTTCTGCCTTGTTCTGGTAGCGTTTTGTGTATTTCTTGCAATGTAAAGGTTAATGCATATAACGTTATTCTTCTGTAAGCTTCGAATGAGGTTTTTCCTCAATGTGAGTTATAGTTTATGAGTAAGAATCACTTGGCTCTACGCCTCTGTGTAGGAGTAGTAACTCAGTTTTGACACCTGTCCGACATAGGCTGAGTGCATGGTATAGCCTGTGGTTTTGTTGTTACTAGCTATGTATGTGTGGTGTTCCACATTATGGAAATTAGTGATAATAATGCGTTCTTCTGTATATAATGAATGGAGTTTGACTATTCAGATTTTGTAATCTTTGCCCATCATGAACACTGCCTTTGCAATGATAGAATTTAGGTTCACATTTGTAAACACCAAGGTAGCTATATGTAGGAAGTAAGATGTGAACAATAATTAGAATACGAAGGATAACTTGGTAGTATTTGGTGTAAACCTTAAACTATATACCTGCAGTGAGAACATCCTTGTATGCATGTTATTGTTTTGGTCGTAATGTAAACCACAACCTATTACTGAAATGCATTTCTTTCATTTACCTTTGGTAAGCATTTCACATGACTATGTTTTCACCTCAAAACGTCTCTGAATACTTGAAATATTTCCTCTCTTTGTTGACTTCAGATGTCCACATTCCACGACTTATATGACATAGGAATCTCGAAAGCGAGACATTTAATGTCGCAAATGCTGTCATCTAATTTCTTATTCGGTTTTAGATTTTCAAATAAAGGTTGACATATAAGTTTGATCATCTCTAGTGTCATAGAGAGATTCCAAGTCCTTTATTAACCTTATCATTTAATTCTTACCTCATTGAACCTCGTAAAACTATTTATTTTGGTAAGAGGTGTGGAGTTGTAGTTTAAGTAGTTATTCTTGGTTAAAAACTGTCATGATTTTGAATTGAAAAGATAAGGGTGGGAAATTAAGTTGCATGCGATGATTTTGGTGTCGCTATTATTTTGTAGACCTTTATGAGTCTAAAACCTTAAATTCAGGGATAACGGGAAATTGTGATGTATACTGGAGTATGTTGTACAAACATGGGAACCGAGTAACCATGTTTGAAACCATTTAGGAGTGGGTGTTATTAAATAATGTTTTATAAGAATATGGGATTATGAAACTATAAACTCAAGATTAGAGTAAACGTTGCGCCATGTGCTATTGCAGGAGAAAATCCTAATACCTTGAGGTTATCGAGGTCTACATTTGCTTAAACCTTACAAATAGGAAACTGTAGGATTTTGATCAGTTCAAGTCGAGTAGGGTGGGTGAACTAAGTTCATGCGTTCTTAGAATGCTATTTAAAAACAAATCCTTTGGCCAAGGTGGTGCATGATCCTCAAAGTGCATCGAATGTTCACTGTGATTGGATGGTGTTTCTTGTGGAGAGTCGTGCATGACTAGAGGGTATCTAGGGATCTGCACGATAACAAGACACGTAAGTTACAACACCAAAGCTTAGATGGCAAACACCGATGGTTATCCTAAGTCTATCCTCTTGAGTAGGGTAGGGCCACTTCCGGTTAGGATGGAGTGCGGGAGACCAATGGTCTGTGGTTGGAGGTTAAGCTCCTTGAAGATACTTTCTCTTCCAAATACTAAGGATTGCTGAGTCTTGAATGTGATGGGTCGACAATCGAGATGCATGTTAATGGTATGTTTCCAATATTTTATTTGTTTCAAGAAAATTTTAAATTGTTAGAGAACAAAATGTTTATTGTATATCATTTCTTTCAGTTCTATGAAAAATGAAATCATGTTTAAGTTAAAGTGAAAAATGTTATACTTGGTAGTAGATAAGTTCTTTTGTATTTGATTACCTAGTAAAGAAAAAAAAAATTACCTTTGTGAAAACCTAGTTATTCTAGTTAATTCGGATATGGTTGTTACATTATCTACTAAGTTAAATAATCACAGATTAAAAAATATAATAATGTGAGATAATCAATGTGAAGTCTACAAATCAAAGATAGAAGGTTAGAAGATATAATCTAAGTTCCACAATTAATTAGGATTAACAAGATTGTTAAGTGCAATGAATGCGACTAGCATCACAACAATAGTTGGGTCTCACACCTTAAAGTAAAGTAAGTGACAGCATTAAAAAACCTAGATAATGATGAGCAATTAACATTAAGTTTTTATTAAGGAGTTATCCATATAATTCACTTAGGAGGTTGATACCATTGAAAATACACTAGTAGAAGGTTAACAAGGTTCACTAAAGAGTCCATCTAGTTGATAGCATTAGAGTCAATGAGCATGGAGAAGTACTACAAAAATTGTAAAAGGATTGGGCCTTACATCCATGGTTGGGCCAATTCAAAAAATTTAGAACATGGTTAAGGATAATATCCAAGCATCCAAATAACCTAGGATGATGTATGTTATTTTAATGCTCTAACAATGTTGTTACAATGCTCTCATAAATGCTTTATGATAATTCTTTGATAATTCTCCTAGATGACCTTTAGATGATTTCAAAATGAATGAATGAATGAATGTCCTTTAAAATACAACAATATAACACACAATTCAACACAAATGTGTGCTAAGTCAACTTGGTAGTATCTAGGAAGTTGGTGAGATTTAATTTTTATTTTGAATTTTTATAGTTTAGGGTTCAAAATTGTGTCTATAGAAATGACCATGGTTAAGTTTGCCCTTGGATTTGAACCAAGAAGACAAATAAGAGATCAAGAGAATGACACCAATCTTTAGGAATGGGAGATAATTAGATTGAGTTGTAATAATGTTATAGGCGAAATTCACACAAAAGTATACCATTTATAAACTAGATATTATATTAAAATTACCTTAATGAAAACAAACCCAAAACATAAAAAAAATACACCATGGGTGCACAATTTTCACCATTACATCAATAAACTTTTCCCTCACCTACAATGTTTTTTGTAATTTTTAATTCCAAATATAGAAGTTTGCTCATAAGTGCTATTCTTAAATATCACCCACTTCAAGAGTCGAAGGACTTTTTGCCAATAAAAAATAGAAGAAATATTTACCACTTTTTGTTGTGAATGAGGTCCAAAATTCCTATTGATTATTGAACCATTGAAGTGGATGATATTTATGTAAAGTAGGTGGTAGTTGAGCATTTGGGTGGCTCTTTTGCCAGAAAAAATAAAAATAAAAATAATTTTAGAATAACTCCACTACCTACATCCCCATCGAAAGTGACAAGAGGAAGTGCAAAAAGTAAAGACATTTGTGATTTTATCATGGAGTGCTCATTGCGTGTGATGTTGCGAAAGTGCAAATGTCTTTCAAGTACAATTCTCTCAACAGTTCAATAATAGATGGAGAGGGATATGAAGTTAGAATACCCAATGAATTCTGGTGGCATTAATTGTTCTCAATATACCCATGATGTGTGTGATAGCCCTTTATAAGTCAATGTTCTCACCTTTCTTCAAACCCATTGAAATTAACAGCATATCAAAGGCCTTCGAAACTAGATATTATATTAAAATTACCTTAATCAAAACAAACCCAAAACATAAGAAAATACACCATGGGTGCACAATTTTCACCATTACATTAGTAAACTTTTTCCTCACCTACAATATTTTTTTGTAATTTTTAATTCCAAATATAGAAGTTTGCTGGTAGTGGTTATTCTTAAATATCATCCACTTCAATTCAAGAGTCAAAGGACTTTTCGCCAATAAAAAGAGAAGAAATATTTATTACTTTTTGTTGTGAACAGGTGCAAAATTCCTATCGACTATTGAACCATTAAAGTGGATGATATTTAAGTCAAATAGGGGTGGTTGAGCATTTAGGTAGCCCTCTTGCCTTAATAATTTTAGAATAACTCCACTACCTACCTTCCTATCGAAAGTGACAGAGGAAGTACAAAAAATAAAGACATTTGTGATTTTATCATGTGCTCATTGCGTGGGATGTTGCGGAAGTGCAAATGTCTTTCAAGTACAATTATCTCAACAGTTCAATAATAGAGGGAGAGGAATATGGAGTTAGAATACCCAATGAAGTCTGGTGGCATTAATTGCTCTCAATATCCCCATGATGTGCGTGATAGCCCTTTATAAGGCAATGTTCTCAGCTTTCTTCAAACCCATTGAAAATAACAGCATATCAAAGGCCTTCGAAACTCTGCCCCTACCATGGCAATGGACACACTGGAGTTTCTCAGGGGCAAAAACGTTCTTATAGTTGGTGCTACGGGTTTTCTCGGCAAAGGTATGCAATGGCATTTTCTGTACTGGTGTTCACTGCATCTATTAATATAGTAACGCTTTAGAGGTAAATGTCTGCCTAGTTGTTTAATTTAACCTGCGCTGGAATTTACAGTTTTTGTGGAGAAAATCCTCCGAGTGCAACCAGATGTGGGATGTATTTTTACTCTCATAAGGTCTAAAAATGTGCATTCCGCACAAGCCAAACTCCAAAACCAGGTATAATATTATAGCACAGCTTGGTCGATAAACTCAATGTATTACATGTCATATGTTGTTCTTTTGTAGGTTATATCCAAAGAGTTGTTTGGGCTTCTACGAGAGCGTTACAAGGGAGAAAGCTATCAGGAATTCATGGCAAGAAAGCTTGTTCCTGTTGTTGGAGACGTGGCTCTTAATGATCTGGGAATAGAAGAAAGCTTAAGGGACAAACTTTGTGCAAAGATCCACATTGTTATCAATGCTGCGGCCACTACGAACTTCTATGAGAGGTTTGCTATAATAATGAATAATTATATGGGGCTGCACTTATTTGTATGGCTAAGTAGTTTTCGTACTTTCTTGTGGTTTGGTGAGTTGGGCATCCTTTTTGTGACCAGGCAGTTTCATTAGGATTTTTTTTTTTTTAAAAAGAAGCTCAAATAAGTTCTGTACTGGAAGTTGTACATGCCCTCCAATCTCTGAAATGAATATACACCTCCCGTTGCCTGGTTATCTAAGCCTCTCTAGTGAAGGCCTTTTAATTTTGAGTATTTTTTATTTGTATATTGATGGGCTGCACTTGACTACTGAGAGCTTTTGTCATGTAGTAGGTATTCAATATCCCAAATAGTTAACAAGCAACCTAATAAAGTTGCAAATAGCAAACCCGAACCGTTTACTTTTATAGACAAATATTTTTGCAATGACAGCTCTGGATACATTTCCTATTTGTGACCAGGCAGTTTCATTATGAGTTTTTTTAAAGAAGCTCAAATAACTTCTGTACATGCACTTCAATCTCTGAAATGAATATACACCTCACGTTGCCTGATTATTTGAGCCTCTCTAGTGAAGGCCTTTTAATTTTGAGTATTTTTTATTTGTATATTGATGGGCTGTACATGACTACTGAGAGCTTTTGTTATGTAGTAGGTATTCAATGTCCCAAATAGGTAACAAGCAATTTAATAAAGTTGTAAATAGCAAACCAGGACCGTTCACTTTTATAGACAGATATTTTGGCCTATGGGTCATGCAATGACAGCTATGGGTACATTTCCTATTTTAAAGGAATGACTGGCTTCCACACGGACTGAAAAGCATCAATATGATTCTATTCTGTTGTACATGGCTTCGAAAATTGCAGGTACGATATTGCCATGGAAGTGAATGCTTTTGGAAGTCGGAATATCATCAACTTTTGTAAACGTTGCAGCAACCTTCAAGTTCTCTGCCATATTTCCACCGGTGCATACAATCTTCTTCATTAAGCTCTGACTGCTGGCAATTACCTGCTGAAATGATCCAATGAATTTTAACATATTAATTATCTTCGATGATTAATTAATTCTCTTTTTGGCTAATCTCTACGTATGGCAGCTTATGTCAATGTTGGAAGCACGGGTGTAGTCCAAGAAGAAGTTGTAAGGATGGGAGAAAGGCTTTCATACAACGGTGGAGAAATATCACTCCCTCAGATAGGGTCCGAATGCAATTTAATAGTTCAGACCCTAGAAAAATTTAAGAATGTTTCAGATGAAGCATGGTCGGAGGAAAATGAGTCCAAACATATGAAGGAATTAGGGGCTCAAAGGTAATGCAATCTGCTTTTATCTGAAGATTCTAAATGGCTGGCCTTGCTTATGACATAAACTTTTCAAATTGTTTGTGCGAAATTGAACAGGGCAATAAACTTTGGATGGCCAAATGCATATGTTTTCACCAAAGCATTGGGAGAGATGATGGTAGATTATTTAAGGGAAGATATACCAACCGTTATCGTTCGTCCAACTATAATCGAGAGCAGCTTAAAAGAACCATTTCCCGGATGGATGGAAGGCAACAGGTATAAAAGTTGGGCTAAAAAGTAAATAGACCGATGTTTTAAATAAAAAAACTTTATGTTATTTTCCATGAATTAGTGAAGAGGACAACCTAAGACTTCATAATTTTGGAAGTTTGTAAATAGGAGGTGAGTTGTAATTTTGATTTAAGTTGAATTCAAATTTATTAAAAGTAAAACAAATTTAAATGTATATGTCTAAGTTGTTTGGTCAAGTTGCTGGATTTGCAAAGGTGAAGATATAGGGATGAATCTTGTCATTATATTTTTTAATAGATACAACAATGTTTCATTTGTTTATGTTAGGGTGTGTATGTTAGAGTGTTCTACCATTGAAATACGTTTATGTGAGGTGGGGTTTTTTCATAGGCTCTTTAGCTCCTAGTTTGACTCTATTCCATATTATTTTTGTAGACCAATTAAGACTTACATTTGGGATCTCTTTGTGTCAAGAGGTTTTTGGTAGTCTTCTTAGCTCATACCATGTTCTTTTCTATAGATCAGCAATGACTTGAACCTAGGACCTCATAATATATACATTGGGATGCTCCATTGGGCTATTCATCCTTTTTATGTGTCAAGGGCTTTTTAGTAGACTCCTTAACTCCTAGTCTAGTTTTCATACTATGTTGTTTTCCATTGATTAGCTAGGATTTGAACCTAGGACCTCTTTGTGATTGAGAATTTTTGGTAGGTTCCTTAGCTCCTAGTCTAGCTCTAATAAAATATCATTTTCCATGGACTAGTTATGACTCAAATGTAGGACATCCCATATATATACTAGGATTCTATAGTACCAAGCTACCAATCCTTCTTGTTGGTGTATAACTCACATGAATTATTCCTAACATAACCATAGTTAGGCGGTTTTCCTCACATGTGGAAAGACTAAGTCCTCTTGTTAAGTCGTTAGTAGATGTGTTGCCTTATATTCGACACATCACCGCTACATTGGAGGGTGGTTGAACCTTGAGCTATTCTCTTGGTTCCATTTTCACCACCTCTTCTATTCTTGTGGAGTATTGTTTCTCAAACTTCACCTATTTATACCTCATTAGTTTTAAAACAATTTGGTTGGTTTTCAATACATTGCATTTGTGTTTGATCTCTAATCCATTGATCTTGGACTTCTGCTCCCACACTTCTTATGACCAACACTTTTTTGTAAGCTTCTTAACTCCTAAAATAATTCTTATACTATGTAGTTTTCCCATTACTAGTTAAGACTTGACCTAAAACCTCCCATGAACATATTACGTTTCTTTACTAGTGAACTTCAAACCACCCTTATAATCAAACCTTTTTAGTAGGCTCCTTGTTATAATTCAAATACAGCTTATTTCTCTCACACAATGTCCCACTTTCATCGTTTCTATTCTTTATATATCCTAAGCTTCTTTTAAGTAGAATTTTGTGTTGTTTTTTTTATAAGCTTCTTTTAAGTAGAATTTTGTTTTGTTTTCTTTATAGTTGTTAGTATATGATCTTCATTGTTATATGGCTGCAGGATGATAGACCCTCTCATAATTGGATATGGAAAGGGACGAATCTCATCCTTCCTCGCTGATCCCCATCTAGTTCTGGATGTGGTACGTATAAAGCGATAGATCCATTTTATATCTTAGCCATCTTGCTCTTGTTGTGAGGTGATGTGATTTGCTGCTGATAATTACTAAATAAAACGTCATGTTACACTTTGTTCTTGACTAAATCAGATTCCGGTGGACATGGTTGTGAATTGCATGATGGCGTCAATTGCGAGGCATGCTTCAGAGCCGGGTCTATTTCTCTATCACGTAGCTTCCTCACTTGCAAACCCATTACACTACAATGTGGTTTCCGATGCTTCGTATAACTACTTTTCATCACATCCGTGCACAGCCAAGAAGGGAAAGATTGTGAGGGTGAAGAAACCACACTTTCTAGAAAGCATGTCCAGCTTCAAACTCTACATGACTCTGTATTATAAACTACCTCTCCAGGTAATAAAACTTTGGCATACATTCTGTTGTGGGTTTCCATTGTCATGATTGTGGTATGAAATGAATATGGCAGATACTCTGTATTGTGGATAAGCTTCTGTTCGGCTACTTCAAGCTGAGACTGCGTTACACTCATCTACTGGAAAAGTACAGATTTGCATTGAAGCTCGCTCACATCTATGAACCCTTTCTTTTCTTCAAAGGAACGTAAGTAACCAACTCACTTCTCTTGATTGCCACGTATAAATTAGCTGTTGGAATTTCTTTAGCTGAAGTTTGTGGCTCTCATGGCCGACAGGTTCGACACCTCAAATACTGAACTTTTGTGGAAGGGAATGTCAGAGAAAGATCAGGGGAATTTCAACTTTGATATTAAGAGCATAGATTGGAATCACTATTTTCTCAATTGTCATATTCCCGGGCTTGTGGCGTATATTTTGTGAAGTTGAAAAGATACTTTGGCTTTCCCCTCACATGCTAATAATCGCGTGCCATTTTAATAAAAGAATATTGGAATAAGTGCGATTGTTAGAATATTTAATGTTTACCACTATATGTTTTTATGAGGCTTGTTACGTATATTATGAGAGGATGAAAAAAAAGATTTTTGCTTTGTATTTGTATGATAATATACTATGCATCTTAATTAAAAGGATAATGGAATAAGTGGTATTGTTAAAATATTAAATGTTTGCTATTTATAAAATAGTGGATAGTGAAATTTGTATAGTTATGTTAATTTTTATTTAGTTTTGAATTTGTTTTGATGAAATGTTATAATTTAATTATATATGAATAGATAGTGTATTTTTGTATAAAGTTAGTTTTTTTTTATTCTTTTCTTCAGTTTTATGTAGACATAGTTTCATACATTTTATCTTATCCTATCCTCATTTGCACATAATTTTATAAATTTTTCATTATGATCCATTTATTACAACTATTTGTACATTTACACTCATTAATCCATTCTAATCCTTAATATTTGCATTTCCTTGTCCTAATTAATCTTTTTTTCATTTTTATGCACGCATAGTTTCATACATTTTATCTTATCCTATCCTCATTTGCACATACTTTAATAAATTCTTCATTATGATCCATTTATTACACCTATGTGTACATTTACACTCATACATCCATTTCAATTCTTAATATTTGCATTTTCTTGTCCTAATTCATCTTTTCTTCATTTTTATGTATACATAGTTTCATACATTTTATCTTATCCTATCCTCACTTGCACATACTTTTATAAATTCTTCATTATGATCCATTTATTACACCTATTTGTACACTTACACTCATACATCAATTTCAAACCTTAATATTTACATTTCCTTGTCTTGACTTAATTTCATGGGGTGCAGGAGCAATCTAGTGCCATGTGAAATTAGCCCCTCTAATTCAAATTTTGCCAATTCTTGCCTAATCCACTAGCTATTATGGGTTGACTTGGTACATGTTTACATGATTAATTACTATGCCTTGGTAGTTTAAGGCATTTAGCATGCATTTATTCATAATTAAGTTTGTGGATTATCATTTGTAAATCTTATGAATTGAAGAGAAGAGTTATTCTAGGAGCACTTCATTTAGAGAATTAAAAATAATCTAATAAGCATAACACTCTTCTAGAACACTTGCATGCTTGATTGATGTTTTCCAAAAAAATTCAAAGACCATAAAATTGGTAAAATAGGGGTTGACTAAGGAGAATGTGAACCCTCATAATTCAACAATGTCCCCTACATATTTTTAAATACTACCATCCATGCACATCCTCATACATTAGTGATCAAGGTGAAAAAGTTAGATGATCCAAGCACAAGTGTAGACTCATGCACCCTTACGATATGCACAACATATCAACCTCACATGTAGCCCTTACAGTATGCTCATTGAACTTTGCATGCCCTCTGGTAGCTTAGTTGATGTAGTCATGGGTGGACAATCCAACAAAGGATTGTCTAACCATGCAGAAAAATTCAAAATGTACAACACTCATAGAAAAATTCAATGAAACAACAACATGATCTTTATTGCATTCCTAGTCTAAACTAATTACAATAAGCCACAATGGGCTTTCTACATGCTAGGCCACAACCATTTTATTACTAACATGGAATTTACTACATTTATATGAAATTCAATGCATCATGTGTCAACTACATCCTCATTATCAAACTTCATTCTAAACCATCATCCTTATGTTCACACTTAGACCTCTAACTCCCCACTAAATCCTTCCTAACTCTTTCTTAATTATTTCTAATGATTATGAGTGACATATATAGCAATCTTGTGTTAGGGTTAGCCGGAAGAAGATATCAATTAAATGCAAATAAAGATTAAATAGAGGAATGGAAATACACAGAAATAATAACAGCGAGAGACAAGTTTTAACGTGGTTCACCCAAACTTGGGCTACATCCACCAAACAGAGAGTCCAATATTATTATCTAGTAAATCAAACTGATTACAATCAGCAATCCCTGCAACTCAATACCGCTGCAAAATGCTATAATACAATACAATACCAAAACCCTAACCCTTAGCTGCTTTTTATCAAGCTTTTTTGTCGGTTACAAAAATAGGGTTTTCTTATGTCGGTCAATGAAAAAATAACTCTTAGTGCATTATAAAATAATAAAAAACTGTGTGAGGTTTCGGGGGCGTTGCCCCCGAGCCCCCACGGGGGCACTGCCCCTCGACCTCGCCCTGTATCGCGACAGGGAACGTGCCAGGGGCGCTGCCCGTGGACCCCGCAAGGGGCGCTGCCCCTTGACCCCGTCTTGGGGGCGTTGCCCCCAAACCACCGCAAGGGGCGCTGTCCCTTGACCTTGTAGGAATTTGGAGGGAAACTGCACTGATAAAAGTGGGGTAAATATAACCTCTAAGTCTGATTAGGCTCCATATAACAACAATCTCCCACTTGAAGACTGATCATACTCCACACCATATCATTTCCCACTTGGAGACTGATCATAACACCACTGACCCTGTAGCTCCCACTGGAAATAAGCACCCTGGGCTCTACTATTTTGTTTTTGTTGTTTTCAGTCTAGAAGACCAACCGAAGCTGAAGAGGAGCTCAGCTTCTCCCTTGTCACTGCCTTTGTAGACATATCTGCTGGATTGTCATCTGTATGTATCTTTGCTAGCTATAACTGTCCATCATCCAATACCGACCAAATGAAGTGATACCTCAACTGTATGTGTTTGGTCTATGAATGCAAGGCAGAATTCTTTGCAAGATGTATGGTACTCTGGCTATTTGTAAATAAATAACTGTTAACCTATTATGTGCCCAATTCTTTTATGAAAGATTGCAACCATATCATCTCTTTGCTTGCCTCTATTGCAGCGACATATTCTGCCTCTGTGGTGGATAAAGCAACCACCTTTTGCAACCTGGAAATCTAACTCACTGCTATTCCACCTATAGTAAAGACATAACCTGTAGTACTCCGCCTGGTATCAATATCCCCTGCCAAATCTGAGTCTACATAACCTGTTAAATCAGTATTAGAGCCCCCAAAACATAATTGTTTATTGGATGTACCTCTCAAATATCTGAGAATCTATTTTACCGCATTCTAATGCTCTAATTTGGGATGACTCATATACCTGCTAACGACTCCTACAACATGTGCAATATCTGGTCGGGTGCATACCATGGCATACATTAAACTTCCTATAGCTGAAGCATAGGGTACCTTGGACATTTTCTCTTCCTCCTCTTGTGTCTTAGGACACATCTCCTTGGTCAATTTCAAATGACTAGGCAAAGGTGTGCTGACAGCTTTTGCATTCTCCATGTGGAATCTCTGCAACACCTTTTCAACATAAGTAGCCTGAGATAGAGTCAATTTTTTGTTCTTCCTATCTTTGCAAATTTGCATACCAAGGATTTATTTTGCTGCCCCCAAATCCTTCATATCAAATGACTGTGCCAACTGCTATTTTAACTCTCTTATGTGATCCATGTTAGACCCAGCTACAAGCATGTCATCAACATATAAACATAAAATAATGTAGCTGTCATTATCCAACCTCTTAAAATAAACACAATGGTCAGAATTACACTTGATGTAGCCTTGCTCAGCCATAAAACTGTCAAATTTCAAATACCATTGCCGAGGTGCTTGTTTCAGGCCATACAAACTCTTCTTCAATCTGCACACTAATTTCTCCTTACCTTTGACCTCAAATCCTTGGGGCTGTTCCATATATATCTCCTCCTCCAAATCACCATGGAGAAAGGTAGTTTTCACATCTAGCTATTCCAAATGCAAATCTTTAGCAGCCACAATACTTAAAACAATATGAATAGAAGTCATCTTGACAATCGGAGAAAATATCTCATCAAAATCAATGCCCTTTTTCTATGCAAATCCTTTTACAACTAACCTGGCCTTAAATCTTTTCTTACCTCCATCTTCCTCTTTCAGCCTGTAAACCCATTTATTTGGTAAAGCCTTTTTACCTGCAGATAACTTACATAATTCCCGAGTCTGATTTTTCAGCAAGGAGTCTATTTCTTCTTTCATTGCAAGCTCCCACTAAACCTATGTATCCACTTGCATAGCTTCATCATACCCTTCTGATTCACCAGTATCTGTTAACAAAATAGAATACAAAGAGGGAGAAAACCTTTCAAGAGGTCTACTTATCCTTGTTGACCGTCTAACATTCACTGGAGTTTGTGGTATTTCTGGTTGCTGTTGTAGAGCATGAGGAACCACTGGAACATCACTATTTGGAGTATCATCCAACACCACATAATCCTTTTCTTTCTTATCATGCTGCTGCAACTGATCTTTGTACAACACCTTCTCATTGAATATAACATCCCTACTTCTCACAATTTTCTGATTTTCAAAATCCCAAAGCCTATAACCAAATTCATCAATGCCATATCCAACAAAGGTACACTTTTTTGATTTTGCATCCAACTTGGTTCTATTTTCAGAATCTATATGTGCAAATGCTTCACAGCCAAAGGTTTTCAGAAAAGAATAACTCACCTTCTTACCTGTCCATGCTTCCTCTGGAATACCACATCCCAAAGGAATTGAAAGACCTCTATTAATTAAATATACAGCAGTGTTGACAGCCTTTGCCCACATGTTTAAAGGTAGCCCAGCATGTAATCTCATGGTCCTTGCACGCTCCATTATTGTTCTATTCATGCGTTCAGCCACTCCATTTTCCTGTGGAGTCCCTGGAACCATTTTCTGCCTATGAATTTTATTAAAGGAACAATAATCTTCAAATTCTTTGCTGCAATACTCACCACCATTATCAGATCTGAGACATTTTAATCTTTTACCCCTCAACCAAGCTTCTCCATTTTTTGAATGTTTCAAATACATCAGATTTCTGCCTAAGGAAATAAATACAAACCTTTCTAGTTGCATCATCTATGAATGTAACATAATAACGAGAGCCACCGAGAGAAGATACCTGAGCTGGTCCACATACATCTGTATGCACAAGCTCTAATTTTTTATTTTTCTTTTGCTTCCCATCCTTGAGAAAACTAACTCTCTTTTATTTTCTATACACACAACTTTCACAAAAATTTATATTAATATATTTCAGACCTGATAAAACTTTCTTAGAATGAAGTACATTCATACATTTTTCACTCATATGCCCAAGTCTGTTATGCCATAGTGTTGTCTCAGAACCTGCAGCAACTTTTCTAGTCTTTTCCTGCAAACCTGTAGCAACTGTTCCTGAACCTGTTTGTTTTTTCTCTGTAACAACTAAAGTAGAAGGAACAGTATGACCTGTACAAAGATATAAGGTGCCTACTTTCACACATTTTGCTACTACTAAGGCACCTTTTGAAACCTTCCAATTTTTATCAGTAAATGTAACAGTGCAACCTTGTTTAGTTAGCTGCCCTGCTGAAATTAAATTCCTACTGAGCCTTGGAACATGCCTTACCTCTTGTAGTAGCCAATGATTCCCATTTTGCAACTTAATCTTGATTCTTCCCTTTCCAACAATCTGACAGGGTTCATTATCTCCCAAACAAACCAGCCCAAAATCCCCTTGGACATAATCAAGGAAATAACTTCTATGGGACGTAGCATGAAATGAGGCCCCTGAATCTAAAACCTATGAATCATCAGCATTATCTAGGGAAAGAATCAAAGCCTCATCTTCAGACTTATTGCTTACCACATTTGCTTCCTTATTGCCTTCTTGTTTGTCTCCTTCTTTGTTCTTCCGAGACCAGCAATCTTTCTTCAGATGACCTAATTTTCCATAGTACCAGCAATCCTTCTGTCCTCTGGTTTGGGATCTTTTATCCTTTGATTTTCCTCGTGACTTCCCATGACCTCCAGAACCTTTTCCTCTCTCCTTTGATCTGCCCCTGCTTTTTGCATTCAAAACACTGCCTGATGTGGATCCACCTGAGCTTTTCCTACGAATTTCCTCACTCAGAATAACACCAACAACATCATCAAATTTTAGGGTAGTTGAACCAGAAACAGAGTTACTAACCGCCATTACCAAACTATCCCAGCTTTCAGGTAATGAACATAATATCAAGAGAGCTCTAACTTCTTCATCAAATTTTACATTTACAGAAGTCAATTGACTGACAATCGTATTAAATTTATTTAAATGATCTGTCCCAAATCCATCTTCAACCATTTTCATATTAAACAAACACTTCATGAGAAATACCTTATTTGAGGCTGAGGGTTTTTCATACAATTTTGCCAAAGCTTTCATCAGACCATCTGTTGTCTTCGCTTCCGTTATATTGAATGCCACCGATGGTGCCAGGCATAATCGAATGGTTCCCAGTGCCTTTCTGTCAAGAAGATTCTAATCCTCATCAGACATTGTTGCTGGTTTCTTGGCTACTCCTTCCAACGGCATCCATAAATCCTTTTGATAGAGGTAGTCCTCCATCTGCATCTTCCATAACTGATAGTTCTTCCCATTGAATTTATCGACCTTCAATTTACCCTTATCTGCCATTGCTCCCACTCAACTGTGAGACTTTCCTGCAGACGATAATCGAACACAACCTGCTCTGATACCACTTGTTAGGGTTAGCCAGAAGAAGAAATCAATTAAATGCAAATAAAGATTAAACAGAGGAATGAAAATACACAAAAATAATAACAGCGAGAGACAAGTTTTAACATGGTTCACCCAAACTCAGGCTACATCCACCAAATAGAGAGTCTAATATTATTATCTAGTAAATCAAACTGATTACAATCAGCAATCCCTGCAAACTCAATACCGCTGCAAAATGCTACAATACAATACAATACCAAAACCCTAACCCTTAGCCACTTTTTATCAAGCTTTTTTGTCGATTACAAAAATAGGGTTTTCTTATGTTGGTCAATGAAAAAATAACTCTTGGTGCATTATAAAATAATAAAAAATCATGTGAGGTTTCGAGGGCGTTGGCCCCGAGCCCCCACCAGGGCGCTGCCCCTCGACCCCGCCCTGTATCGCGATAGGGAATACGCCAGGGGCGCTGCCCCTGGACCCCGCAAGGGGCGTTGCCCCTTGACCCCATCTTGGGGCGCTGCCCCTTGACCCCGTAGGAATTTGGGGGGAAACTGCGCCGATAAAAGTGGGGTAAATATAACCTCTGAGTCTGATTAGGCTCCATATAACAACATCTTGAACCTCCAAAATTATCTACATGGCTTCATGGTGGCACAAATCTCTAGGCTACATGAAATATGTAGTCGGCTAGTGTAAACAAGTCCATCAATAAAAGTGGTTATAATAGAATGGGGAATCTCTATGTGGTGCTCAATCTACATCTTCTTGGGTCCAAAGAATATTCATATGTATTCCTTTCCTAGTGCAAACTCTAAAAAACTTGGCACAAGTGGGAATGGTTGAAACTATGCAAGTTTGTTAGCTTGATGGATGTACACAAACCAAATTATGTCCTTCTAGTGATCTAATTCTTTTGAAAAATGAATATCATGCTAGTACATATCTATAAAATATACTCTCAAAACCATGAAACCTAATCTCAACTTGCACAGGAGAGTGTGGTGGATTCTCTTGTGACTGATTAGTAATGGAAAACTGACAAACAAACAAACAAACTGAAAGAAAATATATTTTGGTTGGTGAAAAATTTCTCTTGTTCCCTGAGATGCTCATATATCAGGAACCTTAGGTTATTTAAAAAGTGATTCCCTCACTTTCCAGGATGGTATACCCATGCATGGGAATTCCAACCTATAGATTCTTCAACCTATTCTTTCCATATGTTTAGGTATGCCTCAAGTGGTCTATCATGTGTGATTCCTTCCTTCGCATTATTTTATATCTTATTAAGCTTCCCATTTTGTGGTTGTGGTACTATGGTCCACCAATCATCTTTTATGCCACATCCTCCTAACCTACTTTCTTTCACAAACCGCTTGCCTTCTCTACCTTCATAAACTCATTTCCTACATCCATCATTCACCTTCTCTAGATGATTCTATCTATTAACATATTCTCCTATGTACTAGTTCTTGCTCTATCTTCAACTTTTGTAAATTCCTCGACACAACTCCTCTTCCTATCCTTAATTTGTCTTGTTCTCTAGATGACTCCCCTTTAGGGACCTCTACTACCATATTCCACCTTTCATGGTATCTCCTTTATAGCCGTGGTGTTGTTTGACATTCTTGTTGTGATATAGATTCTTGGAATCAATGCATAATGCTCATATCCAATGTAAAATCAAACATTATTGCCAAACTACTCCTTGGTCTCATTTAGTAGAACCAACTTATGTCTCTTTCTATCCTTCTATATTATGTAGGTGTTAGCTCTCCCATCATATAAAACACTTCTATCAAATTTTTAGTGTCTTTTAACCAAAAGAAGGCACAAATCCATTGGTGCAATATCACACAATACCTCATCATAATATGATCCTATCTTAAATCTCGCCAAGCATAATTCTGAAATACCAATATTCTGTCTCCCCACTACAACCAACCAATCCTATATGGGCACATATGCTTCAACATCTTCAATACTAATATGTCAACAATCTATTTAGATACCAAGTTGTTTGTACTACCACTATCCACAACAACATTGCAACATTTGCCTCCTATGTTGCATCCAGTCCTAAACAAACTCTTTCTCTATGTTAGTTCTCTTTTGACGTCACACCTCAACACTCTACTCAAGACAAATGATTCTCCTTGTTCTAGTCCCAAGCTAAGTGACCTCTCATCCACACACATTTCTTATGCTACCTTCTGCTCTATGTCCTTCTTCCCCACACTTAAAATATCTTCTCACTCCTCTCATATCCTCCTCTACCTTACTAATATCCATTTTTGTGGTATATATCATTGTCTCCAACTGTCATCTTTCTCATAAGAGTCATCATCTTCCTTATCTCTATGATGTGTATTCCAGCTTCTTCTTTCATTTCAGTATGGGCTACCTCTCCCTTGACCCCTTAGGTATGTTCCTCTACCACCACATCTCATCCTACTACTCTAGATTCTCTTTGCTCTTTCCTTTTGGTAGATATGCCTTTCTTCAAACTTCTGATTCAATTTCCTTTCTACAATGAGGGCCAACTGGTAAGCCTTTTCCACTATTTGGATGTTCCACATGCCCAACTCTTCCTAAATAGATTCCCTCAAACCATTTATGTACTTTTCTACTTTCTCAACTCCTTCCTCATGATGTCTAAATCATATTTTTAGTCTATATTAATCCATGATATATTCATTCACAGTCATATTCCTTTGCCTCAAATTATGTAATTCCTTCAACAACTCTAGCTAATAATTTACAAGGATGAACATGGATTTCATCTTCTCTACCAACCAATTTCATTTTCCAATGCTAAGTTTACCTTTCCTATTCCTCTCTAATTGAACCTCCCTCCACCAAATGATAGCATGGCCTTTCAACTTTGTATTAGAAAAATTTTCTCTATTTGGATCAACAATATTTTCATACTCAAAGTGCTCTTTTAAATTAGCTAACTAATCTATCAATTCTTTAGGGTTCAAATTACCATAATAATTACGAATGACTACTCTAGTCCTCTTATCAATACCTAATATGAATCCCAACATTATTTCTTCCTTGTCTCCTTCTTCACTTTCAATCTACCCAACAAAGTTTGCTTCTTTCTATTTATCACTCTCCTTTTCCCTAGGGTTAGAATTTCTTTTATAGTCTTGTTCAAAGGCATCTATTCAGTTCTACATGGCTTTCATCATGTCATAAATTTTTTCCATTCTCCCAGCAATATTAACAATACCATGCCCTCTCTTTGGCGACATCTTGAATCTGATGTAAACTACCTTGGGTTGGTGGTCTATCCACAATCATCCTCTAAACTGTCTCACAACTAGTTCCTCTATTTACAAGCTTCCTATAGGTTGTATCAAGTTTTGGTGATCTACTTATAAATCTTTGTGACTATTTCACACTCGATGATCTATCCATAAGACCTTCGCAAGATGTCTTAGTTTAGTACCTGCACAAACTCCCTCATTTTCTCTCTTCAACCCTCAAGTTTCTAAACTTTATGCTATAATACCACTTGATTTACTCATGGGCGGAGGATCTAATGAGGCATTGTCCAACCATGCAATGTAATTCAAAAGCACAACACTCATAACAAAACTCAATGAAACAGTAACATGATCTTTATTTCTTTCCCTTTCTCAAATGATTAAAATTATCCACAACAGGCTTCCTACATGTGAGGCCATAACTTTTTGATTACTAACTTGGAATTTACTACATTCATATGAAACTCAATACACTCTATGCCAATTGTATCCTCGTTATCAAACTTCATTTTGAACCTTCATCCTTATGTTCATACTTGGACCTCCAACTCCTTGCTAACTCCTTCGTAACTCTCTCAAGGATTTCCAATGATTGTGAGTGACATATATATAGCAATATGAAACCTCCAAAATGATCAACATTGGCTTGGAAGTGGTCCAAAGCTCTAGGCTACGTGAAACATGTAGTTAGCAGGTGTAAACAATTCCCTTGATCAATGTATTGATAATGAAATGGGGAATCTCCATGTGGTACTCAAGGTGCATCCTCTTGGGTCCAAAGAATCTTCATATGTATTCCTTTCGTAGTGGAAATAGTTGAAACTGTGCAAGTCTATCAATCCAATAGATGTAAATGAACCAAATCATGTCCTTCTAGCGATCTAATTCTTTTTGAAACATGGATATGACACTAGTACATATCTATAAAACACACTCTCAAAACTATGAAACTCAATCTCAAATTGTGGCAAAGTCAGATGGCTTCTCCTATGACTAATTAGTAATAAAAAACCAACAAACAAATAAACTAACTAAAAGAAAAAAAATTACTTGATTCAAGATTGCTCTTATTCCCTGGGATGCTCTTACATCATTAGTCATACCACACTTTGGTGCAATATATGCACATGGGTTCCATGAAATTATGCTTTTGACATGCGTGTTGCAACATCTCAAACTATACATGTCCACCACATGGACATCTCTAAACCACAAGGTTAGCCATACCATGTGTTTAGGACATAGTAGCACCTTGTCGAACTGGAGTTCTAACCATATGGTTTTGCCACATGGCTACACTATTGCTACATGTGATATGTCTCTTTACAAATCCACTATCTGGTAGTGTCCAATCCACATGTGTCATGTGACCATACACATTGGACATATGTTAGCATTTGCATGGTGCCTACTCAAAGGCATTCCTATATAATTACATGCACTTTTCACAAAGTGCAACTAGAGAAGAACTTACCAAGATTGTTGCTACAATTTGTAAATGTACATACCTTCGCCAACTCAACACAATGGTTTCTTTTCAAAGTCTTCCATGCAAGTTCAAATATGCAATTGAAGTATAGCTTAGGGTTTCACTTTCTTATTATGTGAACTTGTGAATTACTAGCTCAATTCTAGGACTGCCTTTTGATCCACCTAGGAATTGATCATTGGTATCAAAGAAAAAATATTTCATGCTTATATAGACATGCTCATAGAAATTGAAGAAGGATTGTGCACCTAGGTCAACATTTGAGCATTCATCCATACACTAAGAAGATAGCATAATGTTGGATGAAAAATGACCTAGGGTTTCTGTAGATGTTTAAAAATTTATCCATTTGACCTTAGAAACACATCACAAGAACTCTTCTAACAATCTTGTGACTTCATGACTCAACTTAGACCATCACCGCCATGCCCCAACTAGCAAGATTCAACACAACATCACACTTCATTTAGATTTTAAGTCAATCTTGATATTCTAGTGCATGAAGGCTAGAATGATGCCACAACACTAGATTACAAGATTCAATAGCTTGAAGCCTACTTCTCCTTTAATAATTTTACTTATGTTAAGAGGATCTCTTTTTGTAGTGCTAGAAATTTCCATCTTAGTGTATCACTAATGGTAAGTACTTAGTATATAGTGTGATAGAGAGTATTGGCCAAATAAGAGCTTGAATACCTTGTAAGCACTTTACAAGAGAAATATTAACCCCTCATACATCATGAGGATGAATGTGTTAAATTTTAATTGTTGTGTCGACACAAAAAATAAAATAATGGAATCTTACACCAATGACTTTCATAACTATTGTGCATATCTAGATACAAAGACATACCAAGTGCTTAAATACACCAAAAAGATATTGCCTTTCATTTGTGCCAAAATGGAGTTCCTTGCATTGAAAACTTTAGCCCATAGATTTCACCATGCATCTAAAATAGAAGCTAAGGCAAAGGTAAAGCAATGATGCCTTTCTCCACGCAACAGCAAGCTCATGATATAGAACAACTTTAGACCATTTGCACCATGCTAGAACGGGCTTGCATCGAAACCAGAATAAAACTTTCGACCATGTGAACCAAGTCCTTATTATAGCTAGGCAGTTTCATTATGAGTTTTTTTAAAGAAGTTCAAATAACTTTTGTACGGGAAGGTGTTAATGGACTCCAATCTCTGGAATGAATATACACCTCATGTTGCCTGGTTATTTGAGCCCTTTGAGCCTCTTTACTGAAGGCCTTTCAATTTCGAGTACTTATTATTTGTATATTGATGGGCTGTACATGACCACTAAGAGCTTTTCCCGAATAGCAAACAACTTAATAAAGTTGCAAATATCAAACCAGGACCGTTAACATTTATAGACAGATATTCTTGCTTGTGGGTCATTGAATGACAGCTATGGGTACATTTCCTATTTTTGCCTGTAGGTCATGGAATGACAGCTATGGGTACATTTCCTATTTTAAAGAATGAATTAAATCAGCGCCTAATAGTAGGTAAATGACCTCCACACGGACAGAAAGGCATCAATATGATTTTTTTTTTGTTGTACACGGCTTTGAAAATTGCAGTTACGATATTGACACGGAAGTGAATGCTTTTGGAAGTACGAATATCATCAACAGTTGTAAACGTTACTGCAACCTTCAATTTCTCTGCCACGTTTCCACCGGTGCATACAATCTCCTTCATTAAGCTCTAAGCTCCGACTGCTGGCAATTATCTGTGGAAGAATACTTGGATGAAACAAAATGTTAAAGAGGATGGGTGGATGGGGCATTAAAATGTAAGAATGCCCAAACTCCAATGGAGAAATCAAAATGTTTTGATGAAGTCAAAGATGTCATATAGACAAAACAATTCAGATGAAAAAGAGAACATTATGTCAAGAATTTCAAGGCTGCATAGACGACACCACAATAGCGGGCTGCTCTTAAATATCATCCACTTCAACAGTCAAAGGTCAATTTTGGCCCATAAAAGTAGGACAAATATTTAACACTTTTTATTATGAATGATGTGTGAAGTGGATGATATTTAAGTAGAGTGACAATAGGGTATCCCACTTTTTGGTCAAAGTGGAACAATCAAAATTAACATTTTTAACAAAATGTAAACTAATGAGTTGTGGGATTTTCTATCTAAATTCAAGCTATAATTTTTTTATATTTAAAAAAAAAATTATTTCTATCATTTTTTAATTTTATTTTTTTTTATCAATTTTTTATTGAGTGACATTATTCCATAACACATAACTTTCAATACAATAATTTTTTTTGACGATTTATTAGAATTAGACCATTGACTCCACTATCTAGTGCATTAGTGAATGGATATTTTTTAGTAATTTTTTTATCAAATATTTTATTTATTATTAATTTTTGAATTAGTACTAACAAAAATTTTAGATCTATTTTATTTCATAAAGCACTTCTCTTAACATATATATCAAATTATTATTTTTTTAAATTGAAATAATGACATCTATGTGTAATATAGTGTAATTTTTTGAGATTTTTTTAACAATGTTACTTTTCCTAATGTTTTGAATACATGTCGTCGTTTTTTCATGATAGAGTTATATCCATTATAAAAAAATTAAAAATGTAATACTAAAGAAAACATACTACATATTATAATTATTGGAAAGACAATATTAAGGGATGCATACTTACCAAATGAAGTTTTCAGATAAATTCATTTGATCCCTCAAAAAGTGAAGCAAAATTGGTTTTTTGTTAGCATTTTGATAGGTGCGGAGGAGACTCCTTTGGGGGATTATTTAAGCCTAGGGTTGTTCTATCTAAGGGGATTTGATCTAAGGGGGATTGATCTAGCCCCTTTCAATCAAACCCCCTTAGATGGAACACATCTAGGCTTAAATCATTAACTTTTCTAAAAAATATGTGATTTTAGACAAAAATTAAGATGTCCCACAAGTCAGACACACTATTGTGGGATTACCTTGGCACATGTGACCACGAGCAAAAACACTATATAGAATCGGAAATGAAATAGAAAGCTAAAATACTAATTGCCTAGCTGAAAACTAGTTCACACCATCTTACATGTGAAACTGAGAGATGGAAAACACCCAAAGAGGAATGGTCAGAAATGGTTTGTCACCTTTGCATGTCAAGAATTGGTGGAAATGGAATGGCATTTCATCATGGAATGTATGGCATATGAGGACATAAGGAGCAAATACGTAGATATTCTAAAATTTGAATCTTTAAAAACTGTGTTTGAAAAGGAAAAATAGCAAAAACTGCATACTGGGTAAATGCAAGAAGTTGTGTCCACTTAAGGTGGAAGTTTCGGAGTTAGAAAAAAATCTGAAATCGGGTAACTAAAAACGGGATCCCGTTCCTTGGCGGGATCACGAACCTAGAACCAAAAAACGGGATCCTATTTTGAAAAAGTATTAAATTTTTAAAAAAATGGCAGAGACCCCATTTTTCCCAGCGACAGGCGACAACTGAGAACAGGATCCCAAGTTGAGTCACCATCAAAACAGTAGGTAAGTGGATTTTTCCACTTCTACAATTTAGCAATGCATCTTTTGAAGTTTCCCTTATTTTTTTTAGTGTAAAATACAATCAAAATTTAAATTGTAAACTGTTATTTAGGGTTTCTGTTTATGAAATCAATAGCTATTTTTTGACATTTTAGTTGTAAAATACAATTGAAATTTTGAAAGACTAGATCATATAAAAGGTAGAATTTGAACAAACTGTCAAAATTTTGTTTAAATTTGAGAATTGAATAGTGTATTTAGACATTTTAGCTGTAAAATACAATTGAAATTTTGAAACGACTGTATCATATGAAAGGAGAGATTTTGGACAAACTGTCAAAAATTATATAGCATTGGGATGATATATATATTTGGTTTTTATAAAATTTACTTATATCAATGTATGCCATTGTATTTTAAAGGCATTATTGTATAGGTAACTGTCATGTAAAAAAATTACAACAAACCATAATAAAACCTTTATCACGTCCTTCATAATCAAACCTTTAGAGACAACCAACTAATCAAGAATTGAGAAGATTTTATAGTTTTTGTGATAGCCAACTAATCAAGAATGAAATCAAGCCAACAAATGTAACTTTAGAGACACTTGTAGTTGTCCTCACTAGTTAGGTTATGCCCCTAGGATGAACATCGTGATGTTAATTGTGATACGAGCCTAACCTCATTGGTAATGCTTCCCCTAATCTTAATGACATTGATGTAGGCCCCACTCATGATCCTTACGAAGATCTTGCCACCACTAACCTCTTTCATGATAGGTCACTATCCTCACCATCTCCTTAGACCTATAATACCTTGAGCTTATCAATTGGGACCAACACGACCCTTTATGATTTGATGTTTTCTAAAATGATGAAGCCATCATGAAACTTATGAAGTGTCAAGACCACATCCTCATTGTAATCATAAGAAAGACTTTTCCCCATACTTAACACCTATGCTTATTTTGGAGAGAAAGAAGAACCCTTTAGTCCTAAGGCACCCTAGTAGGTAGAATAGCAACAAGATATAAGAAGAAACTTGTGATCGATTAAAATGATACAATAAAAATGGACACTTCCCAAGAGTTCCTCAATGAC
Organism: Cunninghamia lanceolata; assembly: GCA_027924645.1. Classification (NCBI taxonomy): domain Eukaryota; kingdom Viridiplantae; phylum Streptophyta; class Pinopsida; order Cupressales; family Cupressaceae; genus Cunninghamia; species Cunninghamia lanceolata. Next base: position 1,850,247 of record BSBN01001326.1, read on the forward strand.
AAACTTCACCTTCCATTAGATACCACTCAGATACAAGATGACTCCCCTCTCCTTGTTGAGGATGCTATAGACATCAACCTATGAATAGAAGAGGACCCTAAACTCTCTAAGATAGTAGCTCCACTAGACCTTGACATCAAAGAAGGCATAACCATCACCCTTAAAGATTACGCTGATTTCTTCATGTGGTCTTATGGTGATATGCCTTGAGACTCCATCTTTAAAGTCATGCATCATCTTGTGGTTCACCTCAATGCCAAACCTCTTCAATAAAAGCTACGCAAAATGCACCCCCAAGTAGCCCTCTTGGTCAAAGAAGAATTGTATAAACTCTTGGATGTGGGGTTCATTCAGACTATTACTTATCCTAAATGGGTCTCTAATGTGGTCTTAGTTAGCAAGAAAACTAAGGGAATTCATGTTTGCACTAACTTTTGAGTCATCAAAAAAGGATACCCTAAAGATAACTTTTCTCTACCAAACATTAATATGATCGTGGATCTCATAGCCATATATATAAAATGTTATCATTAATCTGGATATAATATCCCTTGAAACATTTGAGTTAGACATGGAGACACCTAGATTATGGAGAGGTCTATGTAAGAAAACACCTCCTGTAAACTCAACACAAACTTATCCTTCAACCCTCTAAATTGTGACTTACATCATTTGATTACCCTGGAGCACACTATAGACAACTCTATACAAATTTGGCAAAAGATATTTTCTCCTAACAGAAACTTGTATATGTAGAAGTATCTACTACTACATTAGATTTGATATACTTCATAAAAGGAAAGAGTTAGGACTAACAACTAAATAGAAAAACAATAATTTTGTAAATAGGAAATAGGAAACAAAATCGAGCTAGAACCATCTTGACTAATTTATCTTTTTCTAGCTAGATTGAATCCCTACAATCACAAGTTAAAAACAAAGCATCAAATTCTTCATTAAACTTAAATCACAAATCATCAGAATATATTCATCTTCATACTCAGATTAGTTAGGTAGGCAACTAGTAACTTCAATCCTATCTCCATTATCAAATTTGGTTGCCATAGGCAACTTCACCAAATTTAGGTTTTTAGATCATGTGGCATGCACAAGATATCCACCTCAAGGTAGTTCTCCAAGTCTAGTTATAGTCTTGCAGATGTTCATTATGATTCTACCTAGGTGGTATGATAGTCCATTGGTTTCTAGATGACATCATTCAATAGCATAGATGCATCTGAACATTCACCCTTCATTGATATAAATTGATAGTAAAATAGAGTTTTAAATTTTTCTTAAGGTTTGGGACAATCATAGTGTTAAGATAGTGATGAAGGGGTAAATCATAAAACACACAATAACAGAAATTGCACACAGAAAATAGAATGATATTTTATTAATATGGGAAAAACATTACATTACAGAAGATCAAATACAATCAGAGGATGAATCCCCTACAGGCTACATCACATTATAGCTCACTCTCTCAAAACTCTAGAATCTTCAACCTTCTGTAATTCCCAAATCAACTAGGCTTTCTAATTTCCTGCCTTTCTTGACTCTACACCTTCCCCCTTAACTCTACTACCCTAAGGGTTTCCAAAAATAGTTATATATAGCCCTTTTTGGCGACCACCAGCTTAATTTTGAAATTTGCATCTCCCTCCAAAAATAGGTCAACTTCACAGGGCCATAACTTTCAATCCGACCGTTGGATTTTCAATTATAATACCTTTTCGGAAAGCTCTCGAAAAGACGATGGAGTGCAAGTAGTACCGATAGGTAGACTACTTGGGTTTCCCACCAAATTTCGGGCCCATCTAGAGCCTCTAAGTGCCTCAAATTTGACATTGAATATTTCAATAGGATTTTTAGAATTTGAAATTTTAATATCTCACAAATGACAAATGATATTGAAGTGATTTCTTCACCATTAGCTTCAATTCACTATTCTGGAGGTCCGTGTAAGATTTTGTATCCAACCGTGCACAAATGCAAACTTACTAAAAATAGTAACCCTGCCAAATTTAGCCCTTATTGAAAAGAAACAACACATTATTATTATTATTATTATTATTTTTGGTTGATGCAAGATTGCTCGTACACCCTGGATGCTCCTGCATCAGATACTTGGGGTAATTTGAAAAGTGACCCTGTCACTTCTCATGTGTTAGAGGTAAACCAAAATGATTAAACTTAGTCTCAGATAGCCATGATGAATCTTCAACAGGCCTTCCTTTCCATTTCACCAAGTATTATGTATACTACCTATTTCTTGTACTCTTACCCACACGGCTATCCAGAATGCCCTCTATCTCCTCCTTCTCTAAAGTAGATGCTAGAATGTCCCACTGTGTTCCTTCATCAAGTCCATCATCATGATACTCTGTCAGATCTAAAATGTTGAACACTGGTGAAATATTGATGTCATCAGGCAACTCTACCTCAAATGCATTTCCTGAATCGTGCTTCTTCAGGATTCTACATGGTCCAAATTTCCTCATCTCCAGCTTATTATATGTACCAATTGGAAATCTTTCTTTTCTCAAGTGAACCATGACTTCATCACCCTCCTGAAACTCCTTATGTCTCCTCTTTTGATCTGCCTTAGCCTTATACTGAGAATTCATCTTATGGATATGCTTTCTTACCTCTTTGTGCAAATTCTTCATGTGCTCAACAAAATTTTCAGCTTCGGCACTACTCTTCTTGTCCTTATCCATCCTCCTTAATTTGGAAGAAGTTCTTGGGCTACTCCCATACACAACCTAGAATGGAGATTTACCTGTGCTCCTATTGACAGAATTGTTGTAAGCAAATTCTGCCTGTGGTAAAATCAAATCCCATCCCTTGGGCTTATCTCCTACTAAGCATTGTAGCAGGTTACCCAAACACCTATTCACCACTTCTATCTGTCCATCAGTCTGTGGATGGTGTGCAGAACTGAACTTCAAATTTGTCTTCAACTTCTTCCACAATGTCCTCCAGAAATAAACAACAAACATGGTATCTCGATCTGAAACTATGCTCTTAGGTAGACCATGTAGTCTCACCACCTCCTTGAAAAATAACTCTGCAATGTGAATAGCATCATTAGTCTTCTTGCAAGGAATAAAATGGGCCATATTTGAGAATCTATCCACCACCACAAAAATGGAATCATGCCCTCTCTGTGTCCTTGGTAAACCAAGAACAAAATCCATACTAATATCATCCCATGGCTTCTCTGGTATAGGTAATGGCTGATATAGCCCTATATTCTGCCTTGTTCCTTTTGCCATTTGACACACTTTGCAACTCTACACAAATTTCCTCACATCTTACTACAATTGTGGGTAGTAATAATGTTCACCAACAATAGCAATGGTCTTATCTCGACCAAAGTGTCTAGCTAATCCTCCACTATGCTTCTCCTTAATTAAGTTCTCTCTCATGGAACTCCTCAGAATGCACAACTGGCTTCCTCTAAACAACATGCCATCTTGGATTATGTAATCCAACCATTTTGTCCTATCCAAAGTAATAGGTTCCAAACAAGTTTTCCAAGCCTTAGCAAAATCTAGATCTTCAGGATACAAACTTTTGAGTTCATCAAACCCAACAACCTCTATCTTCATTTCTGTCAACAAATTTTGCCTTCTGCTCAAGGCATCTGCAACCCTGTTGGACTTCCCACTGCTATGCTTCAAAACAAAAGTATAACTCTGCAAAAACTCAACCCATTTTAAGTGTCTTTGATTTAACTTTCCTTGACTATTAAGATACTACAAAGCCTAATGATCAGTATATAAAACAAACTCTTTTGGCAAAAAATAATGTATCCATTTCTTCAAAGCCTGGACTATTGCATAAAACTCTTGATCATAAACAAAATACTTTTTCTTGGCATCATTAAGCTTCTCACTAAAATAGGCAATGGGCTTACTTTCTTGACTTAGAACAGCTCCTATACCACTACCACTAGCATCACAATCTACCTGAAATACCTTATTGAAATCTGGAAGTGCTAACACAGGTTGTTCTACGACTTTCTGCTTCAATGTATCAAAGCTCTTGTCTGCTCCTTTAGTCCATCTAAACTCTTTTCTATCCCCTCTCATTGTCTCAGTTAGGGGTGCACAAATGCTATTGAAATTCCTAATAAACTTTCTATAAAAACTTGCCAAACCATGAAAAGATCTTACCTTGAAAGCACTCCTTGGCGTAGGCCATTCAATGATATCCCTCACCTTCTCTGGGTCCATCTTAAGACCTTCCTTTGAGACAAAAAATCCCAGGTATACCAACTCTTTCTTTGCAAAACTACATTTCTTCAGATTGATCAACAACTTCTCCTCCCTCAGTTTCTCTAAAACTCTTCTGATATGCATCAAATGCTCATCCCAAGTCTTACTGAAAATTAAAATGTCATCTAAATAAACAATAACAAAACTTCCCAAAAATTGTTTCAGTGCCTCGTTCATGAGCCGCATGATTGTGCTCGGTGCATTGGCTAGCCCAAATGGCATGACTAACCACTCATACAAACCCTCCTTTGTCTTAAAGGTTGTCTTCCATTCATCTCCTTCTCTGATTCGAATCTGGTGATACCCACTCTTCAGATCAATCTTCGTGAAGTACTTGGCTCCACTCAAACAATCCATTATGTCATCCATTCTTGGCAATGGAAATCTGTACTTGATTGTGATCTTGATGATGGATCGGGAATCTGTACACATCCTCCACTCTCCATCTTTCTTTGGTGCTAGTACTGTAGGTACTGTACATGGACTTAGGCTCTCCCTTATCAGTCCCTTCCTTAATAGCTCGTGAACTTGTCTGTTCAACTCTTCATTCTCTGCTGGAGTCATTTTGTGGGCTGCCTTATTTGGCAAACTAGCTCCTGGTATCAAATCCATTTGATGACTTATCCTCCTCACTAGTGGTAAACCTTTTGGTACATTATCAGAGACAATATCTTAAAATTCTTCCAACATTTCTGAGACTTCTGGTGGTACATCTTCACATTTCTCTTGACTAATCTTAGGAATCAATGCAAAGCAATGACGCTCATGCTTCATACCCTCCAAAAACTTTCTACCATCTACCAAGCAAATTCTGACAGTACTACATACCTTTTCTTCCACCTCCTTCAAGGGCTTCAACTTATGACGGACTCCATCGTTTGTTAGGGAGTATGTATTTGCATGGCCATCATGGACAGTGCTCCTATCATACTGCCATGACCTACCCAATAACATATGAGATGCATCCATCGGTATGATGTCACACAACACCTCATCATGGTAGTCTCCAATCTTGAACTTCACTAAACACTATTCATTGACCAAAGATCTATGGTCCTTTTGCAACCATGCAATCCGATATGGATGCAGATGCTTTCTTCTTGTCAACTTCAACTTGTCAACCATCTCCTCTGAAACAAGATTATTAGTGCTTCCATTGTCAATAATAATATCACAACACTTACCTTCACATTTGCACCTTGTGCGGAATAAACTCTTCCTCTGATTGGGTTCTTTCTCCTCATTCAACAAAGTTCTCCTGACAACTAAAGTTTCTCCCCTTTCTGCATCTTTGGAGTGGTTAGACTGTGCATCTTCATCCACATGTGCAACTTGTGCATTACCTTTAGGTCTTCTATTCATCCTTCCTTGATGTTGTGGACACTCGTATGCTCGATTCCCTTCTTCTCCACATTGGAAACATGTTCCCCTAAAACCTCCTCTTCCAGGTCCTTGCCTAGGTCTACCTCTTCCTCTTCCTCTTTGTTCACCATTATTCTGGTCATGAGGGTGGTAGGTATTATCTCCTCTTTGATTTTGACTGGTTCTAGCTTCTTCACTTTTCTTTGGATCTTCATTTCAGCCTCCATAGGGTCTTCCACCAGTCCTTCCACCTTGACCTCTTCCCCTTTGCTTGCTTTCAAATCTCTTATTCAGCTTCTCTTCCACCTTCAGGGAAAACTGGTACGCATCTTCTATGGTGGTCATTTTGACTAGGCTCAACTCTTCTTGAATACTTGGCGTCAACCCATTAATGTAACGGGCCACCTTCTCCTTGTTGGACTCTCCATGGCCTATCCTGATAGTGATCTTATAAAAATCTTCTGTATACTCCTTAACAGACTTGTTACCTTGCTTCAATCCTTGCAGCTTCTTCAGCAACTCCATCTCATAGTCCACAGGAAGGAACTGCTTCTTCAATTTCTCCACCATCCGATCCCATCTGGTAATCTTTTCTTTTCCTCTTCTATTTCTCTCTAACTGGACCTCCTTCCACCAAATACTGGTGTGGCCCTTCAACTTTGTCTTTGCAAAGTTGACCCGTTCAGGATCTTTCACATCTTCATACTCAAAATACTCCTCCATATCATTGATCCAATCAATAAGTTGTTCCATATTCAAATCTCCAGAATAGGTAGAAACTTTGATCCTGGGCCTCTTTCTGATCTTTGAAATGGCCCTCAACAACCTAACTTCTGCAGGATCTCCTATAGCTTCTTGTTCTTCCTCAGATAGCTCTTCTTCAACTTCATCTTCACTTTCCTCTCTCCTTCTCGGCTTGAACCCTCTTCACAGCTCCTCTTGCAATGCATCGATTTGTCTTTACAGGGCTCTAAAACCCTCTTCTGGCAAAGCATTCCTCCCACCATGGTTTCTTCATAGAGACATCTTGATCTATGCAGCAAACCCACAACCTCAAGTCCTGGTGTAGACTGCCTCGCGGTCAGTGATCTGTCTACACATTTAGGAACTCTTGCTCTGATACCACTTGATGAAGGGGGTAAATCATAAAACACACAATAACATAAAATTGCACACAGAAAATAAAATGATATTTTATTAATATGGGAAAAACATTACATTACAGAAGCTTAAATACAATCAGAGGATGAATCCCCTATAGGCTGCAGCACATTACAGCTCCCTCTCTCAAAACTTTGGAATCTTTAGCCTTCTATAATTCCCAAATCAACTAGGCTTTCTAATTTCCCGCCTTTCTTGACTCTACACTTTCCCCCTTAATTCTACTACCCTAAGGGTTCCCAAAAATGGCTATATATAGCCCTTTTTGGCGACCACTAGCTTAATTTTGAAATTTGCATCTCCCTCCAAAAATAGGTCAACTTCGCGGGGCCATAACTTTCGATCCGACCATTGGATTTTCAATTATAATACCTTTTCAGAAAGCTCTTGAAAAGACGACGGAGCACAAGTAGTACCGATAGGTAGACTACTTGGGTTTCCCACCAAATTTTGGGCCCATCCAAAGCCTCTAATTGCCTCAAATTTGACTTTGAATATTTCAATAGGATTTTTGGAATTTGAAATTTTAATATCTCACAAATGACAAATGATATTAAAGTGATTTCTTCACCATTAGCTTTAATTCACTATTCTGGAGGTCCGTGTAAGATTTTGTATCCAACCGTGCACAAATGCAAACTTACTAAAAATAGTAACCCTACCAAATTTATCCCTTATTGAAAAGAAACAACACATTTTTATTATTATTATTATTATTATTTTTTGGTTGATGCAAGATTGCTTTTACACCCTGGATGCTCCTGCATCAGATAGTGCAAATTTTAAGACTATTTAGATTAATTAAATGGGCTTAGTCTCAAGCTAAATAACACACATAAGAGTTGGGAAGTTAAAAACTAAATAGAAAACAATAATTTTGCAAATACGTATGAATAGGAAACAAAATCAAGCTAGAACCATCAACTAATATCTTTTTCTAGCTAGATTGAATCCCTACAATCACAAGTTAATCAAAGCATCAAATTCTTCATTAAATTTAAATCACAAATCATCATAATATATTCATCTTCATACTCAGATTAGTCCTAGGCAACTAGTAGTCAATCCTAGATCTCCATTATCAAATTTGGTTGCCATAGCCTGCAACTTCACCAAATTTAGGTTTTCAGATCATGTGGCATGCACAAGATATCCACCTCAAGGTAGTTTTCCAAGTCTAGTTATAGTCTCAAGCAGATGTTCATTATGATTCTACCTAGGTGGTATGATAGTCCACTGGTTTCTATGACATCATTCAATAGCATAGATGCATCTGTTCTAATTCATTTCTTTTGTCCAAAATGGTTGTGACAATAAAAAAGAAGCTTATTGAACTCATAATCAATAGGAAAGCCCCGATCATAATAGGAGGTCTTGAATTTGGTACCAATGATTGTGAGTTCCTTGTAGAATATGATGAACCTTTTGAACAAGAGAACCTTGTAGACCATGATGCATATCTTGATTTAAACTTGAACATTATCGTCATGTGAATGCTTTTGGCCATCCTACAACCTCCTATCACCCTTCATCCTCTTATAGGGATATGCCACACAACCGAGCTCCAAGTTGACCATACCAAACCCAAAGTCACAATCCTAAGAGGTCCCTAATTTCCCCCCAATGATCATGAGAACCTTGTAGATCATGATGCATATATTTTGAACAAGACTATCAAGTTCCTTCGCAACAAGAATGTGCAAGTCCAAGTTCCCTTTGACAAGGGGAACACCACTCTAGATTATGCATCTTATGGGTATCCTTCATCATCATCCAATTGAATGCCTATCCAAGAGCCTACTAGTCCTATCCCAACACCACCATGTAATCCCAATCCTAATTCATTGGTCCATCCACCTTCTAATCCATCAATCCCTTCATTACCCTCACCACCATCTAATCCTCCAACTTCACATCCTAAATTTAAATCACCTCTTAAATGACCTCTATAGATGTACTATGAACTATATATTACAAAGACAAACCTATATGTTATCCCTCTCTATTAAGTTTGATCACTCCCAATCCTAATCCATTTCCTCCTATTATCCATCCACCTAATCCTAGACATTCACCCTTTGTTGATATATATTGATAGTAAAATAGAGTTTTAAATTGTTCTTAAGGTTTGGGACAATCATCTAGTGTTAAGATCTAGTGCAAATTAAGACTATTTAGACTTTAAATTAAATGGGCTTAGCCTGAAGCTAAATAACACACATAAGAATCAAGTGACTAACAACTAAATAGAAAAGAACAATTGCAAATAGGAAATAGGAAACAAAATCAAGCTAGTTCACCATCAACTAATATCTTTTTTCTAGCTAGATCATCCCTAGAATCACAAGTTAAACAAAGAATCCTAACCTTCTTACCTCATCATCTATCTTTTAAAAGTGGAAGATTTAATCATTACCACATGGTTATATGTCTCTTTGATTATCTAGATAATGCAATTGAATCTCTAGAGGAGTCTTACATCTTAACAACAATTTCATTGTCTCTTTGTAGTTCATTGTCCCTTTGTAGTTCATTATCCCTCATATAAATTAACAAAATTGAAACCTTGGACCTAACATATGATAACAAACCTTGAGAACAAATTTGAATTATGGTAGTCCTAATATCCCTACTATTAAATTGATTTGTATATAGTATTAAATTGATCTTTCTTGTCTCCCTCACTGTAAGAATCAAAATTTAGCTCTTGAATGAAAATCCCTTGATTTCAATTTGAAAATTACATCTAGTTCACTATATAATAGCTCTTTTACATTTTGAAATTTGTACATGCATGCATGTATCTGTATGTTTAATTTAAATTTATTTCAAGTGTAATTTCTTGAAACATACATATAATTTTCAATTTTTGAACATGTACATTATATGTTTATATATATATATATATATTCTTGATTTAATTTTAAATTTGTACTCAATTTTGTATGTTTATATGTATATATGCAGGTTCATATCTATTTTTATATATATATCATGAATTTGGATGATATTGACTTTGATGTTGAGGACTTCCTCAATGCACAAGATGATCCTGCCCCACCCCTCTAGATGCCCTAGTGCCAGATGCCCCACCTCTAGATGCCCTAGTGCCAGATGCCCCACCTCCAGATGCCCCAGCTCCACCCCCACCTGGAATTGACCAGGCTCGCTTGCGAGCCATAATTAATGAAAATGTTGATTCCATACAAGAAAAACTGAATTCCATTCACAATGAACAATTCATGCCACCTCACGTGGTACGTTTTGCATGCAAAACATTGTAGATTCCATGGGGTCTATTGACTCAGACTTTGATGGATTCTAGAAATGGAGAGAGGAGAGGTGCCAATTTTATGCTGATGGCCTCACCTATAAGACTATTTTGGATCTTAAAATCACAAAAGCTAAATTAGCGCAATATTTTAGACATCCCATTACAAATGAACCTATTCCTACAAATAAGAAAAGAATATCAATCAGGTGATGTAGGCATGAAGGAATGTCTACCAATTTTTGGGACAGATGGTGGATTGTGTTTGATTATCCACCTCATGCTAATTGTGAGGTTCCTTTATATTTTTTGAGAAAATTATATGTAGAGTTTGTTCTGAATAAAAAAACCCAACTACTTTGATTTTAGATCATTCCAGGGTATTGGTGGTGTCATACCACAATAGAGGTTGGGGCTACGGGTTGATCCCCAACGACCTGTGCCTTTTCAAACTCTTATTGACCCTCCTGTTGCTGCCATTCCTTCGCCCTTCCAGCATCGTGCAGTGGTATCCACACTAGGCACATTGAGTGCACTCTTAGGTAGCCTACATGAGCAGAATTCTATGATGGTAGCTCAGGTTAGAGAGCATGGAGGAGTTGATGATGGAAGTGATCCTAGTACCACTCCACATGTGTTGATGCCTCATACATGTATGAGTTGTAATCAGTTGTGTTATGGACCTTATCAGGCAGCTGCACCCACTTCAGCTACACATGCATCATCTGATAATGTGGGCACTAAATCATTTGTTGATTATCTATTTGCTGAGGATCATCCCACTGATCATTCGACATAGGTATATATAGGTTATGTACACATGTTGGATTTATAACAATTTTTTAGCACATGTTTTTAATCAACATATAGATCAATTAAATTGTAATATTTTAACAATTGAATTGTTTGGTGTAGATGATGGCAACATGGACCATTGATCAAATTAATTTTTCATCGACACTTGTTCATCTCGAGCACCCATTTGGGGTACATTTTCAATGATTTATATTTTAAATATTAATTTTATTTACTTGATTTTAATTTGTAATTCAGTCTTGAATGTGTGTACCATTAAATATTTATGAACTTATTTATGAACTGGTTCAGGGTTCTTCCACATTGAATCCTCCATCTCAGGGTGTCTCGAGCACTCCTCCATCATTGGGCATCTCACATAACACTCTTACAGTATGTATATTGTTTTAAAAAACTATATATACTTAGATTTTTCTATTTTGATATCACTGTATCTGAAAATGTGCACATGTACTATTTAATATATATTAAAAATATGTCTATGTAGGTTGACACAACAATGAGGATGGGCATTGTAGCACACTTGGATAATCCAAGTTTATATTAGGAGTCGACTGCATTTCAGGTTGTTCAAAAACATATAACATGTACACAAGTCAATTATATATATGTTTTAAAACCTAATTTGTACACACATGTGCTAACTTATAAATGACCTTGTAGGAGCTTGTTAGTGACACCTTTCATCAACACACAACACATGCAGAGCAGGAGGACAGAGGAGATGGGTAGCCTGATACGGTATAATTTAAAATTTAGATTATATTTAAATTCAAGTAAAATATACATTGTGAACTTAAAGTAAATTCTTGATAGATATATATGTTGACATGTGTTCAAAATTCTTTTTCTTTTATAGCTTGAGACATGTCATGTAGCTAAGCCTGTAGAGACAGGTCTTGGAATAGAGGATGCACAACAAGTTCCTCTTACGGTATAATAATTTAAATATGATAACTTATAAATTAAATTGAATTAAATCATTTTTAAAATCATCTTACATCTAATTTCAACTTGAACTTTCTCTTGTATTAAATAGATTGATTCAAAGCATGTAGAGACAGGTCCAGGTGCACTAGAGCATGCCTCTCAGCCTCACACGGTAATTTAATTTTATGATAAATTATAAATTTAAAAATTATCATTAAATCATTTTTAATCATCTTACATCTGATTTCATCTAAATCTTTCTCTTCTACAGAGTGATTCAGGTCATCTGAGTAGTTCGCATGGTGTGAAGAGGACTCTTGATGATAGAGATAGTATGTGATGGGTTATTGAACATGGGCTATATAATTTGAGTATTTCATGGACTATGTTATATACTGTTTGCCATGGACTTTATATATATTGTTGAACATGGACTTTAAATATATTTTTGAACATGGACCTAGAGTTTATACAACTTGACCTTCCTCTATTTGTTCTTGTGTGGGTTATTTGAGCAAAGTAGGCATTGTTTTCTTCTTGTGGATATTGTTGTTTTATTTATAGTTTATAATTATGGATTTTGTAAGGTTATATATTTGTAATCATACCAAAATTGTTTCGATCACCTTTTTTGTTGCTACTTGATCCCCCAATTTTTGCATTATGAAAGCTTAATGAGTTGTCTTATGTAGTCAACCTACAATCCCTTAAGTTAAAACCCTTATAAAGAGCAACCACACTATCAATATCATATACATGTCACACAATAAATGCAATCCTGCCATAACAAAATCATACACATGTCAAAGTAATAATCATGTAAAACCATCATGTTAGTTTAGGTGCATCCATACATATCCGTTATCCATGCATACATACATTGCATATACATCATAAACTATAAAAGCATAACATCACATACATACATATACAAGCATCCCTAAATAATCATAAATCAAACTCTAATCTAACCATGTGCATGAAGGAAAAGAAATGTAAATGAGATCAACCATAATAAGATATAGATTGACATCAATAGAAATAATTGATTGTCATATATATAAATCTAACAATAATTGAGTACATAGGCTCCATCATGGGAGATACATGATCAAAATAAGTATACACGAGTACAAAGTCTCCCCATGCAAGGGGCAAGGCAAAAATCTCTACAAGTGTCAGAGTGTTGATCTATCAAAGGAGCCTCAAATTAATTATGAGCTCTTGATCCTCCAACGATCATACTCTACTGTCTCCTCCTACTATCTACCATATTTGATCATGGAGGAGTCTTGTCTCTATGATAGTACCTATGATGGGATAAGTGTTTGAGCCCATGACTGAGCATAGGTTGGTATCCTAGCTTGGGAATGAGAAGGTAGTTGTTGGCTAATTCCTACCCCAACTATCTCTCATAGTAAAGAAAATAGGGTCTCCAGTGTGTCAATTGTAACCCTCAATGATGTAATATGTTAGTTTGCATGGTAAGTGGGAGAAAAAATTTATGTTTTAGCCTACAAAATTACAATTATCCTTTCATCCATTAAGAGTTCCTCTCTCTCCCTCTCCCCTCATGGTGGGGACAAGAATATGTAGTGATGAGGTCCTAATAAAGTTCCTCCATTCATTCATGGTATGCATATTTAGGTCTTGGTCAAATTTTAAGCAATAAAATGCTAAGCAAATCAAAACGAAGGATTAAAAAGTGAGATACTCACGAGGATCTCTTGCCTACTAGGAGGGATCAATCTCTCACATCTTCTCATCTAGATCAACTAAGTTAGAGGAATCACAACTATAGAAACCCAATCAACACTACTTGATACCTCAAGGAAGTGAAAGATCTGGTGTGGGCATGGGCCATTGATAGGGTCTAATATGCTCCAATATCCATACCATAACTAGAGAAGGATGACTAAATCCTAGTGCCTTATGGTGCACAATCTAATAAAGGTCATGGTAGACCTTGAGGGTAGGATGTCAATCCCCCATGCATAAACTTTACCTAACTCCACTTGCTCAATGATAGGAGCCCACAACCATATAATAAAGTGGACATTTTTAGTCCTTCACAAGTGCTAAGCTATTAAGCCAATCATGACCTTCCATAGAGGAAAAATGTTAGGTGTTTGAACTAAAGTTAGATAAACTCCCTTCCTATTTCTTGGTCTCTTAACTCCCAAGAAAGTGGCTCAGGCTAGTCTCTCATCCTTTGATGCCCACTTTGCCTATGTCAAGTTGTCTCTAGATAGGGACACCCAAAATCTTGTAGATGTCATATAGTGTAATCATCTACCCTCTAGAAATGCTAGGAAAATATAAAATTTTACCCTTTACATCTAAATAGGTTAGTATGTCATAATAAATGTGTGATAAGGATAACACAATAGGAACCTACACCACTCTAACTATCCAACCTTGTCGTAGGGCAACTTGATTTGTTGTAGAGAGCTCCTACATGCTACTCACCAATGAAGCTTGCTCCTTAGTCACGTTCCAATGAATATGTGTGTCTTGTCAACACAAGCACACACTCATCACTTTGAATATTAGAAAAACTTAAAAAATTGTAAAAATGTAAAAGCCAAAAACTTGAAAAAGTTAAAAACATAAAAAATTAGAAAAACATGAAAAACCCAAGTCTAAATAGTCAAAACACCTAAAAATGCATATTTTTAAATCACTCTTGGCAAAAGATGCAACTTGACAATTTTTGCTAAGCAACCTTGCAAGTTGCCCAAACATCCTAAGGGACACTCAGGAAATTTTCCTTACCAAAACAAGTGACCAAGTATGGTAAAAGGGTGACCTAAGCCACACCCCACCAAACTCTAGATCACTCAAAAATTGAAAAATAAACATGAAAATTGAAAAAATAAAAATGTGATTACATTCCCTACCTAGACACCTATCATTTGCAATTGATGGCCCGAAATTTGATAGCCATTTTAATTAACCTACAACTTGATGCTAACTTTTTGGATGTCTTAAGGGGTCATAATTTACAATGTCTTAAGGAGACGTCTTAAGTTCTCAAAATTTGGTGAAGTTGCCTAAGACAACCAAATTTAACAATATAATAAAATCAAATTTAAAGTAAATTCAAAGTAGAAAAACATGCGCATTTAACAAATAAAATATATAGAATAATAATTTTGATAAATTTAATAGTGTAGAGTATAAAATTGTGTACATACACATGTATACAAATTTGTGTACAAAATGTGTAATAATGTAATTGTGTATGTACATATATGCCAACTCAAAATAATGTTTACAAAATGTGGTTATGCCATCTCAAGAAAATCCAAAACTTGTGGGGAATGTAGCAGGTCTTCACGCCACCTGATATAAAAATAATACAAGCAATTTATCAATATATCTGAATCAAAACATGTATTTTAATTTATATAAAACTATCTAGATATACACAATTTGTACCTGTATTTACAAGTGCCTCTCAAGTTTTTGTTTCAAAGTATGTGATGAATTTGTGATGATGGCCTAAGGATATAAAAGGACAATTTAAATCAATTTCAACTAATAACACACATGAAATATCAAAACATCTATTTAATGTATTTAAAAGAACAATGTAAATCTATTTAACTATATTTACCTGTATTTACTTATTCCATTGTACCATCTCCATCCTCTCTCTTTTCCAACGCATCGATGATTGTCTCATGGTCTTCCATAGAAATTATCCATAGCTCTTTATTTGTAGGTTTTCCACGATACCTCTCCAGTTTTATATTTGTTGCCAACACCAAATGTGAGTAGTGTATAATCTTCTTATGTGTTTCATAATCTTCGAATGTAGGCAAACCATTCTTCCTTATTAGGTATTTCCATAGCCAAGTGCCAACAACCACCACCAAACCTATTGGATAATGATAGCTATCATCAAAGAAATTCTTAAAATTTGCTTAAGGGGATCAAAGAAGTTCTTAAAATTTTGCTTAAGAGGATCAAAGACTTGTTATCAAAATTTGCTTAAGGGGATGTCTTAAGGGGATCACCAAACCTGTTGGATAAGGAAAGCCATCATCATCTTCTCGAGCTGCTGTTAACTTATGTTTAGTCTCCACACAACGAGCCAACCAATATTTAGTTTCCTCTTCATTATTTTTTGGTGCAACAACAGCATACACATGTCCTGCAAACAAATTTTGATTCAATAACTTGTACATGTCCATAAAATTTGACCAATCAACATACATGCATTCATATGTACACATAAATAAATAAAAGCACTACAAATTAGTAATGAAGTGAAATAAAATGAAATAATTTGAATTAAATTACCTTCTTGCACAAGGTCTGAAACACAATCATAATTGTCTGATGCAAATAGTTGATCATTGTCTTCAATTGTTGTTTCACTTTGATCATGTGCTTGTGCAAGTGTCAATTGTCTTTTCTTCCACTCTTCAACCCATTATGTATTCTCACATGCTTCCCAATCTCCTGAAATACAAAACTAACAAAAACATGCAAGCTCCCTTGTCCAGATAGTCCATGTACTTGCATTCGAACTCCTAAATGAATGCCATTTAGTAGATCCACTGATTGTCTGGCAATCAAGTCTAGGTAGAATGTTTTCTTCTTCAACTAACCAAAAGAATCGACAAACTGTAGAGTGCTCGCTTGATCCAGGTGTACATAATCTTGTATTGCACCAATCTACAATCCTATGTGCATCTTTAAATTTTACTTCATCCTCAAATTTCAATTGTTGTCTAGCAAGAATTCTTTTAACACATGCACCAGCTCCATCATATTCTCCTTTACCATGTCTAGCTTCAAAAAAATTTCACAGATGTTGGACATTATTCTCCTTGTGAACCCTACTTAACCAATAGAACATTTCTCTTAAATTTGTATAAAATATATTGAAACAATATTGAACAAACTCTGATGAGTGTAACCGGTTGTCACTCAAATAGAAATGATACTCCCTCAAAACTTTTCTATCATTCTCTGTGCTATCATATACATGTCTATAAACAATATGAACAAACATAGAAACCTGCACTGAATTGTAATATTGTGATTGAATTTCCTCTTGCGGAGCTCAAGTATAGTTTTCCACAAAATCAACCACTGATAGTATGGTACCAATTGGAAATGTGTTTCTACATTCACAAAATTGTCCATCAAGCCATCGAGCTTGTTGAGAGTGCTTGACATATTTTGGTACAATTTTACTCTTAAATTCTGATATGAATGCATGCACACTAACCTTTTCTGTAATTAAATCACAACGCTTTCCAAATTTTCCATCTTTTAAAGAATATTCAACATTCTTAATTCTTTTAACATCCACTAATTGTTGTCCAAAATCATTTTCAACACTTTCATGCATACAAACTCTTAACAAAGGAAGATTGCCACAACTAGTGCATTGTCCGGAAATACATGAACTTAAATAAAATGATTTTTCATTAGATCTTTCACAGAACAAACTTGATATAAACTCTTTTATCGCTTTAGTTGGCATATTAATATCACATTCATGTATAATCATGTTACAATGTAAAGTACAATGTATATATTGAAACACGTCATAATAATAACGAAATTGAACATGCGTTTTACAACAACAAGATATTTGTTGCTTATTAATCTTTACATACCATGGTTCGCATTTTTCAAAAGATCTTTGACTTATTTTAATATTACCAGGTAACACTAATTCATCACAAAATTTTCTATAAAATTTAGTTTGCATTGTATCTAATAGGTGTTTTGGATGAAGATCGCAGACTTTGGACCCCACTCTTAATTTTAAAACATCTCTAGCATTAGATGATACCCTAGTATTATCATGCCAATATTTTTTGATCAAAGATCTGATTTCAACATTTAGTTTCTGTGAGGACCGCCCTTTTTACTACTGTTGTTATGACTATTTACATGACTGTTATTGTTACTTTTTATGTTTGTGGGTTAGCAGTTCCCGGAATTGTCAAACTATTAAACTTTAGTATGATTTCGGAAAAACTAATTGGGTGATGTTTGGATAAGTTTACATTTCAAAAAAAAAAAAAAAAAAAAGATTAATTAGGTGATGATGGAAAATTGTAATATGATTTCATTTATGTTAATTAGTACTATGTCATGATAATGCATGTTTTCAAGTTGCTTCGGCTATGATGATTTTATGTGGTTACTGATCTTGTAATTTAGTGTGCAGGAATTACTAATCGAACCACAGAATTTAGAGATCATTCCGCACCTTGTTAATTGTTATTCCCTGTTAAGCCGATATGGTTCCACGAGGAACCAAGATCTCTTGTGTTTGATGTAATGATGTAATGTGGTCTTTCATATGGTTGAGTGGATTAGGTTACCCTCATGTAACATTATTTTATAATTTGTGTTGTAAAAAGGATTGAAATTGAATTTCCTTATATAATTTAAATTTATGAGGCCTTTTCTTGTGCTTTACCTTGACCAGGGGTGTCTTGTATGGGTTAAAGTTGACCCTGGGTTATACCCCATGGGTCCAGGGGCCCATTTGGCATGGGTAACCCTTGAGTAACCTCCATCTAGTCATCTTAACTTCCCCCTGAAGTTAAGTGGCGAAAATTAGAGGTAGGAGGGGACATGAAGGGTTGTACAAACACCCAACCCATCCCCTCTACTTTCCCCAAGGTAAGAGATGCCATCCATTATTGAAGGATTGACTTAAAGTCACCCCTTCCATAGTGAGATTCCCCCATGTGCTGTGGGGACACCCATGTGAAGAAGGGAAGAAGGGGCATGGGTCACCTGTCTTCTTCCCCCTTTAACTCCTTTTATTTCTCCCATGCGTAAGAGGAATCACATGAGGAGAGGAATAAGGAGTACTCTTGGGAAGGGTGAGTGACATAAGCCACCAGGGTAGAATAGTGGTTTTGGGGGAGAATGAGAAGGTGACAAGTGTCACCTCCCCATTCCTCAAAACTGAAAAGAATTTGGTTATTTGTTTCCAATTTTGGGATGGGAGGGAGTTAGTTGAATTTTGGGGAAAACTTTCATTTTGCCTTACCAAAAATAGAAAAGTTAGTTTGTAGGAGAGAGAAGGGAGAAGGAGTTGGTGGCTAAGGTTGGAAGAGAACTCTGTGGGCTCAGCAACAGCTTCATTCCAGGAAGGCTTTGCAAGGTTGGTTTGATTTTTACCATTGTTTCGTATAGCTGATTGTGTATGTAATGTGTGTGATTTTGTGTTAGATTTGTTTTCTGTGGGGTTTATTGTCGGGTTGTTTGACAGAGCTTCTCCCACTTGGGAGAAATGCTCATCAAGTTTGGGGTAAGGGAGGAGAGATCCTCCTCGGGTGCATACCTGTTTCCATCTTTTGGGATGTTGAAAACCTTGAGGGCATGTATCTGTGACTGTATCTTTGACTTGAGAGTCATATACAGATTTCTTAAAATTTGTGATCAAACTTGGTTTGAGACCAAGAGAAATTATATTGGTTAACTTATCTGTCAGGGTGACACTATGGAGTCGAGTGTGTCCACTCTCCTGCCCCTTATGAAACTCACTGTAGTTGAGTTTCCGTGTTGTGTAAAGTACCCACGGGTGTTTGTGTGCTTTGGGATTGTTGTTGTTACTGTTGTGAAGTGGAGTGTTTGAGTTACCCAGGTGTGAGTATGGTCTCCCTAGCTCGGGGGTGACCCACTTGCGGGTCTACGGAAGGGAGGAGAGCTAGATGAGTGGTGTTTTCTTCTTTGTTTGTCTTTGATACGCAGGTTTTCTCTTGGAGCTTCTGGTTGGCTTGGGAGGAGTTATATTTATGCAGAAACAATTATTTTTCTTTGTCATGAGAATTAGGCCTGGTTCATTTCATGAGAGGTGAAGAGGGAGCACCTCTCTTGATATTGTTGTAATTTATCGTTACCCTGGGAGTAAAGGAAATCACCTCCCTGATCTTGTTATTGATGGACTTTTACTTGGTTGTCATAAGCTATCAGTTGTATATTGTTCATAACTGGGAAGTTAGTTGTTGTATTCATGGTTTAAAATTTATTCTCTTGCTATTTGTAGTGGAAGAATTAACTTTTCTGTAATATGAAAATACCTTAAATTTTCAAGTTTGTTGCTTTGTAAATCTTTGGAAATAGCAATTTCATTACTTAATTGCAATCTAATCTGAGTTTGTTTATGTATTTGAAAGTTTGGAATTGCTTAATGAGTTGAAATGGACATATATTAATTGCCGAAATATACTGATTTAAACTTCATTTTCTTAAGTGTATATATATATATATATATATATATATATATATATATATATATATATATATATACTCGTTATTTAATTCTTACTGGATCATTTTAACTGATTGAAAGAAACTGAATAACTTGTTTAATGTGACAAAATTATGCAACATATATATATATATATATATATATATATATATATATATATATATATATATAGTTGCTATTTATTTATCATTTTTTAACAGCATTATGGGAAATTGAATAAATGGCTTAACTTAAAAAAAAATAAAACCAAAATTAAGTGATACTGGGAAATTAAAATAAATAAATATATATATATATAGACATATATATATATATATATATATATACATTTATATTTAATAATTGTTAGTAAATTATCATATAACAGATACTGAATATATATTGTTGTAACTGAGAAAATGAAGCATTCTTATGAAACTGAAGTGTGTATATATATATATATATAAATTATTAAATATCTTTCATTGAATGAGTTTGAAATTAAAACTAAAAAAATTTGAAATATTAAGAGGTCGCTGTGTGTTTCCACACAGCCGAGGCAAGTTCACGGTGGGCGGTGGGGAGTAATCCCCACCGCAGTCTCTGTTTTATATTTTAGAGGTGTGGGGAGGGGCGGAACCCCACCCACACCCCACATCGTGGGATGTGGGTGGGGCTCCGCCCCTCCCCACATCCCCCCCCGCCGTTACACCCCGCGGAGCTCCGTGCTAAGCGGTCTCCGCCGCGACCCTCACTGCGACCTCCGCAGTACCTCTAGCCTCCGCCACCATGTGTGCTCTCGCGGCCATGGACATGGCCCTCCCTGCCCTCGGTCGGGCCTGCCTCCGACCCTCTGTGCGGCCGACCCCTGCCGCCAGTCCCCTGCCACAACCAAACAGAAAATGTTAAGTATAAAAAAAAAATGTTAGGGCTATTAGCCCTAACATACATGCTATGGTTCATTTAAATAACAAAATAAATATATATATATATATATATATATATATATATATATCTATATCTATATATATAGATATATATGTGTTGGCATAATATATGTCATATATGTATATATATATATATATATATATATATATACTTGGTTCATTAAATAACAAAACAAATATATATATATATATATATATGTCATATATATATATATTATGTTTTGAAGGGAAAATTGTGAATAAATAATAGATATATCTAGTTATATAGTTCTATATGTATATATATGACATATATATATATATATATATATATATATATATATATATATATATATATATATATATATATATATATATATATATATATATATATATATATATATATATATATATATATATTTATATATATGGTATATATATACATAGGAGAGGTGTCTTGGGCCATTTTAAGAGGCCACCTCTATCATTCATAACAAGGGGATGTGCAAAATTAATTAAAACCAAACTATATTTTCACAGTTAGGTTTATCTAAGTGTTGAACACAACAACCAAAGAATTTAGGTTTCCATGATCAGGGTTTTATAAAGTGGAGAGCCTCCTACATCTATTTACAATGTTATACGAGTCACAATAAGAGTATTAATAATACTGATTAGTAATAATAACAACATTAATTATAGATAAGAGAAAATAAAATTATAATATAATGAGAGCATAAAGGAATATACTGTGTTACCCGGGAAGAGTTTCTCGGAAGTTTCTCTACCAACATAATGTTAATAACCAGGGAAAATGAAGGAAAATGAAGAGGAAAATTACGCGTCACCTTGCTTAAAAGATCACTAGAAATAAACTTAAGAAGCCATCACAGACATTCCATGTGGCCATTTTAATCCCAACTGTAGTAAACGACCTCATAAGTAAACCTGTAAGAGAGTCTGAAGAAGAAAAATTAACATTGGAAAACATAGAGGAGAAAATGCGCGACATTTCCCACATGGGATAAGAGAACTAAGTTGACGGACCCTTCTGCTAAATCTGCTTAGGAACAAGTTTAATTAATACAAACGAAGAGGAGATACCGTGATCGAAGAAGACTAGGAGACCGAGTCCAGCGAAGTAGTAAACCAGTCTATGTGACCTAGACCATCCTGAAGTTAGGTTTAATATCAACAATAGCTGCAGTGAGAACCCTGATTTACGTAAATCATGAAGAAAGGACCGGATACACATAAAGAAAGCATAGAAAACGAAAGAGAGAGAGACTGAAATATAAAGAGAAATAGTTAAGGTAAGGGCGATAAAAATACAATCAAAATTAAGAACCAGTGAAAAGGGAAGAGAGAGAAAACAAACCGCCTTGTTGAGAATGCTAAGTCGTAGGAGGAGTATGTTTCAGGAAACAAGAGAGGAGACAGACAACCGTGCCTGGCTGAAAAATGACTAAATAGGGAGATCACTAGTCAGTTTAGTCGGAACAAGGCGTCGTGGGAAGTTGTTAATCTATCAGCGAACCACGTGCGTAAATGAGTGCAGCGTAATTCCCACTAACGCCGTAAGGCGTTATGCTGCCGAAAATTGCCGAGGTTTAGATTTAGGAACTGTGGTAATCTCACTCTTGCAATGACGTTAGCGGCGTCGTAAAGACCCTCTTGTTGATCTGTATGCGTCTGGTTGCACGCAATTGTACTTATATCCTGCCAAAAATTGTAGTGTTTCGCCATGAGAGAACACCGTCGAGCATGCGTACGCATGCGAAGGGGTTATTAGGACAGTGTGAGAAAAGTTTTTTCATATCTCGTGTCATAATCACATGACAGATGTGGCTATGACACGTGCGATGTGTGTTGTGACCACATGGAAAATGTGGGCATGACATTTGGTATCAGAGCCAAGTTTTAAACACTGGGCGTATTTGGGCACGTTATTATTCCGCAACTTTGGCTAATTTGTTTCTACCTTGTTTTGTAGGATGCCTCCCTGATGTGTTCGACAAGCGCGATCACGCCACACAGCGTCAGTCGAGGTGCACAGCGATTCCTCAGCCGAGGGACTGGCACCCGTAGTTACAGCAGCACCACCTGCACCACCTGTACCACAAGCACCATTAATACCACAGGCGACACCAGTAGTTACAGCAGCACCACCTGCACCACCGGTACCACAAGCACCACTAGTACCACAAGCAACACCAGTATTGGATATAGGTCCACAGATTTTACAGGCACTACAGACTATTGTAGACAGGTTACCGCCAGTGATTCCTGAGCCACGTAGAGAGCCTCGTGTTGATCCGCGAGAGGAGCCACGTGCCGAGTCACGTATTGAGCCACGTATGGAGCCCCGTGTTGATCCACTAGAGGTGCCACGTGTGGAGCCCTTCGTTGAGATTCCCGACACAACAGTAGAGGAGGTAGGGTCAGCCTCCCGAGCACGGAGCAGGAGTCCTCCGAGACTTTTGAGACAAGAACAGGTTCAGCATAGATTATATGAGGATGGTGTGGAAGAGCCACTTGTGAGGCTTAGAGACAGAGGGGACCCCATCAGAGATCTACTGAGGCTCAACCCACCCACTTTCACAGGTGCTACAGAGGGAGCTGTGGCTGAGGCTTAGCTGATTAGTTTAGACAGGTGTTTCGCGTTGCGACCATATGGGAGCAACACGAAAGCACGAGTGGTAGTCCATCTTCTTAGGGATGCAGCAGCCACCTGGTGGCGCACAGAGGAGTGCAAGCGCCGACTATCCGTGGATACACTCACATGGGACATCTTCATTGAGCGCTTCAATGCGCGATATTTGTCCAAACATTATAGATAGCGCAGGATCGATGAGTTCCATGATTTACAGCAGAGGGGACTCACCGTTACTCAGTATGAGAGCCGATTTATAGAGCTTTCTCGTTACGCAGAATACCTCCATGATGAGAAAATCTTAATACACAAATTCATCAGAGGGCTAAATCACGGGATAGCAGGACCAGTTCGTATGGCAAATCCCCAGACCATGAGTGAGGCTGTTGAAAAGGCCCTTATATCAGAGGAAATTTAGGGACGAGGGCAGAATTCAAGCCCGTAGTACCAGGAACGTAATCCCCAACAACAGCAAAACTTCCGAAGGCCTCAAAATACAACACAGAGAGGAGGATATAATCCTTCATCATTACCTCCTAGGCCACCACAGCAGCAGCAACATTAGCAAAAATCCAAATTTCAACAGAGGGGTCAGGGAGGACAGAACCGTGGATGGCAGCAGCAGGGTTCACGCAGAGATCAGAGACAGCAGGGTTCATCGGCAGGACCCGCGAGGTCCCAACAGTCTTACAGAGGCTCACAGGGATCCACTGGACGGACTGGGCAACAACAATCGGGCAGAACACAGTCAGGGTAGTTACAGGTTCGAGGACCATGTTATGTGTGTAGTGGGGCAGGGCATCTGGCTAGAGAGTGCCCGCAGGGATTTACTGCAGGGGGACAGCCCCGATCAGGAGGATCTGAGCAGACCGTAGGTGACATGGGCAGAACCCACCACATGTTTGCAGCGGTTGATAACCGCCAGGCCGATTTCCAGGCTTCTGTCATCGAGGCAGCAGGTACGATTGGAGACTTTTCCATTTCGATCCTTTTTGACTCAGGAGCTACTGACTCTTTTTTGTCTACATCGTTAGTGGAGTGTTGCAGGCTGGTGGCTTCTAGGCAAGACATTAGGTGAGAAGTTGAGTTGGCCTCAGGGGCCAGGATGTCAGTAGATTCCTTGGTTAGAGATTGTGAGATCACATTGGGGTCATTCACCACAACATGTGACCTTAGGATTATGCCATTAGGATCCTACGGAGTAGTTCTGGGTATGGATTGGCTTGCGGCACATAGAGCCAAGCTTGATTGTCGCCAGAGGACGATTAGCTGTTTAGACGATCATGGTTCATCGGTTGAGATAGTGGGCATTCAAAAGCCCACGGCTGCTCGTATGATATCTGCTCAGCAGCTTAAGCGCTGTATGCGGAAGGGATGTCAAATGTTTGCCATCACGGTCAGTGATAGAGCAGAGGATGACCCTGAGGCTACTTTAGATGATCACCCTGTCCTTAGAGAGTTTGCCAATGTATTTCCGCCGGAATTACCAGGTATGCCTCCACGCAGAGAAGTGGACTTCCACATTGACTTGGTGCCAGGTGCAGAACCGATATCCCGTGCACCCTATAGGATGACTACACATGAACTCACTGAACTTAAACTGCAGTTAGAGGAATTACTTGAGAAGGGACACATCCGACCTAGCGTTTCACCATGGGGCGCACCAGTTATCTTCGCGAAGAAGAAGGATGGGTCTCTTCGTCTATGTATGGACTACAGGCAGTTGAACAAGGTGACGGTGAAGAACTGTTATCCTCTGCCTAGGATTGACGACCTTTTTGATCAAATGCAGGGAGCCAGAGTGTTCTCGAAAATTGATCTAAAATCTGGGTATCACCAATTGCGCATCACAGAGTTAGATATTCATAAAACTATTTTTCGAACCAGATATGGCCATTACGAATTCACAGTGGTACCTTTTGGGTTGACGAACGCTCCTGCAGTATTCATGAGTCTCACGAACGGGGTGTTCCGTACTTACCTAGATCGGTTCGTGATCATATTTCTAGATGACATTTTGATTTATTCACGGACTGAGGAGGAGCATGTAGAGCACTTGCGTCAAGTTTTGCAGCAATTACGAGGGCAGCAGCTTTATGGCAACTTGGCGAAGTGTGCCTTCTTCAGGACAGAGGTGCAGTATTTGGGACACATTTTATCAAGCGATGGCATCTCCATAGATCCATCTAAAATCAGAGCAATTCAGGAGTGGCCGGCACCCACTAACGTGACAGAGGTCAGAAGCTTTATGGGGTTAGCCGGGTATTATCGTTGGTTTGTCGAAGGTTTCTCCAGGATAGCACATCCCATTACTTCCCTTCAGCGAAAAGGGAAGGGTTTCACTTGGACCGAGTAGTGTGAAAAGGCTTTTGGAGTCCTCAAGGAGCGTCTTACTAGTGCTCCTATTTTAGCAGTCCCAGATCCTACAGAGGAGTTTGTAGTTTGCACAGATGCATCATTAGAAGGTTTGGGAGCCGTGCTTATGCAGGATGGTTGAGCGATCACATACGAATCGCGGAAACTAAAGACACATGAGTTAAACTATCCTACGCACGACTTAGAGCTCGCAGCTGTTGTTCATGCCTTGGTTCGCTGGAGACACTTTCTCTTAGGTCGACGCTTTGAACTCCATTCGGATCATCATAGTTTGCAGTATATTTTTACACAGCCTAATTTGAACGCCCGCCAACGGCGTTGGATGGAATTCCTATGCGAATATGACTTCGATGTCCACTATATCAAAGGGAAGGAGAATGTGGTCGCTGATGCTTTGAGTCGAAGACGCCACGAGATCCAGACCCTGACCTTGAAGGTGGACTTGAAGGATCACATCTTACAGCATCTGCCGGAGGACGAATGGTTTCTTGAAGTGCAACAGGCATTACTAAATCAGAAGGCCCTTGAGGGCAAATTTACAGGATATACCCTTGAGTCTGATGGTATGCTTCGACATCGGCAGCGCATCTATGTACCCCAAGCGGGTAATCTTCATACAGTAATCCTATCAGAGGCGCATAGAGCACCCTATGCAGCACACCCAGGAGTGAAGAAGATGCATGCTGAGTTACGACAGCTTTATCATTGGGCCGGGATGAGGTGTGACATTGCCGAATTTGTTGCTCGTTGCCTGGAATGTCAGAGGGTCAAGGCCGAACACCAGCATCCAGCGGGACTGTTGTACCCTCACGAAATACCTGAATGGAAATGGGACACCATTTCTATGGATTTTATCGTTGGTCTACCTATGTCATCACGTCGCCATGATGCTATTATGGTGATAGTTGACAAGATGACCAAAGTGGCGCATTTTTCACCAATATGCACAACATACAATGCACCATCAGTGGCAAAGGTGTTTCTTGATCAGATTGTTAGACTTCATGGGGTACCTCGCCGCATTATATCTGACAGAGACTCCGTATTCACTTCATCGTTCTGGAAAGCCTTACATCAGGCGTTGGGCACACAGCTCAACTTCAGTTCAGCATATCATCCGGAAACCGACGGACAGACAGAGAGAGTTAACCAGGTGTTAGAAGACATGCTTCGCATGTATGTGATGGACCATCAGTCTAGATGGGAGGAGTACCTGTATCTAGTTGAGTTCGCCTACAATAATGGGCATCATAGCTCGTTGGGTATGCCTCCTTTCCAGGCGTTATATGGCAGACCATGCAGAACACCTTTGAGTTGGGATCGGATAGAGGATAGAACAATCATCGGTCCAGAGATAGTTCAGAATATGGAACTGCAAGTCAAACAGATTAGGCAAAGGCTCCAGGAAGCACAGGACAGGCAGAAAAAGTATGCCGATGCTAAGAGGACAGACCGAAGCTTCTCTGTGGGGGAAAGAGTCTTTTTGAGAGTGCGGCCGCACAAGAGTCCAATCCGTTACGGAAAAGGCTCTAAGCTCGCAACTCGATTTGTAGGACCTTTCGAAATCTTGGACCGGATAGGACCAGTAGCCTATCGTCTAGCCTTGCCACCTAGCCTGTCACGTATCCACGATGTATTTCATGTATCAGTTTTACGTCAATATATTTCTGACTTATCTCACGTGTTGGATTGGAGTGCTCTTCAGGTAGAGGCAGACGGACAGCTGGCGTTGGAGCCAATTCGCATATTGGCTCGTCGGACGCTGGCCCTTCGAGGTCGAGAGCTGGACCAGGTTAGAGTCCAGTGGGACCTATACGACGAAGTCACTGCAACATGGGAAGATGCAGAGAGACTGAAGACCCTTTATCCTCACCTTTTTGACGACTTCCAGGAGGAAGTACCGTCTTAGGGGGAGAGGATGTGAGGACCGTCCTTTTTACTACTGTTGTTATGACTATTTACATGACTGTTATTGTTACTTTTTATGTTTGTGGGATAGCAGTTCTCGGAATTGTCAAACTATTAAACTTTAGTATGATTTCGGAAAAACTAATTGGGTGATGTTTGGATAAGTTTACATTTCAAAAAAAAAAAAAAAAAAAGATTAATTAGGTGATGATGGAAAATTGTAATATGATTTCATTTATGTTAATTAGTACTATGTCATGATAATGCATGTTTTCAAGTTGCTTCGGCTATGATGATTTTATGTGGTTACTGATCTTGTAATTTAGTGTGCAGGAATTACTAATCGAACCACAAAATTCGGAGATCATTCCGCACCTTGTTAATTGTTATTCCCTGTTAAGCCGATCTAGTTCCACGAGGAACCAAGATCTCTTGTGTTTGATGTAATGATGTAATGTGGTCTTTCGTATGGTTAAGTGGATTAGGTTACCCTCATGTAACATTATTTTATAATTTGTGTTGTAAAAAGGATTGAAATTGAATTTCCTTATTTAATTTAAATTTATGAGGCCTTTTCTTGTGCTTTACCTTGACCAGGGGTGTCTTGTATGGGTTAAAGTTGACCCTGGGTTATACCCCATGGGTCCAGGGGCCCATTTGGCATGGGTAACCCTTGAGTAACCTCCATCTAGTCATCTTAACTTCCCCCTGAAGTTAAGTGGCGAAAATTAGAGGTAGGAGGGGACATGATGGGTTGTACCAACACCCAACCCATCCCCTCTACTTTCCCCAAGGTAAGAGATGCCATCCATTATTGAAGGATTGACTTAAAGTCACCCCTTCCATAGTGAGATTCCCCCATGTGCTGTGGGGACACCCATGTGAAGAAGGGAAGAAGGGGCATGGGTCACCTGTCTTCTTCCCCCTTTAACTCCTTTTATTTCTCCCATGCGTAAGAGGAATCACATGAGGAGAGGAATAAGGAGTACTCTTGGGAAGGGTGAGTGACATAAGCCACCAGGGTAGAATAGTGGTTTTGGGGGAGAATGAGAAGGTGACAAGTGTCACCTCCCCATTCCTCAAAACTGAAAAGAATTTGGTTATTTGTTTCCAATTTTGGGATGGGAGGGAGTTAGTTGAATTTTGGGGAAAACTTTCATTTTGCCTTACCAAAAATAGAAAAGTTAGTTTGTAGGAGAGAGAAGGGAGAAGGAGTTGGTGGCTAAGGTTGGAAGAGAACTCTGTGGGCTCAGCAACAGCTTCATTCCAGGAAGGCTTTGCAAGGTTGGTTTGATTTTTACCATTGTTTCGTATAGCTGATTGTGTATGTAATGTGTGTGATTTTGTGTTAGATTTGTTTTCTGTGGGGTTTATTGTCGGGTTGTTTGACAGAGCTTCTCCCACTTGGGAGAAATGCTCATCAAGTTTGGGGTAAGGGAGGAGAGATCCTCCTCGGGTGCATACCTGTTTCCATCTTTTGGGATGTTGAAAGCCTTGAGGGCATGTATCTGTGACTGTATCTTTGACTTGAGAGTCATATACAGATTTCTTAAAATTTGTGATCAAACTTGGTTTGAGACCAAGAGAAATTATATTGGTTAACTTATCTGTCAGGGTGACACTATGGAGTCGAGTGTGTCCACTCTCCTGCCCCTTATGAAACTCACTGTAGTTGAGTTTCCGTGTTGTGTAAAGTACCCACGGGTGTTTGTGTGCTTTGGGATTGTTGTTGTTACTGTTGTGAAGTGGAGTGTTTGAGTTACCCAGGTGTGAGTATGGTCTCCCTAGCTCGGGGGTGACCCACTTGCGGGTCTACGGAAGGGAGGAGAGCTAGATGAGTGGTGTTTTCTTCTTTGTTTGTCTTTGATACGCAGGTTTTCTCTTGGAGCTTCTGGTTGGCTTGGGAGGAGTTATATTTATGCAGAAACAATTATTTTTCTTTGTCATGAGAATTAGGCCTGGTTCATTTCATGAGAGGTGAAGAGGGAGCACCTCTCTTGATATTGTTGTAATTTATCGTTACCCTGGGAGTAAAGGAAATCACCTCCCTGATCTTGTTATTGATGGACTTTTACTTGGTTGTCATAAGCTATCAGTTGTATATTGTTCATAACTGGGAAGTTAGTTGTTGTATTCATGGTTTAAAATTTATTCTCTTGCTATTTGTAGTGGAAGAATTAACTTTTCTGTAATATGAAAATACCTTAAATTTTCAAGTTTGTTGCTTTGTAAATCTTTGGAAATAGCAATTTCATTACTTAATTGCAATCTAATCTGAGTTTGTTTATGTATTTGAAAGTTTGGAATTGCTTAATGAGTTGAAATGGACATATATTAATTGCCGAAATATACTGATTTAAACTTCATTTTCTTAAGTGTATATATATATATATATATATATATATATATATATATATATATATATATATATATATATATATATATATATATATATATATATATATATATATATATATATATATATATATATATATATATATATATACTCGTTATTTAATTCTTACTGGATCATTTTAACTGATTGAAAGAAACTGAATAACTTGTTTAATGTGACAAAATTATGCAACATATATATATATATATATATATATATATATATAGTTGCTATTTATTTATCATTTTTTAACAGCATTATGGGAAATTGAATAAATGGCTTAACTTAAAAAAAAATAAAACCAAAATTAAGTGATACTGGGAAATTAAAATAAATAAATATATATATATATAGACATATATATATATATACATTTATATTTAATAATTGTTAGTAAATTATCATATAACAGATACTGAATATATATTGTTGTAACTGAGAAAATGAAGCATTCTTATGAAACTGAAGTGTGTATATATATATATATATATAAATTATTAAATATCTTTCATTGAATGAGTTTGAAATTAAAACTAAAAAAATTCGAAATATTAAGAGGTCGCTGTGTGTTTCCACACAGCCGAGGCAAGTTCACGGTGGGCGGTGGGGAGTAATCCCCACCGCAGTCTCTGTTTTATATTTTAGAGGTGTGGGGAGGGGCGGAACCCCACCCACACCCCACATCGTGGGATGTGGGTGGGGCTCCGCCCCTCCCCACATCCCCCCCCGCCGTTACACCCCGCGGAGCTCCGTGCTAAGCGGTCTCCGCCGCGACCCTCACTGCGACCTCCGCAGTACCTCTAGCCTCCGCCACCATGTGTGCTCTCGCGGCCATGGACATGGCCCTCCCTGCCCTCGGTCGGGCCTGCCTCCGACCCTCTGTGCGGCCGACCCCTGCCGCCAGTCCCCTGCCACAACCAAACAGAAAATGTTAAGTATAAAAAAAAAATGTTAGGGCTATTAGCCCTAACATACATGCTATGGTTCATTTAAATAACAAAATAAATATATATATATATATATATATCTATATCTATATATATAGATATATATGTGTTGGCATAATATATGTCATATATGTATATATATATATATACTTGGTTCATTAAATAACAAAACAAATATATATATATATATATGTCATATATATATATATTATGTTTTGAAGGGAAAATTGTGAATAAATAATAGATATATCTAGTTATATAGTTCTATATGTATATATATGACATATATATATATATATATTTATATATATGGTATATATATACATAGGAGAGGTGTCTTGGGCCATTTTAAGAGGCCACCTCTATCATTCATAACAAGGGGATGTGCAAAATTAATTAAAACCAAACTATATTTTCACAGTTAGGTTTATCTAAGTGTTGAACACAACAACCAAAGAATTTAGGTTTCCATGATCAGGGTTTTATAAAGTGGAGAGCCTCCTACATCTATTTACAATGTTATACGAGTCACAATAAGAGTATTAATAATACTGATTAGTAATAATAACAACAGTAATTATAGATAAGAGAAAATAAAATTATAATATAATGAGAGCATAAAGGAATATACTGTGTTACCCGGGAAGAGTTTCTCGGAAGTTTCTCTACCAACATAATGTTAATAACCAGGGAAAATGAAGGAAAATGAAGAGGAAAATTACACGTCACCTTGCTTAAAAGATCACTAGAAATAAACTTAAGAAGCCATCACAGACATTCCATGTGGCCATTTTAATCCCAACTGTAGTAAACGACCTCATAAGTAAACCTGTAAGAGAGTCTGAAGAAGAAAAATTAACATTGGAAAACAGAGAGGAGAAAATGCGCGACATTTCCCACATGGGATAAGAGAACTAAGTTGACGGACCCTTCTGCTAAATCTGCTTAGGAACAAGTTTAATTAATACAAACGAAGAGGAGATACCGTGATCGAAGAAGACTAGGAGACCGAGTCCAGCAAAGTAGTAAACCAGTCTATGTGACCTAGACCATCCTGAAGTTAGGTTTAATATCAACAATAGCTGCAGTGAGAACCCTGATTTACGTAAATCATGAAGAAAGGACCGGATACACATAAAGAAAGCATAGAAAACGAAAGAGAGAGAGACTGAAATATAAAGAGAAATAGTTAAGGTAAGGGCGATAAAAATACAATCAAAATTAAGAACCAGTGAAAAGGGAAGAGAGAGAAAACAAACCGCCTTGTTGAGAATGCTAAGTCGTAGGAGGAGTATGTTTCAGGAAACAAGAGAGGAGACAGACAACCGTGCCTGGCTGAAAAATGACTAAATAGGGAGATCACTAGTCAGTTTAGTCAGAACAAGGCGTCGTGGGAAGTTGTTAATCTATCAGCGAACCACGTGCGTAAATGAGTGCAGCGTAATTCCCATTAACGCCGTAAGGCGTTATGCTGCCGAAAATTGCCGAGGTTTAGATTTAGGAACTGTGGTAATCTCACTCTTGCAATGACGTTAGCGGCGTCGTAAAGACCCTCTTGTTGATCTGTATGCGTCTGGTTGCACGCAATTGTACTTATATCCTGCCAAAAATTGTAGTGTTTCGCCATGAGAGAACACCGTCGAGCATGCGTACGCATGCGAAGGGGTTATTAGGACAGTGTGAGAAAAGTTTTTTCATATCTCGTGTCATAACCACATGACAGATGTGGCTATGACACGTGCGATGTGTGTTGTGACCACATGGAGAATGTGGGCATGACATTTGGTATCAGAGCCAAGTTTTAAACACTGGGCGTATTTGGGCACGTTATTATTCCGCAACTTTGGCTAATTTGTTTCTACCTTGTTTTGTAGGATGCCTCCCTGATGTGTTCGACGAGCGCGATCACGCCACACAGCGTCAGTCGAGGTGCACAGCGATTCCTCAGCCGAGGGACTGGCACCCGTAGTTACAGCAGCACCACCTGCACCACCTGTACCACAAGCACCATTAATACCACAGGCGACACCAGTAGTTACAGCAGCACCACCTGCACCACCGGTACCACAAGCACCACTAGTACCACAAGCAACACCAGTATTGGATATAGGTCCACAGATTTTACAGGCACTACAGACTATTGTAGACAGGTTACCGCCAGTGATTCCTGAGCCACGTAGAGAGCCTCGTGTTGATCCGCGAGAGGAGCCACGTGCCGAGTCACGTATTGAGCCACGTATGGAGCCCCGTGTTGATCCACTAGAGGTGCCACGTGTGGAGCCCTTCGTTGAGATTCCCGACACAACAGTAGAGGAGGTAGGGTCAGCCTCCCGAGCACGGAGCAGGAGTCCTCCGAGACTTTTGAGACAAGAACAGGTTCAGCATGGATTATATGAGGATGGTGTGGAAGAGCCACTTGTGAGGCTTAGAGACAGAGGGGACCCCATCAGAGATCTACTGAGGCTCAACCCACCCACTTTCGTAGGTGCTACAGAGGGAGCTGTGGCTGAGGCTTGGCTAATTAGCTTAGACAGGTGTTTCGCGTTGCGACCATATGGGAGCAACACGAAAGCATGAGTGGTAGTCCATCTTCTTAGAGGTTTAGATTTAGGAACTGTGGTAATCTCACTCTTGCAATGACGTTAGCGGCGTCGTAAAGACCCTCTTGTTGATCTGTATGCGTCTGGTTGCACGCAATTATACTTATATCCTACCAAAAATTGTAGTGTTTCGCCATGAGAGAACACCGTCGAGCATGCGTACGCATGCGAAGGGGTTTTTAGGACAGTGTGAGAAAAGTTTTTCATATCTCGTGTCATAACCACATGACAGATGTGGCTATGACACGTGCGATGTGTGTTGTGACCACATGGAAAATGTGGGCATGACAGTTTCATGTCAGATCTCGGGAGTCGACCACTAAAACTCCAACATTGGTTAATTGGATCATTTTCTATACTTTCTCTTCTTTTTGCTGCTCTTACCAATGTTTTAGGATGTATTTTTAGAATTCCACTAATATTGCTTACCATTCTTCTATTCAAAGTTGTTTTATTCACTATAGCAGTTGTTATAGCTCGTCTTGCTACATTCTTATCTTTGGATCAACTATTACTTCCAATAGACTCAATGGCACTAGCAACAATAGACATAGCATGTTTTAGTGATTGATCTTTTCTTCTTGGTTTAACAAAAATGCCTAACATTTTCATTACTTTTCTCATTTTCCACATTCTCATTAATTACATCATTAGTTGACATTGAAATGATAGTTTTTTACAATAAAAAAATTCCTTGTATAATCTATTGGCATGTGTTCTTATTTGTCTCCAAAAAAATTTACCAAGAAGATTATCCAAAACATCTCTTTCAATTTTGAAAAAAAAATTCTCATTTTCAACATCACATCTTAGATTTTCATTTTGATTTTCAACTTCAAAATGATTTTCATTTTCAACAACAAAATAGTTTTCATTTTCATTTTCAACAAAAGGATTTTCATTTTCATTTTCAACAAAATGATTTTCATTTTAATTTTTATTTTCAACAACAATTTGTTTCAAATTTTGATCTCTACGAATATTATCAATCTCAACATTGTTATATCCAACTTGTTTTAAATCTCCTATCAACACTATTTCTATTTCATTCAAAGGTGGATTTGAAGAAGTACCTGGATTTGTGCCTATTGAAACATTCTCCATAGCATTGACAGAGGGATTTGAAGACATACCAGGAGTAGTTTGTATAATCGTATTAGTTTCCACATTCACCTCTTGCAAATTTGCATCGTCTATAGCCATAGTCTCCTTAATGTTTTTATCTTCAATAGTTGTGGAATTGGATGCTTAAGCATTATTCATTGATTAAATCTTTATTCTTCTATCTCTTTGTCTTTTTGCCTCCTCTCTCTTTGCTTCAATTTCTTCAGGGGTTAATAGCTTCCTATCTTTCCTCTTATTACGACTTTGTGATCCCATGATTAAAAAATTTATGAAGCATGTACAAATGAATGTCAAAAACTTGAAAGCCTTTCTTCTTCGTTCAAGTCCTTCAAACAAGTACCAATTCAACAAAATTTCACTCAAATAGTGTCTCAATGATGACTTCTATCAAAATTCAAACAATATTCCAAGTTGATGAACTTGCAATAGCAAAAAAGATGGTAGAGAATGCTGCAAGTGTTGCTGTCAGCCGTACTATAGAGTAAGTTGCAGGGCTGATAGTCATAGTACAATCTTATTAAAAAAAAGGGGCAAATAATAAATGGGGTCCCGTTTAAGAAAATGAGTGTAAAAATATGAAGGAATTAGGGGCTCAAAGGTAATGCAATTTACTTTTATTTGAAGATTCTAAATGGCTTGCCATGCATAGGGCATAAACTTTTCAAATTGTTTGTGCGAAATTGAATAGGACAATAAACTTTGGATAGCCAAATGCGTATGTTTTCACCAAAGCATTAGGAGAGATGATGGTAGATTATTCAAAGAAATATATACCAACTATTATCATTTGTACAAAAGTTGGGCTAAAAAGTAAAGAGTGTGATGTTTTAAATGAAAAACATTATGTTATTATCCATAGATTAATGGAGAGGACAACCTAAGACTTCTTAATGTTGGAAGTTTATAAATAGATGGTGAGTTATAACTTTGATTTAAGTTGAAGTAAAACTATTTAAAAGCTAAAATTTTTTTAAATATAAATGTATAGGTTGACTGGTCATGTTGTTAGGTTTGCAAAGGTGAGGTTATGAGATGAATCTCATCATTATCTGTTTGAACAGTTGGTACAATAATGTCCCAATTGTTTATGTTAGGGCAGATGCATGCTATCCTTCTTACCATTGAAATACATTTATGTGAGGTGGGGCTTTTTGGTAATCTCCTTAGCTCCTTGTTTTGACTTTATTCCATGTTGTTTTGTGTAGACCAAATAAGACTTGTACTTAGGATCTCTTTGTGTCTAAGGCTTTTTTGGTAGTCTCCTTAGCTCATACCATTTTATTTTCAATAGACCAGTTAGGACTTGAAGCTCAGACCTCATAATGTATATATGGGGATGCTTTGCTAGGCTACTAATCCTTTTATGACAAGGGTTTTAAGTAGGCTCCTTAACTCCTAGTCTAGCTCTCATACTATGTCATTTTCCAAAGATTAGGTAGGATTTTAACCTTGGACCTCTTTGTGATTGTGAATTTTTGGTAGGTTCCTTAGCTCCTAGTCTCACTCTAATACCATATTATTTTCCATGGAATAATTATGACTCAAACCTAAGATATCCCATGATTACAAAGATACTACCAAACTACCAATCCTTTTTATAACAATGTCTTTTGGTAGGCTTCTTAGCTCCTAAAATGGTTCTTAAATATGTAATTTTGCAATGACCAGTTAAAACTTGACTTAAGATGATGAAGGGGGTAAATCATAAAACACACAACAACATAAATGGCACACAGAAAATAGAATATTTCTTTATTGATTTGGACGACTTATTACATTATAGTCTAAGCTCAATTACAATCAGAGGAATCAATCCTCCACGGGTTGCAACACACTACAGGTACACATCACTAGGCTCTGGAATCAGCTACCTTCTGTAACCCCAAATCATCTAGGGTTTCTTTTGTCCCACCTATTCTTGATTCTGCACCTTCCCCCTTAACTCTAGTCCTGCCCAGGGTTCCCAAAATAGTCATAAATAGCACTTTTTGGTGGCTTCCAGCCAAATTTTGAAATTTGCAACTCCCTCCAAAAGTAGGTCAACTTTCGGGAAGCATAACTTTTGATCTGGGTGTCTGATTGATGAACCATTTTAAGTGCTGGAAAGCTTGTGATGTAAATTATCATGTCAAAAATTCATAAACATATTTCTGTCAACTTTTTAGGATGTTATGGTATGTTTTAGTGCCTCATATCTCATTTTAGAAAATTTTCAGGGGCTTTTTGGAAAACAAAAACTTTAATATCTTTCAATTCACAAATGATCTTTGCCTGATTCCTTCGCCGAAGGTCTTATATTTTAGTTATGAATCTTTCTGTAAGTTTTCATTTCAATCTGTGCCCAAATGCTAACTTTCCTAAAATGGCAGGTGATCTTTCCAAATATGGCAGTTTACTATTTTTAGCAGTTTGGAAAAAATTGAAAGTCCTACATCATTATTCAGGAGATTATGGAACTAGAAACACTAATTATGGAAATAAATAAAAACAACTGCAATGATTTTGAATCAACTTATTTTTGGGTGATGCAAGATTGCCCTTACACCACTGGATGCTCCTGCATCAGACACCTAGGGTAATTTGAGAAGTGACCCTGTCATGTCTCAGGTGTTTGTTTGAGGAAAACCCAAATGGTCAACCTCCACCTTAGAGAACCAAGAAGAATATTCAATAGGCCTTCCTTTCCATTTCACCAGATATTCTTCATATTGTCTGTTCTGAGTACTTCTTCCCACACGACTATCCAAGATCTCTTCTATCTCCTCCATTGAAGTAGATGCTGAAATAATTCACTATGCTTCTGCTGGTCCATCCTCTGTTCCACCTTCATGATATTCTGATAAATCAGCAATATTGAAAACAGGGGAAATATTGATCCCACTCGGCAGTTCTACATCATATGCATTTCCTGAATCATGCTTCTTTAGGATTCTACACGGTCCAAATTTCTTCATTTTCAACTTATTATAAGTTCCAATTGGGAACCTTTCTTTTCTCAAGTGAACCATGACTTCATCTCCTACCTAGAACTCCTTATATCTCCTCTTCTGATCTGCCTTAGCCTTGTACTGAATATTCATCTTATTAATGTGCTTTCTCACCTCTTCATGCAAATTCTACAAATGTTCTGCAAAGTCTTCAGCTTCAGTACTTGTCTTTTCTCCTTTGTCCAACTTCCTTAAATTAGAAGCATTTCTTGGGCTATTTCCATATACAATCTAGAATGGTGATTTACCAGTACTTGTATTGATAGAATTGTTGTAAGAAAATTTTGCCTGTGGTAAAATCAAATCCCATCCCTTAGGCTTATCTCCTACTAAGCATCGTAGAGAGTTACCCAAACTCCTATTCACCACTTTCGTCTATAGAACTAAACTTCAAATTTGTCTTCAACTTCTTCCACAATGTCCTCCAGAAATAACCAACAAACTTGGTATCTCAATCTAAAACTATGACCTTTGGTGGACTGTGTAATCTCACCACCTCTCTGAAAAATAATTTAGTAATATGAACATCATGTTAGTCTTCTTGCAAGGAATAAAATGTACCATCTTTGAGAATCTGTCTACCACCACAAAAATAGAATCATGTCCTCTCTGTGTCCTTGGTAAACCAAGAACAAAATCTATACTAATATCATCCCATGGCTTCTCTGGTACAAGTAGTGGTTGATATAGACCTATATTCTGACTTGCTCCTTTTGCCATCTGACATACCCTGTAACTCTGCACAAATTTCCTCAAATCTTATTGCAATTGTGGCCAGTAAGAATTTTCACCAACAATAGCAATGGTCTTATCTTGACTAAAGTGTCCGGCTAATCCTCACTATGTTTCTCCTTAATCAAGTTCTCTCCCATGGAACTCCTCGAAATGCACAATTGGCTTCTTTTAAACAACATGCCATCTTGGATTATGAAATCCACCCATTTTGTTTTGTCCAAAGTAATAGGTTCCAGACAAGCTTTCCAAGCCTCTGCAAAATCTGGATCTTCAGGATACAAACTTTTGAGCTCATCAAACCCAACAACCTCTATCTTCATTTCTATCAACAAATTTTGCCTTCTTCTCAAGGCATCTGCAACTCTGTTGGACTTCCCACTACTGTGCTTCAAAACAAAAGTATAACTCTACAAAAACTCAACCCATTTTAAGTGCCTTTGATTCAACTTTCCTTGACTATTAATATACTATAAAGCCTGATGATTAGTATATAAAACAAACTCTTTTGGTAACAAATAATGTCTCCATTTCTTCAAAGCCTGAACTATTGCATAAAATTCCTGATCATAAACATAATACTTTTTCTTGGCATCATTAAACTTCTCACTAAAATAGACAATGGGCTTACCTTCTTGACTCAAAACAGCTCCTATAGCACTACCACTAGCATCACAATCCACCTAAAATACCTTATTGAAATCTGGAAGTGCCAAAATAGGTTTCTCTATAACTTTTTGCTTCAATGTATCAAAGCTTTTGTCTGTCCTTTAGTCCATCTAAACTCTTTTCTATCCCCTATCATTGTCTCTGTTAGAGGTGCACAAATACTACTAAAATTCCTGATAAACTTTCTATAAAAACTTACCAAACCGTGAAAAGATCTTACCTCTGTAGAAGTCCTCAGTGTAGGCCATTCAATGATAGGCCTTACTTTTTTTGGGTCCATCTTAAGACCTTCCTCTGAGACAACAAATCCTAGGTATACTAACTCCTTCTTTGCAAATCTACATTTCTTCAGATTGATCAACAACTTCTCCTCCCTCAGCTTCTCCAAAACTCTTTTGATATGCATCATATGCTCATCCCAAGTCTTATTGAAAATTAAAATATCATCCAAATAAACAATAACAAAACTTCCCAAAAATTCTTTCAATACCTCATTCATGAGCCGCATGAATGTGCTTGGTGCATTGGTTAGCCCAAATGGCATGAATAACCACTCATACAAACCTTCCTTTGTCTTGAAGGTTGTCTTCCATCCATCTCCTTCTCTGAGATGGATCTGGTGATACCCACTCTTCAGATCAATCTTCATGAAGTACTTGGCTCCACTCAAACAATCCATTATGTCATCCATTCTATGGAAATCTGTACTTGATTGTAATATTATTTATGGATCGAGAATCTGTACACATTCTCCACTCCATCTTTCTTTGGTGCTAGTACTGCAGGTACCACACATGGATTCAGGCTCTCCCTTATCAGTCCCTTCCTTAACAACTCATGAACTTGTTTGTTCAACTCTTCATTCTCTATTGGAGTCATTCTGTGGGCCGCATTATTTGGCAAACTAGCTCCTGATATCAAATCCATTTGATGACTTATCTTTCTCACTAGTGGTAAACCTCCTGGTACATTATCAGAGATAATGTCCTAAAATTCTTCCAACATATCTAAAACTTCTGTTGGTCCATCTTCACATTTCTCTTGACTAATCTTAGGAATCAATGCAAAACAATGACGGTCATGCTTCATACCCTCCAAAAATTTTCTACCATCTACCAAGCAAATTTTGGCAGTACTACATACCTTTTCTTCCACCTCCTTCAAGGGCTTCAACTTATGATGAATTCCATCCTTTGTTAGGGAATATGTGTTTGCATGACCATCATGGATAGCACTCCTATCATACTACCATGGCCTCCCTAACAACATATGACATGCATCCCTCGGTATGATATCACACAGTACCTCATCATGGTAGTCCCCAATCTTGAACTTCACTAGACACTGCTCATTGACCAAAGCTCTATGGTCTTTCTGCAACCATGCAATCCGATATGGATGTGGATGCTTTCTTCTTGTCAACTTCAACTTGTCAACCATCTCCTTTGAAACAAGATTGTCAGTACTTCCACTGTCAATAATAATATCACAAAATTTACCTTCACATTTGCACCTTTTGTGGATTAAAATCTTCCTCTGATTGGGTTCTTTCTCGTCATTCAACAAAGTTCTTCTGACAACTAGGGTTTCTCCCCTTTCACCATCTTCAGAATGCTTAGATTGTGCATCTTCATCTACATGTGCAACTTGTGCATTACCTTTAGGTCTTCTATTTGTCCTTCCTTGATGTTGCGGACACTTGTATGCTCAATGCCCTCCTTCTCCACATTGGAAATAGGTTCCTCTAAAACCTCCTCTTCTGGGTCCTTGCCCAGGTCTGCCTCTTCCTCTTCCTCTTTGCTCACCATTGTTCTGGTCACAAGGGTGGTAGGTATTATCTCCTCTCTGATTCTAACTGGTGCCAGCTTCTTCACTTTTCTTTTGATCTTCATTACGGCCTCCATAGGATCTTCCACTAGTCCTTCCACCTTGACCTCTTCCCCTTTGCTTGCTATCGAATCTTTTATTTAGCTTCTCTTCCACCTTTAGGGAAAACTGGTAGGCATCTTCTATGGTGGTCATTCTGACCAGGCTCAGCTCCTCTTGAATACTTGGCTTCAACCCATTAATGTAACGAGATACCTTATCCTTGTTGGCCTGTGCATGGCTTGTCCTAATAGTAATCTTATAAAACTTTTCTGTATACTCCTTAACAGACTTGTTACCTTGCTTCAGTCCTTGCATCTTCTTTAGCAACTTCATCTCATAGTCCACAGGAATGAACTACTTCTTTAGTTTCTCCACCCGTCCGATCCCATCTGGTGGTATTTCCTTTTCCTCTTCTATTCCTCTTTAATTGGACCTCCTTCCACCAAATACTGGCGTGGCCCTTCAACTTTGGTTTTGCAAACTTGACCCAATTTGGGTCCTCCACATCCTGATACTTGAAATACTCCTCCATGTCAATGATCCAATTAATAAGTTGTCTTGGATTCAAATCTCTAGAATATGTAGAAACTTTGATCCTGGGCCTATTTCCAATCTTTGAAATGACCCTCAACAACCTAAATTCTGCAGGATCTCCTGCAACTTCTTGTTCTTCCTCAGATAGCTCTTCTTTAGCTTCATCTTTGCTTTCTTCTCTTGTTCTCAGCTCAAATCCTCTTCGTAGCTCCTCTTGCAATGCATCGATTTGCCTTTACAAGGCTCTAAAACCCTCTTCCATCAAAGCATTCCTCCCAATATGATTTTTTCATAGAGGTATCTTGATCTTCACAGCAAACCCACAACCTCAGGTCCTGGCGCAAACTGCCTCACGGTTGGCGATCTGTCTACACACATAGGAACCCTTGCTCTGATACCACTTGATGAAGGGAGTAAATCATAAAACACACAACATAAATGACACATATAAAATAGAATATTTCTTTATTGATTTGGATGACTTATTACATTACAGAAGCTCAATTACAATCAGACGAATCAATCCTCCATGGGCTGCAACACACTACAGCTACACATCACCAGGCTCTGGAATCTTCTATCTTCTGTAACTCCAAATCAGATAGGATTTCTATTTTCTTGCCTATTCTCGATTCTACACTTTCCCCCTTAACTCTACTCCTACCCAGGGTTCCCAAAATAGTCATAAATAGCACTTTTTGCTGGCTTCGAGCTAAATTTTGAAATTTGCAACTCCCTCCAAAAGTAGGTCAACTTCCAGTGAGCATAACTTTTGATCCGGGTGTTCGATTGACGAACTGTTTTAAGTGCCGGAAAGGTCGCGATGTGAACTATCACATTGGAAATTAGTAAGCAGATTTCTATCAACTTTTTGGGACATTATGGGATGTTTTAGTGCCTCATATCTCGTTTTAGAAATTTTTAGGGGCTTTTCAGAAAACAAAAACTTTAATATCTTTCATCTCACAAATGATCTTTGCTCGATTCCTTCACCAAAGGTCTTATATTTTAGTTATGAAGCTTTCTGTAAGTTTTCACTTCAATCCATGCCCAAATGCAAACTTTCCTAAAATGGCAGGTGATCTTTCCAAATCTGGCAATTTGCTATTTTTAGTAGTTTGGAAAAAATTGAAAGTCCTACATCATTATTCAGGAGATTATGGAGCCAGAAACACTAATTATGGAAAGAAATAAAAACAATTGCAATGATTTTGAATCAACTTTTTTTGGGTGATGCAAGATTGCTTTACACCACTAGATGCTCTTGCATCATAAGACCTCCCATGAAGACATTTTGGTAGGCTTCATAACTCCTAAATTGATTCTTAAATCTATAATTTTGCAATGACCAGTTAAAACTTGACTTAAGACCTCCCATGAACATATTGGATTGCTCTACTACCAACTTCAAACTTTTTAGTAGGCTCTTTGTTACAGTTCAAATATAGCTCATTTCTCTCACAAAAATGTCCCGCTTTCAATGTTTCTATTTTTTAATATATCCTAAGCTTTTTTAAAGTGGAATTTTTTGTTCTTTTTTAAAAGTTGTTAGTATATGATCTTCATTGCTGCACCAGTATATCATCTTCATTGTTATATGGCTACATGATGATAGACCCTCTCATAATTGGACATGGAAAGGGATGAGTCTCATCCTTCCTCGCTAATCCCCGTCTAGTTCTGGATATAGTATGTACAAAGCCATAGATTCATTTTATATCTTACCCATCTTACTCTTGTCGTGAGGTGATGTGATTGGCTGCTGATAATTATTTAAGAATATGGCATGTTACACCATT
This sequence comes from Cunninghamia lanceolata, assembly GCA_027924645.1. Taxonomy (NCBI): domain Eukaryota; kingdom Viridiplantae; phylum Streptophyta; class Pinopsida; order Cupressales; family Cupressaceae; genus Cunninghamia; species Cunninghamia lanceolata. The sequence goes on from BSBN01001326.1 coordinate 1,893,832, forward strand.
GTTCTTGATTGAATCAGATTCTGGTTGTAAATTGCATGATAGCATCGATTGTGAGTCATGCTTCAATGGGAAGAGCTTAACCAACCAGTGCATTGTAAACGACTGGCTGGTTGAAATCTACATGGCCTCCATGTGGCAGTCAACCAGGCATCTGCGAGCAGTACAGACATGTTCAAGGTTGTCGACTGTGTCAGTTGAGATATTAGGTGGACTCAATTGTGTCAGTCGAGTGGAATGCCGTATAGCCGTTTACAACGTACGGTTGGGCCTTTAATGTTGGGTCTATTTCTCTATCGTGTAGCTTTCTCACTTGCAGACCCATTACACTACAATGTGGTTGCAGATGCTTTGTATAATTACTTTTCATCACATTTGTGCACAGCTCAGAATGGAAAGATTGTGAGGGTGAACAAACCACACTCTCTAGAAAGCATGTCCAGCTTCAAACTCTACATCTCTATATTATGAAATCCCTTTCCAAGTAATAAAACTTTGGCTTACATTCAGTTGTGGGTTTCCATTATGATGACTATGGTATGAAATGAATATGACAGATACTATGTATTGTGGATAAGCTTCTATTGGGCTACCTCAAGGTGAGACCACGCTACACTCGTTTACTAGAAAAGTATAGATTTGCATTGAAGATCACTCACATCTATAATCCCTTTCTTTTTTTTAAAGCGAATGTAAGTAACGAACTCACTTATCTTGATTGTCACGTATAAATTAGCTATTGGATGTCTTTACTGTGGAAGCTAAAGTTCATGGCTCTCATTGCCGACAAGTTGGACACCTCAAATACTAAACTTTTGTGGAAGGAAATGTCATAGAGATATCACGGGAATTTCACCTTTGATTTTAAGAACTGAGGGGGAGAAAACTCAATTAGTTGAGCATGTGTCAGTAGTTGTGAGGGTCCTTGTCATACTTTGATCTAGTAATAGGACATATCTGACTATTTTTTATGCATAAAAACATTAATAAATATTTCAAATTATGTTAATAATTATCATGCCAATAATTTTTGTAAAATTATTTGACACATAACATTGCTACACCAAAATCATTTTACCTACCTATTGAAAAGTACCAACTAAGCAAGTAGTAGTGGTCAAATCTAACTCTATATTGAACATAACACAATGTCATTCATTGCAAATAGAGTTCATATTTGAAAATTTAACTAAACCATAATATAATATTATGTTTATATTTGTTCAACACACACACACAGATATATATATATATATATATATATATATATATATATATATATATATATATATATATATATATATATATATATATATATATATATATACATATACATATACATACAGACACACACACACACATCACTACATACTTCCTCGTTTACATAAAATATAGAAGTGTACAACTTCGAGTCCTCAAGCAAATAAACTAGTTTTATAATTAACATTGACATGTTCCCAAATTGTCATAATTACATGTTCATATTTATAAGAAATCATTCCATCTCTTCCAAATATGTAGCAATAAATGTCTTGTTTGGAGACCTCAACCACTAAATATTGAAGTACCTATAAAACAAATATGAAGATGTAAGACTCACCATTTGAAAAACACATCACAATTAATACAACAAATTTAAAAAATTGGTTCCTATTGATCCACACCATCCCCTCTCAACCAATAGAATTCCATGAATTCAAATCCATTGATCATAGAATTTAAAAAATAAGGAGGGAAAATATTTATAAAATGGAACAAGGATTCAATTATCCATTTACACTCATTTGTGTTTTGACTACAAAAATATTAGACATGTAAAGAATATCAGACCTACAAAGAATATCAGACTGTTCTACCACACAACTTGCTACATTTTGTCTCATTAGAACTAATTTAATAAAATATCATATATTTTATCCACATTAGTTTCAATAAATTTATTCCTTGTATTTTATTTTTCCTCTACATTACCTATATATGAGAAAAGGCTTAGACATGATTCTTTTACATTCCTTTAGATGCACATGTATATAATGTTCTATGTTGGTTGTTTAGTGAACTCTTCTCCCCAAAATAAACTATTTTTTGTGATATTCCATATTTCCACAAGTATTTGGATAGGGAATACATGTTTTCAATGATAAGGAAAAGGCTATTCTTAGCAAGTATACTAGATATTAGTGTTTATTTATTCTTATTATCTCATTCCCTTAATAGCATTACCAAACTTTCATTCCTAAATCTGTCTATATGAAGCAGGTAATTATCTCAGGGATTGGAAGATAGGTATGATAGTTGGTAGGCATTCTTAGTGGTTATTCCTTGACAAACTAAAGTCTCTGTAGTTTAGAGTATGGTCCTAGGTTTAATTTTTGTTGTCCACAACAATTTCTTACACCCCATATCTCTTGGCATCCATTCCACTCTTGGGCCATTATTGGTAGGCTTTCCATTGCTCCATATATTTAAAACCATCAAAATGAATACATGACATAGATAGGAGGATCTAATAAGTGGCATGAATAAGGGGTTGCTAGTGAAAAGAAGCTAAGGAAACTTCTATTGGTCTATGTAGATCATAAACTAGGCAGTGATTTAAAATAATTTTGAAGTGTAATCTTCAAGTAAAAGATTGATGGCTAGGTTGCACACTAGCATTGGGATTAATTTGCTATTGGTGTAATAAGATTCTAGATTTACTATTATTCCATTTTATATTTCTGAGTGCTATCATTCTACACCACATTTGTTTTGATATTTTATGTTAGGATGCAAGAGACAAGTAAAAAATACCATTATAAAAAAATGAATAGAAGACATTTCTTTATGGAAATTGTTTAATAGTTTAATGGTGTGCAAAAAGATGGGGAACCAAAAACTGGCCAAAACCACTTTTTGGTCCAAATAAGATATAACATGAGCACATTATGGATTGGTAATGATCGAGCCTAACACAAGTGCATTATAACATGAGAGCATTATAATGTGTTTGTATTATTCTCTGTGGAAATAAAAGGGCAAAAATACAACTTGCGGCTCATTCTTCCCAATAGTAGAAAAACATGATTGGGGTTTTAGTGCAAGCATTTTTTGGAGTAGCTAAAGGAAATTTCACTCAAACACAATGTCATTGTGACAATCTTGCACTCCATGACATCATTCATGAGATCCATGTGGTGAACAAGCTCAACAAGGTAAATTTCCATATTTTTTTATTTTGAAAATGAATTATTTGTTTTGCAATGTTTTGATTTTTTTTTAAATTTTCAGCAAATGAACCCCCTCAAATGCCCCCAAACCCTAATTCACCAAATAGATGGCATGCTGAAATTTTAGTTAAGAGGGGGCACAAAATAACCCTCCCCAAACTCTTTCTTCGATTTCCTGACATCCTCGTGAGACACAAATAAACATTTTAGAGAAAATCGAGAATAAAAAATAACTTGAAACCTTGGTTCAAACATTGAGAAATCCCAATACAAATAATCTACATTAAAGATCCCTTGCAACATCCCTCAAATCAATTATTTCTCACATAGATTCTATGACTAACCAAATCAACAATTGGTGATCTATTATAGGGAGAATTGCTAGCAAACTTTTTCAACAAAAATGTCATACAAATAGGTGAAAGATAAAAAAATTTCAAATCTGATCTATGTGCCTTATTTATTGATCCTAGAACTAATGAGCCATTGCATGGGAGTTACAAAAGATTCCATATTCATTAGTGCCAACATGAAAGAATAGCTCAAATTTTTGGGATAGGTGGTGGATGTGTAAGAGTCACACCATGGACTCAAGAGATGCCCATGATCACCTGTACAATCAAAAACCTTGCTTATATAGAAAAGGTTGAGACCTAGTGTTTTAATCCTATGATATGACACACAAATATTAAATGCCCTAAGTAAACCTAACTAGACAAGTGTGAATATGACCTAATATGGAACTAGTTAGGTAATATACCTTATTCACACCAACAAGATGCTTTTGATGATCTACACCATGCAACAATAATGAGCTCTCACTATATTTTTTAAAGAAACTCTATTGCAAGTTTGTCCTCAATGAGATTCTAAATTATTTTGATATGTAGGATTTCTAGGGCATAGGCAAAGGCTCTGCACAAGATAGGTAGGGGGCACATCATGCCTAGGACTGTCTAGTGATATCCCTAGCTAGGCCATCTTTTTAGTACATCACGCTCCCTTCCATTGTGAAGGAGAGTGTTGAGGTGGAGATGTTGCACTTTGTTAGTTCCCTCACATAGTCTTTACTATAGCAGGGTAGCCATCTTTCATAGGCTAGTGAGGGTGAGGCTAGTAGGCATTGATGGTCCACATATATTTGTTGTTCTTGTGGAGCTCTATGTGATTATGGGTCTAAGGATGCTCATGATATAGACATTGGAGCGAATGCTCCAAAATTTTAAGAGTATGACACACAAAGGCAAGACCAATAACATGACACATCCATATTAGAAAGTATGGTAATAACTGACGAGTTGTTAGATATGACCTTTGGCATTGATGCATAGGTAATTTTTTATAAGGTTTTGTAATTTATTATATTTCTATTTGAAATCTATAATTAACTATATTAATCTATTATAATTCAAATATAATGTAAAGAGTTGTATGTATTATGAAATTCATGGGTCAAAGTACTCATCCTACATCTATCGGTCATCCAATGCAAGGTTATGAGGCGATGTTGAGTCGATAGGTATGTAATTTGTAATTGATGTAGCCAACAACATACACTCAATAGAATTGTGCCATTAATCATGTGTGAGAGACAAAGATTTGAAATTAATGGAAAATAAAAAAACTTCTATTCACCAACTCTACTGCTACAATGAGATAAAACTCTCTTATATCCAAGAAAACAAAAAAAATAAAAAAATTACCTTTTTTGGCAGATTTCGACAATTGTCAGATTTTACCATTTTAGGTAATTTTGTATGCATATCTTGAGAATCCAGTTTTTTCCCAAAAAATTCCTAAAACTAAGGTAGATGAAATGCCAACTAACATCCTAAATTCGAAACATGAGTTTCAATTTATTAAAAAAACAAGTTTTTAAAACTCCAGGAAAAAACATTAAATTGCCATTTTGAGGGCCAAGATAAAAGTTTCAAGCCCCGAAAAAGTACCAAGACGGGGTCCAATCGACTAGGGTGGGTTGGGAAACCACATGCCACCTCATAACATATCCACCTATAAAATTTCATAGAAAACTAACATCCGAGTCAAAAGTTATGACCTCTGAAAGTCCCTGCATCATTCTCCTCTAGTTGAAAAGAACGCAACTCCTGCAAGTGAGTGTCTTCGAACTGCTGCCACTTGACTAGATCCAACCTCTGCACTTCCCACTCTATAATTCATGTGCTATCTGTTGGTGGAAATCCTTCCCACTGTACTAAATACTTGTTGTAATTCCCTTGCCGAGTATAGATAGTTTTCTTATCAAGAACCTGTGCAATCTTTTCCTTCTTCTTATGGGGAATGTGGTGGTGCCATGCCACCTCTGGTTGACTATCTTCAGTATCATCCTCACCATGGAATGCATATAAATCAAAAATATTAAACACATGAGAAATATCAAGATCATCTGGTAAACTGACCTCATATGCATTATCATTGATCTTCTTTGTAATTTTGCAACGACCAATTTTCCTGTACTTCAACTTGTGGTATGTTCTAGTAGGAAACTACTCTTTTCTAAAATATACCATCACTAAGTCACCTTCATTGAATGTCTGATGTTGTCTACTAGCATCCACTGTATTCTTGTACCTCTCATTACTGTCTTGCAACTTTTGTCTCACATCTTTCTGCAACTGTTGAAGGTGTTCTGTAAATGCTTCCCCATCATCACTGAGCCTATCTTTCATTGGTAGTTGTACCAAATCTAGAACACCCTTCCAATTCCAGCCATACACAATCTGGAAAGGGGACTTTCCCGTTGATCTGTTAATAGAACTATTATAGGCAAATTTAACTTGGGGTAATGCCATGTCCCATTGTTTTGGTTTTTCTCCAACAATACACCTCAACAAATTTCCCAGACTCTGATTGACTACCTCTATTTGCCCATCCGTTTGAGGATGATAGGTACTACTAAATTGTAACTTGGTCCCCATCTTCTTCCATAAAGTCCTCCATAAACGACTGAGGAATTTAGTATCCCTATTAGAGGTAATAGTCTTTGGAACACCATGTAGTCAAACAACTTCTGAAAAAAATAACTCTGCTACCCTCATTGGATCATTAGTTTTCTTATAGGCAATAAAATGAACCATCTTGGAGAACCTATCAACAACTACAAAAATGGAGTCATTACCTCGTTGAGTATGTGGAAGTCCCAACACAAAGTCCATGCTCAAATCTATCCATGGTGCAGTTGGTACTGGTAGTGGCATTTACAACCCTGTATTTTGTGAATGTCCCTTAGCCACTTGACAGATCCTACACCTTGTTACATACCTAGTTATATCCCTTTTCATCTTTGGCCAGTAATATTTATCTTCTATCAAGGCTATTGTCTTGTCCTTGCCAAAATGTCCAACAAACCCACTACTATGAAATTCTCTGATAATGTTTTCCCTCATAGAGCAGCTGGAATGCATAGTTGTTTTCCTTTAAATAGATACCCACCTTGTATAAAATATTCACCCCTAAAGTGATCCAAGTTACCAGATACTGGTGTCTTCAGTTGTTCCACAATCTCCCAAAAATCATCATTAGACTCATACAAACTTTTGATGGCATCAAAACCAATCACCTCAGTTTCCATTGTGGTCAAAAGTGCAAAACACCTACTCAATGCATCTGCAACCTGATTTTGTTTTCCAGACTTATGCTTCAACACAAAATTGTAACCCTACAAGAAAGAGACCCACTTGGCATGCCTACTATTCAACTTTTTCTGTGTGTTCAAGTATCTCAATGCAATATGATCTATAAACAATACAAACTCCTGGGGAACTAGATAATGTCTCCAATGCCTCAAGGCTTGAACAATGGCATAAAATTCCAAATAATAAGTAGAATAATTCTTTCTCACTTCATTCAGCTTTTCACTAACGAAAATGATAGGTTTTCCAGCTTGGCTAAGTACAGCACCTATTCCCACATGGGAGGCATCACATTCTACTTCAAATACCTTATCAAAATTTGGTAATGCAAGTATAGGTGCTTCTGTTACCTTTTGCTTCAAGTATTTAAAGCTCTACTCAACATCCTTGGTCCATACAAACTCCCTTCCTTTGGTGCAATTTGTTATAGGAGCTACAATACTACTGAAATTTTGAATGAACTTTCGATAGAAAGTGGCCAAGCCATGAAAACTTTTTACCTCTGTGATACTGCTTGGACTAGGCCATTCTAGAATTTCCTTGTCTTTTTTTGGATCCATTTTGATACCATCTTTAGAAATGACAAAGCCTAAAAAAACCAAACTGTCCTGCATGAACCTACACTTCTTCAAATTGGCATAGAGCTTCTCCTTCCTTAACACACCAAATATGATCCTCAAGTGTTGTAGGTTCTCTTCTTTGCTGTTACTAAATACCAAAATATCATCAAAATAAACTACCACAAACTTACCAATGTAAGGTCGTAGTATAGTGTTCATCAATCTCATAAATGTGCTAGGTGCATTTGATAACCCGAATGGCATGACCATCCACTCATATAATCTGTCTCCAGTCTTAAATGCTGTCTTCCACTCATCCCCTTGTCAGATCTGAATTTGGTGGTAGCCACTTCGTAGGTCGATCTTGCTGAAATATTTGGCCCCTGCAAGGACATCCATCATGTCCTCCATATGAGGTATAGGATGTAGGAGTACAATCAACACTGAGAGGGGGGGTGAATTAGTGTTGATACAAAAACCAATTTTTATCACCTTTCAAAGATTATCAATGAACTTTATCAAAACTCAATTGATTATTGATTTCATAATCATCAAATTTTCAAACACATATGATTAATGAAAATATGTAGAACATCAACACAAGAAGTTTTGACACATAATATTACTGAGTGGAAAACCCTCCAGGGGTTGAAAAACCACTCAAACTGCCTCACTGGCTTAAATGTTAAAACCTTCAAGTTTACAAATGTCTAAATGACATATATAATTTTGCCTCATTGGCATATTGTTTTTCATCACAAGTCTCACTGACTTTCAACTCCAAAATAACAATGAACAAAATGAAAACAAGGGGGTTTCCCTATTTCAATAAAGTTCAAAACCTTATATCTCCTCCTTTTTATTCAACAAACTATTCAACCATCTCTGCAATACTGACTAAATTTTACCTTACCAAAATTCATCAACACTCCAATTTATTTCTGCACCAACTTCAATAAAGTTGTCAATATGACCTCAATCATACACAAACAATTGCACATAATTTATCTCTACAAGAACAAGCATAATAAAAACTCAAATTATCTATGCATAAAGAATATTATCTCTGCAAACATTAAGTATCTTTGTATGGTCCTTGATAATTCATCTACAAGTAAAATCTCTTTGCACCTTAAGATTCATCTCTGCCCATCCATATCTTTGCTCTCCATATTGTTTTTTTTTCAAACACTATACAAAACAAAGCTTCAAAATTGCAATATAATATGAAGAAGAAAACTCTCCTCTATTATGTCTTAGTCACTCACGAACTTCCATCACAATCTCTGCTCAAAATAGAAACTCTCTATATAGAAATCTGCATTCTCAAAAGAAGAAAAACCTTGATTTTAGTCTTTTATACATTGTAGCCCATCAAGTTTAGAAGGTTTCCCTGACTGTTGGGTTTTCAACTCCATTCAAATATTATCCACTCGATCGCTTATACCCGCCACATGTCTTTTAAACTATGGACGTCGATCTGCTTTTTCATGTCATGTGCTTTGTGGCTTAAACCTGATAACCGAGCACCCTAGGCATCGGGGATGGTGATAACATGTGAATGATGCCCTTAACATTGTCACTTAAGTGACTTTTACCCCTTCTACCAGTCAACACTTAATTAAAACATAAAGTGTATATAATGCATGACGAGAAATCAAGACTTTAGTGAATGATGACATAGGATCTAAATGATGATAAGAATAAAGATTAAGAGATCATTGAAGGATAAACATGAAACCTTTATCATAAAACATCTAACCTCTGCAAAAAGATCCTATATCTGCATTTATAACTGATTTTGATCATTTGCATCTGAACTATGGAGGATCAAATCAATCTCCTTGACTTGCAATATAAACCTTTTTGTAAGCTATAAACACCATGACCCCATATCAATGATACTCAACTCAATCATCATGACTGCTATTATTCAACAAAGACTGTCAAATCATTAAACAAAGTCTAATAAGATATGATAAAAAACATGAAAGCTATGATGAAGCATGAATACCTTTCATAATGTCATGTGCTTAACAATATCAAATTTAATACCCACTAAGAAGATGAAGAACAAGACAACCACCATCTAATTTTTGTGAACAAACCAATCAAGATGAGCCAACCAATGTTACTACTACTAAAAGCACAAAGATCACATCTGATTCCAACTGCAACTAAGATCAAGTCACCAAACTATTGCCACATCTGATTCCAACTACAACTAAGATCAAGCCACCAAACTATTGCCACTGCATAATCCCATGGACACTACTTATCACCAGCAACCTTTTGTCATCAATGAAAAGACAACAAATAAAATCACTTGCAACATAGGAAACCGATACTTGATGGTAATCTTATTAATTGCTCTGCTATCAGTGCACATCCTCCATATTCCATCTTTTTTTGGGGTCAACAATGCAGGTACAACACATGGGCTCATGCTCTCTTTCACCACAACTTTACTTATGAGTTCTATTACTTGCTTATTCAAATCTGTATGTTGTGTTGAATTCATCCTATAATCTACTTGGTTGAGTAGAGTTGCTCCTAGAATCAAATCAATGTGATGCTGAATATCTCTCTTTGGTGGTAGACCATTAGGTAATTCATCAGGCACAACATCAACAAATTCTTTCAATAGCTCTGCTACTTTTGGGGGAACTAAAACATCTTCCTCTTCACCTTTTTTCACTACTAATGCATAACAACACCCTATCACCTTCATTTCTTTAACAAGATCTCTTTCAGACAACATGGTCTCACCTTTTCCTTCATCCTTGACAGGCAACAAAATCACCTTAGAGCCATCTTTCTAAAAGGTGTATGTGTTTTTCTCTCCATCATGCATAACTTTTCGATCATACTGCCATGGCCTTCTCAATAACACATGACATACATCCATTGGGACAACATCACACCATATCTCATCCTGATAGATCTTCTCGATGCTAAACTTAATTAGGCATCTTTTATCAACAGTGACTTCATTTCCCTTTTTAAACCATGCAATGCGGTATGGATGAGGATTTTTTTCACAATGTAAATTCAATTTTTCTACCATTTCTTTACAAACCATATTTTCAGAACTATCTCCATCAACAATAACTTGACATACCTTGCCACCCGAAGTGCATCTAGTTTTTAAGATATTGGTTCGAAGCCATGAACCATCAGAGATTTTGGCTTGTGTTTTCTCCTTCTCTAGAATCACCATTGCTCTTCTCATCATGAGACTTTCTCCCACATCTAGTGGACCTCTAGTTCCGTCCCTTCCACTTCATGTTGCATTTGAATCAGGTTCACCCTAGGTTGTCCTCCTTGATTTCTTTCTTGCATGTTATAATTTGAGAATTCAAATGCCCTATGACCTTCTTCTCCACATCTGAAGCAAGTGAAAGGCCTTCTTTGGTTTTCCCATCCTCTACCGCTACCATAACCTCTACCTCTTTGAAATCCCCTTCCTCTTTCTTGATTCGGAGGATCTTGTCAAGTGTCTACTTGTTTTTCCAATCCATGGGATGACTCTCCCCTGCCATAATTCAAACCTCCTCGAAATAGGGTTGATGTACCCCTTATTTCTCTTCTATTTCTCTGATGGTATTGTCTATTTTGTTTTTCTTCAGCCTTTAAAGCCAATTGGTAAGCTTCTTCCATACTGTTGAGTCGATGCATGCTCAATTCATCTTGAATAGAGAATTTCAGGCCATTCACATATCTAGCAGCCATCTGTTTATCAGTTTCTTGATGCTCTATACGTATAGATAGTGTATAAAACTCATTTGTATAATCTTGCACAGAAGAGAGGTTCTGCTTTAAATTTTGAAACCTATGAAAAAGGGTTTGTGCATAATCTATGGGCAAAATTTTTTCTCTCAACTTCTTCTCCACTTTATTCTATGTTCAGATCTTATCCTTGCCTTTCCTTGTTCGTTCCTTTTGAAGATGATCCCACCAAATCATTGCATGACCCTTTAATTTGGTGCATGCAAATTTCACCTTCTTTTCCTCTGTCATGGATTTCCATTCAAAAAAATTTCTCATGTCATTCAACAGGTCTATCAACTCCTCTGGTTTAAGACTACCTGCATAATCTGAAACATCAACCTTGACCCCTTCATTTTTCCCTTCTGAGGCTCTGAGCATCCTCTCTTCAAAACTCATGCCTTCTAATTCTTCTTCTTCATGTTCTGTATCTTGATCTGTACCTCCTCGACCTATCTCTTTATTAGATTCATATCCTCCTCTACCCAGTCTTTGGTTTTCCATCCATGTTGTAAGTTCTACTACTTGCCTTTATAGATTTTGCATTTCTCTATGCATCTGGGCAAGACCGCCTCTTCCTCTTCCTCTCCCAGCCATCTTCCTGCTTTGATACTAGATGATGTAGCCAACAACATACACTCAATAGAATTGTGCCATTAATCATGTGTGAGAGCCAAAGATTTAAAATTACTAGAAAATAAAAAAACTTTTATTCACCAACTTTGCCGCTACAATGAGAGAAAACTCTCTTATATCCAAGAAAACAAAAAAATAAAAAAATTACCTTTTTTGGCAAATTTTGACAATTGTCAAATTTTGCCATTTTAGGTAATTTTGCATGCATATCTTGAGAATCCAGTTTTTTCCCAAAAACTTCCTAAAACTAAGGTAGGATGAAATGCCAACTAACATCCTAAATTCAAAACATTTGTTTCGAGTATTAAAAAAACAACTTTTTAAAAATCTAGGAAAAAACACTAAATTGCCATTTTGAGAGCCAAGATGAAAGTTTCAAGCCCCAAAAAAGTACCAAGACGGGGTCCAACCGACTAGGGTGGGTTGAGAAACCACATGCCACCTCATAACGCATCCACCTGTAAAATTTCGTAGAAAACCCACATCCGAGTCAAAAGTTATGACCTCCAGAAGTCCCTGCATCAGTGACAAAATAGTAAATATAGTACATGTAAACTTGTCATATATCAATGGTAATCATAAAATGATAATGTGATGATGAATAGGTGGTTATTGGACCTCCAACATCAAAAGGAGTTGGTGGGGCTAGTCATATGTCAAGTTTCATGGATGTAAATTTTACTATTTTTAATCATTATTCATCTAAATAATGTTATGCAGATTTTGGTCAAATAATGTTGTTCTATTTTTAGTTGATGATAGCAATTCAGACTCCTAATATTCATGACACAATGAAGGTGGGCATTGTCATAGCTATTTTATCTTTAATGTGTTTGACCAAGGTGTGAGCCTGTAATGTAAATGTCAGTATATATTTCTCATTTTATCTCACATCATTTAATGTACAGAAACGATATTCATCTGTACTCTAATTTTCTTCATTCTTCTCACAAGAGGTCACAACTCCAGTTCATGCACCTATAGATGAAGAGAGGCAATGGATGATTGATAGGGATAATCAGTTTTTGGTAAGTGATTGATTACTTATGTCATGTTGTATATTTCATGTTTTATATATTAATGTGGATATTGTATAATTGTATTAATAGGTGGAGCTCCAAAAAACTCATGGGAGGAGGTCTAGTTGATAGATGAGAGAGTATGAGTCATCGACTTCTTCTCCACCTTCACACTAGAATAAGGGTCGTAGATTGTTCGATAGCACTCTATAGGACATTTGATGTTTGGATAGTTTTTTGTATACCTATATGGCTTTGTACACATACATTTCTATTTTACCGATGTATATCATTGCACATGGATATATGGCTTTGTTTATACATTCACCGTATTCATGATATTATATACACTATATGACATTTTCATGACATTATATATATGAAATTTTACATTATATATGTTTTGTATGGAAAAAGGGGAGTTGATTTTAAGGGTTTATGTGTTCAATCCTCTTTTCCCAACAAACATTCCAAGGGCTTATCAACCGAGTTAAATCTCCACTAAGTGAGAACAATCACCTATCATGTTGGGCAGCCACTTGGGAAGTTGTTGACTCTAGGATGTATCAAACAATGTCTCTATCTAATGTTTAATTATGATTAGAAACCCTAATTATGCAAATCAGTAAGCAAATCATCAAATTACAACAAATCCTTCCAGACCGAGACAAAGGACAGAGATATTTAACTTACTATTTTTTGAAGTTCATAAGGCAAAAAAGCCAGGGACACGGGGACTAGCATCCAAGTCCAAGGTACCTGTTTCTTTGCGGGATCTTGATCTCCTTTTGACACTGATCTGCACTATAACTTTAGTTTCTCGAGATTCCACTATGGAGAACATGGGACAAGTGCTCTAGTCCAAGATAAGAACCAGTGTCTTGCTTCTTTTGAGATTCTGAATCCTTTGTGTCTACTACTTCCTGCAACTCCACTCCATGGGACTCGACACCTGTAACCTGCAATCACAAGGAGTGTGGGAGGGGGTTGTGGTGTTTAGAGGCTTGCCTCAGTCAAGCCCCAGAGAGACATTCAAGTCTTCTGAATACCATTGTCAGATGAGAGTACATATCCCAGTGAGATAGAGGCAAAAATCCAAATGATAAATGATTGAAAACACAATAGATATCACCTTGTAGTGAAGATCTCATGGAAGGAAGATGCTCTTCATGCCATGAGGAGATGGGTGTCAAATATGCAAACACAAACACAATAACAATGTTCTACTCTGCAACACAATGAATATTTTTAATGATTTATGATAACAAGTATACATCTAATCCACCTAGTGTCCATCTAGTTTGCAAATGAAACCTAATCATGCTTATATATGCAACTACAAAGATTCCCACTAAGAATTTCATAATTCAATATTTAGATGTCGGCATAGGACCTAATTAATGGTCATAAAACTAACATTTGAAATTAGGGTAGACCCAAAATAGGCCTAGAGTAGGGCACTAGTGCCCATGTCCACCCTGCCATTTTTTCTCAGATTTCATTAAAGTGCAGCCCCCTAGGTCCTATTTGTCACAAGACCTAAGGGTTTTCTCATTAGGAATTAGAAATAACATGCAAGATGCTCTAAATGCCCTAATAGGACCCAGGAGATAAACTTTGATAGGAAAAATCCCCCAAGGTTACCTATTCTGACATAACATTTAGCCCCCACTTTAATGTATGTATAAATGCAAGCCCAATACATGCATTAAAGTATGGTCAACAAACACAGCAAACACGCCAAGGACGAAGAAGACACGCCAAACACATTGAAGACAATAACAGGCATGCAAAACACACAGAAGACAATTACAGTCACGTAAAACATAGAGAAGACAACATTAAAGACATGCAAAACACAGTGAATATAGTGAATGCAGTGAACATAGTAATGGTTTTCTTTTCTTTTTCATTTTCTCATATATATGAAATGCAGAATGGAAGTACATGAAAAGTAAACACACCACCCATAATGTAGGAGGGACTCATCACTACCAATCTTTAGACTGCACATGGGGCAACAAACATGCCAAACAAATCTCAAACTGCAAGAAGGACTCATCACCACCAGTCTTTAGAATGCACTTGAGAACAAACACGCCATATGAATCAAACATGCCAAACAAATCCCATAGCATAGGAGGGACTCATCGCCACCAGTCTTTAGACTATGCTTGGGAACAAACACACAATACACACACACTTGGAAGACATTGAGAAAACACGATAGACAAGTGATGGAGTGTACCTATTTCTAGGTTCATCACCATCTCAGGCACATTACAGGCACACACCAACGATTGGGCTTTGCCACAACAATCATCGAAGACACGCTTAAGGGTTACGTTAGTCACAGAACCTCTCCCCACCTCCATAGTGGACTTTTGAAAATGACAGGATTGTGCCCTCCTCATGAAATACACCATCCTTGCCTCACATGGAGGGCTTAAGGTAAAAAGGATATGCACGATATCCTACCTCCGCAGAGGGCTTAAGTGAAAAAGGATATACATGATATCCCACCTCCGTAGAGGGCTTAAGTGATTGCAATAGATTCAAGATTCACAAATGTACATTGCTAGCATCTACAACAGACAACTTACCTTATGTATGCCCCCACCTTAGGGTGGTTGATGCCGTGCACTGATAGCAAGCACTTTAAGGTAGGAAGAAAACACACAAGGGAACACGAGCTCTCACAAATCACATGCCCCCCGAAGGTGACATGTACTTTATGATCACCAAATGTTCCCACAAACACATTCCTGCAAGAAAAGTGTTAGTGTCCATATAATCATGGTAAACAACAATGCATAGAGAATTGAGGAATGCAAGATTCAAGATAGACAAAGTGCACAGAGAAGTAGTATTGTTATGTTTTTTAAGTGTGATAAGACACCATCAAGATCACATGGAGTGATTCTACTAGCCAAGCATCGGATAATATATATCAACCCTGTCGTCATGTATGGACTAGATCCATTTTTTGATTTCTCGCTAAAGGGACACTAGGTCCGCATCAATATAAAATGTTTTTTGTCATTCGCCCGCTAGATAGAACCACTACAGGAAGGGAAACAATAAAGCAAGAGAGGAGAAACAAGTGCCTTAGGGACAGTCACATAGGAGGGTGTCTCCAAGTCACCAATTGCAACACTATGTCCGTAAGATACAACACACAATAATGAAAATAGAGGAGAAGCAATATAGAAGAATGATGATATAAATAGAAGAAGGGTCACAACAGAGGTAGTCTCCCAATATCCTTGACCTTACGAGAGTATCAAGGATCATCCTAGGAGACCTAAATAACATGTAGCACATCATGGGGGAAACACATCATGGAGGTAAAGGGTTAGAAATACTTACCTATAGGGATACCCAAACTAAGGGTTGTCATCAAGAAAGTCATCCTCTTCCTAGTCTCAGATGCTAGAGGAAAGAGGTGTGTAAGGTACCATAGCCCAACTTTTGTCTTTATCTTCCAATTCTTCAGGGTTGAGGTTTTCTATGTTTATTTCAATGTTAGGTTGAATGTTTTCTTGTTGAGCGGCAAGTCGTTGGGCAAAAGCTTGTCTTCACCTCCTCCTTTCTTTTGCTTGTCTATTCCTTCTTGTTTTAACACTTACTTCTTCAAAGGCATTATCAAATTTTTGAAAGGAAGCTAGGTGTGTAGAAAATGCTTCCTACACTAATCTAATGAGGGGAGGAGAGTGCAAAGTCAATTTTATATTTACAATTACAGCTATGTTAACCCACTAACAGAGATATTGTAGCAAACACATACACAAGAAAGTAAGATAGAAGAAGAGAGACAGAAGATATACGTGGGGAAACCCCTTATGGGTGAAAAACCCCACACTCCAAAACATAGCTCAAATGTATTCCATAAACAATGAAGGTTACAATACAACACAAAGCCAATGCTCTTGTAGGAGTCTTTGAAACTCGTATATGGAGATGTTTCAGCAACATAATAGTACCTATCAAACCTATAGCACTTCTCCTCTCCAAAGCACCTGTTCATATAACAAATACAAGGCAAAAATGGCTCCACATTGGGATGGGCGTCCAACATGGCCTCATGGCCCAAAACCCACACCTATGAACACTTGTCCAATACTGTAGGATGCTACTAACACTTCTCAGGTCACCCCATCCCAAGGAGTTCACCTATTTCCAAAATGGGCTATGACAGATGCTTTTATGACTCTTACAACCATCATAGAATATGTCATAGTTGTCATAACTTACAGCTATAAGAGAATTTGTCATACACAGGCTACAAATAGCATATTATCTTACAACATGTCATAGTCCACCTTGGGGAGCCCAAAGACGCTTCTCGACACATGTCTTCACCTTTCATAGAATCTCCTATTTCTGACTCTTACATGTTATAAATTTCTCATAGGAATCTGTCATGACCATTTCGGTCAATATTCCCTTACACAACATCTAAGATGCCAACACATGGAAAAATATTCCTACCACTAAGTGGGATGCCTATCTCCTCATGTGAGGACAAAATTACATGTGGTCATATGCCATGTAGGATGACACATCACCATGCCAACTCCCACAATATGACAACATAGGATTTGCATCCAATTAATACAATAGGCAATAAATAAATAAATACAATGTAAAAACACAACGAATTATGAAGGTTGAGACACCTTAATTCCCAACATTCTCCCACTTGTTGAACACCTTGTAAGATCCAATAGAATTAATAGGATTTAACTGCTATAGGCCGAAAGGCCCATAGACTCTGAACACCATTTGAACTTCTTTGTACCCACTGGCTTCGTCAATGCATCTGCAACATTCTTCAAAGTATATACGTTCTCCAAATTTACCTTCCCATCCTCTACCATGTCTCACATGAAGTGAAACTGTACATCAATATGCTTTGTTTTGGCATGGAAAGTTGGATTCTTCACAAGGCAAATTGCACTCTGACTGTCACAACAAATCGTAATCTGTCTTACATCAACACCAATATTTGAACACAATCTCTTAAGCCAAATGGCTTCCTTGCAAGCATGAGTTTCTGCCATGTACTTAGCTTCTATCATGGACAAAGCAACCATAGGTTGTCGCTTATTCATCCAATTGATTGCACCACCAAACATAGTGAACACATAGGCACTAGTGGATCTTCTGCTGTCAATGTCACCTGCCCAATTAGAATCCACAAATCCACGAATACAAACTGAATGCGAAGGTCCTGTAGCATTACCATGATAGCATATGGAATACTCAGAAGTACCCTTCAAATATCAGAACACTTGCTTAACTACATCCCAATGTACCCATCCAGGATTAGTTATAAATAGACTAAGAACTCCCACTGCTTGGGCAATGTCTGGTCTTGTGCAGACCATAACATACATTAAATTGCCAAAAGCACTAGCATAAGGTACTCTGCTCATGACCTCCACCTCACTAGGAGATTTTGGACAATAATTAAGAGACAACTTTGTCCCTAATGAAATAGGAACACACAATGGTCTACAATTTGCCATGCTAAACCTATCCAACATGGTCTTCACATACTTACTCTAGCTTAACCAAAGTTTTCTGTTAGCTCTGTCTCTTCTAATTTCCATTCCTAGAATGTACCTGGCTACCCCGGGATTTTTCATCTCAAACTATGCTGACAACTGAGACTTCAAATCAGAAATCATATTCTTACCATTCCCAATCAACAACATATTTTCAACATACAATGCAATAATGAAAATGCGATCATTGTCAAATTTGTAATACACACAATGATTACATTTCAATCTCAGATACCCAATTGACAACACAAAGGCATCAAACTTCAAGTACCACATCCTAGGAGACTGCTTCAAACCATACAAAGACTTCTTTAACTTGCAAACCAAATTTTCTTTACCTTTCTTTATGTAATGCTCTAGTTGTGACATGTAAATCTCTTCCTCCAAATCACTATGAAGGAAAGTTGTTTTCACATCCATCTGTTCTACCTCTAAGTCAGAAGCAGCTGTAAGAGATAACAAAAATTGAATGGATGTCAAACGGGAGAGAAAATTTCACCATAATCAATTCCCTCCACTTGTGAATACCCCTTTGCAACCAATCTAGCCTTGTACTTTTCAACATTGCCATCTACACCGAATTTCTTCTTGAACACCCATTTGCATCCAATGGGTTTCCATCCATCAGGCAAAGGCACCAAGTCCCATGTTTTATTCTTCTCCAAAGAAGCCATCTCATCCTCCATGGCCTCCTTCCAGGAACTTGCATGTTTCATGCCCATAGCCTCTTTCACAGTTCTAGGCTCATCAGTGTTAGTAAGTAAAGCAAAAGAACAACTAGAATCAAGTAATGAATAACCAAACCTATCAAGTTGCTTTCTTGTTCGTGTAGACCTCTTTAATGGATGAGGTTGAGGTTCTACTTCTTCTTCTAAGCTTTCAAAGTTGCTAGAGCTCTCCTCATCATCAGGTCTCACAGGGTCTCTTTGTTCAGTCTTCTCAGGGGTAGAAGGAAATTGAACCGCATCTTCTTTCTTTTCTGTCTATTCTAGCTGTAGAACAACAAAAGAAGGTGTTAGCTCTCTAAAGATAACACTTCTTCTATACAACACTTTTACAGCTACAAGATCCTAAAGCTTGTATCCTTTCACACCAACACCATAGCTAATAAAAATAAACTTAACAGCCTTGTTCTCCAATTTAGACTGTTTCTCCCTAGGCACATGTACATATGCCTCACAACCAAAAAAATGAAGATGTCTAACTGAAGGCTTCTTACCAGAACACACCTCCATAGGTGTCTTACCAATAAGAGTTGATGTAGTAGATTTGTTTACCAGATAGCAAGCAGTGGCTACAGCTTTAGCCCAAAACTTTTGTTCGAGGCTTGCTCCACTAAGCATACTCCTAGCCTTCTCCATCAGTGTCTTGTTCATCCTCTCTGCAACTTCATTTTGCTATAGGGTGTATGAAGTTGTCTTATGTCTTTCAATCCCTTACTCTTTACAGAGCTTATCAAACTCTGTCGAACAAAACTCACCACCATTGTTAGTTCTCAAACACTTAATCTTTTTACTAGTCTAATTTTCAGAAAAGGCTTTAAACTCCTTAAACTGACTAAAGACTTCAGTCTTGCTTCTGATAAAATAAACTCATGTCCTTCTACTATAATCATATATGAAAGATACAAAATATACAGATTTGGAAATCTAAGGAACATTAACTGGACCAAACACATCAGAATGAATTAGATCCAACACACCAGAAGACTTGTGAGAACTAGAGTAAAACTGAACACAGTTTTGTTTTCCATATACACAATGTTCGCAAAAGTCAAAGTTGAGATTACAATCATTTAACCCCTCAATGAGGTTTTTATTTTTCAGGGTTCATAGACCCTTCTCACCAATGTGGCCATATCTCAAATGCCATAACATAGTCTTTTTAGCAGGAAGCTTAGCTTCCATAACATGTGCACTACCATAAGAACTAGTTACAACAAATTTCTTCACTGTTCGTTCAGATGGTGGGGATGAAGTGACTGCAGCTCTTTTCTTCAAGTCAGAAGAACTATTGCATTGTGAAGTGCATGCCTCCAGCTAAAACAGAGTACCTCTCCGAGTACCTTTCTCAAGCACCATAGATTCTCTAGTCATCTTGCATCCATCATTCGAAAAGACAACTTGCACACCTACATCATTCAACATACTTATAGAAAGCAGGTTTTGTAAAAGGCCTAGGATGTGCATAACCCCAGTGATCCCCTTCACTCTTCCATCAGGGAACCGAATTGAGACTCTTCCATGACCAATGATCTTTAGATGAGAGTCGTCACCCAGGTACACTCTTCCACCATCAAACTCTTCATACTTCATGAACAACTTCGATGAGAGGTCATGTGGAATGATGCACCAGAATCAATCAACCACACATCATCAGATGCATGGGTGGACAAGGCTGCGATGAAGGCATCACCATCATCTTGTGACTTGTCAAATTTTGAATTAGGGGTTGTCTTCTTTTTCTTTTTCTTTTCTTCTTTGCATTCCGTTCGGAAATGTTCTATCTTTCCATAGTTCCAACAAAGAGCCTTAGACTTTCTAGGAGATTTGGATCTTCCACAAGATTTGGATCTACCCTTTTCACCTTTCTTGTCATTCTTCTTCCCTTTCTCTTTGGGTCTTCCATGAACCACAAGAGCCTCCTTGGCTGACTCAGATGTCTTCCTCCACATTTCTTTAGATAATAGCGAGGACACCACATCTTCCATCTTGAAGGTGGTAGTGGTGTTTCCGATAGCCATGACAAGATGATCCCACGAATCTCGCAAAGAACAAAACAGGATCATACATCGATCCTCCTCCATTTTCACACCCACAGATGTCAACTATGCAATGATCATGTTGAAAGTATTCATGTGGTCCGCAACAGATCCTCTGTTTTCCATCTTCAGAGTGAACAACTTTTTTCAGAAAAAGCTTTTTTACCAAGGACTTGGCCTGATAAACATCACCCAACTTCTTCCAAAGATCTTTCGTACTCTTCTCCTCATGGACATTCAACATGACAGAGTTAGCTAAATAGAGTCTTATGAGACACTTAGCCTTCTCATCTTTGAGGTCCCAATCATCTTGTGACATTGTTGTAGGTTTTACATTGGATACGGTTTCCCATAGGTCACGATCAACAAGTAGGTCCTCCATCTTGAGTTTACACAACTTGAAATTAGTGCCATTAAATTTCTCCACCTCTAACCTTTCGGATGTGGTTGCCATCTCCTTTCTACAACAAGATATAAAATTCTCTACACAACACTCCCACTCAACCTAAGATTAGCTCAAAAAACCCCTACCCAGCAACTAGAACCAAAACTGGCCAGGCTCTGATACCAACTGAAAGGAAGTTAGGTGTGCAAAAAATGCTTCCTACGCTAATCTAATGAGGGGCGGAGAATGCAAATTTAATTTTATATTTACAATTACAACTATGTTAACCCACTAAAAGAGATATTGTAACAAACACATACACAAGAAAGTAAGACAGAAGAAGAGAGACACAAGATATACGTGGGGAAAACCCTTATGGGTGAAAAACCCCACTCCAAAACACAACTCAAATGTATTCTGTAAACAGTGAAGGTTACAATACAACACAGAGCCAATGCTCTTGTAGGAGTCTTTGACACTTGTATATGGAGATGTTCCGGTAGCATAACAATACCTATCAAACCTGGAGTACTTCTCCTCTCCAAAGCACCTATTTATATAACAAATACAAGGCAAAAATGACTCCACATTGGGATGGGCATCCAACATGGCCTCATGGCCCAAAACCCATGCCTATGAACACTTGTCCAACACTATAGGATGCTCTTGACACTTGTCAAGTCACCCCATCCCAAGGAGGTTGCCTATTTCCAAAATGGGCTATGACAGATGCTCTTACGACTCTTACAACTGTCATAGAATTTGTCATAGTTGTCATAACTTACAGCTGTAAGAGAATCTATCATACACAAGCTATAAATAGCATATTCTCTTACAACATGTCATAGTCCACCTTGGCGCGCCCAAAGATACCTTTTTCAAAGATTCTTCTCGACACATGTCTTCACCTGTCATAGAATCTCCTATTTTCAACTCTTACATGTCATAACTTTGTCATAGGAATCTGTCATGACCATTTCGGTCAATATTCCCTTACACAACATCCAAGATGCCGACACATGGCAAAATATTCCTACCACTAAGTGGGACACCTACCTCCAAATGTGAGTACAAAATTACTTGTGGTCATATGCCATGTAGGATGGCACATCACTGTGCCAACTCCCACATATGACAACATAGGATTTGCATCCAATTAATACAATAGGAAATAAATAAATAAATACAATGTAAAAATACAAGGAATTACCAAGGTTGAGACACCTTAATTCCAAACAATTTTTCCATAGGGTTTTGTACATTAGACGAGGAAGCACCATGTTAAAATTTAATTGGTCTTGGTGGAATGTTTTGTTGTCGATGGAAACCTCCTAATCCTTGTAAGGATGTCAGAGGAGGAACCTCAACGTAGATACCATATCTCCATGTACGAGGTGAGTTATGAAAATTTCCTTAGCCACATCTATCACACCAATTATTTCATCATATCCATAGTAGTATTGTGTTCATTTTCCTTTTTTCTCTATGGGGATACTTAAACACATGTCATTCATCCCTCATTGTTTGTAAAGAAGGCCTGGCCACTCTAGCTAGTTATTTTGCTTTGTATCATCTGTAGTTTAAGAAATATTGGTCTCTTCGTGGCTCAAGTTTCATTTCAAGCTATGGCCAAAAGTAATCAAGGGTGAAATTCTTGCTCTTAGCTGGAGGTTGGTATGTGTTACGACAAACAATATGGATCTCTCCATGCAAAGGGAATTTTAGACGTTTATGAATAGTTGAAGGGATGATAGTCATAGCCTTAAGCCATGGGTGTCCTAGTTTTACATGAAAGAGGTTAGATAAAGGAATAACATCAAATAACTAATCTATGGCTTTGTCATAAACCGAGACTAACAGTTTTACCAATCCAAACGTTTTTATTAAAGATCCATTATGCATTTTAATTCTCAAATCCGATGGGTCATAATAGTTTTGTGCCAAATCATGTTTAAGAAGGAACTCTTCTGCAACCACATTTGTCATGCAATTAGGGTCTATGAGTGTTCCTTACACATGTATTTCCATTATTTTCACTATAATGTAAAGAGGCTCTTCAGTATCTACCATTTCTTTGTCATGAGGTGTAAATGTTATTTCAAGTTCAGGGGCTTGTCTTTTCAAATGCAGCCTAGGAGGAAGCCTAACATTATTGTTGTATTGAGAATCCATGTATATTTTTTCAAATGAGTGCGAGATCAGATTTCAAAAGGTTTTCAAGACTTATGCAAGAGCAAATGTAAAAGTGTGTATGAATATGACCTAAAATGCTTAATTTTTCAACTTTTTTCAATGCAAATCACTAGGAGAAAAGGTGTTGTGAAAATTTTCAAGAGGGAAAGAAAAGAATATGTCTAATGAAATTCCAATTATGAAGTAATATCTTTCACAACATGCTTTTGAAGCAACTCTAGAGTGATGACAAGTCAAAACCTAGTGAAAATAGGCCCAAAATATGCAATTTTTCACTAAATCTCAGTGCAAAAGAGTATGAACAAGGGTGTTGTGAGGAAAATGATGATGGACAGAAAATTATAACAGTAATAACAGACATATAATTCCAAAAAATATGTCACAACACACTTATAGTGCCACTCAAGGTCAAACCCTAGTGAAAATATAGCAAAAATATGCAATTTTCACAATTTTTCAATTTAAAGGCCTAGTAGAAAGGGTGTTGTAAGGAATATGAAGAGGGGCAACAGATAATAACCCTAATAGCAGCCAATTAATGAAGAAGAATCCCTTACAACACGTCTATGGTGCAAATCTAGAGAGACGATAAGGCCCAAATCTAGTGAAAATGCAAGGTTTTCAAACCCTAGGCATGAAATTTTACAAGAAGACCACTATGATGCAACACTATAGTTAGAAATCAGTCCTAATGAGTGTTTTAAAGTGGTAGTAAAATTTGAAACAAGATTTTGACTACAAGCCCTAGTTAATGCAAAACTAGGTTTTCATGAAAAGTGCACAATTTCTTGAGCAATTTCTGTCAAATTAAGCAAACAAATACAATACAAATGTATTCTAAATGATGAATTTCTACAAATTAAGTCAGATCTACTAAAAATGATAAAAATTTAATGAAATTGAATGCCAAATATTTCAAATTATACTAAAATGCAAGTCTAAAATGCCAATTTTTTCAAAATTTTCAATTTTTTTGTAATTTTTCGAATGCAATAAGATGAATGAATGCAAATTTATCAAACAACACTCAATAAGGTGCCAAAAAGTTCAAAAACATGGGTTCACCATATTTTTTTGTATGGAAAAAGGGGAGTTGATTTTAAAGATTTATGTGTTCAATCCTCCTTTCCCAACAAACATTCCAAGGGCTTATCAACTGAGTTGAATCTCCACTAAGAGAGAGCAATCACCTACCATGTTGGGCAGCCACTTGGGAAGCTATGGAATCTTGGATATATCAAACAATGTCTCTATCTAATGTTCAATTATGCTTAAAAACCCTAATTATGCAAATCAATAAGCAAATCAT
This sequence comes from Cunninghamia lanceolata, assembly GCA_027924645.1. NCBI lineage: Eukaryota > Viridiplantae > Streptophyta > Pinopsida > Cupressales > Cupressaceae > Cunninghamia > Cunninghamia lanceolata. The sequence goes on from BSBN01001326.1 coordinate 1,918,892, forward strand.
CAAATTATAGCAAATCCTTTCAGACTGAGACAAAGGACAAAGATATTTAACTCACTATTTTTTGAAGTTCGGAAGGCAGAAAAGTTAGGGACACGGGGACTAGAGCCAAAGTCCAAGGTACATGTTTCCTTGCGGGATCCTAATCTCCTTCTGACACTGATCTGCACTATAAATTTAGTTTCCAAAGATTCCACTGCGGAGGACACTTGGACTAGTGCCCTAGTCCAGGAAAAGAACCAGTGTCTTGCTTCTTTTTAGATCCTGAATCCTCTATGTTTGCTACTCCTTCCTACAACTCCACTCCACGGGACTCGACACCTATAGCCTGCAATCACAAGGAGTGTGGGAGGGGGTTGTTGTGTTTAGAGGCTTGCCTTGGTCAAGCCCCAAAGAGACATTCAAGTTCTTTGAACACCATTGTCAGATGAGAGTGCGTATCCCAGCAGGATAGAGGAAAAAATCTAAATGATAAATGTTTGAAAACATAATAGATATCACCTTGTAGTGAAGATCTCAAGGAAGGAAGACACTCTTCATGCCATGAGGAGATGGATGTCAAATCTGCAAACACAAACACAATAATAATGCTCTACTCTGCAACACAATGAATATTTTCAATGCTTTATGATCACAAGTATACATCAAATCCACCTAGTGTCCATCTAGTTTGCAAATGAAACCTAATCATGCTTATATATGCAACTACAAATATTCCTGCTAAGAATTTCATAATTAAAACTTTAGATGTCAGCATAGGACCTAATTAACGGTCATAAAACTAACATTTGAAATTAGGGCAGACCCAAAATAGGGATGGACTAGGGTGTTAGCGTCCAAGTCCACCCTACCATATTTGCTCATATTTCATTAAAGTGCAGCCCCTAACTCCTATTTGTCACAAGACCCAAGGGTTTTCTCATCAGGAGTCAGAAATAACATACAAGATGCTCTAAATTCACTAACAGTACCAAAGAGCTAAACCTTAATAGGAAAAAGCCCCCAAGGTTACTTTTTCTGACATAACATTAAATATGATGATAATTATGGTTATAGGATAGATAATGTGTCATACATAATAGTTTCATATTTCTTACATGTTCTTCAATGTTTCCATGAACCTCTCTTGACAATGTACAAGTCTGTGGATCCCTGTTTAATGTCTTTTAGCAAGGAGAGGTGATAAGTTGCACTTGCATAAATCATGAAAAAAAGGAAACATAAGGAAACATCACACATCAAAAATTCTTTAATATCTATCTGTAGTGAATAATGTCTCACATGCATTAAGAACAAGATTATTGTGAAGCATTTAAAACATTTTATGGTTTTATAAAACTAACTAATTCTTGAAGCATACATATCAATAAATGTGACATGACTGAAATTGTAGCACAAGATCCATTACAAAATTCCTAATAGTCATGGAGACATCTAATCATTCAACTACTTATTGATCATGATGTTACTCACAAGCAAACATGAAATAAAAGTTACACAACAACCTTTATTTATCTTGAAAGATACAATGAATTCAAAGAATTCATGATCCCAAGTCTCCGTTGATTAATTCATAATCTACTGACGTTACTCAGTGGTTGATGTGTGTTGCTATTTTCTATTTCAAGGGGCCTTACATTTGTTTGAATGATCAGTAGATTCTATTTCCTGTAAATGTAATCCACAGACGGGTTATTCTACACAATATATTTACTCAAATAATGTATCTGTACTTAGATCTTTGCATGATATTTATCAATTTAACATGCTTTAACTCTAAATATGCTATGTATTTCCAATTATCTATGAGATTTCAGCATATTTCATGTTATTTGCTTTTGATATTCTGTTATTTGCAATTATGATGGTGAATTGTTATGAAATTTAAAGAAAATTAAAAGAATGCTTCAAATTTGGTGAATCTTTAGCTATTGAACTGTATACATACCAGATACATTCATTAGGAGAAGAAATCAAACCATATTTTCACCAGGATGTTCCACATCTAGATATAGATGATGCTAACTTCAATGGATAAGGAATGAAAACAACACATGTAGATTGACAAGCACTCCAAGGGACACAGCTGATCAAAGCATGTATCAAGATCTTAAACACAGATTACTCAGGATTTATGATGATTTTTAATCAAATTGTCTTCTCTTTAATTCAGTATGCAAAACATGTATGTTTACAACTTTGAAATAAGTCCTGATGTTTCAGCAATCAAATTTCAATTAAGCTTCTGAATATCCAAAATATGGCACTCTTGCACCTTTTATAGAACAAGGTGGGGGATAGCTACAAATAACCCATGGTCAGGATTTATCTATTAAGATCAATAGTAGATAATCTTTCTTTGACTTAGTCAACTCTTTCCTTCATGGCACAGGGTGCCAGCTAGCAACCATCTGGGTGATTCATTATATTCTATATGCCTTATGCATATATTCTCCTTGTGCTGCATCTTCATTCATTCCTCGGGTTCCTGGTCTTTATCTTCTTCTTTAGAAATTTCTTCTTCTGTTTGCTCTTTTCTTGATCTTCTTCTCTTGTTCACCTCGCTGCATGTATCCTTTGCAAATTTTTCCCTTTCCTGCGTAGACTTCACCTTCTGATACATCATCAACATTTTGTCACTTTCCATATAATTGCGCACCTGCCAACAGACATAATTTTGTAAAATGGATTTTAAAATATCACTTTTCAATCTTGAACTTAACTTTTGCCATAAACATACAAGCATTCAAGACTTTTCTATATTGAACCCCTTTTTGACATCCGGCTTGTATATTTTGCATTGCATAAAGCACTTGTATCAAACCTTTAGATACAAGTCCAGATACATACAAACTCTTTTGTATCTTCCTGTCGGACTTCAACTTTTCATAAACCACATTTTATTCACTTTCAGTTCTGCAATGTATAAAGCTCAATGCATCCTTCGATATACATTCAGGTGTGATACATCCTTTATACCAAATTTTAATTTTCTCTGAATTCTGCCTTGTATGTATCTTGAAATGGATGTCACTGAAACATACATACAATGATAAAACTTCCTTTCATAACATTTCAATTCTGTGGCATGTATATACCATTATATCTCACCTTGTATGTTTCCTTTTACTCAAACATACAAACCCTGATATACATCCGGCGAACTTAACTGATTATTCGCTTAAACTGTAAACTCTGTCGGGTCTGACTTGTATGTGAAGATAAAGTATGAGTGAAATGCATACAAGTACAAAGAATATAAACATGACAACTCCGTTTTGTGACTTATACAATGACCTGATATACAAACAACTTTGTATATGTATCATACAATGACACAACATACAAACAACTTTGTATATGCAACATACAAACCTTCTTTTTGCACATTTACCAAAAAACACACATAACTTAAAAAATATTGGGAATTTTAAAATGGTTCAAAAAGCAACCCTCACTCATTTTTGACAAGGAATTCACCCATACTCTACCATGGTACTTAATGCTATTTTTTCTTTGTTTTCAACAAGGTTTGTACTTTTCACTTTCTTTTCTTTTTACCACCAAGTAGACCCCCACACACAAGCAGAAAGCAAAGCCATAGCAGGGGTCCTCATTTTGCTAAGGAGTAAAATGGGGCGTGTTGTGAACATCACAACAACTAGCAATCAAACAAAACAATCAAATTAAAACCATTAAAGGAAATTAAATGAAATAAATTCATAACTTCCAACTATCTTTTCTGCAAATCATCATTTAACTTGAGACCTAATTTATTCAATAAGGTGCATGAATCTTCCCATTTAGTTTAAGTGGGTGCACATGATTAATAATCCTCATCTTGAAAATCAATTGAACAAACCAGTGACTGATATTAGACTACCTAGTTGATGTCATTCCCTCATAGCCAACCAGATAGAGCCTTTCTGCTAGGAGGCATCCATAGCCCTGACAAGGTTATCGTTACAATTCTCCTAAGTAGAGCCCAACTGCCAGCAAGCGTCTATAGCCCCGGTAGAGTTACTTAGATGGCTTAACCTGGATTTTTAGTAAAATCAATTTTATTATTTTATTTATTTTATATTTTGGATGAGATAGAAACTTCATAAAATATTACAGTTGTAACTTCATGATGCAAGGAATGATCACTTGCTGAAATTAAGCTGAGAATTGCAATGGTAGCAAGGGTGACCTCTAATTTTCCACCAAATATCTACACTGGTAGGTTCAACAAACCCAAGGATTTTAGGTGTGTCATTGTGAGAAACTTCCCTTGAATACTCAACCCACAGTTATTGAATACAAAATTCACAAGTCAACTAACTTTCTGCATTCATGACAGTCACAACAAGTTATGTATAAATTTCAAATAATTAACCTAAATGTTCTAAATTTTCCATTGTTTTCAGTGGTTGTTAGTCTACTCCTGCATACTCTAAAATAAAATAAAGATCCTTGCTGATCAAAACAACAAAGAAAACAAAACAAATGGACTATATAAACAACTATACAAATATGCACACTATGATACAGATGACACTCACGGCACTACTTTAGGCTTGGAAATAATGTTTGAGAAACTGTCCATTAACTGGTAATGGAACATCCTCACCAGTTAAGGTCTTAAGCTTGTAGGTGTTGTCTCCTAAAATTTTAGAAATTTGAAAGGGACCTATCCAAAGTTTATCAAACTTACCATGATCTCCTTTCTTTTCATGTTCTTTGTCCCACACCAGGACTAAATCTGAGATTCTGAAAGCCCTTAATTTTGGCTCTTTTGTCAAACCAATGCTTGACAACAGCTTGATGTTTAGCAAATTAGTCAATTGCTTTAGTTCTTTTTTCTTCTAGGTACATCAACTGAAGCAACCTGACTTCTTGTTTATTATCTATGCCTAGGCATTTTTGTGTAAACTGCAATGTAGGAATCCTTAGGTTAATAGGGAGGATAGGATCCACCCCATATACTAGATGAAAAGGAGAATTTCCTAATGCAGCCTTATTCCTGGTTCTATCTACCCACAAAGCATTTTTCAATAGGGTATTCTATTCCCTTGGGTTCTTTTCTATCAATTTCTTTATGATGTTCAATAGGTTCTTGTTTGTGGACTCTGCTAATCCATTCCCTTGGGGATAGTAATTTGAGGAAAATTTCAAGATGATCCCATAATCAAAAGCCCAACTTGATAATTTAATTGAAGCAAAGGCAGACCCATTATCACATACTAAAGCATAAGAAACTCCATACCTGGTCACTATATTGCTTTCCAAAAACTTGATTACCTTGTCAGCATTACATGTCTTACTGCTGACAGCTTCAGTCCACCTGGTACAGCAATCAATAATAGTCAAAACATACCTGTGGCTTGAAGATGATGGATGATTGATTGGTCCTATAAAGTCCATTCTCCATTAAGCAAATGGGCACATCTCCATCACTGGCTGTAAAGGTTGAGCAGCATATCTTTCTCTATTTGCAGCAACCTGACACATATGACAACATTTGATGTGTTCAACAGTATCTTTAAAAATAGTGGGCCAGTAATATCCTACCTTGAGGATAGCATGAGTGGTAGGGGTAAGTGTAAAAAGATGGGGGGCCAAAAAGTGGCCAAATTGTTTTCAAAAAAAAAAATACAAAACATGAGCGTGTTATAACGCGCTCACATTATGGCTTGGTAATGACGAGCCTAAGGATTGTTAAAACCAAGCCATAATGTGCTCACGTTATAACACGAGCGCGTTTTGACTTGCTATAAAAAAAAGGTTATCTATCTCATTTCATTTCTTTCTTCTCCTTTATACCTATGGCCTGCAAACCCTAGGAAGCGCGCTTGCGTTTTGTAAAACTCAATTCAACACAAAAACCTTATCGATTCATCGCCAAAATGCCACCACAATGTCGAGCACACCAAAGGAGTGAGTTATATTTATTTTTTTTTGTTTGAATTTGTTTCTAAATAGGTAGGTTTGAGTTGATTTTTGATGTATATTTCGTTAATTGTTAGGAAATATTAATGCACCTCCTCCTTCTCCTCAAAATCCAAAAATTCCCGAGGAGGAAATACCTGCAAAACAACAACCTCCTCCATCCATTCCTCGACATGCCCCTAGAACACAAGAAAATATAATGGGGCAAATTGAAAATAACAAAAAAGAAATTGAAGATATAATTGCAAGGTTGAAAGATCCTTCCACTTCAACCTTGCATAGGTCCATGCTTGCTGAATCTCTTGAATCTATGTTATCAAATGTAGATTCAATTAGCAAGCAAATAACTAGTTGGATGGGTAAGTGGAGAGAGTTTAGAAACTATTATGTAGACAAGTTGTCATACCAAGATGTGAAAAAATTACAAATTACAAAATTAGACTTGTGTTCAATTTTTACAAACCCACAAACAAATCAACCTCCACCCATTACATGCAAGAGGTTCCCTATCTATTGGTGCAACAACCAAGTGATAAGGGACAATTTTGGGCAGAGGTGGTGGATGGTTTTTGACCATCCTCCATGCAATAATAATGAGGTCCTGCAATACTTTTTGAGGAAACTCTACTGTGAGTTTGTCCTCAATAAAGTGCCAATCTATTTTGATATGCAGGACTTCTAGGGTAGAGGTGGGGGGTCAGCACAAGATAGACCAGGGGCATGTGTTGACCCACAGCGGGCAGTGAGATGAGTAATCAACAGACTAGCCCATGAGCATGTTTCTATCCCTTCCATTGTGAAGGAGAGTGTTGAGGTTGATACACTTCATTCCATTAGTGCCTTGACCCAGAGCATCATAGCGCATGCCAGTCCTGCAGCATAGAGTGGGTTGGGAGATAGTGCGAGGAGTAGGGTCCCACCCCATACTTATCAGACTTACGGGTCATCCTGTGGTTATGACCCCATGGATAGTCAGGACACAGGTGCACAGGCTACATCTGTAGCTGAGCAGATGGTGATGACAGATACCCTCCTGAGTGAGACTTTCGGCCTTGATAGTCAGGTAGATATTAGCAAGTTTATTGAATTTAATTTATTAAATTTTATTTTTGAAATGCAAGATTAACTAATTTAGTTTGATGATTTTAATGAAATTTCAGAGTCATAGTGTTGATGTAGTTTTCGGTGGTTCTCCACTTACATATTACACTAGATCATCTACTATTGGGGTATGTATCTAGTAAACAATTATAAATATTACATGTGAATAGCATCGTTATATGAATGGTATTCTAATATATGATTTTGGATGTTGAATAAGTTAATATTGGAGATTTCATGGCAACACCTGCCAGTGGTGGTGGACTTCAATGCTTTATGGAGGTAACAAAATAAATAGTTTAATGAATGAATTGTACTTACTAAATTTTTGTATGTGACTTGTGTGCTTTATTGTGTGTACTTCCATGTTTAGATGAACATGTGTGTATGTTAGGAGCCATTATTTGCATCACTATTATAGTTTTTGTAATTGAATAATATTGTTTTATTTCTAGATGATGTAGGCTGCAGAGACACCTCCTGATGTTCAGAGGGCAATAGAGCATGGTGTAACCTCTGCGATTCATAGCTCCATGGCATTAACAGGTGTATGAGGCAGATTAGTAAATTTTAATTTACATTCATTATTATAGTTGTTTATTTTTAAAAAATTAAAAGATTATTGATTTGAAGTTTAATTTCTATCTGGATGGTTTCTATAGGACATGACATCACCACGGCCTATTCCTACTACTGAGGCAAGTGAGGAGACAGATTATCGGTTAGCGGTAAGTGATTATTTTATTAAATGTTTCATTTTTTATAACATGTAATTTCTATATATTAATGTGTATACTTTTTATTGTAACAGCTAAGGATGTAGAAAGAACTAAATAGGAGGAGTAGCCCTCGGGTTCATAGTAGACCACCCACATGCACGTCTCCATCCCCTAGAAGATCAAAGGCTACCCGTGATCTATTCTCTTCACGAGCCAGAGGGGAATGACTATTTATTGTGTTCCTTTGTTGTATGCCTATATGGCATTTGTGGACATATATTTTGTATTGTATATAGTTGACATTGTATGCCTATATGACATTCTTGTAAGCCTATATGGCTATTTTGTATATATGGTATACTTATATCAATAGATATTGATGTATGCCTATATGGATATTTGGTTAATACAAATCTTTTTTATTGATGGCATCCATACTTGCATTATAAATCCACGTTTGAATAGATATTTGTAGATGGTTACTTCAAATATTTAAAGTCCAATTGTATTACATAGGATGTTTGTTGATCCAATAAGCTAGCTATTGTTATTCAAGTATCACCTAAACCTCATTTTGGAACTAAAAGATAAAAGTTGTATTTAAAAAAAAAATGAATCATCATGTTGAATAGAAAATATTAATATTCTTTATGAGTAGCATAGAATGTCAACTATATGCAATACAAAAAAATGAATCATCATGTTATTCTTTATGTTTGAGATCCTGAAAATGTCTAAGTCTGGTAGCCTGATATCCTGAAACACTAGGATGAATATCCAAGTCATTAGGATGATTGTGCCTTGAGAAAAAGTCATTAAGATGAGTGCCTAAAGGAGACTTTCTTAAACATTCAAACATTGAGCAACAAGCATGAAGCGTTAAGGCACAATTTGCAACTCATAAAGCCTCAAAAGGGCACCCAACTTGGAGAGAGCATTCATTTAAGGCACCCATTAACACCTGTTCCACCATAAAAGTGCACCTAAGGTGGAAGGAGAACAAGCCTCTAGTAAGTGAAGCACACCTATTGTCTAAACCACTTCATTATGGTGCCCTAGCATGAAAGGGGAGTATATAAGTCAATAGGAAATGGCACCTAGAATGCAAATGAAGGACTATGTGGCATTTTCAATAAGCATCAATTCACCTTGAGCTTTCAATAAATACATCAAATTGAGCCCCATAAGCCTAGGCACCCTTTGCCTTCAAAAGAACCTTGTATTAGCACCTTGGAGGAAATCAACTTACAATGACAAGTCTTGGAGGTTTCTCATTTTTGGATGATGTCTTTTGAGATTAACTACAATGATTTAAAGTTAGGATGAGTGGAAAGAACATATCTTGAACCTTAGGCGCCCTTCATGTAATTTCCCGCCATCATGAGCGCCTAGATCTAAGAAGAAGGAGTGAATGGAGGATCTTAACATCAAGAAGCATGTTATCAATCAACTTGGAGAAGTCTTTGACAATAATTATGATGGATTGAGTACATGGAAGTAAAGGAAGTACATATCAACTCCAAAGTGTGCCTAATGATCAATAAGAAATTCTTCCAAAGCAAAGGCACTCATAGTGAATTTTCCTACTAGTTTTGGCGCCTTGAAGTCTAAGTGCATGAAAATCATGAGGATGAGTGCTTAGGGATGAGATAGTCTTCATAAGATTTTCAATAAGAACATCATCAAAATGCACCTTGGTAGAGAGACTTGAGACCATCATCAAATAAGCCAAAATATCTATCTCTAATCTAGGTGCAAATTCTAGCTCCTCCCAACTCAAATGAGCGCCCAAGTTGAAGTCAAATTTCATCTATACAACCCTCAGATTGTCCCTTGATTGAGGAAAGGATTTGAACCTCAAAATTTAATCATCTCAAGATAAAAGCTTCTTTAGACACTTGGCATTTGATTGAAATCATTGAGAATTAGAAAGAACCACCTAAGGATGTAAGGCACACTTTTCACCCATACAAGCGTAAAATTGCGCCTAAGGGAAATAACTTGATTTCATATCAATAGGTGAGTGCCTTGAGAGAAAGGATCACTCTAGGTCATTTTCAATTGTTGAAAGCACAAAAATGATAAAGATAAAGGCAATTGAGTTAGGCACACTTTAGCCTCTAAGGACACCTCAATGAGCGCCTTGGGGTGAAATTGCATGAGATGACCTTTTGGAGTGAGTGCTTGAAAGATAGAATTCATTCTAAGACATGTCTCATCATTTAGAATTACAAAATTGTAAGTATAAAGACATTTAAATCTAGGAGCACTCTCCATCAGTACAAACCCATTCTGGCACCTAAGGGAGAAATTGCATTGAAAGACACCTTTTGAATGAATCTCTTAAGGGAGATTGACCTCTTTAAGCCATTACAATTGTTTGAAATCATTTAAAGTGATAAATATGGACCAACTTGTGTTAGGTGCCCTTTGCTCTTCTTTTTACCTATATATGTGCCTAGATTTGTAGTAAGATTATTCCATGTTTAAAGAGGATTCCTTTGTGTTATAAAATGTTTATCATGAGGATTGATGTGTTTCTTGGTTTGTATTGTAGGAAGATTGAAGGAAAAGGTACGAGCAAGAGCTTGGAGTCACCTAGAGTCATCATGTAGCTGCTCCAAAGGAGCCTTTCACATTCATTCATGCCAGAGAATTAAGATGGAAGTAATCACTACCAAGGAAACACCACTTTAAGAGGTAGCTGCTCCAAGAGGTCACAACAAGATATATTTCAAGTCTTCTTCATCAATGACATCACTAGTTGCATCATGTTCGAAGACTTCCATCTATCACTTCAAGTTCTATTCATCTTCAAGTATCAACTAGATTCTTCATCAATCATCGCTTCAAGATCAACATGTAGCCGCTCCAAAGGAACTTCTCATCATCATCAAGCATTCCAAAGACATCCATTCAATTTCAAGTCCATCTGATACATTCAAGCCTCCTTAAGAAGTCATCTACTTCACATATAAGGGAAAGTGTTATCATCAATATCTACACTTCAAAGGACCTTTCAAGTGGGAAGACTTCTTCATCGAACATTCAAAGACATTCATCCAAGCTTCAAGTTCTTTCACAATCTTCAAGTCCAAGAGAAATTGCATCTAGTGAACTCATTAATTGGCGCCTAGAAGGAAAAGACCTTAAACTTACATTATTGAGTCAGCACTTTAGAAATTGAGCCATTCCTAGTCAATTGGAGTCATAAAATATCAAATACAAAGTCAAATTGGACTTAGGCGCCCCTTCATGTAATTTACCACCATCATGAGCACCTAGATCTAGGAAGATCATCCAATTGCACCTAGGAATAAGATACAAGTCCAAGACCTCAAATTTGAGTGCCTAGAAGTGTGATGGATTGAAGAAGCTACATTAGCGCTTAAGGGTAAGTTGTATCTAATGACATCACCTAATTGAGTGCCTAGGAGGTATAAAGCTTAACATTGACATGAGGACAAGCACTTAGTAAAGGAGAGTCTCTCAAACATTTAAACATGTGAATGAAGTCATAGAAATGCACTAAGTCATCTAGGTGCCATTTTCCCCTTGTGTACCCTTATATTTGTGCCTAAGAAGAAGTTGCTTCAGTTCATTACAGTGTTTGAGTATTGAGGATTTCTTAGCAATGCTTTGCAACTTTACACTATCTCCTTCTGATGATTTTTGGGGCAGCAGAAAACCTTTCACCAGGGGAAAACACCTCAGAGATATAAAAAATTAAGAGAGGTTATTGTAGAGGCACTCTACATGATCATGTTGCCTCAGACGGAATATTTCTAAGTGACACAGTTTTTGAGTAACATCTCGTCAAAGATTGCTACCTTTTTGCACTTTAGACTCTTCAGGGATATCGTCGGTACAATGTAGCTTAGACTGTTTTGAGATGTTTGGGTGAAAAATAGGACCATGCCTAGCATAAATGTACCCATCCGGACGCATTGGAATTGTTAGTTTGGTCGCATCAGGAGCAGGACAAAAGTTACACCCCTTTGCAACTTTACACTACCTCCTTCTGATGATTTTTGGGGCAGCAGAAAACCTTTCACCACGGGAAAATGTCTCAGAGATATAAAAAACTGAGAGATGTTATTATAGAGGCACTCTATGTGATTGTGTTGCCTTAGACAGAATGTTTCTAAGTGACATAGTTTTCAAGTAACATCTCGTCAAAGATTGCTATCTTTTTGCACTTTGGACTCTTCAGGGATATCGTTGGTACAATGTAGCTCAGACTGTTTTGACATGTTTGGGTGAAAAAAAGGAACATGCCTAGCATAAATGTACCTATCCGGACGTGTTGGAACAATCAGTTTAGTCACATCAGGAGTAGAATGAAAGTTACACCCCTTTGCAACTTTACACTGCCTCCTTCTAACAATTTTTGGGGCAGCAGAAAACGTTTGACCACGGGTAAATGTCTCAGAGATATAAAAAAATGAGAGAGGTTATTGTAAAGGCACTCTACATGATCCTGTTGTCTCAAACGGAATGTTTCTAAGTGACATAGTTTTCGAGTAACATCTCGTCAAAGATTACGGCCTTTTTGCACTTTGGACTCTTTAGGGATATCATCGGTACAATGTAGCTTAGACTGTTTCGACATGTTTGGGTGAAAAATAGGACCATGCCTAGTGTAAATGTACCCATCTGGATGTGTTGGAATAGTCAGTTTGGTTGCATCAGGAGCAGGACAAAAGTTACACCCCTTTGCAACTTTACACTGCCTCCTAACGATTTTTGGGGCAGCACAAAACCTTTGACCACGGCCAAATGTCTCAGAGATATAAAAAATTAAGAGAGGTTATCTTAGAGGCACTCTAGATGATCGCGTTGCCTCAGACATAATGTTTCTAAGTGACATGGTTTTTGAGTAACATCTCGTCAAAGATTGTTGCCTTTTTGCACTTTGGACTCTTCAGGGATATCGTTGGTACAATGTAGCTCGGATTGTTTCTACATGTTTGGGTGAAAAATAGGACCATTCCTAGCGTAAATGTACCCATCCAGATGTGTTGGAGTAGTCAGTTTGGTCACATCAGGAGCAGGATGAAACTTACACCCCTTTGCAACTTTACACTGCCTCCTTCTGAAGATTTTTGGGGTAGCAGAAAACCTTTCACCAAGGGAAAATGCCTCAGAGATATAAAAACCGAGAGAGGTTATTGTAGATACACTCTACATAATCACGTTGCCCTAGACAAAATATTTCTAAGTGACACAGTTTTTGAGTAACATCTCATCAAAGATTTATGCCTTTTTGCACTTTGGACTCTTTAGGGATATTGTCGGCACAATGTAGCTCGGACTATTTTGACATGTTTGGGTGAAAAAAAGAACCATGCCTACCCTAAACATACCCATCTGGATGCATTGGAACTATCAGTTTGGTCGCATTAGGAGCAGGACACCAAAAATGCAAAAGTTGCTTTATGCAACTTGACAACATTGACACTTTTTTGCAACATGACTCAAAGACTCAAACTGACCCCAAATGACTCAAAGTGACTTAAAATTACCTTGATTTTGGTGCCCAATGTACATTATAGAGGTCTAGGCGCTCCTTATCATCAAACCTTAGCATGAAGTCCTAAGGCGCATTTCATGTCTCCTTTCATCCATTTTGGCGCCCTTATGTAGATTTTTCAACTTGATTTGGCACCCTGTATGTGAAGGAAGATCTAAAGGCATGAAAGTGGATGTCATTTTACAAGAGTTTGGATCATCAAAATTGAAAGAAATAAATCTATTAAGCTTGGGCACCCTTGGTCTTCTTTTCATTCATTATGAGCGCCTTGGGAGAATGGTATATAGGTCATCATCATGATTGGGTGCCCTGGATCCAGAGTCTTGGAGAGATCATCAAACGGTGTCTAGAGGAAGTAGGGTGAGTTATGAGTTTGGTCGCATCAGGAGCAGGACACCAAAAATGCATAACATGATGATGTAAAAATGTGTATGTGTAAAAATGCAGGAGGAAATAAAAAAATATTTTGTTCAAAGGTCTACCCCGATACTTTATCAAATGAACATTGGATGCCATAACAAGGTTTGAGTAATGAAGAATCTTCTGATGTGTGTCAAAGTCCTGAAACAGCCAAATATTAACACTCTTATGTGGGTACCTTCTAAGCCATGTTCTAGTAATAACCACTGAGCCTGTAGGGTATTCAATGTTTTCTCCATCTGTAACAGGGGCCTCTAATTTCTTTTTGGCCTCAACATGACCACAAGTAATAATCTATTCCCTCTTCATTATCTTCATCTACAATAGCTACATATATGTGCCCTACATTGATATGTGTAGCAAATTAGATGAAATTAGTCAACATTACAAAAACACTACAAAGTAAGATGACATTACCTGGTTGAACTAGATGAAATTAGATGCATATACGTGCCCTATATTACCTGGTTGTACTAAATCTGATATGTGGTCAAAGTCAACTGATGATTCCATCTGTGTTAGTTCTAGTGCCGTCAGGGTCGATACATGTCAAGTGGGCTAAGATAACTTAATTGCTATTCGTCAACCCACTCCTTTGACTCGCACTCATCCCAGACTTGAATTGTACAAGAAGAACAAAAGAATGACATCTTTCGTGTATGGATACTCCATGAACTTGTAATTGAGCTTCTAAAAGAGTGCATCTCATTTGATCATGTCAGTGTACAACAGTCTTCATATGGTGCAATGTTAGTATCATCTATCAACCAAAAAAATCTATGAACTGAATACTTACCTTCATTACCTGGACCCATGGAAGCATTACACCACTCGATAATCAATTTTGCATCTGTCAACTTTGCATTGTCTTTATACTTTAACTCTTCTTGTGCTATGGCTCTTTTGATACATGCTCCTGCACCATCATGCTCCCCCTTTCCATGCCCGGCCTCACAAAAGCTCCACATATGTTGAATACCTATAAAATTATGCCTCCTACTCAGCCAATGGAAATTTCGCGAGTTCTTGAATTGTGACGCACAGTTATCCGACCATATGATATGCTAACTGAATAATATGCCCCTTCTAGCCAAATCATTGTAGAACACCTGAAAGCAACCTTGCACAAACTCCGTAGAATGCGTGCGATCATCACTAATATAGAAATTATAGTCCATTATGATCTTTTTGTCATCCTCTGTACTATCATTCGCATGAATGAATGCGATGTGCACAAATATAGAAACATGTGTGGAGTTGTAATATTGTGATTGTACCTCACGTTGTGGCTGTAGACTGTAGTTCTCTACAAAATCGATGACTGAAACAATGCTACCAACTGAAAATGTGTCCTTGCATAACTTGAATTACAAGTCCAACCAGCGAGCTCTATGGGCATGTCTTGCATACTCATACACTATGCTGTCACGAAATATAGGCATAAACTGATACACTGAAATCTTTTCAATAACCAATTCACACCTCTTTGCTTCTTTACCATCTTTTGTATTGTATGCCATTGTTTTATACTTGTCAAACTCTACTAGTTTGATTCCAATTGCATGTGTTCTTTCCATATGTTCACATATTGGCAAATGTTGCAAGCCACCGCAACGATGACATGTGCCATCCAAGAATAATTTCTTGTAGAATATTTGACCTTCCTCTCTTTCACATAAAATTATTGATACAAAGTCTCTTGAAGATGTTGGTGGGGCACATATGGTACAACCCTGCAAATCATAGTTAGTATGCATATCTAAACATATAGACCTATAAGCATCAAAATGGTTAGAAAATTCAATATGTAATCTACAACAAATTTTAGCATTTATCTTAACATAGAAAGGTTTTAGCATTTCAAAATATCTTTGACAAATTTTAATTTGAGGATACTTCTCTAGAAATTTACCATAAAACTATGTTTGAGTCTCATCCAAAAAATGCTTTAGATGTGGCTCACGGTTCTGACTACCAATTCTCCTTCTTACCACATCCCTTTGATTTAGAGACACCCTTGTGTAATTCTTCCAAAATTCTTCAATTAGTGATCTCAATGCTTCAACAATTGGTTCATCTTTTCGTGGTAGTCTCCCCGAGAATGTCCATAATTCATTGGCATTAGTGTCCTCAATTCTTTGGCATCTTCCAATGGCTCTTGATAAAGTTTTCTTATTAATTCTCAATTCTTGACTCATTTTTCTAATGAGACAAGCTTTCCTCATTTGACTACTTACTATAGTTGATGTAATCACACGTCGTGTTGCATTACTATCTTTTGTGCGTGAGGTGTTACCCACACTCTCATACGCACTCATTAGATTCTTGACAATAGATTTTTCACTTGAAGCCTTTGATGTTCTCAACTTGAGAATCTTCATGATGGACCTATACTTTATACTTCACATCATTTCAATGAATAGTTGACATCTTGCAGTCTCATTTAACTTTTCAAAGAACAATCTCCAAATCTTATGAGCATATCTTCTACAAGTGTATTTTGGAATCTTACCTTCCATTGGCTACAGAATATTCTCATTAATATCAATCAAATACTTTGGCTTTCTATGCAAAATTCTAGGTGGTGTTAAGTTAGGTAAATTCATCTCAACATTAGGAATTTCATCAATATTTAAATGAGATGGGCTAGATGGCATACCTTCGATCGAAAATGGAATAGGTGACATACCTTGAGGTTGAGGTGGGAACGATGGCGTACCTCCTTCATCACATGTGAGTGATGATGTACTCTCAACTTGAGATGTGGTAGATGGTGTCCCTACATGTTGACTTGTGGTAGAGGACGTGTCTCCAACTATGGTATTCAAATCTCTTGTAGCATGAAGTTTTTGCATTCATTCTCTTTGTGCCACCAATACCATATCTCTTTGTGATGGTTGTGGTTCCTCTTCAATCAGTATGTCTTCATTTATTGTGTCCAATTTCCTCTTCTCACAAAGTTCCCTCATAGCCACTGCTTTCTTTGCATTCTTAGCTTCTATCTCTTCCTGTGTTGGTTTAATTCTTGATCGTTTCCTCAGCATGACA
This sequence comes from Cunninghamia lanceolata, assembly GCA_027924645.1. Classification (NCBI taxonomy): domain Eukaryota; kingdom Viridiplantae; phylum Streptophyta; class Pinopsida; order Cupressales; family Cupressaceae; genus Cunninghamia; species Cunninghamia lanceolata. The sequence goes on from BSBN01001326.1 coordinate 1,935,641, forward strand.
GAGAATTTGTTTGTAACATGATAAAGAGACCAATATTACTTCCTAAGAAATGAATACAAGATAATAGTGGGATTGTATTTTTATTATGTTGCAAGGATTTATTCTTGTATAGTTTGACATCATGGTATGTTAAGGTCTGTTTATTACACATAATTATTAAAGAGCCCAAGTGTAGAAAATATACATGGCATCATGTGAGATTGTAGGTTGCTTTCTTGATTGGGAATGTGTCTATTTTAAACATGTATGATAAAGCATGATAAAATAATTCAATCCGAATTAAGGAAAATGTAAAGAACATGCATGTAAAGACTTGACATACCTAAAAAATGAAGATTCGAATGGAGAGAGTACCCAATTATGTAGTGTTTTTTTCTTCTTGCATCAAACTCCTCAACAATTTGAGTTTTTCACCACTTGCTTCCTTTTCAATGATAACACTCAACTATAATTACTAACAACAATACTATTAACCAATCTATAATGTTAAATTCCTAAAATTGAATCACAATTAACATTGCAACACTACAAAAATTGAAACTTGAATAGATATATATCAAACTTGGTGTGAAAACTATGTTATTTCCTCATTTTCAAGTTGGCAAAGCAGAAAAGGTGGTGGAAAGATCATGCAAAGGTAGTACAATGTGTCAAATGTGCATGTGAACTTCCCAATAGCATGAAAGCTCTTCTTTTTTGTTAGAGCACATACAAAATCAGTATGAAAATAGAGCATGTGGGCCTGTATCACGAGGGTCAACACTTTTTTACCATTTCTATAGCAAGACAAAATGCGAGCGCGTTATAACGTGCTCACGTTTTGTCCTGCTATAGATTGATCACATCTTGTGCATTATCTTCCTTAACACAAGCAGGAATGACCACATCCTATGCTTCATCAACTGACACTTCCAAGCCTTACAATTCCTCTTAAATATGGGAGGATCCATGATTGGAAGTGCCAAGCCACTTCGTCCCGCTTTGTTGAAGGATGACATTCTGGGAGAATTAGGAGATTTTCCTTTGGAGATCATATAATCTTTAAATGCTTTCCATCTTGGTAGGTCCTCTACATTAGAGAAAAACCACTGATGGTGTCTGAGAAATAAGAAATTCTTCATCTCTTTGGTGATCCATTTCTCTTTCCAAACCTTCCCCTTCATACTTGAATGACCACAAGGTTTTTGAGGGAGAACTTTTCCTATTTCCTGCAATAGCTTGCTAGATGCTCCGCCATATGATAGGCATAACAATGAAGGGACAAGCCCTCATAATCAAGTTCTTGATAGAAAATGTCCATCGAGGAAGAAAGATAGATCTTCTTTGGAAGCAGAAGTTCTAGTTTGTGACAAATCCTTATCCAAGCATAAATAGTAGGGGTTCTATCAAGCGATTGCCAATCCACTTCCACAAAGTCTCCTAAAGACTTCCTGATTGATTCCAAAACATCCACACCCCAAAACTAGAGAGGCAATCAATATAATTGAACCCATAAATCTACATTTGATGATAGAAACCCTCAACACTATACCTTAAACCCTAATCCCTCAACCTTCAACCCTAAACCTTATCCCTAAACCCTAATCCCTCAACCCTCAACCCTAATTCATCATCCCTCAATTCTAATCCCTCATCCCTAAACCCTAAATGCTATCCCTATTCCTAAACCCTCAACAAACTCAATACTATACCTTAAACCCTAATCCCTTATCCCTAAACCCTCCAACCCTATCCCTAATCCTTCTACCCTCAACACTCTACTTTAACCCTAATCCCTCGACCCTCAAACCTATCCCTAAACCCTTGACCCTCGAACCTCAACCATCAACCCTCAATGTCAAATCCTAATCCCTCAACCCTTAACTATGATCCCTTGACCCTCAACCTTATCCCTAAACCCTAAAGCCTAAAGCCTCAACCCTCAACCCTCAATGTCAAATCCTAATCCCTCGACCCTTCACTCTAATCCCTCAACCCTAAACCCTATCCCTAAACCATCAACACTATACCTTAAACCCTAATCCCTCAACCCTCAACCCTAATCTGTCATCCCTCAACTCTAATCCCTCATCCTTAAACCCTAAATGCTATCCCTATTCCTAAAACGTCAACAGACTCGATACTATACCTTAAACCCTAATCCCTTATCCCTAAACCCTCCAACCCTATTCCTAATCCTTATACCCTCCACACTCTACTTTAACCCTAATCCCTCAACCCTCAACCCTATCCCTAAACCCTTGACCCTCGAACCTCAACCCTCAACCCTCAACGTCAAACCCTAATCCCTCAACCCTTAATTCTGATCCCTCGACCGTCAACCCTATCCCTAAACCCTAAACCCTAAAGCCTCAACCCTCAACGTGAAATCCTAATCCCTCAACCCTTCACTTTAATCCCTCAACCCTAAACCCTATCCCTAAACCCTCAACACTATACCTTAAACCCTAATCCCTCAACCCTCAACCCTAAACCTTATCCCTAAACCCTAATCCCTCAACCCTCAACCCTAATCCGTCATCCCTCAACTATAATCCCTCATATCTATACGCTAAATGCTATCCCTATTCCTAGACCCTCAATGGGCTTGATACTATACCTTAAACCCTAATCCCTTATCCCTAAACCCTCCAACCCTATCCCTTAACCCTAATCCCTCGACCCTCAACCCTATCCTGAAATCCTTAACCCTCAAACCTCAATGTATTCAACCCTCAACGTCAAACCCTAATCACTCAACCCTTAACTCTGATCCCTCGACCCTTAACCCTTAAAACTTGAACCCTAAAACCTATCCCTACACGTTCGACACTCGACACTATATCTTAAACCCTAATCCCTTAACCCTCATCCCTAAATCCTCAACCCTAAATCATTAAACCTTCAACCCTCAACCCTCAACTCTCAACATTAAACCCTAATTCATCAACCCTAAACCCTAATCCCTCAAACCTAAACCCTATCCCTAAATCATCAACCCTCAACACTATACCTTAAACCCTAATCCCTATCCCTCAACCCTTAACCCTTAAAACTTAAACCCTATCCCTACACCCTCAACACTTGACAGTATATCTTAAACCTTAAACCCTCATCCCTAAAGCCTCAACCCTCAATCCTTAAACCTTCAACCCTAAACCCTATCCCTAATCCCTCTACTCTCGACACTCTAACCCTAACCTCAACATTAAATGCTAATCCGTCAACCCTAAACCCTAATCTGTCAACCCTAAACCCTATCCCTAAACCCTCAACCCTTAACACTATACCTTAAACCCTAATCCATCAACCCTAAAACCTAATCCCTCAACTCTCAACCCTAAACACTATCAATAAACCCTCAACCCTCGACACTATACCTTAAACCTTATGAGAAAAGCTTTGCGTATGGTACATCACAGTGAGTAATTAACAGTTGAAATCAGAAGGATGATCATTATGAGAAAATATTTGCATTGGGGTACATCTATGTTTCTTGCTATCCACCCTGCACTTAGGGAAGGTATATTGTTATGAAATAGGCAAATAATGTCCCATTGTTTACTGGCTCTATCCACAAGAACTACCAAACTATACCTTAAACCCTAATCCCTCAACCCTAAACTTTCAACCCTAAACCCTATCCCTAATCCCTCTACCCTCAACACTCTACCTTAAACCTAATCCCTTGACCCTTAACCCTAAACGCTATCCCTAAAGCCTCAACCCTAAACCCTAATCCCTCAAGGTCCTAAACTCTAATTCCTTATCCCTAAACTCTAAATCCTATCCCTAAACACTCAACCCTCAACCTTAAACCTTAATCACTCAATCCTTATCCACCCCTCTCCTCCCTTATCTAGTTCACTCCCATCTCTACCCTCCTCTACCCTCAACACTATACATACATACATATAGGCATACATAGATACATACATACATATAGGCATACATAGATACATAGATACATAGATACATATACACATACATAGATACATACATATAGGCATACATACATACATACATGATTAATAGCCTTGAACATAAAAAAATTTAAGGGGAACATAACGCGAGCGCGTTATAACGTGCTCACATTATGTCAAACATGACAAAAAACAAACTTTTGCGGAATAGGAAAAATGCAAAGCAAAACATAACATGAGCGCGTTATAACGCGCTCGTGTTATGTCTTGCTTTGGGAATCCCAAGCCTTGGGCTTGGGATTTGCTTTGGATTTATAACGCGCGCGTGTTATGTCTTGCTTTGGGAATCCCAAGCCTTGGGCTTGGGATTTGCTTTGGATTTACAACTCAAAGGCTTGGAGTGCCTTTTGAATAGTCACAAATGTGTTTTTCCATATTCTTCAAGATTTCACATAATTTCATTCGTGCTAACCCTTAGATTTGCCCGTGTTTCAAGGTCAAACAAATCAAACACCTGGGTAATGTTAGGCTTTCTCTTAGCTATTTGATGATGTGATTTTTTTCACATTTTAACAATTTTAAGCCTTTCATCTTTAATTTCTTTTGTTTGTGTCCGTTTTTAGGCAAAAACCACTGTTTGGTCTTTTTTTCATTGTAAATTAACTATTCATTGAAATTTCAAAAAAATTACATATTTAAAAACTAGACTCTATTCTACAAATATTTAAAAAAAATGATTTTCAATTAGTTTTCAAAATTTATAGGGGTAGCACGACCAAAATTCTATTTTTTAGGATGTGTCCACTTTGAAAATTAGTAAAAAATCAAATATTCATTAAAAAATTATCAGAAAAATCAGGCATAAACTACATGCTATTAGCTAATTTCTCACTGAAGCGATTTTAAAAATACCAAAAAAAGTTATCCTTTTGAGGGAGCCACAAAACATGCTATGTTATGTTTTTTTGACAGAAACAACAATTTCTGTGGCTTCCTCTTTTGAACCCCTTAATCTATGTCATTTTAAAAAAAATAGTAGTTTAGAAAGTAGACTCAGAGCACTACGAACATTGTTTTGGTTGCATCTCCAAATTTTGAGTGTAACTATGCTTAATTTCTCATCCAAGGCCAGTATTTCCTAATTTCAGAAAAAAAGTGGCCACTTAAGACCCCTTTTTGGCCCCCCATCTTCTTGCACTTACCCATAGCTAAGGATGATCCATGTGCAGTTCCAAACTTGTCATGCAATTCTGATAACACCTTGTCTGCTTCCCACCTTTCCAGGCATCTAAGATATATTCTGTCATAATTCTTCTTCGAAAGGACTCCTCCTTTTATCATGTATTTTTGTGACCTTATCTTTAAGGCTCTCCTCTATGAGGCCTGCAATCTCGAAGGACATCTTCTAGTAATCAAGATGTGCCTGATGTCTGAATACCATTCTCCATCTTCTCTTACATTTATGATATAATATTGACTCGTAATGTTAGGATCAATTTCTGATATCATCTGGCTCAATGCTTGCCTCTTACTAATTTCATGGGTGTTATGTCCATATCATACTCTTGGAGGACAGTGATCCATTTAGCTCTCTTCTCACCTGGTTCAATTTGCATTAAAAGCATTTTTACTGCTGTATCAGGTACTACAGCTATCACTTTACTTCTCAAGTGGTAATGTCTAAATTTCTTAACTACTCGAACTAGAGCAAGTGCCTACCTTTCAACATCCATGTATCTAAGTTCTGTATCTCTAAAAGGATAACTCATGAAGGCTATAGGCTTTTCTTCTTTAGTCTCATTTCTCTATGTCAACACTGCTACAGATGTATGCTTTGAAGCAAATGAGTAAATGTAAAAATCCTTGGTATAATCTAGACTGATTAGAACATGAGCATTAGATATAGCTTTCTTAATATCTTCAAAAGCTGCTCTAGCTTCAGGTGTCCACTCAATTTTGGCGTCCTTTTTGAGCATAGCATACAAGGGTCTAACAATTTCTGTAAAGCCAGTAATAAATTTTCTAACAAAATTAATCTTACCAAAGTAAGATTTGAGCTCCTTCTTACTTCTGGGAAGTTACATCTTCATGATTGATTCCACCCTATCAGGGTCAATGATAATCCCATTTTCTATTATCAGGTGACCTAATAACTTCCTTGTGGTTACCCCAAATATGCATTTCTTAGGGTTTAGGGATATTCCATATTTCTCACATTTCTTTAGTACCTTCCTGAGGTCTTCTACATGATTTCCTCTCTCTTTAGAGAAAACTGTCAAGTCATCCATGTATATGACTATGCATTTACCAATCAGCCCTCTAAAGGCTATATCCATCGCTCACTGAAACATTGCTCTAGCATTTATTAACCCAAAAGGCATGCGCCTGTAGGCGAATATTCCCCACTTTGTGGTGAATGCAGTTTTCAATCTGTCTATATTATCTACCATCACCTGTTGTAACCTAAGAAACCATCCAGAAATGACATCATCTTTGCACCATTAACAATCTGCAAAACCTCATCCAGAGAAGGCAGAGGATAGTTATCCTTTTTAGAAGATCTGTTTAATTTTTTGAAATCTACAGACAATCAGATGTCACCATTCTTCTTTCTTACTAGGACCAGGTTTGCCACCCATGTGGAATGTCTCATAGGAAATATGATCCTAGCATTAAGCAACTTCCTAACTTCTTCAAAAATGATGGGCTCCAGCAAAGCATTGGCAGGTCTTTATTTTTGTCTAAAAGGCTTGACACCTGGCTACAAAGGTATAGTATGAGTGATGATTGATGTATCATAAGTTTTCAACTCATCATATGTCTAGGCAATGACATGAATGTAATCTTTGAGCGCTTGAGTTATCCCTTCCAGCTCTTCTTCTGTACATACTTTTCCAATCAAGACATTTCTTTTTTCATCATCCTGTCCAATATTGACCTATGAATATTCTCCTCCATCTGCTTTTGGGAGATCCTTTTGTTTCAGCATGTTGTCTAGATCAAACGCTCTTCCCAACTCTATCATTCCCTTACGAATCTTGTTACTAGGCAACTCTAGGATTTCTTCTTCTTCCCAGATATGGTCTTCCACATTTCTTTCATCTATGATCTGTGCATCAAAAATATCCATGTTGGAAATAAAGTCCAATACATGCTGATCATTATCAAATACTTGAAGATTAGTTACATTATTTGGCATAGAAGGCACTGATACTAATTCAACTGAGAATCTTTTTAAACTGGATATGGACAAAGGTTCCAGAGTACTAGCAGCCTGGGCTAAGGCATCTGCCCTGTGATTTTGTTCTCTGGGTACATGGGTGATGTTGAATGCATCAAAATCTTCTATCAAGTCCCATAACCTATGTCTATAATTGGACAGCTTCTTATAAGTGCAAGAGTAAATACCTCTTACCTGTCTCACAACCAATTCTGAGTCTCCATAAACATGCAGAATCTTCACTTTCTTTCTAAGTGCAAACAATATCCCATGAATCAGAGCTTCATACTCTATCACATTATTAGTGCATGGGAATTACAATCTGTATGCTGCTAAGTAGGATTTTCTAGATGGATCAATAAGATCTATTCCTACTCCAGTCCTTTGTTTTGACTTGGATCCATCAAACCTAAGGATCCATGGCTTATCTTCAGCTAAAGGCTTGTTTGGGCCTTCCTTTTTCTTTTTAGATTTGGCAGCTGCACCATTTGATATCCATTTTAACTTTGATGTTTCAATTTTCTCATACTTCACCTTATCTACCTTATGTGAAGCTAATATTTCTTCTTTCCTTTTATTATCAGAAGAAAAATCTTCTAGACTAGGCAATGTCTGCTTTTTCAGAATATGCAGACACAATGAACAAGCAGTTTCTGAATGTGGTGCTTCATGTAACTTGCACCATCCCTTAATTAGGGCATCCTGTGGAGATCTTTGCTGCTGTGTCATCTTTTGAATCTCTTTTGATAAAAACTCTTCAAACTTGGACAGGTTACTACCACCATCTTCATCAGATAACTCATAATCTGATTCAACTAAACAATCACTCCCTGGGGTGATCTTACTATTTCTTTTAACATTACTCTTGTTACATACCAATACCTCCTCTATCATCTAAATAGAACTCTCATCATAATGTGTGCATTCTCCTGCTCCTGCACTTGGTAAACAAAAATCAGTGTCACTATCACTATCTGTAGAACTTACAGTGGATGATGATGATGATGATGCCTTACTGCATGCTTGTTCCAACTTCATCATGTCTAAATAGGCATCACAAGTCTTTTCAAAATGTGCCTCATCATGTAGCTTGCACCATCCATCAATTAGAATATCACGAACATGCATTTTTAACAACTGACATCGTTGCACCTCTTTAACCAAGTGCATCTCAAAATTCTTGAAATGATCTACCTCTACTTCATTTTCAGGGTTACAATCAGATTCTAAAGTTATTTTATCATCCTGAGGGCCATCATCATGATTATGAACATCATACATCAGTATCTCCTCTATGCTGATGTTCTAGGGTCTGATGGAGTAAACTCTGGGTTCTACATCTACATACATGATTTCATTGGTTTTGTTATATTCAATGATCATGTGTTTCATGCGAGGGTTGGTATCTATCCTTATTTGATTTGGTATCCCTTTATAGGGCAACTACATATGACTGAAATCAGTTGACATGTATCCATTAAGGGTTTTTGACCAGTCCCTGCTGAGTAACATCCCATATGTACCAGGTATATCAACTACCTGAATATCAATATAATATTGGATTCTAGGATCTGATGCTAACTACATGTGAATGTGAATTAGTTCTCCTACCACATTCACCTCTGTTTTGTCCAATTATGTTACTTTCTTTAATGATTTAGCAGGATGCAACCCTAAAGCATTGCATATGGACAAGGGCGTTACATTGGTAGATGCTCTTGAGTCTACTAAGTAGTTGTGCAAATTTTTACCAAACATCCTTATTGTGAGGAGGAAAGGAGGTAACTCACTCTTGTCTCTGTATAGGGTCATGTGGGAAGTCTCCACAGCTTGAACAGTAGCTGGATTTTTGTGTTTAACATTAACATCCCTAGCAGCATGATCTTTATTTCCTAACTGACTTGAGGTATGACTATCCTCTCTTGGAGTAGAATCATCCAAGGATTTCATGAAAGCTTTCTTGATAGCAGGGGTTTTAAGCAGCTTTGATATTGATAGGCTGATTTTAATCCTTTTCATTTCATCTGCCAGATAAGTAACCAATTTGTCAGATTCAGGAGGTAGATTACCAACCTTTGGTGCTGTATTCTATGGTGCTAAGTACTAAGCATTGACTTTGGGAAATCCAGGGTTATTACTTGCCTTGGGATCAGGTGGAGTGTTGAAATTGTTTGGAGGCAAGGATGTGGTCAAAGGACTAGCAGGTCTGTTTGAGTTATTCCTCAGGTTGTAATTATGCCTACCCTGATATTGCTGTTGATAAGCATGTACTTCTTCATGTTTAGTTGAGGGCTCATTCTCATCCTCAAATGGAAAAACATAGTTAGATTCAAAAGCCATGGCTGACTCTTCACATGCTAAGGTGTAATCCTGATGAGATGAAATTGTCTGTTGATAAGGATGATGCATGAAGCTTTCTAGCAGTAAGGCAGAATCATATCCACAGGGAACAATTTCATTTCCTTCTACATGAGGTGGATTTCTTGAAGTATTGGACACTTTAGTTTGGAAAATACTGGCAACAATCCTGAATTGAGGACAATCTAGCTCTGCATGAGCATTGGTGTTGTGTATCTTGCACCAGTTTGTAAGGGCTGCCTCTGCAAGGTTAACTCTAGTGTTCCACACAATCAGATGTCACCATTCTTCTTTCTTACTAGGACTAGGTTTTCCACCCATGTGGAATGTCTCATAGGAAATATGATCCTGGCGTTAAGCAACTTCCTAACTTCTTCCAAAATGATGGGCTCTAGCAAAGCATTGACAGGTCTTTGTTTTTGTCTAAAAGGCTTGACACCTGGTTGCAAAGGTATAGTATGAGTGATGATTGATGTATCATAAGTTTTCAACTCATCATATGTCTAGGCAATGACATGAATGTAATCATTGAGCGCTTGAGTTATCCTTTCTAGCTCTTCTTTTGTACATACTTTTCTAATCAAGACAGTTCTTTTTTCATCATCTTGTCCAATATTGACCTGTGAATATTCTCCTCCATCTTCTTTTGGGAGATGCTTTTGTTTTAGCATGTTGTCTAGATCAAACGCTCTTTCCAGCTCTATCATTCCCTTAGGAATCTTGTTACTAGGCAACTCTAGGATTTCTTCTTCTTCCCAGATATGGTCTTCCACATTTCTTTCATCTATGATCTGTGCATCAAAAATATCCCTTTTGGAAATAAAGTCCAAGGTATGTTGATCATCATCAAATACTTGAAGATTAGTTACATTATCTGACACAGAAGGCACTGATACTAACTCAACTGAGAATCTTTTTAAACTGGATATGGACAGAAGTTCCAGAGTACTGGCAGCCTGGGCTAAGGCATCTGCCCTGTGATTTTGTTCTCTAGGTACATGGGTGATGTTGAATGCATCAAAATCTTCTATCAAGTTCCATACCCTATGTCTGTAATTGGATAGCTTCTTGTAATTGCAAGAGTAAATACCTCTTACCTGTCTCACATCCAATTCTAAGTCTCCATAAACATGCAGAATCTTCACTTTCTTTCTAAGTGCAAACAATATCCCATGTATCAGAGATTCATACTCTGTCACATTATTCGTGCATGGGAATTGTAATCTATATGCTACTAAGTAGGATTTTCCAGATGGATCAATAAGATCTATTCCTACTTGAGCCCTTTTTTTTGACTTGGATCCATCAAACCTAAGGATCCATGGCTTATCTTCAGCTAAAGGCTTGTTTGGGCATCCTTTCTCTTTTTAGCTCTGGCAGCTACACCATTTGATAGCCATTTTAACTTTGATGTTTCAATTTTCTCAGACTTCACCTCATCTACCTTATGTGAAGCTTATATTTCTTCTTTCCTTTTATTATCAGAAGAAAAATCTAGACTAGGCAACGTCTGCTTTTTCAGAATATGCAGACACAATGAACAAGCAGTTTCTGAATGTGGTGCTTCATGTAACCTGCACCATCCCTTAATTAGGGCATCCCGTGGAGATCTTTGATGTTGTGTCATCTTTTGAATCTCTTTTGATAAAAACTCTTCAAACTTGGACAGGTTACTACCACCATCTTCATCAGATAACTCATAATCTGATTCAACTAAACAATCACTCCCTGGGGTGATCTTCCTGTTTCTTTTAATATTACTCTTGTTACATACCAATACCTCCTCTATCATCTGAATAGAACTCTCATCATAATGTGTGCATTCTCCTGCTCCTACATATGACAAACAAAAATTAGTGTCACTATCACTATCTGTAGAACTTACCGTGGATGATGATGATGATGCCTCACTGCACACTTGTTCCAACTTTAACATGTCTAATCAGGCATGACAAGTCTTTTCAAAATGCGCCTCATCATGTAGCCTACACCATCCATCAATTAGAATATCATGAACAGGCATTTTTAACAACTGACATCGTTGCACCTCTTTAACCAAGTGCATCTCAAAATTCTTGAAATGATCTACCTCTACTTCATTTTCAGGGTTACAATTAGATTCTAAAGTTATTTTATCATCCTGAGGGGCATCATCATGATTATGAACATCATACATCAGTATCTCCTCTATGCTGACATTCTGGGGTCGGATGGAGTAAACTCTGGGTTCTACATCTACATACATGATTTCATTAGTTTTGTTATATTCAGTGATCATGTGTTTCATGCGAGGCTCGGTATCTATCCTTATTTGATTTGGTATCCCTTTATAGGGCAACTACATATGACTGAAATCAGTTGACATGTATCCATTAAGGGTTTTTGACCAGTCCCTGCTGAGTAACATCCCATATGTATCAAGTATATCAACTACCTAAATATCAATATAATATTGGATTCTGGGATCTGATGCTAATTGCATGTGAATGTGAATTAGTTCTGCTACCACTTTCACCTCTATTTTGTCCAATTGTGTTACTTTGTTTAATGATTTAGTAGGATGCAACCCTAAAGCATTGCATATGGACAAGGGCATTACATTGGTAGATGCTCTTGAATCTACTAAGCAGTTGTACAAATTTTTACCAAACATCCTTATTTTGAGGAGGAAAGGAGGCAACTCACTCTTGTCTCTGTATAGGGTCATGTGGGAAGTCTCCACAGCTTGAACAGTAGCTGGAGTTTTGTGTTTAACATTAACATCCCTAGCAACATGATCTTTATTTCCTGACTGACTTGAGGTATGACTATCCTCTCTTGGAGCAAAATCATCCAAGGATTTCATGAAAGCTTTCTTGATAGCAGGGCTTTTAAACAGCTCTGATAATGATAGGCTGATTTTAATCCTTTTCATTTCATCTGCCAAATAAGTAACCAATTTTTTAGATTCAAGACGCAGATTACCAACCTTTGGTGCTATATTCTATGGTGCTAAGTACTAAGCATTGACTTTGGGAAATCTAGGGTTGTTACTTGCCTTGGGATCAGGTGGAGTGTTGAAATTGTTTGGAGGCAAGGATGTGGTCAAAGGACCAGCAGGTTTGTTTGAGTTATTCCTCAGGTTGTAGTTATGCCTACCCTGATATTGCTGTTGATAAGCATGTACTTCTTCATGTTCAATTGAGGGCTCATTCTCATCCTCAAATGGAAAAACATAGTTAGATTCGAAAGCCATGGCTGACTCTTCACATGCTAAGGTGTAATCCTAATGAGATGAAATTGTCTGGTGATAAGGATGATGCATGAAGCTTTCTAGCACTAAGGCAGAATCATATCCACAGGGAACAATTTCATTTCCTTCTACATGAGGTGGATTTCTTGAAGTATTGGACACTTCAGTTTGGAAAATATTGGCAGCAATCCTAAATTGAGGACAATCTAGCTCTGCATGAGCATTGGTGTTGTGTATCCTGCACTAGTTTGTAAGGGCTGCCTTTGTAAGGTTGACTCTAGATTATCTAGGGGTGATGGAAAAGAACCATTATTTGGTCTAGTGTTCCACACTCTAGGCTATCTAGGGGGATTATTGTTACCATTGTTATTGTAATTATTGTTGTATCCCCTATCAGGATAATTGGGTCTGTCATTGGCATAACCTCTATTCTGATTTGGCTAAGAATAGAAGTTCTGACTCATCAAATGAGTGATCTTAGTAGTGAGTTTCCTTAACTATGCTGATATCTCTTTAATTTCTTCCTTCTCTTCCTAAACCTTGGCCACTACATTCTCTATCTGAGGCTTGAAAAAGGAAGATCCATTGTTATTATTGAATTGTTCTACAAACTGAGGTACTTGTGTTTGTCCTAGATATTGTAACATTTGGCCATTTCCATTTGGAGGTGGCATGATACTGAGTGGAGGTATCTGCAAATGTGTTGGCATCACAGCTGGAGGTATCATGGCTCCATTGGTCTATTGTTGGGTAGGATATGTAGGATAGGTAAGAAGTGTAGGAAGGGCGATATTTGGTGTTAGAGTAGGAACCAGCTGCTAACTGACTTTGACAGCTTCTTCAAAAGCTCCTCTCAAAGTTGTTACACTAGGATGTGCTCTCTTGATAAACATGGATGTCAAAGGATCTAAAGCTGAGTAATATATGATCCTAGCAGCTTCATCTGCTACAACACAAGGTGCAACTAACTTAGATAGCATCTTTTGGAACCTTGCATTGATGTTAGCAATAGATTCTCCTTCAAATCTCTTGATGGTGGCAAACAGATGATAATTCATTGAAGGATCTATAGGTATTTTGAACCTATCCTTAAAGGCTTTTTCCAAAGTAGCCCATGAACCGACTGAACCTTGACCAAGACTGATATACTAGTTATATGCATCTTCCTCTAAGAAAAATGGAAATAACCTGCATACCACATCCTGATGCTCAATTCTAGCCCTACAACAGGCTTCCTTGAATGTTTTGATATGATCATCAGCATACTGATATGGATGATACTTAGGACAAATTTTATCAAGATTCTTAGGCAAAGCATGATATGCTGTGAAATTCAGAGGTGACTTTGCTGTAAAGAATGACATAGCAACTGGTGGAGGTTGGGCCTGAGGTATGACTGGTTGAGGTTGGACCTGAGGTGTGACAGGTGGTCCTATAGGTGTTTGTAACCTGAGAGGAGTTACAGGAGCACATTTTGGTGAAGCTCCTGACGCACTAGAACTAGGAGAGTGATGAATGTCTATAGTTCTAGGTCTAAATCCCCAGATAGGCAATTCTTCAAAGAGTCCAATGGATCTAGACCTAGTATTTGGCCGGGGAGCTAAGATTTCTTAAATTTAAGGAAAATTGGCTGGTTTACTATAAAGTTGAAACTCCCCAGCAAAGGCTATATTTATGGTCAGAATTTGAAATTGACTGGATATTTAAGCAATATTTACAGAAAGGATGCAAATATGAGGTGATATTAAAGCTGGTGACACACAATTGGATATTAGGTTTCCTAAGTAGATTACCTCATAAGCTTTAGCAAATTTACCTAAAATAGAGCTTATCTTTGCAAATTCACGGTGATCAACCACAAAGCTTGTAATATTGATGCTCAATTTTGAAATCTTCACAAATGATTAGCGTGCAAAGACTTAAAACAACAAATCTTTGCATATAACTTGAAATACAGAGGTGCTTGAGTGTTACCTTTCTATCTGCATCATCAAATCAGACAAAACCTACTAATGATAAGAAGGCCCTCCTTCTAGCGCCAATTTATGTTGATCATGAAGTTTCTCACAAGTAAACATGAAATAAAAGTTACACAACAACCTTTATTTATCTTGAAAGATATGATGAATTCAAAGAATTCATGATCCCAAGTCTCCGTTGATTAGTTCATAATCTACTGACGTTACTCAGTGGTTGATGTGTGTTGTTGTTTTCCATTTCAAGGGTCCTTACATTTATTTGAATGATCAGTAGATTCTGTTTCCTGTAAATGTAATCCACAGAGAGGTTATTCTACACAATATATTTACTCAAATAATGTGTCTGTACTTAGATCTTTGCATGATATTTATCAATTTAACATGCTTTAACTCTAAATATGCTATGTATTTCCAATTATCTACGAGATTTCAACATATTTCATGTTATTTGCTTTTGCTCTTCTGTTATTTGCAATTATGATGGTGAATTGTTATGAAATTTAAAGAAAATTAAAAGAATGCTTCAAATTTGGTGAATCTTTAGCTATTGAACCGCATACATACCAGATACATTCATTAGGAGAAGAAATCAAACCATATTTTCACCAGGATGTTCCACAGCTAGCTATAGATGATGCTAACTTCAATGGATAAGGAATGAAAACAACACATGCAGACTGACAAGCACTCCAAGGGATGCAGCTGATCAAAGCATGTATCAAGATCTCAAACATAGATTACTCAGGATTTATGATGATTTGTAATCAAATTGTCTTCTCTTTAATTCAGTGTACAAAACATGTATGTTTACAACAACTTTGAAATAAGTCCTGATGTTTCATCAATCAAATTTCAATTAAGCTTCTAAATATCCAAAATATGGCACCCTTGCACCTTTTATAGAACAAGGTGGGGGGAATGGCTACAAATAACCCACGGTCAGGATTTATCTATTAAGATCAACAGTAGATAATCTTTCTTTGACTTAGTCAACTCTTTCCTTCGTGGCATAGGTTGCCAGCTAGCAACCATCTAGGTGATTCATTATCTTTTGTATGCCTTATGCATATATTATCCTTGTGCTGCATCTTCATTCATTCCTCAGGTTCCTAGTCTTTATCTTCTTCTTCAGAACTTTCTTCTTCTGCCTGCTCTTTTCTTGATCTTCTTCTCTTGTTCACCTCGCCACTTGTATCCTTTGTGAATTTTTCCCTTTCCTGCGTAGACTTCAGCTTCTGATATGTCATCAGTATTTTGTCACTTTCCATATGCTTGCACACCTGCCAATAGACATAAGTTTGTAAAATGGATTTTAAAATATCACTTTTCAATCTTGAACTTAATTTTTGCCATAAACATATAAGCATTCAAATATACAAAGAGTTTTCTATATTGAACCCCTTTTTGACATCCGGTGTATATTTCACATTGCATAAAGCACTTGTATCAAACCTTTAGATACAAGTCCAGATACATACAAACTCTTTTGTATCTTCCTGTCGGACTTCAACTTTTCATAAACCACATTTTATTCACTTTCAGTTCTGCGATGTTTAAAGCTCAATGCATCCTCTGATATACATTCAGGTGTGATACATCCTTTATACCAAATTTTAATTTTCTCTAAATTCCGCCTTGTATGTATCTTGAAATGCATGTCACCGAAACATACATACAAAGTGCGGAACATACAACGATAAAACTTCCTTTCATAACATTTTGATTCTATGGCATGTATATACTATTGTATCTCACCTTGTATGTTTCCTTTTACTCAAACATACAAACCCTGATATACATCTGGTGGACTTAACTGATTATTCACTTAAACTGTAAACTCTGTCGGGTCTGACTTGTACGTGAAGATAAAGTATTAGCGAAATGCATACAAGTACAACAAAGAATATAAACCCGACAACTCCCTTTTGCAACTTATACAATGACCCGATATACAAACAACTTTGTATATGTATCATACAATGACACAACATACAAACGACTTTTTATATGCAATATACAAACCTTCTTTTCGCACATTTACCAAAAAACACACATAACTTGCAAAATATTGGGAATTTTAAAATGGTTCAAAAAACAAACCTCACTCATTTTTGACAAGGAATTCACCCATACTCTACCCTAGTACTTAATGCTATTTTTTATTTGTTTCTAACAAGGTTTGTACTTTTCACTTCCTTTTCCCTTTACCACCAAGCATACCGACACACACAAGTAGAAAGCAAAGCCACAACAGGGGTCCTCATTTTGCTAAGGAGTAAAATGGGGCATGTTGTGAACATCACAACACTACCCAACTTGACAATATCTTTCTATAGTTCATACAAAGAAAACCCTTCATTTATATTATTGTAACCTACAATTATTGATTCCATAAATTACATTTAGGATATAGGTGCCTAAAATTGGTTCAAAGACAAACCCCAATTACATAAATTACATTTGTGCATATATAACCCTTTGTGTCTCAATTCAATTCATATAGTACTAAGGGCATAGATCTTTAGTCAAATCATGCCACATACATCTTCGCCAAGCACAATCAATTAGCATTAAACACATATCTTGATCAACACACAATTGTAGAGAAAGATTACACTTGCAAGAGTGGAAATTCCACCTAGGATCAATGAATAGGTATATGAATAGGGGAGAAGATCTCATGGTGGATATACAAGTTAATTAAATTAATACCAAGGGTACAAATCAAGTGTATTCAATTTAGTTTTAGCCAATGCCTGTAGGTTGTAACAATAGAAGTCCAAGCTCAAAAATGGAATTAGGTCAACCTAAGGAGATTAGAGCCATAAATGTGAGCTCACAAAGCATGTTTGACACCAGCAATTCAGGGCTTGAGGTAGGGTAAAATTGACAAACATGTCTATTGTAGTGAAAAAAGGATTGCATGATCCAAAATTAGAATTCATGAACACCCAAATCAAAGAAATGGCTCCCAAATAGACATAAATGTGAGCCCAATACATCTCCTCAAGAATGATTGACCCACCACATGTATATACAAATACCAAGGGATAAAATACTCCTAGAAATTGAAGATGTATTTTTCTTGTAGTAATAAATGACCTTCCTATAGCATATATCATCCCCAATGATGAGAAAGCATCATGTACACATTATTAGTACCTATGTTTTTCAGCCATAAATTTGTATAAAAATCCTAAGTTCAGGCCCCCCCTCATGCTAAAATTCTATTCCTAATGTTCTATGTTGTTTCCCCCTTGTTCCACCTAGTTTGGGCCCTTCAAAAATCTTGAAAATCTCAAATTTGACTAAGTCCTAGCCTTTGTCATCCCTTTTGGGCCTATCAAGAACTTGTTAGTGGTTTCAATGGTTCTTGGAACCACCAAAACCTTTGATGGGTTCCTAGGTTCCCTGTCAACCTGAAACCCCTGGCATGCAATGAAGTGAAGATAAAAATTTAGAAGAAGAAAGAAGACATCAATGGTTCCAGTGCTTCTCTAAACCACCATAACCTCTGACATGGTTCCATAGTTCTTGGTTTCCTTCAACTTTCTGGCTTTGAACTTTGAAGGCAAAGGAAATGAAGGAATGGATTAAAGGGAAGAAAAGGTAAGTGTCTTGACACTTAGTCATTTCTTAGAAAAAAAATGAGTTAGGAAGAGTGATGAAGGCATTGGTGGTTTCGTTGGTTCTTGGAACCCTCAGAACCCTCCACAAAGTTTTGTGGTTCTCTATGTTAGCATGGGCACCAAAAAATGGAACTAAGGAAGAAGAAAGAAATAAGGACGAATAGAGAGAAGGTTGGGAATGCTCCTTGGTTCTTAGTAATGACATGGGATTCAATTTTTGGAACTAAGGGAGAAAGGTTCAAGAATGATACAAATAAAAGAAAATGTGAGGCATAGGGGAGTGATAAAGGCAAAGAAGTAGACAAGAAAAAATAAATAAAGAATTTAGAGCTTGCAATGCTTCTTGGAACCATTGAAACCTTTGACAAGGTTCCTAGGTTCTTGATAAGGTATAGAACCCCAACAAAGTAAATGAAGAGAAGAAGGAAAGAAGTTCCATGGTTCTTGATGGCCAACGAATCACTGAAAAAAAAAAGAACAAAGTGGGAAACATGTAAGGAATGGTGAAGTAAATGAGAAAAATAAAGGAAATGAAAAAGTAAAAGATGTTAGTAGTTCTGATGGTTCTAGGAACCACCAAAACCCTTGACTTGGTTTTGACTAAGTGCTTATCCTCTAACATCATCCAAGAAAGATTCTAGAAACACATAAAACTAGGTAGGTCAAGGTAGAAACAAAGCCTGATGGACATGTCCAAACATCCAACTTCCACTATACATCTCACCTACCTCTAGCTACTCTCCTCAAGGTGCCATCAATGCAGTTAGTTGCTTCTTCCAACTACCTCTTGTACCCACACATAGTTAATTCCTTTCTTTCTAGGATAAAAATACCTAGCAACCATAGCTCCATTAAATGCAGATTAGGGCAGATTTAGAGGGGAGTACATATTGGCTCATATTTTCTTTTGTAAGGGGAGATTGTTGCAATTTTCTAGGTGCCAAAATTGTAGAATCTTTCTAGGGTTGCAGAGAACATTGTTTCCTATTTTTTAGGAGGGTAATGATCATAAATGTATGAAAATTGTAAAGGTGTAACTGATATTGATATATGAACTTCTCCAATATTATATGTATTTTTAAGGGAAATCTCTAAATTATAGCTAGGGTTTCCTTTTGCCATGTTTTGTGGTATAAATGTAATTGCATATTTGATGAATGTAACAACTTCTTAAAACACTTCACACTTTGTAGTGATCATTTCTATGTTATGTGTGGATAAATATAATCTAATACTTGGGATTACTAAGTATATTCATTGGTGGTTATCATGTTTTTATGCATTTGAGTATTTAGAAAGGCTTTCATACTTTTTGTATTATTATTTTCCTTTGAGAATTTCTAAGGACTTTATAGCCCACCCAATAGGCACCAGTCTAGGAATTGTTTGATCACCCACAACCCTTTAAAATTAATAATATCTTTCAACCGTGGAATATGAATAGGTCCTAATTTGTATGCATCCTTTTGGTTCTGTATTTTAACAAGGGAATATCTCTAGTAAACCAACCAAGTTCTAATCTTATTGGACCAAATATGCATACCTGCATCTTGTATTCCTTCAAGGATGCCTTGATCAGGATTATGAGAGATTTTTAGTGCAGTAGGTTAGATTTTGATCTAGCGACAACCTTTGGAATAAAAAATATAGTTAGGTACTACTACTATGTTATCATTTCACATAATTTGTGTTGCAATCAATCCCTGTTGTTCAATGGGTTGATCTTAATTGGCTAAAATGTTTGGTTCTCATTGTGGAGACCTAAGTTCAAATCCCTCTAGGGAAATCTAATGTGGAATTCTAAGTTGTGACTCTTGGTCTTCCATAGTAGGCTTCTAATATTGATGTGGTTTCTAAATAAAGTCGATATCTAAGTAGTGATAACTGGTCTTCCATAGGTGATTTGTAGTGTGTTTCTTGTAAAGAGCTTGTATTGGTCTCATGTTGATGCTCATATTGAACACAATATTTGTAAATGATATGAAATATAAAAAATCAAACCCTATTGAGGGATACCTCTAGGAACACCCTACTAAATTTAGCTAAGCTTAAAGAAACAAGGAAATTACCCACTCCTTGCATGCAGTTGGTTAGCACGTGTCAAATTTAGGTGAATCCCCACCATCCACATGCATTACATCTAATGGTGTCATTCCAACCCATATACACATATACAAATGGGCATAAACACAATGCAACTAACTTTCTTTTCTACAACACTTAGATACTAAATATTACACTTCTCACATTAGTGAATTATGCACACTCAGAATTATTGCATATGAAATCAGAATGAGGGCACACCACTTGAGACAAAGAGAAATAATAACAAAATCAGATGTAATTGAACCCTATTTATAAAACCTTAGAAAAGTGAACATAATCTAACAAGGTGTCAACATTATTATGCACTTAAAACATAAATGAACAACATAAATTCATGCCACTTAAACAAGTCATAAAATAAGATATTAGTCAACTATTAAATATACAGCTAACTAAAAAATACTAATAAGACAAACCCATGATTTACCCACCAATCTCATTTTAAAAACTTTAATTGTAAACCAAGTCCAACAAGGCAAGAATTGCAATAACTTTTCTATTATCTAGCTATAATATATAGATATGTTGAGAAAAAATATACTAATAAATTTCACTTAAATTTCAGTTACCAAATTTGCTAAACTCATACACTGAAGTGTAGTATACAATGATACTGTAGGTATCCTCTTGCCATGAACTTATGCTTATTGATGTGTAATATTTTTTTTCCTTTTTCTCAATATGAGCTAAGTGTGAGTATACAAAATAGTCAAAACTTAGGAATAAATGATCAAATCCTCAAAGTCTTTTTCTTACAATAATATGTTTATGATACAATTATAGTTATCCCTTACCAACCATGCATAATTATCAATTTTTACCAAGAGATTATAGTGTTAACCTTGAAATTTTATTTGATGCATCACTACTTTTTTAAAAGAGGGGTAAAAATTTATTAATAAAGAAACTAACAGTACAAACCAAGGAAAGCAACAACCCATAGATACAATAGTTGGCCTAAACACAACCACAGAGCCCCAAACCAACTAAACTAGAACCAGAGGAACAACCCCAATCCCAATGCCCCATTAGGGACCATTGCTAACCAACAATATCCTTAGAGATCAACCTTTCCAAAATTTGAGCATAATCAAGGGACAAAAGATCCCAATCACTAACATTCCACTCCCCCACCTGGTCTGAAGCCCACTTAGCCAAGCAATCAACCACTCTGTTCCACTCCCTAGGGATATGGACAAAGGAAAAAAAATCCATTGAGTGACTCAATCAGAGAATCTGTCTAATCACTGAAGCCAACTGCCATTACATGTTGTCCATGTTCTACTCATTCAACATGTAAAACAAAATCTAGGAGTCAGACTCATAGATAATCCTTCACCAACCAAGAGCACACCCTCTCTCCATAGCATAGAGGATAGATAGAGATTCCATAAATTTGTTTGTCTATTGCCCTTATAAATAGAGAAGAAAAATAGGACAACACCAGAGCTATCCGTCCCTACTCCCCCAATCCTCGTATGACCAGGGTTACCCCTGGAAGAGCCATCCATTTTAATCTTATAAACACAGTGGAGGTGGGGGATACCACCTTCCTTCTCTGTAAATCTTCCTCTTGGAATGACTAATTTTCTTTGAACAGGAAAGGCGTAAGCCGCTGTCCACTAAACTCAAATTCTGAGCCACCTCACACTCACTAGTATCTAATTTAGGAGAAATATCACACTTAGCTGCTAAGTTCTCCTGGATCATACTGAGAATTCTCTACCACAACTAATGAACCACCAACTTCCTTTCCTAAAAAATTCTCTAATTCCTTTCTAGCCAAAGCTGCCACAAGATGCCGATGATGGCATGGTTTAGTGGTTAAGTCGCTCAGGATGTAGTGGCGGCCACTAGAGTTCAAACCCCCACTGGGCCAACGAGCTCGCAAGGCTTTACGCCTTCGCTGGGCCAATGAGCTCGCGGGTTTGAAGTGTTCTTCCTAGGGGATGAGGTCCCCCAGTTGTGGCCTCACCGGTTCATTGCTCTAGGCAAAAGCATTCGCGTGGAGCCAGAGGGCATGTCGCACCAGCGTCGCCGGTCACGTTAAAAAGTTTACCAGTGCATTTTAAAAAAAAAAAAAAAAGCTGCCACAAGATGAAAGAGGGACTAATATTCCAAGCAACCTGAAGAAAGGAGGCCATAGAAAGGGGTCTTCCCAAACTTCTCCAAGAATCCACCAGACAGGAGGCATGGACACATGCCTGCTTCCAAGCTCCCCACCAATGAAGACAAATCTCTCTGGCTAAGGAACAATGAAAGAATAAATGAGAAGAACATTCCTCACTAGTATGACAAAGGAGGAAGATAGAAGGACTTGAAAACCCCTCTTCTGCAAATTATCCTAAGTGAGACATTGTTTACAAGAAACCAGCCAAATGGAAAAGCTACATTTAGGCCACACAAAATTATTTCACACAAGCTTCCACCAATGGACCTCCATATCTCCAAACTTCTTCCCATCCAAGTCCTAATATCAAGAAGCAATAGAATACAATTTCGATTAGCTCTATAGGAAAGATTATCGTGCTCCCTCAGCTAACTATAAGATCTGCTAGAAAGAATTTTAGTTGACTCTTCTTGATCCTCAACAATCCCCCCGACAACCACTTAGAGGGATCTTTCCATTTACACACATCCACCTGACCGAAAAGCTGAACTGATTTGAAATGCTCCACACGACACCATGCTGCTTCAAGAAAGAGGTTGCACAAGGGTTGTAAGTGCAGAAACATAGACAATTTAGGTAGGTAACCATCCCAAGAATCATACCAAATAAAGCCTCAAAGCTCCTATTAAAAATCTAAAACAACCCCTTCTTAATTAAATTTACACCCCTTTTAAGAGTGCTCCAGATCATGGATCCTTTATCGAAGAGGTTAATCCTTGGAAAATCAACACTTTCCACTCCTTGAAGTACTTATAATTAAGGATTTTAACCCAATCCTCATCCTGACAATTGCACCACCTCTAATACAACTTGGTAGCTAAGGCCTAACCAGAAAGAATAGCCTGACAAAGACCAAGACCTCGCTCCTACTTCGGCCTACAAATGGAATCCCATTTAACCAGGCTCCACTTTAAAGACTCTATGTTACCTGCCCATAATAAATATTTGGATAGACCATCAAATTTGTTAATGAACCTTGAGAGATCCCCCTGCACAAAACACCTATAAATGGGGAGAGCTTAAATAATAGATTTTAATAAAGTCACTCTCCTAGCAGAGGAAAACCATGTACACGTCTAATGACTAACCTACTTAAGAAACTTGTCCAGAATAGCATACCAAAATCCCCTGGACAAGGTACCAACATGGATGGGGATACCAAGATAAACAAGAGGAAGGGTTCCAATATGAAATCTAAGAATCCTTGCAATCCTAATCTGAATAAGCCAAGGAGTATTAAAGAAGAAGATGGAGGACTTGTCTTCATTAATCCTCTATCCTGAGGTAGCTAGATAAATATCCAAAACCTTTCTTAAATTAACTACCTCATTGACTTTAGCTAGACCCATCAAAGCAGTGTCATCAATAGATTGTAAATGAGAATGAGGAGACAAGTAGTTTCCCCAACTCCAACCTTGGATCAAGCCCTATCCCACATGTGATTTTATGAGTCTACCCAATCCTTTAGCCAAAGGATAAATAAGTATGACGATAGAGGATCCCCTTGCTAAAGACCCCTAGAAGCACCAAACAGGTCTGTAGGCTCACTGTTAATAAGAACATAGAAGGAATTTAAAGTAACATAGCTCATAACCCAATCTGCCCACTCAATACCAAATCCAAACACCGAAAGAAACTTACGGAAGAAAGTCCATTGGATGCAATCATAGGCTTTGGCCATATCTAGCTTGATGAACATCACTTTCTCCTTAGACATCACCATGGATTAAATAACCTTAGTTGCCACAACAACACCATCAAGAATTTGCCTACCTACAACAAATCCACCCTACTAAAAAATCAGCCTGTTGAGCCACGGTTTAAGCTGCTCAACAATCAGCTTTGTGATGATCTTATAAACAACATTACACAAATAAATTGGCCTAAAAAGATTGAATGAGTTAGTTCATTATATCTTAGGAATCAGGACCAGGAAAGTAGCATTCAAGGCTATCAAGATCTGTTTGCTTCTTTGCGACTCCTTAACCACCTCCAAAAGATCAAATTTGATAATCTCCCAAAATTCTTGAAATAATTCAACTGGGAAACCATTAGGTCTAGGGGCCTTCCCTCTATTCAATTGGACCACAATATTCTCCAATTCAACTAGGGAGATGGGACCGAAAATAGCCTCATTCATCTCATTATACACCAAAGAAGGAATACAGACCAGAACCTTATTTTCTTTATCAAATGCAAGGGGAGAATCCTCTACAAACAAGGAAGAGAAGAACCGATTAGCCTTCACTGAAATCTCCTGACCAGAGGATAGCTAGACCCCTTGGGCAGACACTAAAGAAGAAATCCCATTCCTGTGTTTTCTATCTTTGATAGAGTTATAAAAAGGAAGTATTTCTATCACCTTCTTGGAGCCAATCAATCCTTGACTTTTGCTTCCATAAAATTTTCTCACATACAATTCCCATTTTGGAAGCTCCTTCATAGCTTCTATTTCCTCCCTACGATTCCCCAAACTAAGACCAAAGTCCCTAATCTACTTGGTAATGATATCCAAATAGGATTGGGTAGTTGCCTTTGCCAAAAAGATGTTACAAAAATATTGCATGTTCCACTTCTTAAGCTAGAACTTCACATATTGCAACCTCTTAATGAAGGAATACATAGCAGTTCCATAAAATGACTTACCTTTATTCAACCAACCTACCATCAAATCCTACAGAGATAGGTCTTGAATCCACATCAGTTGAAACTTAAAAGAAGGATTCTTAGTAGTTCCAAACAAGTAGGCTAAAAATTTAATAGGCCAATGGTCTAATCCCTGCCAATCCAGAATCTTTGAATTCATAACCCAATTGTTGCCAACCCAAAAGATAGAAACCAAAAACTTGTCTAGCCTTTCAGAGATACAATTCACTCACATCTTCTGTTACTCCAAGTAAACAAGCCATTAGAAGGTTTTATGTCCACTAGGTTTAAGAGAAGAATATTATCTCTAAATAATGTGGAAGAAGGTTCTAACATGTCTAACCCCCCCTTCTTCTCATCTAGACTAACAATAGCATTAAAATCACCTACCATTATCCAAGGAAAATAAGGGGCTAAGGATCAAACATAGAAGATATGAGACTAGAGAGAATATTTCCAAGACCATCAACTGGGGAATGCACATTGGTGAAAAGAATAACTTCTCCAGATTTGAAACTTGTCATAGCCCACGAAATAGAGGATCTACTAGAAAGACACCATAAAGGAGAAACCTTGCAAGTATTCCATAAGAAAGAAACACCACTTGCACTACCCTGGGCCCCAATACACTAACATTGACCTCTTCCATAATCTAGAAACAATGTTGGAATGCCTACCATAGATAATTTTGACTCGTGAATGAAAACCATATTAGGCTAATGAACCCTAATCAAATCATGAACAACCTTTTGTCTAGGGATGTTGTTCAACCCCCATATATTCCAGGAAAGAATGATCATCTATGAGAAATAAAGAAATGGGAATCAATGTTTTTAACTAACCCTGATTCCGCTAAAGTCTAACCTGTTATCTTCACTTTCTCATGATCTTTCTTCAGCCCCATCTTGGGAGGCTTCTCCAGGGAACCCTTTTTGAGGTTCTTTTGCTGAATCTTAACGGAAGGTTGGGCTCTACTACCATCCCTAGGAGCTTTAATTTCCTTCTTAGAAAGAATTTTAGGGGGTACCTGAGTCAAACCCACTTCTGCCTCCAAGACTCCAATAGACTCTAGACATCTAGAAGCCACAAGAGCATGATCTATTTCTATCTAAGTGCCTACAAACTCCACTTGATTATTATCACAAATACCCTCCTCCCTTAAACCATCCTTTTCCATCCCCATGGGAATCAACCCATCATGCAAATCATCTGGTATCATCCACTGCTAGTCACCTTGCTCTATGGCATCAAATTGGTTATAAAGCCCATCACCTTGTCTATCCTTGAGAGTTCTCTTCTACCCTCGTCCTTTATTACAAGGTTTTACTGGGATAAAACCCTCTTTATCTATTTCCTCTACTGCAATCGGGGCTTTCCCCTTATCCATCTTAGGAGCAGGCCAAGGAGGTTTGTCTTCCTGAGGCCCTACAAGATTAACTCTAGTGCACTTTTTTTGGAAATAACCATACTCATGGAAAACCTGACACCGAAATGGGAGAGCCTCATAATCCAATTACTGAGTCCATGAAGAAGAACCTAACTGAATTTCTAAAGAATCTAGCCAAGGATTATTCAAATCTATCTCAACACAAATGTAGGCAAAGGAAATTACCTTTTTATCTAGCATCTGTTGAGAAGGGCCCACCAGCTTGCCTAACAGCAATGCAACCATATGCAAAATATATTCCTCTAGAATTCAAGTGGGAAACAGGGAAGTTGAATCCAAACAGGGATCCTAGAAGGAAGCTCCTTAGATGGATTAAAGCTGATATGCCAAGGCTTAATAAAAAGGCCAACCTGATTGTAAAAGTATGGCTCTCCCTCAAAAACCTTATTACGATCCTTCAAGATTCTAGGTACATCTTACCTAGGATTCATTAAAGGGCAAAGAAACCTGAATCCCCATGAACTTACAAATTAAGACATGATTTGCTAGGTAAGACACATCCTCCTCCACAGACTCCAGTTGGATCACTAAAATCGGCCTTTCCTAGCTCCTCTCAAGGCACCCATTCACCTTGGACACCCGGAGACCTCTAAACTAAGCTACAAGCTCTCCATTCAAACCCTTAAGAACCTTAGATGCAGAAGGATCCTTTCTATTGAGAACCTCCCAAAAAGATACCTTAGATCCATCTAACATATCTAGAGAAAGTCCCATTGCAAATAGAGATAAAATCCCCTACACCAGAGAATAGGAGAGAAGAACACCCCAAACATTGAATGTAACAACTCAAAACTACATGAAGCCATAACAACAAAAACAACAAACCCTAAAAATAAATACTCAACACCTACAAACTGCAGAAAAAACCCCACAAAGCATACACCCCCACAACAAACACCACTTCACCTCCACAACAAACAGCACTCCACCCCCCAACAAATGCCCCCTTGCAACCCCCTTGTAACAACCAACGTGTAGCAGATGACATCCTAGAACACAGTTGCATTCTAGGGCTGAACTCCAGTCAGTCGCTGCTTCTAGACACACGTTCGTTCCATCTCCTTGCAATCTTTTCATAATGCATCACTACTTTATAACAATGAACAAATATACATAATAGAGTATAGTGACTTTATACAACCAATCAGAACATTATGTGTCTAAACTACCCATATATAATGACATTACATCACTCATAAATACAACATTAGGCCAACAAGTTAATTCTCATTAGCAATATAAAATTCAATAGCTTGGTCATATGGAGATCCCATACAAGTTGAGAAAGTATGAAACATGGAATGAACCTTCAAATCTTAAGCAATTCAAAGAGGCACAAGAAGGATTTGAACAAGAATTTTTTTTGTTATATTTCATACATGGTTCAACAAGGTAAGAATGAAGGCGGGGCATAATCAAATCTGAAATAACAACAATGTGAAATGATGTATAAAATAATAAACACTAATGGGAGAAATCAAGGCACTGGCATCTTCCCCAATGGTGTGCCATTTACAAGCTAGGCACAATGCAAAAAAAAGGAACCACAATAAAGATTATCAATTAAAAATAATCGGACCTAAAAACCAATAAATTTTGTGATGGAAAATATGATTGGAGGACATTCACAAAAGGATATGGAAATAGATTTGGTATAAAATATTTTATCATAGTCACCTAGGTAAACTTCCATGCCAAATATGAATACAAGTAAATTTCTTGACAAAATGCCTTATAAAATGTGAACCTACAATAAAGACATGTAATTTGTTTGACCAAATATTTCAAAGAAATACAAGTGTAAAGAGGTATAGGAATTGTTGGATGATACACCTCCAAGAATAGTGGTCATGTGGAATATCATTGATGCAGAGGCATCCACACTATAACCTTACAATACAGCATGGATGTCTGCAGCCCATCATCATCATCATATTTCACCCGCCGACCGATATCCTCCTGCAGACAAGCCTTCGCACTTTCGCCTGTCAACAGCATCACCTTACTCGATTATCGACAGCATCATCATGTTCGGCCAGCGCGAACATCCTCCTGACGTCCACTGTTCATTTCAGCGACAACCTCCGTCTTCACTACCTTCAGCATCATGATATTCGACATCATGATAATCAACAGGATAACGAACATCCGGTTCCTCCCATTTATCCTGATGATGACAAACCTTAACTTCTCGCACCGTCCCCTCGATGCTTGCGTCACCCGATATCCTGATGACGTAGATCCTGATGACGATGATGTCACCCGTAGCTTCTCAATATCCTGCCGCTCCGAAATGTCCTGATGACGTATATCATGATGATGATGACGTCATATCCTGCTGTTGGCCAAACTTAGTTTTTTTCAGCCCGCGATCAACTTGATCAACCCGATCTTCAACCTGATGCCGATGCACTCCTCCTCGGCCCTCCTGATGATGATCACCTCGACGCACTTGCACTTCATGTACTCGAAAACATCATGCTCATCTCCTCTTATCCGGATGATGATGTCCCACGCGACTGCAGGATATTTGCTAAAATATCCTGATGATGCCGTTTTCACCAATTTCCAGCCTTAGCGAAATTTCACTTCGCCGATCCTCCAGGGATGACCCGATCCACTCTCAGGGTGATCTTCCACACTCTATCTTGTCAGCTCGACCTAGCACATACCCATGCTAGGGTCTTCAACACCTTTCGACGGCGATCCTGCACACCTGCATGCAAACAAACAAACTACAACCTAACCTACTGTACATCGCCATTCCACCGATCAGACGGATCAACCGGTGGAATGGATCAGTAAATCCATGAAACCTCTCAAACCAGCAAATCGATTACACAAAGGGGATCAAACAGGAAATCGAAAATAGGATCTTTATTGATTTCAAAGATGCAATACAATATGATGTTCCTCACACAGCACACTCTAGCTCCTCTGCGCAATACTATACTATCAATCGATGATATCTCTCTGTCTATGCAATATCAACCGATCTCATGCTTAAATAGATTTTCCTACGAGTACTACTGACCCGACTCCAAGCGGCTGGGAACTCTCCAGGCGGCTGGGAGATCCAACCGGACCCTACAGCATGACAGCTGTTCTAACAAACTAACTAAAAATAGCAAAAGCCTGGTCAGCATGATCTTATCATGATCAGCGTGACCTTATTACATGCATTTGGTCTTAACAGACCTTCTTGGAAACACAAACAAGACCTAAAACAACTAACTGCCTCATGAAGGCCAGCTGTCAGGTAGGTGCTCCTGCACCATACTCCCCAACAGAAAAGAACTCATGTCCCATGAGTTTAGTATGTGGAAGTCCTCCACCTTTACACTTTGCCTTGTCAATAGTCTGACCTGCACCAGCTTTATCCTCTGCTGTCTCTTGGCTTCTCCAAGACGTCTGAGCTGTAACTTGCTTTCTGGCAAGTAAATCCTCATGCCTGTTGATGTAGGCCTTTCTCTCACATACCCTGTGTTTGCCAGGTTGTCTGATCAGAACCTCTGTCTGAACTGCCTCTTGAACTTCTGAAATGTTCAAGCCTGTCTGTCTTGCAACTCTGATAGGACAAACAATAGTCCCAACTATGACAACATCCCTGTCATTCTTCTCAACTGGTTGCTGTTTGCACCCCTGTTTCTGAACCTGCTGCTGACCTCTGTCAGTCACAACTGAAACTTTCTTCAGCTTGTTGTCTGTAACAACTCCTTTCCCTGTAGTGTCCTTAACTGCCTTTATGCCTGCTCCTCTAGGCATCTGCACAAATTCCTTCTCCACACTATAACCTTACAATACAACATGGATGTCTGCAGCCCATCATCATCATCATATTTCACCTGCCGACCGATATCCTCCTGCAGACAAGCCTTCGCACTTTCGCCTGTCAACAGCATCACCTTACTCGATTATCGACAGCATCATCATGTTCGGCCAGCGCGAACATCCTCCTGACGTCCACTGTTCATTTCAGCGACAACCTCCGTCTTCACTACCTTCAGCATCATGATATTCGACATCATGATAATCAACAGGATAACGAACATCCGGTTCCTCCCATTTATCCTGATGATGACAAACCTTAACTTCTCGCACCGTCCCCTCGATGCTTGCGTCACCCGATATCCTGATGACGTAGATCCTGATGACGATGACGTCACCCGCAGCTTCTCAATATCCTGCCGCTCCGAAATGTCCTGATGACGTATATCATGATGATGATGACGTCATATCCTGCTGTTGGCCAAACTTAGTTTTTTTCAGCCCGCGATCAACTTGATCAACCTGATCTTCAACCTGATGTCGATGCACTCCTCCTCGGCCCTCCTGATGATGATCACCCCGACGCACTTGCACTTCATGCACTCGAAAACATCATGCTCATCTCCTCTTATCCGGATGATGATGTCCCACGCGACTGCAGGATATTTGCTAAAATATCCTGATGATGCCATTTTCACCAATTTCCAGCCTTAGCAAAATTTCACTTCGCCGATCCTCCAGGGATGACCCGATCCACTCTCAGGGTGATCTTCCACACTCTATCTTGTCAGCTCGACCTAGCACATACCCATGCTAGGGTCTTCAACACCTTTCGACGGCGATCCTGCACACCTGCATGCAAACAAATAAACTACAACCTAACCTACTATACATCGCCATTCCACCGATCAGACGGATCAACCGGTGGAATGGATCAGTAAATCCATGAAACCTCTCAAACCAGCAAATCGATTACACAAAGGGGATCAAACAGGAAACCAAAAACAGGATCTTTATTGATTTCAAAGATGCAATACAATATGATGTTCCTCACATAGCACACTCTAGCTCCTCTGCGCAATACTATACTATCAATCGATGATATCTCTCTGTCTATGCAATATCAACCGATCTCATGCTTAAATAGATTTTCCTACGAGTACTACTGACCCGACTCCAAGCGGCTGGGAACTCTCCAGGCTGCTGGGAGATCCAACCGGACCCTACAGCATGACAGCTGTTCTAACAAACTAACTAAAAATAGCAAAAGCCTGGTCAGCATGATCTTATCATGATCAGCGTGACCTTATTACATGCATTTGGTCTTAACAGACCTTCTTGGAAACACAAACAAGACCTAAAACAACTAACTGCCTCATGAAGGCCAGCTGTCAGGTAGGTGCTCCTGCACCAATCATGAAAGTGGGATAAATATCAAATAAATTTGTTGAAATGATTTTAGAAACCTTAAATAAAAACTCAAATAGCATTAAATACTTTAAAGACATTTCCAATGGAGTAAATGAGTTAGTCTCATCATGTGAAATGAGGTAAATCAAACAATTAGAACGTAGAGTAAAATTATCATACCTTAGTTAAAATATAATATTTTTCTGACTTCTAATATGGAATCAAAAGAATACTTAAGAGACTACAAAACCCAAAAGTATTTATACAAAATATACAATGGTTTATGAACAAGAAAAGGTCTAAGGGTGTGCATGACATGCTTCTACAAAAATGTTGTAAAATAGTCCACTAAATTTATTCATAGATATACGATTTAAGGATAAAATTTAATGAGTTTTTCTAATACTTAGTTTAGAACAACATATCTAAAAATTAGCTAAACCTAGTTGACTAATTAAAAGTTATGATCAAAATTTTGTTGTCTCCTATCTCAACTAGTGAACTATTGTAAAATAGTCTCATAGATTTAATCATATAGAATGATATACATAAAATCAAGAAATAAAAATTAAAGGGTTTTTCTATTACTTACATTAGAACAACATATCAAAAAATTAGGCCAACCTAGTTGACCAATTAAAAGTTATGGTTAATACATTGTTGTCCTCCATCTCAAAACAACAAATTGTTCAAGTAAAGAAAAATTCATATACATTTCAAATCTTCACAATGAGGTTCCCATCCATAATGTAGTTTAGATCTACAACACAAATAAACACAAAGCCTCTCATGACAAAGGTTGTCTGACCACCCTACCATGGGATTTGCATGCAAGTCCTCCCCCAAGCAAGGAGACTTCCAAGAAACTAACTACATAATTACATCACAACACAAACACAATGAAACAGAAAACACAAGTATGCATATAACCATAAGGTCAACTCAAACACAATGAATATTCACAATATCGATGAATAGGAAAAGATAATGGGACACACTGACCTCTTGGGGAAAAATAAATGCATCAATCATCTCCACAATATCCAAATCTACAACTCTCCAAGAAATCACCACGAGTAAATAATAAAATCTCACACAACTCATGGCCATGATCATATAAAAATTTATTTATCTCCACAAAACACAACAATCATAACTCTCTAAGAAATATCCACAACCATTATCCACAATTCACAAATCACAAGGGCACTCATGCCTAAAAAATCACAAGAATCATTCCCCAAGAAATCTCTTGAACCATCATCCACAATTCACAAATAACAAGGACACTCATGCCCAATAAATCACAAGAATCATTCCCCAAGAGAGGGTCCACACCTCTCTCAACCCCAACATGTGGGTGGATCTTAACCTTGGAATGGGGAAGATCCACACCTAATACAACCTAAACCCCAAAATACACAACTAATACACAAAGAAGATTATACTCTATTATGTAGAAAAAGAGGGTTTTGTTGATTAGGTGATAGTTTAATTAGATCCTCCTTTCACTACATACATTCAAGGACATTAAACTATGTTGAATCACAAGTTTTGCAAGAGGATTGAGCTACACGTTTGGTGTCACTTGGAATGATGAAGAAATTTTGAATTTTGTTGATTAATTTGTTAAATCTTAGTCCAATTAAGCTTAAAACCCTAATTATGCAAAATCGTAAACAAACAAACGAAACCTAAAAAATGCTCAAACATGAAGACACTAAATGTAGATTAGATACTTACCAGATTTTAGGTTTCAAAAGATGGAAAAGTTGGGGACAAAAGAGTGGGTGCCCTTGTCCAATGTTGTGCTTTTTCTGAGGGCTTCCTGATATTTTCTGCTACAAACTACAACCACTTCAGAGATTCCTGATAGTACAAAAATGAGTGACAAAAGAGTGGGTGCCCTTGTCCTTTTAGGGTTCTTTTCTATTGTTTTCTTAATATCTAGATTCTTCCTACTCTGCTATGACCTCCTGCAACTCCTCTTCACATAATTCGACACCTGTAACCTGTAATCACAAGAGATGGGTTGGGGGTTGTGGTGTTCAGGAGCTTGCCTCGGTCAAGCCCTAGAATGGCATTCAATCCTTCCAACACTATTGTTAGATAGAGAGTGCACTTCCTTGTAGGACAGAGGCAAAAGCAAATGATTGATAAATGATAAAAAACACAAAGTAGATGTCACCTCGGAGGTGAAGCTCTCACAGGGAGATGAAGATCTTTCACACCATGGGGAGATGGATTGATGAAGACAAGTCTACAACAAACATGAACAAACACAACACAATACTACTCTGCAACACAATGAAATACTTGAGTATCCTTAGCACAAGATCACAAGTTCACAATATCCATCTAGTTGTAAAATGAAGTCCTAAACATGCTTATATATGCATTCTCGCTAAACATTCGTAATTCAAATTGAATAGGCTGACAAAGGGAGACCTTTTAACAATCACTTTGTAGACACTTTAAATTGGGACCCCAATAAAGTAGGGAAGGACAAGGGCGTGGGCACCCTTGTCCAAGAACCTATTTTAGGGCTAGATTAAGCTCAAAGATATCCCCTAAGTCCCATTTGTCATGGGTTTCGGGGGATTTTACACCAGGATTCATTTCTAAGATGCATGATTAAAATTAAGGGACCTGGGAGCTAAACTTAGGAGGTAAAAGTCCTAGAGGGACATTTTACGACGTAACATTTAGCCCCCACTTTAATGTATATATGATCTTACAACCCATACATGCATTAATGTATGGTTGAAAACACATTAGACATGCTAGACACTTGAAACTAAGGCATGCACAGAGATTGAGGAACTATTTCTAGCCCCCAGTCTTAGGTAAGCACTAGAAAACACATCGTAGGCATTGAAAACATAATGAAGACAGTAGGAAGCATGCAAGACATGAAGAAGATAGTATTGAAGACCTGCAAAACATGATGCAAACATGAGAGAAGTCACACAAAACATGATGAATACACACATTTTCTTTTTCATACTTATATGCATGGAAATAAAAATTGTAACACACAAAACCCCAAATGTAGGAGAAGCTCATTGCTACACCCTTGAAACTATGCTAGGAGGAAAACATGCCATACAAAACCTGAGTGTGGGAGGAGCTCATCGCTACACCTTTGAAACCACACACAGGGGAAAACATGCCATACAAAATTTGAGTGTGGGAGGAGCTTATCGCTACACCCTTGAAACCACACATAGGAGAAAACACACAAAACAAAGTTTGAGTGTGGGAGGAGCTCATTGCTACACCATTGAAACCACACATAGGGGAAAACACACGGAAGACACATGGGAAACATGAGCACCATATAGCATGCCATAGACATACTATATGTCTTAAACATGACAAACAAGGTGATGGAAGGAGCTTATTGCTAAGTCCCACCATCTCAAACATGCTAGAGACACACCTGACAGTTGGGCTTATGCCACAACAACTACCAAAGACATGCTTAAGGGAGGACAATCTCAAGATCTAACCCCAGCTCTGTGTAGAGGACTTTTGGAATAAAAGGATGTGCACTAGCTCAAGAGATACACCATCTCACCTCCGCAAAGGGATTTTGGAATAAACGGCTATGCACTAGCTCAAGTGATACATTATCCCACCTCCATAGAGGGCTTCTTTGATAAAAGGATATGCTATCTTGCCACATGAAGAGGGATTTTTTCTTGCACTATAAATAAAGATGTGTACTCGCGCCAGAGATACAACATCTTGCCTCTCGGAGAGGGCTTACAAACACACTTTGTTAGTACCAAAACCCTTAGATAGATAACCTTATATATGCCCCCACCTTAAGGTGGTTGATGTCATGTACCGATATCAAGCACATTAAGGTAGAGAAAAAACATGCAAGAGAACAAGAGCTCTCGCAAAGCCCATGCCCCCAAGGAGACATGTGCTCACGATTGTTGAATGTTCCCACAAACACATTGATATGATATGATAAGATAAGATAACAAGAGAGGTTAGAAATCTTACTCTAAGATAATAACCAAATCAATTCATTAAAGCTATGCATGAAAACAATCACATCAAGGACCAAGGATATATTACAGATTCAAAACTGAGTATAACCATTGGTCTATACTACAAATACCTCAGAACTGAGTATAACAACAAGGTGAGATACCAATCAAAGTGTACAAGAGAAGATTGAGTGGATTGTAAAATATTAGTCACAAGAAATGCCATAAGATGAAAAATCACACGAAGTGATTCTACTAATCAAGCGTCAAATATATATAGATCAACCCCATATTCATGTATGGACTAGGTCGATTTTTGCTTTGCTTGCTGAAGGGACACATTGTTCGTATCAGTATATGTTTGTTTTCGTCATCCACTGACTAGATAGAATCACCAGAAGAAGGTAAACAATAAAATAAGAGAGGAGAATAAGTGCCTTAAAGGAACACCATGTAGGAGGATGCCCCTAAGGTACGACACACAATAATAGAATAGAGGAGAGGAAGAATAGAAGAATGGTCACAACAGAGGTGCTCTCTTGGTATCCTTGACCTTACAAGAGTATCAAGGGTCACCCAAGGAGATGTAAACAACACATAACACACCATGGGGGGAACACAACACATAAGAGAAGGTCACGTAAGTGAGCATAGGCATGCTACGACAAAGGTGACCAATAGGGTTAGAAATACTTACTTGAAAACACAACTGTGATAGCGGTTGTCGACAAGCAAATCATCCTCCTCCCAAGCTTGAATGCTAGAAGAGAGAGGTACATAGGGGACAAGTGCCCATTCAGATTCCTTATCCTTTACCTTATCAGCCTTGGGCTCTTCTTTGTTTATTTCAGTGTTAGGTTCAATATTTCCTTGTTGACGTGATTCATTGTTTTGAGCCAAGGCTTGTCTTCTCCTCCTTCTTTCTCTAGCTCGTCGATTTCTTTTTGTTTTATTTCTTATGTCTCCAAGAGGAATATCATGTTTTCCCATAGGTTTTTGTGTCTCAGAGGAGGAGGCAGATGCATGATTATCTCATGGTAATGCATAATATTATTTTCTACGGTTTTCTCTAGGGATGACAGAGGAGGAACCTCAGCATAAACCCATTTTCCTTTGGGTCTAGGGTTTTCTTGTAATATAGGTTTCTCTTTAGGTACCACTTGTTGAATAAGGGGACCAACCAATCTAGATAGTAATTGTGCTTTACAATGTCGATATCCCAAGAAGGTGTGGTCTGTTCTAGGCTTAGGTTATTCTCTAGGTTCCAGCCAAAAGTAGTCAAGGATAATGTTTTTCTGAGTCACCTTAGGTTGCCATAGACTATGGGAAACAATTCATATGGATCCTCGGTGATGAAATTTTAAGCATTGGTGCAGTGTTGAGGGCACAACTTTCATAGCCTTGAGCCACAAATGGCCTAGTTTCACGCAGAAGAGGTCAGATGTCAGAATAATCTCAAATGTTTGCTCTAAAGCCTTATCAAGGACTTCAATCATCAAAGAAATCTTCCCTATGGTCGAGATGAAAGTTCCATTATGCATTTTTATCATCATGTTGGTAGGTTCATAAGTTTCTTGTATAAGTTTGTGTGCGTAAAGGAACTCTTCCATAGCAATGTTAGTTATGCAATTTGGATCAACAAGGGCTCCTCTTTTTAGATTCCCCATAATGTTAGCAGTAATATAAAGAGGACCTTCAATATTTTTTTGTGTTTTAATGTTTGGTGCAAATGTTATTTCAGGTTCATGAGTCTTCCTTTTCCTATCAGGATGAGGAGGGATCATAGCATTGTTTTTATGATGAAAAGCCATAGATGAGAGACTATTTCACACCTAAAACACTTGTGTTGAAGGCACAAGACAACTGAGAGGGGGGTGAATATGTTGTATCAAAAACTTTAAACCCTCTTAAACAAAATCACATTCACATTCACTTACTTTAGACCCTTAATCTGTTATGAAGATTAAACATGAAATGCAAAAACAAAACTTAAACACATCAACACCATACACATGAACACCAGATTTTTACATGGAAAATCCTATAAGGGAAAAACCATGGTAAGTGTTATCTCACAATATAATGTAGTAATAATACTGAATTACAAAAGAGGCTCACTATCTTAGGGCTCACTACCCAAAATGACTCACTGTCCAAAATGCTCATTGCAAAAAGGCTCACTGCCAAGGGGTGGCTCACTGCCAAGGGGTGGCTCACTGCCAAGAGGTGGCTCATTGCCAGGATGGGTGGCTCCCTGCCATAAAATGATATAATAACATCTACAACATGCCTGAGTTCAGTTCCATTAAAGCGCAACACATATCACATTCACTGCCTTTACAACACACACACACTTTATATTTGCATCTTTGCACTCTCACTCACCACTCATAGATTCATTACATTTATTTATACCAATCATCAACCTTGGAAAATTCATCAAGGTCAGCAATATAATCTACAATCATTCGAACAATCTCCAAGAACAGAAAACACACATAATTCAAATTATGTCTGGACCTAAACAAACTTGCGAAGCATATGAATGAAGGAAGAACACTTCACGGCTTAGCTCAGACCCAAACAAATATTCACACACTTCATCATGCTTCTATAATCCACAAAACACATCTGCAAAGAATGTTAGCACCCAAGTCAGCCAAATTGGTGCAAACATCAAGAATACTTAGAAACACACTTCCAAGAGCTTCATTATAACTTACGGATCAAGAACATGCCTTCAATACATTCTGTATGCATCCATGAACAATCTTTAATCACATGAGAATCACCAAAAACATCTGTAACACTTTTCATTTGAGGAGGATTCACTGTCTTCTCACAAACAACACTGTCAAACTTTTCTACACAAACACTTGCTCTATAGAGCACCAAATCACAAATCCTTTAGAATGAAGATAGATAAGAACACTATGAGAATATGTCCAAAACCCCATCACCTAAAATCACTTTGTGGAGAAATGTGGAGCAAAATACTTTCTCCTAGACACCTCTGCATAACTCAAAAACCCTGTCAAATACAGTCTTCAAATTGGTGAACATAACTTCCACTGTAGAATGATCTGGAACACCAACTTATGGATTTATCATCTTCAAACACTTCTTTAAAACATATCCAAATCTCATACTCTAGTCTTCAACATAGAAGAAATGCGGAGCAAAAACTCAGATAGTATCCTTGACATGACAACTCAATCAACAATATTAAAAGACATAGTTGACACTAATGACAACACAATCATGTTGACATAAATGACAACACCAATTAGCACATACTTGCAACAATCTCCCCCTTTATTATTGATGGAAACATATGATGTGAAAAACTAAACAACATGTTCATCCATCAAGACATAACTCTGCATTGGAACTCCCCTTTTCTTTTTACACATCTGAACTCTTTTCCCCCCTAAGTTTTTCACACGATCTCTCTCCCCCTTTGACATCAATGGTAAAGGGCATCACATCTCTTCCATTGCACATACTTGCACACTATTGCTTTGATCAATATGGAACCATTCTTTACTCCCCTTAACTGCAACAATTATCTCAAACCACTACCTGCGCCCCTGAGAGGTAGCCTCCAACATCATTCTAAAAGGAGAAATACACTTTAAGGCACACTAGATTGATGCATCTCCTTATGTATCTAGTTGAAGGAAGGAGGGTCAACAACCCCTAACTTCTCCAGGAGATACTCAAATGTATCCTTTGGAAGAGCCTTAGTGAATATATCAGCAACTTGATCTTTTGTAGGCACATACTCATGCTTCACTTCATTCTCTACAACTTTATCCTTCAAAAAGTGATACTTAATTAAAATATGCTTTGTCTTTGAATGCATCACTAGATTCTTTGAAATATTTATGGCACTTGTGTTATCACAAAGAATAGGGATTAGCTCATCATACTCAACTTTGATATCCTTCAGGGTCTGTTTCATCCACAACACATGAGTGTAGCAATATATTCTACCTCTGCAGTAGACAAGGAAAATGATTCTTGTTTTTTGTCATGCCAGGACACTGCCCTATCTCCATGGAAGAATGCACCTCCACTTGTGATTTTCTTGTCATCAACACACCTAGCCCAATCTGCTTTTGTATAGGCACTTAAGGAAAAGTCATTATTCTTAGGATACCACAAACCATGATCCAGAGTGCCCTTCAAATACCTGAATATCCTCTTCACTACCACAACATGTGATTCTCTGGGATCTGATTGAAATCTAGCCACAAGATAGACTGCATGCATGATATCTGGTCTAGTAGTAGTTAAATAAAGTAGTCCTCCAATCACTGATCTATGCTTTCTCTAATCAACCTTAGGATATTCATCATTCTTGCTCAACTTGCAACCAATAACCATAGGAGTACATATTGGTTTAGAGTCCTCCATTCCAAACTTCTTCAACAACTCTTTAACATACTTGGATTGAGAAATGAAAATACTTTTAGTAGTTTGGTTAATTTGCAGTCCAAGGAAGAAGTTCATCTCACCACACATAGACATCTCAAACTCTTTTTGCATCTCATTTGCAAAATTTTTACACATACCTTCATTTCCACTGAATGTAATTTCATCAACATAGACCTCAACAATCAGTATTTGGTCTCCACTTATCTTGGTGTACAAATAACTATCCGTGGACCCTTTACTGAATCCCTGTTGCAATAGGTAGTTATCCAGTCTTGCATACCAAGC
Organism: Cunninghamia lanceolata; assembly: GCA_027924645.1. NCBI lineage: Eukaryota > Viridiplantae > Streptophyta > Pinopsida > Cupressales > Cupressaceae > Cunninghamia > Cunninghamia lanceolata. The sequence goes on from BSBN01001326.1 coordinate 1,976,237, forward strand.
TCTAGGAGCTTGCTTCAATCCATACAAAGCCTTCTTTAACTTGCATACCATATCTAGTTTGTCTGATAGTTGGAACCCATCTGGTTGCTCTATGTAGACATCTTCTTCTAACTCACCATTCAGGAAAGCAGACTTCACATCCATCTAGTATACCTTGAAATTTTTATGTGTTGCAAATGCCAAAAATAGTCCAATTGCTTCCATTCTTGCCACCGGAGCAAAGGTCTCTTCATAGTCTATTCCTTCCACTTGTGAGTAGCCTTTACACACAAGTCTGGCCTTGTTTCTCACAACTTCTTCAGCTTCATTTAGTTTGTTCCAGAATACCCACTTTGTTCCAATCACATTCTTGTTTGCTAGTCTGGGGACAAGTTCTTAAGTCTTGTTCCTCTCAATCTACATTATTTCTTCTTCCATTGCTTTGACCGAATATTCATTATTGCATGCTTGATTTACTATTTTAGGTTCTATCTTTGAGATTAAACAGATATTTACTTGTTCTTCTGGTGCTCTACTTCTTGTCAACACACCTTTCCTTTTGTCACTAATAATTTGATCTTCAGAATGATCTCTTTGCACATACCTGGGGGTTTTAGGAATTATTTCTAGAGCTTCAACTTGAACTTGTGCTTCTAAAGTAGCTTGGACTTTAGTTTGAAATTCCTTGTCTTTGCCTTCTTCAACTTTCTCTGCCTTCTCCCTTTCAACCACTCCATTTTGTTGAGGAGTTTGGGGAGCAGACAAATATCTCTTTATTCCATGGATAGTAGCATCTACACCATGCTAGGGTTTAGTTCCATTGAAGCACACTGAATCTTCTTCTTTTCTACCTTCTTTACATAAACACACTTATCTTTGCATCTTTTTTTGTCCTCCTTCCTTATTCACAACTTCATTACATGTAGTTATACAATTCATCAACCTTGGAATGTACATCAAGGTCAGCATTACAATCATCAACCATTTGAACAATCTCCAAGGTTAGCATACATACATACATTAGAATAGGTCTGGACCTAAATAGATTTGCAAAGGAAAAGAATGAATGCAGACCACACCATACCTTAGCTGGTACTCAAATAGAATCTCCCACATAACAACATGCTTCCACAATCTCCAAAGCATAACCGCATGTAGTGAAAACAACTAGGTCAGCCAAAACTGGTGTTAACACTAAGACCTTTAGGAACACACTTCAACCACAATCCAAATTACACTTTACGGACCAATCGAAAAGTAGGAACATGATCTAGAGAAATCCACAAGCACGTTACAATCACCAAGAACTTCTCGACAACCCCCAAACACTCTATCTAGAAGATTCTTCAAACTGGACCATTTAAACATTATTGTTGACCAATGTCATAAAGGAAAGATCACTTGTAGAGCACCAAATCATGAACCACTTCAACTCAAGGCACATAATATCATCCTAGACTTAATCCTAGAACCATAGACTATAAAGCTTAAATGCGGAGAGATACAGAGAAAAATACATTCTCCCTGGCACCATTGAATACTTAGAAAAATAGTTTTTACTCTGGTGAACAAAACTTACTCAAATATTCACACCAAAGGCTCAAATGTGAAACATAGCAACTATAGACATCCCTTAACATAACTTCCAAACTATAGACAAAGATATTCAATCTATAGGATATGCGGAGCGAAACACTGCACTGTTCTGGGAGATAGAATAGTTCTACAATTGCACTAACTTCTCAAACTCATCCAAATAACTTCCTTAAATGCTAACCTTAGGTGTTGACATCAATGACAACACTTACTGCTCATACTTGCAACAATCTCCCCTTTTTTCATTGATGGCAACACATGATGTGAAAAACCATCAAGACAAACTTGCTTTGCTTCTTTGCTCCCCATTGCTTTATGCTTTCTCTGGTTGAAACTTTCTCAAAATCTCTTTGCTTAAGTTTTTCACATGAACTTCTCTCCCCCTTTGACATCAATGGAAAAGGGTGTTGGACCTTCTCACACTCTTTAGTTGTCAAGGCTCAACTTAGATCTTACTAATATTGCACTACTCCTCCTGTCAACAACATTGCAACACTTCTCTTAATCAACATCTACTTACTCCCCTTGAGAGGTAGCATTCAAAACATCAATCCAGATCAAAAAATGAGACTTTGGACACCACTTGACTCATGCATTTCCTATGCATCTTAGTTTAGAGAAGGAGGGGTAATAACCCTTAACTTCTCCTTGAGATACTCAAAAGTATTCTTAGACAGAGGCTTTGTGAAAATATCTGCAATCTGATCCCTTGTAGACACATGTTCCATCTTTTATTCATTCTCTCTTACCTTTTCTCTTAGAAAGTGATACCTTATTGATATATGCTTTGTTCTTGAGTGCATCAATGGATTCTTGTGTATAGCACTTGTATTGGCATAAAAGATTGAAATTGGTTCTCCATACAAAACTCTTATATTCTTCAATGTTTGCTTCACCCATAGCACTTGAGTACAACAATATGCTACAACAATATATTCTGCTTTTACAGTAAACAAAGAAATTGAATCTTGCTTCTTGCACAACCATGAAACCAGTCTGTTACCTAAGAAAGCACCTCCACTTGTATTTTTTATGTCATCAACATCTCCATCTAATCTACATCTACATAAGCACTAAGAGTGAAGTCAATATCTTTTGGATACCACAATCCATAGTTTGAAGTGCCTCTTAAATATCTCATTATCCTTTTAACTACCAACACATGTGACTCTCTAGGATCTTCTTGAAATCTTGCCACAAGACAAACTGCATGCATTACATCTGGTCTGGTATAGGTTAGATAAATTAGTCCTCCAATCATAGACCTATACTTGTTCTGGTCAGTCTTAGGTGATTCATCATTCTTACTCAGCTTGCAACTAGTTACCATAGGGGTACATACTAGCTTAGAATCCTCCATTCAAAACTTCTTCAACAACTTTTTCATATACTTGGACTGAGAAATAAAAAATTCCTATTTTTGATTGAGTAATCTATGGTCCTAGAAAGAAATTCATTTCACCAAACATAGACATCTCAAACTCCTTTTGCATTTCCTCTACAAATTTCTTACACATACCTTCATTTCCTCCAAAGATAATATCATCAACAAAGACTACAACAATCAGAATTTGATCATCATTAATTTTGAAATAGAGATTACTGTTTGCATTACCTTTACTAAACCCTAATTGCAACAAATACTTATCCAACCTTGCATACCAAGCTCTAGGGGCTTTCTTTAGTCCATACAAGGCTTTCTTCAATCTGCACATCATATCACCTTGGTCTGATGAATGAAATCCTTCTGGTTGGTCAATGTAGACCTCTTCTTCTAGCTCTCCATTCAAGAATGCAGACTTCACATCCATGTAGTAGACTTTGAAATCTTTGTGTGCTACAAATGCTAGAAAAATTCTTATTGCTTCAATCCTTTCCACAGGAGCATAAGTCTCCTCAAAATCTATGCCTTCAACCTAAGAATATCCTTTGCATACCAGCCTTGCTTTGTTTGTTGGCAAGAGACACTACTAGGCATGTCAGGTGTTGTCATTGATGTTAACTGAATCTATCTCACACATTCGTATTGTATTATTTGTTCATATCGGAAGTTAGATTGCAGATTTGTCTAAGTCCGGATAGATAGGAACAGAGCATATGCCAAGGTTCAACATTTTGGTCCACATTTCTCCATAGGTAATCATATTGTGCTGTAGATCTGAGGGAATGATAAGGGATGTTAGGACTACCTAAATCCAAATTTTTAGCCTCTGGTGACAAAGGGATTGAAAGTTACAAGCATCTGAGTATTGGGTTTTGGTTAGACAGTTCAGTCCAGTGAAGAACAGGCTGACCTGGTGTTTGATCCTTGTGCATATTAAGAGAAGTGGTTGGTTGAGTAATTTATGAGATCTAGTGGTATTAGCTGACATGTGTGGTGACTTTAATACATAATTTTTGGTTCACATTGATGTTTGTGCATGGATTCAGCCAATAGAACAGTGCTCCTGAAAAAGTTTCTAAGTTTTCTTGAGGTTGATTGTAGTTGATAAAATTTCATGTTGCGTATATATATGATTCATGGGTTCAAGCTCCCACACTTCATACCTATCACATTGATGTTTGTGCATGGATTCAGCCAATAGAACAGTGATCCTGAAAAAGTTTCTAAGTTTTCTTGAGGCTGATTGTAGTTGATAAAATTTCATGTTGCATATATAAATGATTGATGGGTTCAAGCATTTGGAGGTATGGATGAGCAAATATGAGGTGATAGGTATGAAGTGTGGGAGTATCAAGTGCAAAGCAAAGAAGATCTAACCTGTGGATCATGGAAGAATAATAAAACAGGGTAGTAAGAGATGAAGTGTGTGAAGGCAGTATATTGAGCCTAACCGGAACTATAATCTTGCATTGTTAGATGCTACTCTTCAGTTCAAGTATATCAATCAACTCTTTGTAATTGATCTTTTAGGCAGTGAGCTCTGGATAGTGTGGCTGATGGCATGTGCCTTCCCATTTGTAATACTTTTAGCAGAGTAAAAAATATTGTGGGTTAACCCCCATCGTCATTTTTCCCTTAACTAGGTTTCCACGTAAAAAACCTGGTGTTCATGTGTGATGATCTTGTTGTTGTTGTTGTTGTTAAGTTAAGGCTTCTTTCTTTTTAATGTATGTGGTAAATTAATAAAGGAACATAATAATAAGTTTTGTAGAACACTGATTCACCTCCCCTCTTAGTGTTCCTTAATTTCAACAATTGGTATCAGAGCAAGGTTCCTTGGAAGAAGTTTAACAGCTTGAGGAAGATTTGGGAAGGTGTTTCAATGGGTTCACTCAGGTATTCTGATGGCATCAATGAACAACTTCAAGTTGCTTGAGAAGATCTTAATCAGTCCAGAGAAGAAGTCAAAGAACTGCAAGAGAACATTAAAGATGCTAAGGATTTCATTGAGACTTTAAAAGGGCAACTGAGCAAATCTATGGAAAAGAGGAAGGAACTACTTTAGTAGTTAGCAAATCATCAGGAAGACAATGGCATGGATGTGGCTCTGAAGGAGAAGACAAAGGAATGTGACAAGCTGGCAAAAGAAGTTGTTGTCCTAAAACATGAGATAGAATCTGGGGTGATGAGGCTAAGCAAGGAAATCGAGGAAAGGAAGAAGACTGAAGAAAACCTGAATCAGTCTCTGAAAGAAAGAACAGAAGAGTGCTACAGATTGGACAGAATAATTGGCCATCTAGAATATGATCTACAAGAAACTTGGTATAATGAGGAACAACTTGAAAGGCAAATTGTCATTCTCAAACATGACTTAGAAGCTGCACATGAATACAAAGAGAAATTCAAGATAAGCTCAGCTAAACTTGAGGTTCTGATTGATAGTCAAAAGAAGGCAGATGATAAGCATGGTTTGGGATATGAGAAAGGTGAAAGCTATGGATCCAGTCAAAGAAATCCTAAATCAAGGAATCAGATAAACAGACCTAGAAGACCTCCGGTTAGACAACCTAATGCTCAAAGGTATCCATCCTTCAATGGAAATTGTTTCAATTGCAATAAATTTGGTCATAGAGCTATTCAGTGCAGAAGTAGAGTGAATCAAAGTGGTCCATCCTTCTCTGGTCAATGCTTCAATTGTAAAAGGTATGGTCATAGATGCAATGAATGGAGAAGTATGATGATGAATAACTCTAACAACAGAGGAAATGTCAATTCTTTCCATGGCAAATGTTTTGCATGCAATAGATTTGGACACATGGCTAATGAGTATAGATCAAGAGGAAATCAAGTAAATGAGAAAAGAAATGTTACGTGCTTTAATTGCGACAGATCTGGTCATATTGCAAGATTCTGCAGAAGTAGGAATGATGATAGAAAGGGTCTAGTAAACAGAAATTGGAATGTATAGAGACAAGATAAAGGCAAGGGAAAAGTAGATGTGAATGAGATCTAGAATGAAATGAACAAAACATGGGTGAAGAAAGGTGCAATGAATGATGGTGATGGGTCTAAACTAGAATCAAGTGCTGATAATTCCTCTAGGAATTGAAATAGGAGCTATGGCTCAGGGGGAGATGGATTGAAATTCTAATCCCCCTGCTAGTAAGTGGGTGCCTAAATCTGGCACGATGAATGAAGATAAAGAAGCCTATTACAGATCTGTTGAAGCAAATTCCAAAAGAAAAGAAGCTAATGCGATTGTTTGCAGAGCATGTGAATATTGATTGTATTCAGAAACAATGTAACCAGATGAATTAGGGCAAAGAATTTATTACAATGGTGAATTAGGTTTTGTGGAGCATAAAAGTTCATCCACTCAACATTTGAATCACTTTGCATTCAAAGAGAACAAGGAGAAGAGTGCTTGAGCTGAGATCTCAAAGATTTGGAGTGCAAAAAGTGAATTCGACAACTAACCCTAACCAACGAAATAAGGAATTCTCTATAAAGCTCTCTGAATTTGCAATCTCTGGATATGGTTACTCTGTTGGTTGTTGACATCACCAAAAGGCCTTAACCTAAATTCAAAAAACATCCACACAAATCTATAGAGGTCGATCCGTTAGGTGTCCTTTCTAATGTTCTGCATGGTGTGTTGTACATAGAAGATATTAGGGATTACATTCATGCTAGCCTAGATGAGTTTGGGGATTTGAAGTTAATGGATTTATTTAAGAATCACCTGAGGGATGAGATTTATGGTCTTTAACCTAAGTATAGGGTGCTGGAAGACAAACATTTCATTCAGGCTATATGGTTCCTGTCCTTTGATGAGGACGAGTGGGTCTGGTATGTACTGAGTTGGATGCATGATGAATTTAAGTGGTTGATGAAACCCTTTAAGATCACTAAGGATGCCATCAAGGCCGTAACAAGATTGAACTCATCCGGTGGACTGTCGATGCTAAAATCAGTGAAGAATTAGACTGTAACTTAAGCTACTAGCTCAAAGTTTGATAAGAGGGCAATAACAATAAATGATATAAATGATCCAGATGTCAAATTTGCATCTATGGTGATTGAGTATAAGATATACCACTCTAGCAGGGAAACTCAGTGTCTAGTATAGCCATTTATGCTGCTTATCAGATGTTAAAAGAAAATGTTGACTATGACTTGTGTGAGTTGCTACAAAACTAGCTAATGGAGAATCTGAACAAGATTAAGAAGGATAAGAAGAATACACTCATGTATGGTATGTTGGTCTTGTGCTTGTTCTTTTATTTTATGAATGAGTTGCCCAAGATGAAAAGCTTGTGTTGGACTAGTGACAAGCCTATTCGCTTACAAATAAGAGAGCACTTGCACAATATTGGTGACTCCAATGCCCAAAGGACTTCTCTTTGGGGATATTTCAAGAATGTCTAGAATGTGATGCAATCAAGGGAAAGAATCCCTAAGTCTATGGTGGAAAAGTACAAGGATACAATTTGCTTCATGGTGGAAACAAATCAATGCTTGATGGAAGCAATTGAACCGAGGACTATATGGATCATATCCATGGGGTATGAAGTTGATGAACAAATACTGGAAATGCATGCTCAATAGCTTCGGAGCAAACCAAAAGCTACATTAGTTGAGAGATTCGGTACGTATGATGAGCTTAATTTGAAACTGCATGTTGAGCTCCAGAGACCTGAAACTAAGAGAAAGGTCCAAAGGCAAGTTGAAATGTATGAAAAAAGTATTGGAATAACCAAATAAGCTATGAGACAAAATAGGGAAAGGATAGAGAAAGATGAGAAGGAGAAGCAGGATAGGGAACATGGAAGTGTTCTGGTAGAATCCCCTTCTAAATCAAGGACTACTAGGAGTTCTAGTACAACCTCCAATGCATCACCTTCTCCTATTACAGAGAAATTCAAAGAAAAACCTACTGGTAAGGAAGGAAAAAGGACAAAACTAATGGGCAAAAGGTTATATGTCAGTGTGAAGGAGGCTAAAGTGTCTAAGGAGAAGCCATCTGGAAGAATAAAGTCAAAGAAAGCAAAAGCATCAAGGATTGCCAAAGACAAGCCCTCCGGAAGTGTAAAGGTGAGCAAAAGACAAAAGACTGAGACTCATATTGAAAAATCCACCTTGTCAGTTGAAGATATTGTGAATGTAGTAACTGTTCATGGGAATTTGAAGCCCATAACAGAATATTATGACAACTTTGATGATGACAACAAGAAAATTTTGGAGGGTACTACTGTTAAGTACTTGAATACATTCAATGGAGCACTTGTAGAAATTTTGTCAAAAATCCCTAAGAGTCTAAGTAACATTTTGGAGATGAGAAAAGAAGATGCTAAGGTAAAGGATTTGGAGCTAAGAGAACATGTGTTGTCCAATCTGTGTTTGGTAATCTCTAGGAAGGAAGCAAATAAATTTTTCAAAGAAGTTAAAGATGAATTCAGAAGCAAAATCATGATGAATAAGCTAATGCTTGGAGACATTGATGAAGTGGTCAAAGAAATAGAACAAATTCTGAAGAAAGCCCTAAACAAGAATAATTTTTATGTGGTCACTGAAGAACCTATTGATGCTGATGATACATCCATTCCGAATGATGAAGAGTTGAAGAAATATGAGCAGCAAGCTGAGGCAGATGATTTCTCTATTCTGAAAGAGGAGATATTGAATAAAGGAGATGAAGAGATGATTAAGGAAGATAATGTTGATTGTGCAGAGGATACTCAGATTCCTCTAGACCAATCTAGTAAAGAAAATATAGAGATGAATATGGAAATAAATGTTCCTATTGAATGTGATTCTGAGAAGAATAAAGAGCAGAAAGTAGAAGAAGTTAAGGACAAGGAAGATCAAGAAAAAGAAACTGATGATGGAATTGATTGCTCCATTCTAGATGTTGAGGAATTTGATAATGCTGTTGCTGAGGATACAAAAAATCCTCTAGAAAAGAATGTAGAAAATATTTTTGGTAAAGATAAAAAGAAGGATGCCTCTGCTAATGATGTAGAGAGAGCAGAAGCAAAGAAAAATAATGAAAATGATAAGCAAGGTAATGTGGTTGACTCCGAAAAGGGAGAAGATGTAGGCCCTAAAGAGCATAAAATAGAAACATCATATCAGGCAAGAGACACTGCAGAAGTAGTGAAAGAAGTTTTGGAGAAAGATAAACAAGTTGTAGAAGATCTGGATATAATACAAGGTCCAATCAATTTTGATACCCTATCACCGGTACAGAAGATGAAGTTGGCCTCTTTTGCACAAGCTAAGGCTAGAGAGGAAATCTTGAAGTTCCATATAGAAGATAGTGAGTTGCTTGGTCTTGCATCTGACATCTTGGAGAAAATCATGCCTACATTTCAGAAGGATTCAACAGCATCCCCCTTTGGTCAGTTGAAGAGTCTGATAAACTCTATAAGTACTCATTTTGAATCTTTTGAGAAGTTAGCAAAAGATAAAGTCTGAAATGAATTCAATGAGAAAAGGCTTCATAAATTAAAAAGAATAATTAGTTATGATAGATTAGTTCTTGATACAAGTGTAAATAGTATTCAAAATTCCCTCACTAAAGGAGGAGAGGTGTACAAATTTTGTTTATCTTGGCCAAAAGTTGTAGAGGATATTGAGAAGAAAATAAAGGAATTCAAGAAAAAATTGTCAAATGTATCTCAATCCTTTGATCCTTTGACAGCATTTGCGGTGAGTCAAGAATGTCAAGTAATTAGCTTGATTGATGAAACAAAGAAATTGGTGAAAGAAAAAGAAAACATTGTGGCAAGGATGTGTGAACTCCGGGTACTGATTTCCCCTAAGTTAGAAACAATGTTCAATGCATTGACAGAAGCTCAAGCTACTACTCTGACAAGTGATGCCACTAATCTACAAAAGGCAGAGTCACATGTATTTTTATTTAGTGGTCATATTTTAGTTTTGGATAGCATGAAGAAAAGATGGGACAATGAATTGGCACTGTTGAAAAACATTTTTGGTGATGTGTTTAATTTCATGTAGACAAGATATAAGGATGGTTTGTATATATGCACCCATGTACATAGAGTTTTTATGTAAATTTTTGGATCTGGACCTCGACCTTTCCATTGATGTCAAAGGGGGACTGTAAAGCAGTGAAAAATAAGGAATTCATCTAAGGGGGAGCATTGGAAATCTCAAGTGTACATAGTAAGGGGGAGCTGTTCTAACACAGTCATTTTTCACTAAGTGTTGCCATCAATGCCAAAGGGGGAGATTGTTGGCAAGAGACACTGCTAGACATGTCAGGTGTTATCATTGATGGCAACTAAATCTATCTCACACATCCACATTGTATCATTTGATCATACCAGAAGTCAGATTACAGATTTGTCTAAGTTCGGATAGACAGGAACAGAGCATATGACAGGGTTCAACATTTTGGTCTGCATTTCTCCACAGATAATCATATTGTGCTGCGAATCTAAGGGAATGTTAAGGGATGTCAGGACTACCTAAATCCAAATTTTTAGCCTCTGGTGAAGAAGGGATTGAAAGTTACAAGCATCTGAGTATCGGGTTTTGGTTAGACAGTTCAGTCCAGTGAAGAACAGGCTGACCTAGTGTTTGATCCTTGTGTGGATTAAGATAAGTGATTGGTTGAGCAATTTATGAGATCCAAGGGTATTGGCTGATATGTGTGGTGACTTGAATACATAAGTTTTGGTCTGCATTGATTTTTGTACATGGATTCAGCCGACATAACAATGATCCTGAAAAAATTTCTAAGTTTTCTTGAGGCCGACTGTTGTTGATGAAATTTCATGTTGTGTATATATATGATTGATGGGTTCGAGCATTTGGAGGTATGTATGAGCAATATGAGGTGATAGGTGCAAAGTGTGGGAGTATCAAGTGCAAAGAAAAGAAGATCTAAGCTGCAGATCAAGGCAGAACAGTGAAACAAGGAAGTAAGAGATGAAGTGTGTGAAGTCAGTATATTGAGCCTAACCAGAACTATAATCTTGCATTGTTAGATGCTATTCTTCAGTTCAAGTATATCAGTGAACTCTTTGTAATTAATCTTGTAGGTAGTGAGCTCTGGGTAGTGTGCCTGAAGGCATGTGCCTTCCCATTTGTAATACTTTTAACAGAGTATAAAATCTTGTGGGTTAACCCCCACTGTGGTTTTTCCCTTAATCAAGTTTCCACATAAAAATCCTGGTGTTCATGTGTGAGGATCTTGTTGTTGCTATTCTTAAGTTCATGCTTCTTTCTTTTTAATGTATGTGGTAAATTAATAAAGGAACATAATAATAAGTTTTACAGAACACTGATTCACCCCCCCTCTCAGTGTTCCTTAAATTCAACATTATTTCTTACTACTCCATTTTCATTCATTTTGTTTTTGAAAACCCATTTAATTCCAATCACATTCTTAATAGCAGGTTTAGGAACCAATTCCCAAGTTTGATTCTTCTCTATCTGTGTCAGCTCTTCTTCCATAGCCTTTACCCAATTTTCATCTTGACAGGTTTCACTTACAATTTTGGGTTCAATATTTGAAAGTAAATAGTAGTTCACCTGTTCTTCTGCAACTCTTTTCCTTGTCAATACCCCTTTTCTTTTATCACCAATAATCTGATCTTTAGAATGATTAATCCTTACATACCTGGGAGTCTTATCAGCACTTTCTGAATCCTTTTCTTCTTCAATTTAACTATCTTGTTGTTCAACTTTTTCTTCATTTACTATAACAGTAGGTTCATCTAATTCATAGCTACTCAAATATGATACTCTTTCTGTTAGAATCAAGGCAGACAACTGAGGGGGGGGAGTAAATCAGTTGTCCCAAAACTTCCTCGTATTAATTACTTAAATCCTTCTTGTAATTCGACGGCATAATCATAACTTAATCATAGAAACATAATGCAATCATTCAAGAGTAAAAACACATTAACATATATGACACCAAGATTTTGACGTGGAAAACTTGGTTAAGGGAAAAACCATGGGGTGACTAATGTGAATGGGAAAATCAAATTGATCATTTAAGATAACATCAAACCCAAACATCAACAGAATAATGAAAACAAGAAAGATAGAAGGAAATGAAGCAAATGAATAACAATGCAAACCTTCCCTATTTCAAAGCTTCTGTTATTTGCCTATTCTTCCTTGATCTTGAATGATGAAGATGGGCCCTCAGAGAGCTTGCTTCCTTGCTTTGATTCGTCAAGATGACAAGTAGAAATGGCTAGAATGATTCCTACATTATGATGGTATGAAGAAGAGAGTTGAGAAGAAGAAGATTCCCTAGAGGAATTTGGGCATAGTAAGGATGCCAAAAGAAGTCTCCCTCAATTGCTTAGAGAATGGTTCTATTTATAGATTTTCTGAAAATAGAATGGAGGGTGATGATCAACTGATGAGATCAATGGCTCTCATTTTTTGTGAATCTTTAATTCATAATGGATGAATTAAAAATTCAGAGTGGAGGATAGAGTGGGTTATGACAATTGAATTCTTAATTCAACTTGGTGGAGGACAAATTGAATTTTCAATTCAGTAGTGGAGAATAATTGAATTTGTAATTCAATGGTGGAGGACAATTGAATTTCTAATTCAATGAGTGGAGAGTAATTAAATTTGTAATTCAAATGGTGGAGGACAAATTGAATTTCTAATTCAATGAGTGGAGAATAATTGAATTTGTAATTCAATGGTGGAGGACAATTGAATTTGTAATTCAATAGTGCAGGTCAATTAAATTTCCAATTCAATGGTGGAGGACAATTGAATTAAAGATTCATTTTTGGATAATAGTGGATATTAGCTAATTAAATATTAAGAATATTTAATTATATGTGCAACATGGTGAGGTGGAAGAGATGAGGTGGAAAGATGAGGTGGATTGATGAGGTGGGTTGATGAACTGGATTGATGAAGTGGATTTATGACTTGAGACATTAGAAGAATTTAGGGAATTTAATTAAATAAAATGATTTTATTTAATTGTAGGACAATGAACCAATTAAATAAACTTATAATATTTATTTAATTGACAGAAGAAAATATGAATTAAGATAAATATTAGAATATTTACTTAATTTAACCTGAGCCAATTTTAGGTGTCTACATTTTGCCCCTCTTTGAAGCAATGTGTTTTATCACATTGTTTCAAAGAATAAGAATAGTCTGATAATGATACATGCCCCAGTTTGGCCCTAGTACAGGTTATGACGATAGGATGCCCCCTCGGGAGATTGGACGGGGAGAAGATGGAAGGTGTGAGACAGACAATCTCACGATAAGATATGTTGATAGGAGAGGAAATGGTTGAATGCAAAAGAAAGGGATGAATGATATGGAATGCAAGATAAAAGGATGATAACACATAGAAGCAAGTAAGCAAGCATGCACAAATGATATAGGAACAAACAAGGTATTGCCCCTGTCGAGCGGTAAACCAATGATATGGATCGATGATGTCTGGTTTCAGGAATGAGATGTCGTATAAGACTCCAGGTCTAGTTTCGACAATTCAACATCCTGTCTAAGACATTTGATGTGATAGTGTTGTCATGGCGGGGAATGATATATCCCTAGAGCAACATGAAGGATAGTGTCTGGTTTCAGGAAATGAAGTATGTCGTGTAAGATTCCTGTGTTGGTCTGGTTTCGACAATGCAATATCCTGTCTAAGACAATTGATGGATTGATCGATTGAGTTAGTTTATGACCGGACAAGGATCAAGACCACTGATTGTGATTGGATCATTTGACAAGATTGATTTGACTTGATTGGCATGGATTAAGGATTGACTTGCAATTGGATACGGTATGGATTGGATATGGATATGGATATGAGACACAATTGGATATGATATAGATATGAGATGTGATTGGATACAATATGGATATAGATATGGATATTTGTCACCTTGATATAGCAAGTATCTTGAAGCACTTTCATCATTGGGCTTTATAATGTTGTAAGAAAATACAAGCATCTAGGTATAATTAAACCGAGATGACCTGAGTATTACTTTCATGGATTTTGATATAGCAAGCTAATACAAGCATCTAGTCAAAATTGAATCTAGATGACCTGAGTACTTCTTGCATTTTTCAATAGACAAGGATTCCCCCTTTTCATGTTTAAACCTCGGAGTCCTCGATGATCTTTTACCGATCATGTCCTTAGACAGAAATCGTCACATTACTAAAGTTTAATCCACAAGCAACAGACAAAGCAAATAATCATGCCCCCATCATAGCATCTCTAGCTTTTGGCATCCTCGAGTAGCATAGAAAGGCATGATAGCATAAATCAAGACTCTTAATCTAACCAATAGAAAACATTCTTGCATTTAGATGTGTTTGTTTTCTTGCCATATTTTGAGATAGAATTAGCTTGAGTGTTTTGATATGGTACTCTTGTTTTGTCTTGGATAGGTTGATGTTTTGCGTTAAGATTTTTGTTTGTTTTTGGTAGCATGCTTTGTTTCTCTTGTTTATCTGGTGAGAAGATTGCACAATCCTTATTGGTGAGACGGACCCTAAGGGACTGATCTAGTGCCTCGGGGGCTCATTGCTAAATGGCCTTGCCTACGTGATGACGCAGAGACAACGTAGTTCGGGGTAAACCCTAATGGAAAGTGTTGAGAAGATAACAGCCTTATCGTAGGAGTGATGCATCCGTTAAAGGGGGTTATCTGCGGAAAAGGAGAAAAGATCGAAGCATTGTGCTGATAGTTGTTGTTGGGATTTTGGGGTTATTTTGATATTTTGATTTTTGCTGTGATGGTTTTGGATTTTTTTTGACTTTGCGATGTTTTTGGATTTTGTGATTTTGTGATGTTTTTAATTTTTTAATTTTGTGATGTTTTTGAATTTTTTGATGTTTGCAAAGGGTATGATTTATTATGATGGTTTAATTGGATTTCGTTTGGATAGCCTTTGTGCTAGATACCAATGATAAGGGAACACTAAGTCTAGAGGTGAAGGGGATTGGGTTGGATAGGGGAAAACAAGGATGTGATCTCCAAAGACTATGTCGCATAAGTATAACAGGCCCCATTGCATGTAGAGTACGTAGGATGTTTCATAGTAATGTGAATGATGAGAGGAGGATGAGCAGATAATGAATGATTGGCATGGTTTGGAGGGATAAGGTATGTTAAGAGCCATTCAAAACATCTGTCAACATTGTGCCCCCAATCTTTAGGAAGAGCAAAAGGCGGAGGGATGGGTAAATGGGTTCAATAGGATAGGCATATTTATGTAATGGCTAAGGATGGTAGGATGGTGTGGTAATGGTAGGACAGGATAGGATGAAAAAATGATATAATGGGATAGATAGTTTGGAAAGGTATAGGTTGGATGAGACAATGTGCCCCCAAGTGTAAGTGACATAGAAGATCAACCTACACAGGATGCCTATTTGCCAGGTTTTCATCATGGTACTTATCTAAGGCATCTATTTGCCTGGTTTTCACCATTGGATGAAGGGATTTTTCTTTACTATTTTTTTTTTTTGAATATTTAGATTGGAGAAGGTGGATATGGAAAGACTTAAGTATATAGTTTCGTGAAAGGTGGGAGTCCCGCTAGAGAGATACTAGCGAAATGGACCATGTCCCGTGTGCTCATAGATGTTGGTAGGGCATCGTATGAAAGTGATATGGCATAGGTAGATAGTGGATTATGATGCAGAATATGGAGGGAAGGGTTATGCAACAACATGGACCATAGGCATAGGATGAGGAAGATGTGTAGGATAATAGATGTAAATGGGGAGATGTAGTTATACGGAAGTATTGTGGAATGGAAGGGAATCATGACCAACGGTTGCACATACCATGGCAAACATTGAAGCTGGTGATGGGCAAGTAGTGTAGGAAGCAATGGAAGTAACTGCAGGATATACACAGAAATATCCTGATGATGCCGCTATGACGAATTTCCAACCTTAGCGAATTTCGATCCGCCGAACCTCCTGAGGTGACCCGATCCGCTTCCTGGACAACTTTCCAGACTCTAACTATCAGCACGACCTAACACATACCCATGCTAGGGTTCTCAACACCTCTCGACTGCGATCCTGCAAACATGCATGCGAACAAACAGAAAATGCAAACTAAATCCTAAACTACTGTACATGGCCATTCCACCGATTCGACGAATCAACCGGTGGAATGGATCAGCGAATCCATGTAACCACCAGATCAGTAACTCGATTTCACAAATGGAGATCAAACAGAAAATGAACACAAACAGGATCTCTTTATTGATTTCAAAAGATGTAAATACAATACTCTGTCTCACTCTTTGTCTCTCCTCTTCAATGCAATACAATATTATGTCTAAAACCAACCAATCCTCATGCATAAATAGGATCTGCTTGCGAGTACTACCACTCAATTCCCAGCGGCTGGGATCTTCCAAGCGGCTGGGAGGATCCAACCGAACATACAGCATAACAGCTGTCCTAACAACCTAGCTAAAAATAGTAAAGTCTGGTCAACATGACCTTATTACATGCATTGGTCTTATATGACCTTCTTTGAAACATTAACAAGACTCAAAACAAACTAACTGCCTCAAGGAGGCCAGCTGTCAGGTAGGTGCTCCTGCACCATACTCCCCAACAGAAAAGAACTCATGTCCCATGAGTTAGGTTGTGGAAGTCCTCCACCTTTACACTTTGCCTTTGCAGTGTCTTGACCTGTTCCAGCTTTGTCCTCTGCTGGCTTTCGGCTGCTCCAAGACTTCTGAACTGTAACTTGCTTTCTTGCAAGTAAATCCTCATGCCTGTCAATGTAGGCCCTTCTCTCACATACCTTGTGTTTGTCAGGTTGTCTGACCAGAACCTCTGTCTGAACTACCTCTTGAACTTCTGTAATGTTCAACTCTTTCTTGCTTTCAACCTTTATAGGACAAACAATAGTCCCAACTATGACAATATCCTTGTCATTCCTCTCAACTGGTTGCTGTTTGCAAACCTGTTGCTGAACCTGCTGTTGACCTCTGTCAGTCAAAACTGAAACTTTCTTCAACTTGTTGTCCTTAACAACTCCTTTCCCTGCAATGTCCTCAACTGCCTTTATGCCTGCTCCTATAGGCATCTGCACAAATTCCTTCTTTCCCACTAAAATGATTTTGGCTGCCCTCTGTGCTGCAGCATCTTCCTGCAATGGCATCAACATAATAGTTTTCCCATCTTTCTTGATGGTGTAGGTATTAGCATACCCATCATACAGTACCCTCCTATCAAATTGTCGTGGCCTACCCAACAGTAGGTGACAACATTCCATGGGCAAAATGTCACACAAAACTCTATCATGATATGCTCCAATCTAAAAATCAACATATGCCTGTTCATATACCCAAAGTGATTGACTATCACTCACCCAAGATGCCTTGTAAGGGTTTTGATGTGGAATCCTTTCCAAATGCAGTTTATCCACCATTTCCTGAGATACCATGTTGTATGTTGAACCAGTATCAATGACAACCTTACATACCTTACCTTTGCTCTTGCATGTGGTCTTAAAAAGAGCTCTTCTTTGCATCATATCCTTTGATGCCTGCAAACTAATTCTCCTTAGCATCAATGCTTCTCCCTCCTCAGGATACCCATAACTGTCAGGAACTCTATCTTGTTGATAAGTGTTTGAACTTTGCACACTTTGCTCTACTTTCTCTTCTTGCACAAGTTGTACTTTCTTGTCATTCGTTCTATCATTTCTGGATGATGAACCTTTGCTTTCTGGACATTTGAAAAATGGATGACCAAACTCACCACAGGTGTAACACTTTCCTGAAAATGTAGTAGAACCTCTACCACTTCCAAATCTGCCTCTATTACCTTTCCATCCACCTCTGAAATCAGACTGTCCCTGTCCTTTACCAGTGTCTTCTTGACCCTCATTGGTTTGCCTTGTTGTAGGGGCTAATCCTCTTCCCCTCATATTGCTGCCTCTTCCTCTCATGGACTTATCTTGTCTCCTATTCATCTTTTCTTCAATCCTGATTGCCATTTGGTAACAATCCTCCACACTCTTAGGGTTAGCTAAAACTAACTCATCCTGTATGTTCAATCTCAAACCAGCCAAGTACCTAGCCACCTTTTCTACCTCATTCTCATGATGACCAGATCTCATACTCAACTTATAAAACTCCTCAGTATATGCCTTCACATCCATTTCCTTCTGCCTTAAAAATTGCAGCTTCTTAAACATCTGAATTTCATAATCCTTAGGCAAGAATTTACCTTTGATCCTTGCTACCATCTTATCCCATGAAGTGATCTTTGACCTTCCTTGTTTCCTTCTCTCGGATTGTACATAATCCCACCATACCAAAGCATGACCTCCTAACTTGGTCTTTGCAATCTTTACCTTCTGATCCTTAGCAACATCTTCATATTCAAAGTGATTATCATGTGTAGCAATCCAATCCAGTAACTCATCTTCATTCAAACTTCCATTATACTTGGAAACATCAACCTTTACCTTAGGTTTATCACTCTGCACTGCCTTTAACAGTTTTGCAAATTTCTGGTCTTCAGCATCCAATTCTTCAGCTACCTCTTCATACTCTTCAACAGCATCTTCATCTTCTTCAGACTCACTGTCTTCCACTTCCCTCTTTTTGTTCTTTTCCAGGGCTACAAGCCTAGCTTGAAGTGCTTCAGCAAGCTCCTTCATCTTCCTCATCTCTCTGGCATGTTTTTCCTTCATCTCTTGCAACTCCCTTGCAGTACCATTACCTTTTGGAGGCATCTTGTCAACATCTCACTTCTCTACCGCTGTCCTTTCAGTGACAGAATCAACTCTACCTCTGCCCTTTCGGTGACAGAATCAACACACAACAGCCCAGACCTTTTGCTGAGCTCTGATACCACTATGATGCAGAGGCATCCACACTAAAACCTTGACATACAGCATGTACGTCTAACACCCTTCATCATCATCATCATATTTTCTCTTGCCGACCGATATCCTCCTGCAAACAAACCTTCATCCTTTCGTCTGTAAGCAGCATCATCATATTCGGCTATCGGCAGCATCATCACATTCGGCAAGCGCAATCATCCTCCTGACGATCACTGTTCATCTTACCGCCAAACGCTTTCTTCATCATCATGATGTTCAACATCATGTTCATCAGCAGGATATAAAATATCTGGTTCCCTCCATATATCCTGATGACGACCCTCTCATGCACCTTTCCTTCGATGCTTACGTCACCCCGATATCCTGATGACGATTGTCCTGATGACGATGACGTCACATGCAGCTCCTTCAATATCCTGTTGCCCCGATATCCTGATGACGATTATCCTGATGACGATGACGTCACATGCAATTCCTTCAATATCCTGCTGTCGGCCAAACTTAACATTATCGGCCCGCGATGGTTTTATCAACCCGATCTTCTACCTTATGCCGATACGCTCCTCCTCGGCAACACCTGATGATGATCACCCCAATGCACATTCACTTTATGCAAACTACTGCATCATGGTCATCTCCATCTACTCGGATGATGCCCGATGTAACTGCAGGATATACACAGAAATATCCTGATGATGCCGTTGTGACGAATTTCCAACCTTAGCGAATTTCGATCCGTCGAACCTCCTGAGGTGACCTGATCCGCTTCCTGGACAACTTTCCAGACTCTAACTATCAGCACGACCTAGCACATACCCATGCTAGGGTTCTCAACACCTCTCGACTGCGATCCTGCAAACATGCATGCGAACAAATAGAAAATGCAAACTAAATCCTAAACTACTGTACATGGCCATTCCACCAATTCGACGAATCAACTGGTGGAATGGATCAGCGAATCCATGTAACCACCAGATCAGTAACTCGATTTCACAAATGAAGATCAAATAGAAAATGAACACAAACAGGATCTCTTTATTGATTTCAAAAGATGCAAATACAATACTCTGTCTCACTCTCTGTCTCTCCTCTTCAATGCAATACAATATTATGTCTAAAACCAACCGATCCTCATGCATAAATAGGATCTGCTTGCGAGTACTACCACTCGATTCCCAGTGGCTGGGAGCTTCCAAGCGGTTGGGAGGATCCAACCGAACATACAGCATAACAGCTGTCCTAACAACCTAGCTAAAAATAGTAAAGTCTGGTCAACATGACCTTATTACATGCATTGGTCTTATACGACCTTCTTTGAAACATTAACAAGACTCAAAACAAACTAACTGCCTCAAGGAGGCCAGCTGTCAGGTAGGTGCTCCTGCACCACTTGAATAGGCTTGATGGCTTGTAGGTCACATGATGGGCTTGAAGGGCTAAGAATGTTAAGTGAGGGCTCTCAGATAGGCTCAAGGATAGGTGGACCACATGATGGGATTACAGGATTGGACATGACCTTTGGAAGTTCTTTAGTAGGCTCATGAATGGGTGCTTGACATGGAGGTAGTTTATTTCTAGCTAGTAGCCAATGGATCACATCCTTCGCAAGGGTATGAGTGGATTTTGCTTTCTTTCTAGCTTTTCTTTTGCTGTATAAATCTAGCAAATACTTTTCCCAAAACTCATCGGATTCTTTTTTGGTGTGCCCTTTAAAATTTAAGAAACTAGATGTCAGTGTTGGTGGAGAGTTTGTAGATCTTTCTGCAGGTGTCCTAGGAGTAACCGTGGGGGTAATGTTGAGCTGACCAGATTGCAGTGTGTGAGGAGGTGATTTTTTCTTCTTAGGGACAACTTGCTTGGACGTCATAGTTTGTTGGAGCCTAGTGAGTACCATGGAATACACTAGGACAAAAGGATTGCTGAGATTTTGCTTGTGATTTGGAAAAGACAAACTTTGATGCACAATTAACTAGACCAAAGGTGCTACACTGTTTGACCAGAGTCGCAGGACTATGCAATCAAAAGCGTGGTACTGTAATACCAAAGGCAATGGACAAAGCTACCAAAGGCCAGATACTGTTGTACCAAAGGTGAGCTACAGTTACCAAAAGTGAGCTACTGTTATACCAAGGGTGCTGAAATAGTTTAGCCAGAGGCACTGATGTAGTGTCTGGTGTTTTAAAAAGGCCAAATTTTGATGGATCTGGTTTGTTTCTGATTAGATTTATTGTTGGCAAGAGAAAACACAGCAAACAAAGTTGACAAAGATGGACTGACACAACAAATAGTGTATGTTTGAGGCTCACAGAAAAGCCCAATGTTTCCACAGGTATGAGACAATTTGCAAACAACTATTAAGCACACTTTATCCCTAGAGACAAGGTTTCATTGCTGTAGATCAGCTCATAGCTTAATACTCCGTCAAGAAAAATATCATTCCATAAAGGTGTCAGATATTTTGTATCTTTGCGAGAGATGATAGGTAGGGATATCTCACCCTCCCCTTGGAAAGCTCAAGTAGGTCACAAGAGCTTTATGGCCAAGGGAATACTATTTCTTCTCAAGGGAGCCAATGGTGAGTATCTTAAGGGCTTAAATCAATTCCCCTTGTACTGATGATTACCGCAATGTTCGGAGGTAGGTCGGGTAGTCTCTATCTAGAATGGTTCTTAGTAACTTTGAGGGACCAATGCCTTACAAGCAATGTGACAAGCTAGTAAAAGCTTTAACCAATCCTACTAAGAGTATCAAACACTTTGCTCAATGTAAAAATTGTTTCCACAAGGAGCTAGTACACCTTTTTTCAGTTTGGCATCACAAGGTAAGGCTGACGTTGGTTAGGACTTGGCTTTCACCTTATCCCTCTTATATAGTGGTTCAAAGGAAAACTCCGCTTAGGGTCATCCCTTTTGAATGAAGCGCAATCCAAAAGTAGGCCCTTCTAAAGGATGTACGAAAATGTAAGAGCAAGCACATCAAACAGAGGTTCAATTGTCCTGTTATAAGAAAAATAAGGTGCAACTAAACTAGGCACACACACGTTTGTAGTTGTCAATTGTCCCTTATGAAATTGAAGTGTTTTCACATACATGTCCATTGTCCCTTAGAAAATTGAGGTGTGTTCACATACATGTCCATTGTCCCTTAAGCAAATCAGTGTGTTCCTAAGA
Source organism: Cunninghamia lanceolata (assembly GCA_027924645.1). Taxonomy (NCBI): domain Eukaryota; kingdom Viridiplantae; phylum Streptophyta; class Pinopsida; order Cupressales; family Cupressaceae; genus Cunninghamia; species Cunninghamia lanceolata. Next base: position 1,998,250 of record BSBN01001326.1, read on the forward strand.
CTTAGATTGTCGAAATGAGTTGTTCAATTATCCCTTAAGAAGGCAATATGTTTCTAAGACTTAGTGCAATAAATCAAGATTTCTTCAATGCTCGTCCTGCATGAACATGTTAGAAAACTGATTTGCTCTGTGTGAGTGATAAGAAGTTGCAACAAGTCAATTAGTTAGACTGCGAGAAAAAGGCTCGTAAAAGGTACAATCCCTTGAAAAGGTCTTCACCATTGTGAAGTTCACTACGTCAGCTTTTCGGAAAGTCCTTGTTTGCAAATTTTTGGTTCCGTATGTGAAAGTTGTAAAAATTTGAAAAAAATAGCCTATTTTATGAAGTAGGAAGTCAAAAAATAAAAAAAATAAAAAAATAAAAAATAAAAAATAAAAAAGAAAAAAGAAAACAGTAAAGAAAAATCCCTTCATCTAATGGTGAAAACCAGGCAAACAGGCGCCTTGGATAAGTACCATGATGAAAACCTGGCAAACAGGCATCTTGTGTAGGTTGATCTTCTATGTCACTTACACTTGGGGGCACATTGTCTCATCCAACCTATACCTTTCCAAACTATCTATCCCATTATATCATTTTTTCATCCTATCTTGTCCTACCATTACCACACCATCCTACCATCCTTAGCCAAAATGTGAATGGGAAAATCAGATTGATCATTTAAGATAACATTAAACCCAAACATCAACAGAATAATGAAAACAAGAAAGATAGAAGAAAATGAAGCAAATGAATAACAATGCAAACCTTCCCTGTTTCAAAGCTTCTGTTGTTCGCCTATTCTTCCTTGATCTCCAATGATGAAGATGGGCCCTTAGAGAGCTTGCTTCCTTGCTTCGATTCCTCAAGATGACAAGTAGAAGTGGCTAGAATGATTCCTGCATTATGATGGTATGAAGAAGAGAGTTGAGAAGAAGATGATACCCTAGAGGAATTTGGGCATAGTAAGGATGCCAAAATGTCATGCCCACATTTTCCATGTGGTCACAACATGTGTCACACGTGTCATAGCCACATCTGTCATGTGGTTATGACACGAACTATCAAAAATTTTCTCACGCATCCCTAGAAACCCCCTCGCATGCGTAAGCATGCTCGGTGGTGTACGCTCAAGGCGAAAACACTATAGTTGTCGGTGGGGTACAAGTACAATTGCGTGCAACCAGACGCAAGCAGTCCAACAAGTGGGTCTCCTTGATGCAGTTAACGTCGCTACAAAGTTTATATTCCTGAGGTCCCTAACCCTAATTCTCAGTAGATTTCGATAGCATAACGCCTTACGGCATAAGTGGGAATTACTCAACACTATACCACTTACGAGGTTCCCTGATAGATTAACAACTTCCCATGATGCCTTGTTCCTACTAAACTAACTCGTGATCTCTCTATGGGGTTATTTTTTAGCAAAGCACATTTGTCTGCCTTCTTTCTCATTTCCTGAAATATACTCCTACTTCAAACTTAGCATTCTCAACAAGACAGTTCGTTTGCCCTCTCTTCCGTTTCTCTGGATCTTAATTTTGATTGTATTTCTATCGCGCCCACCTTAACTATTTCTCTAAAGTTTTCGTTTGTTTTTATTTCGGTCTCTCTCTTTTGGGTCTCTTCGTTTTCTTTATGTTTATCCTATCCTTTCTTCATATTCTACATCAATCAGAGTTATCACTGTATCTATTTTAATATTGTTCCTAACTTCCAGATTTCCTAGATCGCACAGGCCGGTTTACTACTTCACTGGACTCGGTCTCCTATTTTTCTCCGATCTAGGATTCACTGTGTATTAATTAAACTTGTTCCTAAGCAAAGTTAGTGGAAGGATCCATCAACTTAGTTCTCTTATCCCATGTGGGAAATGCCGCGCATTTTCCCTTCTGTGTTTTCCAATGTTAGTTTTTCTTCTTCTTACTCTCTTGCAGGCTTTCTTCTCTAGACGTTCACTAACTACAGTTGAGATTAATATGGCCTCACATGTAATGTCTGTGATGGCTTCTTAAGTTTATTTCCAGTGACCTTTTAAACAAGGTGACGCATAATTTTCCTCTTCATTTTCTTGGTTATTGTATCGCGTTGATAGTTGAAACTTCCGAGAAACTCTTCCCGGAGTATTATATTATATTCCTTTATGCTCTCTTTTTAAGTTGTAATTTTATTTTCTCTTGTCGTTGTAACGAGAATACAAATGGCTTCTCTGATAAACTTATCAATTAAATAATATATGTATGTATCGATATATTTATATATATAAGATTATATATATATATATATAAATAAATATATATACAAGTATATTTCTCTTATCGTTATAATTATTGTTGTTATTATTACTATTATCTATTACTAATGTTATTATTACAATTGTAATTCTTTATTTTTAATAAAATAGATATATATATATATATATAAATGCTATTATTACAATTGTAATTCTCTATTTTTAATAAAATAGATATATATATATATTTATTTATTTATAATCCATTGTCTATTATATAAGAGGCTCCCCTCTTTATAAAAACTAACCAAGGAAATTATAACATAGTTTATTTGAATGTATTGTTAAACATTTAGAAACCGTAATTGAGAATTTCTTTTGTGTTTTGTTTTGGTGTAGGATAGAAGGTAGGGGGAGCAGCGGCATCCATGGGCGAAGGGCGCAGTGAGTAAAGGGGAGACCGAACTCAGAGGTGGAGGTGCGGACGGCGGTGGTGACGGTGTGTAGGGTGAAGGACGGAGCACGGGCCGTGGCGGCGGTGGCAGAGTCGTGGTGGCGCAGTGGCCACAAAGACTGCTGTAGAGGGCTGAGTGAGGGGGGGCGCAGCAGCTGCGAAGGGATTAGCCGAGGGCTCATGGCTTAGCTGGTCTGCGGGGTGTCCATTGGGTGGTGGGGGTGTGTTTACCGCGGGAGTGGTGCCCGCGGGGTTTTGGAATAGCGGGGGTGTGGGAGGGGCGGAGCCCCCACCCACATCCCACTACGTGGGGTGTGGGTGGGGGCTCCACCCCTCCCACACCCTTTTAAAACTATTGCGGTGGGGGCTCAAACCCCCACCCCTATTTACATTCATTTATTTTTCAACTAAATTTTTTTTTAATCCCCTCTGTAATATAAATAATAAATAAAAAAAAATAGAATACAGCGAATACAAATTTTCTTTTGTATATTTATTTTCCTTTAAATTTCATTCTGTATCCATATTTTAATTCCGTAATTTAATGTATATACAAAATGCAAAATTTATAGTTAATATATATATATATATATATATATATATATATATATATATATATATATATATATATATATATATATATATATATATATATATATATATATATATATATATAAATTTTTTTTTTATATCTACATTCCTTTTTATTCAATTCGTTTAACTCACTGATTCACCAAGTAATCTTTACAGAATTAATCTATGGTAACAAGTAATTTGTAAGTTAAATAACGAATTTACTTTATAATGAATGAATAATTTAAAATGAATGAATAAATCTATGATAAATTGCAATTTCAATGCATCACCAAAATGTAACGATATTCCGAAATCTACATACAAGGATAATTAAAATCTGTTCTCCTTCCTGATCTAATTTAATTTTCAAACCGCAATTTCCTTTCATAGCAATAAGCAAAATAAACATCGTTTCCATAAACAATGTAAGCCATAATTCTTTTTATCCTAAATGCTATTTCAATATATTAACAATGTTACAATCTTCATAATATTTACAAATAACTATTAATTTCACCAAATTTTCCAATAACAGAAACTTAACTTTACAACTTGATAATATAATTGAAAGACCATATTCCACAACAATACTGAAGGGAAGAATTTCTCTCCTTCCCAGACAATAATCTGTTACAACTTCAGAGGGAGAGAATTCCTCCATGACGAACTTAAACAGGATGTAGTTCACTGAACCAACTCTTCTTATAGCAAGGATGAAGTTCTTTCTTCCCTAAATACAGCACTTCTCCAATTCCAAAATTGAGCTTCAAAAGGAAACCTGTGTATCAAAGACAAACAAAGAAGAAAACACCACCCATCTAGCTCTCCTCCCTTCCATAGACCCGCAAGAGGGTCACCCCCGAGCTAGGGAGACCATACTCACACCTGGGTAACTCAAGCAATCCACTTCACAATAGGGAACAACAACAAACCTAAAGCACACAAACACCCGTGGGTAAATTACACAACACAAAAACTCAACAACAGTGAGCTTTACAAGGGGCAGGAGAGTGGACACACTCGACTCCAGAGTGTCACCCTTACAGATATTATAACCAACACAATTCTCTTGGCCTCAAACCAAGTTTGATCACAAAATTTCCCAATGACTCTGTGTTTGACTCTCAAGTCAAAGAACCGGTCACAAATACAAGCCCTCAACGCTTTCAACATCCCAAAAGAAGAAAACAGGTATGCACCCGAGGAGGATCACTCTTCCCCTACCCCAAACTTGATGAGCATTTCTCCCAAGTGGGAGAAGCTCTGTTAACAACCCGACAACAGATCCCACAGAAACAAATCTAAAACACAACAAATAAACATCTTTCACACAATTTTTCATACAACATTCAGATATACAAAAGAAAGGTAAAACCAAACCAACCTTACAAAGCCCTTCTGGAATGGAACTATTATAGAGCTCCACTAAGATCTCTTCCAACCTTAGCCACCAACTCCCTCTTCCTTTCCTCACCTCAAGCTAACTTTCCTATTTTTGGCAAATCAAATAAAACTCTCCAAAAAAAATCAACTAACTCCCTTCCCTTCCAAAAATGGAATTCAAATAACCCAAAACCCTCCAGTTTAGAGGAATGGGGAGGTGACACTTGTCACCTCCTCACCCTTCCCAAAACCACTATTATGTCCCAAGGGATGAGTGTTGGCTTATGTCACTCACCCATCCCTAGAGTACTCCTTATCCCTCTCCTCATGTCATTTCTCTTACGCATGGGAGAAATAAAAGGAGTTAAAGGAGGAAAAGACAGGTGACCCATGCCTTTTCTCCCTTCCTTCAACATGGATGACCCCACAACACATGGGGAATCTCACTAATGGTGAGGGTGACTTCAAGTCAATCCCTCTATAATGGATGGGTTTGTAGTCATCTCTTACCTTGGGGATTGAAGAGGGATGGGTTGGGTGTTGGTACAACCCATCATGTCCCCCCCATACCTCCAATTTTCACCACTTAACTTCAGGGGGTAGTTAAGATGACTTGATGGAGGTTACCCATGCCAAATGGGGCCTTGGACCCATGGGGTATAACCCAGGGTCAACTTTAACCCATTCTGGACAACCGTGGTCAAGGTAAAGCACAAGAAAAGGCCTCCAAGATTTAATAAAAGAAAAGAAATTCAAATTCAATCTTTTTACAACACAAATCATAAGTCAGTGTTACAAGAGGGTAAACCAACCCATTCGACCTTATGAAAGACCACATTATGACATCATATCAAACACAGAGTGATCTTGGTTCCTTGTGGAACCAGATCGGCTTAACAGGGAATAACAATAACAAGGTGCAGAATGATCTCCGAAATCTGTGGTTTGATTACTAAATTCCTGCACACTAAATTGCAAGATCAGTTTCACATATAATCATCATAGCCGAAGCAACTTAAAAAAAAAACATGCATTATCATGACATAGTTCTAAATAGCATAAATGAAATCATATTACAATTTTCCATCATCACCTAATTAACTTTTCTGAAATGTAAACTTATCCAAACATCACCCAATTAGTTTTTCCGTAAAAAAAATAAAGTTTAATAGTTTGACAAATCTGGGAACTACTATCCCACACATATAAAAAGTATCAATAACAGTAATGTAAATAGTCACAAGAACAGAAGTAAAAAGGTGGTCCTCACACAAAAGAAGTCTCCCTCAATTGCATAGAGAATGGTTCTATTTATAGATTTTCGGAAAATAGAATGAAGGGTGAGGATCAACTGATGAGATCAATGGCTCTCATTTTTTGTGAATCTTTAATTCATAATGGATGAATTAAAAATTCAGAGTGGAGGATAGAGTGGGTTATGACAATTGAATTCTTAATTCAACTTGGTGGAGGACAAATTGAATTTTTAATTCAGTAGTGGAGAATAATTGAATTTGTAATTCAATGGTGGAGGACAATTGAATTTCTAATTCTATGAGTCGAGAATAATTGAATTTGTAATTCAAATGGTGGAGGACAAATTGAATTTCTAATTCAATGAGTGGAGAATAATTGAATTTGTAATTCAATGGTGGAGGACAATTGAATTTGTAATTCAATAGTGGAAGTCAATTGAATTTTCAATTCAATGGTGGAGGACAATTGAATTAAAGATTCATTTTTGGATAATAGTGGATATTAGCTAATTAAATATTAAGAATATTTAATTATATGTGCAACATGGTGAGGTGGAAGAGATGAGGTGGATTGATGAGGTGGATTGATGAAGTGGATTGATGAAGTGGATTTTGTGAGGTGGATTTATGACTTGAGACATTAGAAGAATTTAGGGAATTTAATTAAATAAAATAATTTTATTTAATTGTAGGATAATGAACCTATTAAATAAACTTATAATATTTATTTAATTGATAGAAGAAAATATGAATTAAGATAAATATTAGAATATTTACTTAATTTAACCTGAGCCAATTTTAGGTGTCTACAACTAACCCAAGATTGTATTCTCTGTTAGAAGAATAAAACGAACAAAATGGCACATGCCAATTAGGGCTCACTGCCCGAGCACACTTCTCACAAGAGGCCCACTGCCTACAGGAGACACACTGTCTACAGAATAATAAATATTAGATATTGAACTGAAGAATAGCATCTTCACCATGCTTGAGTCAGTTCCATTTAAGCCCAATACTTCTTCTCTACTTTTTGCACTTCTCCTCTCGACCACACTCTTATCTCTACCAAGATCCTTTTGAAATGACTTCACAACTTCTTATTTATACAAGACATTTGACTTTGGGATAATCATCCAAGTCGGCATACATTACAGAGCAAATACAACTTGACTAATTACAAAAGACTTCATGCGGATCAACACAATATCATCTATATGGATCTGAGACTTCAATCTTCTTTTAGGAACACGCCATGCTTCACAAAACATCTTCAAGATCATCTACAGGATGTGTAACTCATCTAGTTGGCCAGACTCAGGAAGAACATCATCTGGAAGTAATTCTTCAATTACGAGCTCAATCTTCAATGCAGACCACCAACACGAACTGGACATAATCCAAAGACCTCCATAAGCTTTCTTGAATCACCAAGAACATCCACACTACTTCTGCTTACTAAAATATTTCTCTCCTTCATTCAGAACCTCAAGAACATAGTCTGTCATCACTGTCATATTGGAATAGATGCTTGCGGACCTCCAGACCACGAACCAATTGAGTTGTCAATTCAAATTGACTTCTTAAACACCACCAAATCCGCAGAACAAGATATTTCATTTCTAGATCTCACCGAACCTTTCTGTGTCACTCTGTCACCTCTAAACATCTGCCAGAACTAGTTTTACTCAAGTGGCCATAACTTCTTCAGATGTTCTTGCGGACCTCTCAAATCTTTACTAAATCATCTTAAGGCATATATCTACAAACGCTTTGAAGCGCATCCTCTTATCTTCGTCCCAGTTGGGATCTTTACCTTATTGTCTTCATTGTTCTTCTTTGTTCCTAATAAGACTAATTTTCTTAATATCCTTAGCATACAACTCATCTAATCCTTATCATCAATGCAATAGGAGTATGTTGACATCAATGACAACATCAGTTAGGCCCATACTTGCAACAATCTCCCCCTTTGTCATTGATGGCAACATATGATGTGAAAAACTATTTTAACCATCAAAACAAGAACTTCTCCTTACTGACTATCATAGCTCCCCCTATCAACCACAACCATTCACATGTCTTCTCTTCCTTTACTGCTCCCCCTTTGATCAATAATCACTTTTGTTTTTCACATGTCTTCTGTAGTGCCCCTCGTCTCATCGTCCATCAGATTGATGTTTGCTAAAACTTTATAGTGTCCTAGACCGTAGATGATGGATCTCTTGTTATCTTGTTACTTCATTGTGAACTTAATTGTTAAGATAACAGATGTTGATGTTGGATTATGCCATTTTATGCTTTACAATTTGATAAATGAACTGATGTTTTAGATGCTTTGGTGTTATTCATTATATGGATTGGAAGTTAGTTGATCATTTTATGTCATAGATTAGTAATCTGATACTCTGTTCAATATAGTTGATTGTTATTTATAAATGTGAATGGAACAGTGTTGTATTACTTGTTCTCGAGTACCCTACCCCACTACGATTTCCATTCACGATAGGACTGCTTGTGATGTATATGTATATCTTGTTATGGTTAACTGTGCATTGCTGTAGGATGCAGGTACTAGGCATCGACTCCACCTGATTACAGGTCTGAGCGTGCCTTCGCCAATGGATTAGTTGGTTGGAGTTAACGTGAGGTCCCTAGTCAGTGTTCCTTCGTCGTCAGTTTACCCTTGTGGTTAGTGGTGGTTATTCGCCCATGTCTTATGGTTAGGTAATACCGTATCTTGGAGTCTAATGAGTTCTGTAGGTGTCTAAGTATGTGTGGCAATGTTGTGCTTTAATTAGAATTATTCTACGGAAGAGTATAAGTGTTGTTAAATGGGCATAATGTCGTTAGTTGTCGATTTTAGCTATAAATAAATTATTATTTTAATAGAAGTGTTGTTGATAAATAAAGTTGTAAGAAGTTTGTATTATTCAATATAATATTAATTATAATAAATATTTAAATAAATAAATAGATGTAATCATGTTGTAAATTGTGATTTACAACTTGATTAATAAGATAAATTAAAGTATAGTACAAAATTATATAATTGTCGATATAGTACTATTCTATTTATAACAATAATTTGGGTCGGCTATAAAGAAAAATAATAATAAAATATAATATCTAATAATTGGGATCTTTAAATTAAATAAAAAATACATATCCTTTTAAGGAGTTGCACGGGATCGCGTGCCGAGCTCCTTGGAGGATGGAAGGGTCTGTGTTATAAAAAGAAGGCTTGTAGAGGCAATTGGGAAAAAAAAAAATTCGGCAAGGAAGAAGAAGGATTGAGGAGGAGAAAATTACAGGTTCCAGGACAGAGAGGAGGTAGCTGATTAGATTGCAATCTTCCATCGGCAAGCGTGGGATTCCAGGTTCCACAAACTATCTCAATCTCTAAATCTGCATGTGATGAATGTTTTGTTGAATGTCTGATGTGGGATTAAGTCCATTTGGTATTTTCTATGATTATAATTTTTCCTTCGCCAGTGGTTGGTTTCCTGTGACCATTGATGCAAAGTTGTTTTCCAACAGCAGTGTAAAGAAAACCCTTTTGTCCTTAGGTATGAACTGTTTCCTCCTTGTCTAGTGCATACCATTTTAGAACCTGTAGACTTACTTTGCTTAGGAATCATTTTAACCCCTCCATACCGGTTCAATCACCAGGCCGCTCCTGCCATTTCTGCATAGGTGTGGTGAATAGGCCAGGAGATATGGATATGGCAATACATTTTAGAATTGTGCTTAATCGGTCTAATAGCAAGGTGTAAGTTTCCCATACGATGATTTTATCGTCTTTTCAATAATTACCTTTGTTTGAATCCTGCAAGTGTTCCAATCCGTGGGACGTCCTCCTTGGTAATATTCCAGATGTTAGATCTTTGAGGTCGTAGGGATATTTATAACGTTTATACAGTATTTTCTTTGTCTGCGGCCAAACTCAAGCCCCGACAAAACATACCTTTTAGAAAAAAAAAAACGTCCACAAAACAATCACCACTCTGTAAAACCCTTTTTAGTATACGACTCTTTCCCAGCTGACATCTTCAAACACGGACGACGTGGGAAGAGTTTGGCGGTATTTTTGAAGTTTCAGAGAAGAGTAGGTCAAATCTGTGGGCTTGAAAAATACAGTTCATAAGAAAGATTTATTCGCGATTGGAATAAAGCTGAAATACGAAGAAGCATTTGTCCATTTAATCTCTCATTATTCTTTTTGTTATCGAGCAAAAAAAAAATATAAATAAATCTAAACTAAAATGGATTCAAAGCCCTCTGCACTAACTTTGACGGATTCGATAACCCTAAATGCAACCATTCTTGAACTGGTGTTTGTTGTGATCGACGGTCCCAGGGGAATTTGCCCTTACTATCTGCACAGCGTTATTGTCCAATCGTTGGTTTAAAACCCTCGTCAGCTATTATGTTTGAGAACCTATATATATATATATATATCTATCTTTGCATTATTCACCAGTAATCGATTATGGCATGTATCACTATAGAATTTGTAATTTTTAGGGCGTAAAACTGAGCGGAATATGCGGGCAGATTCGCTGCCTTGTCCTTCGCTGTCATTGAAAGTGTCTGAAGCCTGTTCAACATATCCTTTGGTGGTCATCGTTATTCACCAAATCATGGGCGATGCTCCTTTGACCATTCTACCGCATAGGTTGGGCTGCCGTGATATCACTGGCCACAAACAGATGTTTACCATCAAGTTGGACGGACATTACCATCCGTAGAAGATGAGGTGGCTGAAATGAATCCACATTGGGAGAGTCGTTAGGGTTAGATGCGTTTAGCTACATATGGTTATGCTTACATAAATGCACAGACATTTCTTATTTCATTCATTGAAGAGATATAGTTGTGAATGCTAGTTTTGTGCATTTCTCCATTACATTTTTTGATTGGTAAACTCCCTTTGTGTGGTCCTTTGGATTAGATGCCAAAGGCAATCTCTTCTATCAAATACATGATGGACTTGTTAGAAAATATACGGACATTTTAATTATACCATAATCCACTAAATTAGATCCAGTTTGATGTCTGTTAAAATTATAGATGATTCATGTGTTGATGCCATGGACAGAAATATTTTAGTGGAGTTGTTCTATTGGGAAACTCATCTTGTACTAAACCAAGTAACACGATAATTACATCATCTGCACAAGAGAAATAGAAGAAACCTCTTGTTTTATAAAAGCTAGAAAATAATTATCATCTGCGCCTATGTTACAAGTGACAGAGAATCAATTTTAATTGAGCAAGCGAAAATTGACTTTGTCATTCATAACCATGTTTTGGTTAACATTCCTCAACTCTTCCAAGCTGATAGGAGAAGCCTTGAATTTCTATTAAAAAAAATGCATTTAATCTATTTACAGAGACGTCTGGGCGCACACCTGGAAGGGTTCGCACTTGCAGATCACACCCTGTATTACAATATTCAACTGCAGTGAATTAAGACAGTTATAGCGTTGTTAATAAAAAAAAAAAAAAATGGAAGCAGCTATGAAGAATTTTAGGGTTGTAACTTCAGACCGTCTTGTGGTAAATCTATTACTGCATTACCCCGCATTAGTCCCATTCCTCTGGAGAGCTATTCCTGGCTGAGCGCACTTTAGACAGTATGACAGTGTTTAAAAACAATTCACAAAACCAGCGTTGAAATAACGGATATCGCATTGATGGAGATGTTTGAAACCCGTCATTGTATTCTAGGGTAGTTGTGCTTTCTTGTATGCATTTCTTTGATTGGCTTAGATTAACCCTGAGGAATGTTATTATTATTACTATTATATATTATTATTATTATTATTATCATTGTTGTTAGTATTATGATAATAATGAAGATTATTATTACTATTACTATTATTATCATTATTAAATTATTTCAAAAGTATAGTTGAAAGTTAAAAGTCAAATAAAATTGAGAATTTAAAATAATGTTGTCATTATGTATTTGATTAGAAGGAAATCGTTCTGATTATATATTATGGTTGATGTAATTTAATTTAGATTGACATTGGTTTTAATATGGTTCCTTCATTTTGTTAAGATAATGAATTAGGTATATGATTATTGTATTGGAAATTTGATTTGAAGGTATTAGGTAATTTAGTTAGTGTGAATTGGAATGTATATGAAATGGGCAAAGTATAAGTTGTCAAGGGTTCATTTTCAAAGGCCAAGGTTGTTGTGTTTCGACTTCATGTAATGTGTGGATAAGTGTTTTGAGTTATTGAAGTCATGTCGCCTTTTGTCATGTATAAGGAATTTGGTTTTGCTGTAGTGGAAGAATGTAAATATGCTGAATGCATCGTGATGAGTAGAAAGGCTCTTCCTGAATGTTGTGATTTATTTATTTATTTGTTTGGGATGTTGTGTTGGATTAGACAATGGGGAGATGTCGATATTCATGAAAAAGTATTTTTCTTATGAGTTACTTCATTGGAAGCCATGGAAAATGTATTAAGAGTATGTCCTTGTAATTGAGATGATATGCAAGAAGGTAAATGCCTTGCATTATTACATGTATATGTTCATATCAGATTAATGGTTATACAAGATGGTTAATGCCTTGCATGGTTTATGTATCATCGTCGTCATGATGATGTTTGCTATGTTTGTTGAGTAGGGTCTTCTAGATGCAGGTAGGGGAGTGGCTTTCAACGTGGGGCCAGCACCCAAAGTGGCAGTCAGGATAACTCATTGGAAGTAGATTAATCAAGTGATAACCTAAATAATGAATTTGGGGTTGGGTAGTTAGGCACACTAAACAAGATAAGTGGATGCCTCACTCATGGCTCAAGTGCTTGTTTAGGCTTGAGATGAGATGAGAAGGCCTGGAATGGCAAGATCGACTACCTTGTCCTCACGAAAGGTATGTTGATTCCACATGAGCATTGTATGGGGGCCGGGAGTCGGGAGAGGCTACCAGGACAACCCAAGATGGGGGCCGGGGCCTAGGAAGGCTTGCCAGGACAACCCATGACAAGCCATGTGATGACACTCCTGCCTACTGCAGTCTAGCATTCCCTAGTTGTACTCTCCCCATTCGTTATGTGTTGCCTCTAGAAGATAAGTTGTGTTGTGTTGTGTTGTTTATGTTATTGCCATATGTTGTATTGGTGTTTGGTCATCCTTTGTTCTTGTTTGTCTCTTGTCTGCCTGACTGTTATTGTTTGGGACCTCATGTTAACTCCTAGCTCGGGGGGTGGACCTCAGGGTTCCACATGGTCGGGTGGAAGAGCTATTTTATCCATTGGTTATCCTTTGTCAAAGTTCATATGCAGAAAAGATTTATTCCAGATGATTGTACTTGTACCAGTTGATGAAGATGTATGTGTAATCTTGTACCAGATTTGTGTAACAGATCAATCATAATTATGTGATTCTGATGTAGTCTGAAAATGGCAATGTAATGATGTACTTATGAGTAAGGAAAGCATTTTAGTTATGTATTTGATCATGTAGATTACATTATTTGTCGACATGCAATGAATATGAATTCAGTTATTTAATTATGCATTGGATTCGAATCAGTTACTGATGTTTGTTAAGTTATGTTAGTTGGTTTGTAAAGTAATGCAGCATTGTATCCTTAGAGAATATGTCATAGTTAGTTATGTTAACATTATTTGTTATCTTAATCTTTTAAAAAAAAAAAAATTTGTTCCTGTTTCATGTAGTATAAATGTGTATTTCTTTGAGGTGTACAAGGCGGGTGTTACATCTTCTCTCCCCCTTTGACATCAATGGCAAAGGGCACATACTTGCATCAATACCAATTATTCCCCCTGAGTAGTAGCTTCCCATCATCAATTGAGACCACAAGATATGACTATGAGATCTACCAGACTGATGCACATTAGTGCACCTTAATTAAGAACCAGAGGGGTAATAACCCCTAACTTCTCCCTGAGATAGTCAAAAGAGTCCTTAGGTGGAGGTTTAGTAAAAATATCTACAATCTGATCCTTGGAGGGTACAAACTCCAATCTGACTTCATTCTTGTTTACTTGCTCTCTCAAAAAATGAAACTTGATGGATATATGTTTTGTCTTTGAATGCAACACCAGATTTTTTGATATATTTATTACACTTGAATTATCACATAAGATTGTGATAGGTTCCTCATACTCCACTCTAATGTCCCTTAGCATTTGCTTCATCCACAATATTTGAGTGCAACTACCTACTGCTGCAATATATTCTGCTTCTGTAATGGACAGAGATATTGCCTCTTGTTTCTTACTCAGCCAAGAAACCAATCTTTTCCCTAAAAGGAATGCTCCACCACTGGTACTCTTCCAGTCATCCACATCTCCTGCCCAATCCGCATCTGTATATGCATAAAGTGAGAAATCATGATCTCTAGGATACCATAAACCATACTCAACTGTCCTTTTAAATATATGAGAATCCTCTTGATTGCCATGACATGAGATTCTCTAGGATCAGCTTGGAATCTAGCAATAAGACCACTAACATTCATAATGTTAGATCTAGTTTGAGTAAGATACAATAGTCCTCCAATCATTGACCTATACTTTTTTTGATCAGCCTTAGGAGAGTCAGCATCTTTGTTCAATTTACATCCAGTTGCCATGGGAGTACTCATTGGTTTTGAGTCTTCCATCCCAAATTTCTTCAACAATTCTTTCACATATTTGGTCTGAGATATGAAGATTCCTTTCTTTGTTTGGGTGATTTGCAGACCCAAGAAGAAATTCATTTCCCCAAACATAGACATCTCAAATTCACTTTTCATTTGATTTGCAAAAGTCTTGCACATATAATCTCTTCCTCTAAAAATGATATCATCAACAAATACTTAAACAATCAAGATATTTTCATGTTTAATTTTGAAGTACAAATTACTATCACCAGTACCTTTGTTGAAACCAATCTTCAAAAGATGCTTATCTAGTCTTTCATACCAGGCTCTTGGGGCTTGTTTGAGTCCATACAGTGCTTTCTTCAACTTGCAGACCATATCACCATGATCAGACAATTGAAATCCATCCAGTTGCTCAATGTATACTTCTTCTTCCAAGTCACCATACAAGAAGGAAGACTTGAAATCCATCTGATATACTTTGAAGTCCTTGAAGATAGAAAAGGCAAGAAATAATCTAACTGCTTCAATTCTTGCCACCGGAGCAAAAGTTTCTTCAAAATCAACTCCTACTTGAGAGTAACCCTTGTAGACCAATCTGGCTTTGTTTCTAACTACTTCACCATCTTAATTTAGTTTATTCCAGAAGACCCATTTGGTTCCAATCACATTCTTGTTTCTAGGTCTGGGAACAAGATCCCAAGTGTGATTTTTCTTAATTTGCATCAACTCTTCCTCCATTGCTTTAGTCCAGCTTTCATCATTGCATGCTTCATTCACTGACTTTGGTTCAATCTTTGAAATTAGACAATTCTCTTCTGAGTCTTGAGAAATCTTTCTTCTTGTTTAAATACCTTTGCTTTTATCACCTATGATCTAATCTTTAGAGTGATTCAGTCTTACGTACCTAGGAATTTTGGGAGTTTCTTGCACTTCTATTTCTTGAATAGGTTCATTCAAACTTATCTCTTTTTTCTTGATTCTCTGGATCAGTGTGGATCTTAATTTCAGAAGGGGCTTGGACCAAAACATCATTCTGATCATCTTCATCATATTCATAAAATATTGATGGTTTTTCAACACCTTCATCAACCTTCACATTTTTACTTTCTATCATCTTTCTCAATCTCTTGTTATAACACTGGTATGCTTTGCTTTGAGTAGAATAACCCAAGAATATTCCTTCATCACTTCTAGCATCAAATTTGCCAAGGTCTTCATTTCTTTTAATTTAACATTTTCTACCAAAGACTCTAAAATACTTCACAGTGGGAGTGATGCCAAACCAGAGTTCATAAGGGGTCTTACCAGTATTGCTTTTGATTTGTACTCGATTAAGAGTATAGACAGCACTGCTTACAACTTCTCTCCAGTAGATCTAAGGAGCATTTGCTTCCATCATCATGGTTCTAGATGCATCTTGGATGGTCTAGTTCTTTCTTTCCACTACTCCATTTTGCTATGGAGTCCTTGGAGTAGACAACTATCTTTTTATCCCATGTTTCTCACAGAATTCTATGAACTCACTGGATGTGAATTCTCCACCTCTATCAGACCTCATACATTTTATGTTTAATCCAGTTTCATTCTCTACCATAGCTTTAAATATTTTGAATTTCTCAAGAGCTCAGATTTCTCTTTCAGAAAAGTCACCCACATCATCTGAGAGTGGTCATCAATTAATAACATGAAGTATCTATCACCTTGCAAACTCCTAATTCTTACCGGACCACATAGATAAGTATAAACTAAGTCTAATAATCTGATAGAAGACTGTTCCTTACTTTTGAATGTGACTCTACTTTGCTTACCCAACTGACATTCTTTGCATAAACTATTAGTAGGTTTCACTAGTCTTGGAAGATCTCTTACAGCCTGAGTGTTGCTTATCTTGATGATATTATCAAAATTCACATGACACATTCTTCTATGCCACAACCAACTCTAATCAATTTGAACAAATAAACAACTTTTACCAGTACCAACCAAGTGGAAGACATTACCTTTTGTTTGAGTACCAGATGCAATCTATGTTCTGGAACTTTCAAATTTCTTACATTTTCCATTCTTGAATCAGAGATCATAGCCTTTGTCCACCAACTCTCCAACACTAAGAAGATTGTGCTTCAGACCTTCAACATACAGTACATTACTAGTTTTGTTCTTTCCATCAAAAGAAATAGTTCCTCTACCTCTGATCTTGTGAGTAGAATTATCACCAAATTTTATAACTCCACCTTCATATCTTTCCAAATCTATAAACTCATTTTTTTCACCTATCATATGGTGGGAGCATCCACTGTCAATGACCCAATCATCCTTGTCTTCAACTTGGGAAGCCAGAGCTCTTTCTACCATTTTATGATTGACAGATTCAGAGGGCATTGGATCTTCTTCCTTGATGGCAATAAACACCTAGTCACTTCTGGATTTGTTTGCTATCTCTGATTCATCATCTGTTACTCCATAATCATCTTCATGAACGTAGTAACACTTCTTTTGAAATCTTGATCTATTGGGGTTTGGCCTAGAAAATCTTTCCGGACACCTTGAGGTAAAATGACCAATCTTATTGCAATTAAAACATTTGAAAGGTAATTTTCTTTCATACCTACCAGATTCTCTTGGCAGTCTTTTTGCAATGAGAGCCTCAAGTTGTTCAGCTTCTAATTCATCCTCTTCTAGATCCTTTCTTGCTTTCTCATACCAAGAAGATTTTCTTGAGGAGCTTTTACCTGGATCATATCTTTGTTTACCTTTTGTAGAGGCACTAGCTTTGAATGCTGATTCAATCTTGGGAAGTGCATCACCAAACTCAGCTAACTCGAATGCAGATATCTTACCAACCAATTGATCCCTTGTGATAGTTGTTAAGGATTTGATTTCCTCAATAGCAGCAACTTTGTGTTTATAAGTAGGAGGTAAGGATCTAAGAACCTTAGTAACAATTTCATCTTCATCCAAAACTCCACCAGCACATCTGATGCCACAAACAAGCTCATTTACTTTTGTCATGTAAGAAGTGATATTCTCATCTTCTGTCATGCCCACATTTTCCATGTGGTCACAACACACATCGCACGTGTCATAGCCACATCTGTCATGTGGTTATGACATGAGATATGAAAAACTTTTCTCACACTGTCCTAAAAAACCCCTTCGCATGCGTAAGCATGCTCAGCGGTGTTCTCTCATGGCGACACACTACAATTTTTGGCGGGATATAAGTACAATTGCGTGCAACCAGACACATACAGATCAACAAGAGGGTCTTTACGACGCCGCTAACGTCATTGCAAGAGTGAGATTACCAAAGTTCCTAAATCTAAACCTTGGCAATTTCTGGCAGCATAACGCCTTACGGCGTTAGTGGGAATTACGCTGCACTCATTTACGCACGTGGTTCGCTCATAGACTAACAACTTCCCACGACGCCTTGTTCCGACTAAACCGACTAGTGATCTCCCTATTTAGTCATTTTTCAGCCAGGCACGGTTGTCTTTCTCCTCTCTTGTTTCCTAAAACATACTCCTCCTACGACTTAGCATTCTCAACAAGGCGGTTTGTTTGCTCTCTCTTCCCTTTTCACGGGTTCTTAATTTTGATTGTATTTTTATCGCCCTTACCTTAACTATTTCTCTGTTAATTTAGTGTGTTTATATTTTGGTCTCTCTCTCTCTTTCATTTTCTATGCTTTCTTTATGTGCATCTGGTCCTTTCTTCATGATTTACGTCAATCAGGGTTATCACTGCAGCTATTGTTGATATTAAACCTAACTTCAGGATGATCTAGGTCACATAGGCTGGTTTACTACTTCGCTGGACTCGGTCTCCTAATCTTCCCCGATCTAGGTTCCTCCTCTTCGTATGTACTTATTAAACTTGTTCCTAAGCAGATTTAGCAGAAGGGTCCGTCAACTTAGTTCTCTTATCCCATGTGGGAAATGTCGCGCATTTTCTCCTTTGTGTTTTCCAATGTTAGTTTTTTCTTCTTCGGACTCTCTTACAGGTTTACTTATGAGATCGTTTACTACAGTTGGGATTAAAATGGTCTCGCATGAAATGCCTGAGATGTCTCCTTAAGTTTATTTCCAGTGTTCTTTTAAGCAAGGTGACGTGTAATTTTCCTCTTCATTTTCCTTCTTTTTTTTTGTTTTTCTTTTCCTGGTTATTGACATTATGTTGGTAGTGGAAACTTCCGAGAAACTCTTTCCAGAGTATTACAGTATATTCCTTTATGCACCCATTAAATTATAATTTTATTTTCTCTTATCTATAATTACTGTTGTTATTATTACTAATCAGTATTATTAATACTCTTATTGTAAATCATTTACCGTTGTTAATACATGTAGGAGGCTCTTCACTTTATAAAACCCTGTTCATGGAAATATAACTTCTTTGGTTGTTGTGTTCAACACTTAATATAACTAAATGTGAAAATATAATTTGTTATTTTATTTTTGGATATCCATGTGACACATTTTATTACGATTATAAACGAGGGCTCAATAACATGGTTCATAGATTTACTCCTATGTATATTTATATATATATATCTATATATAGATATCTATATATATATAAATATATATATTTTAATGTCTATGTAAAGGACGAAATTGGTTTAACATGTTATATATATATATATATATCTATATGTATATATAAATATATTTATATATATATATATAGATATATAGTAATTATTTTATTATATATATTGCTATATACATAGATATATATAGTATATATATATGCCTATATATAGAGCAATAAAAATGTATTTATTTCCAAATAATCCAATCATATGTTAGGGCCAAAGCCCTAACATTTTTTTTTTTGTTTGTGATCCCACAGCCGACGGCGGCCATGGGCGGCGGTGGCTGCGCAGAGCGGAGGAGACAGAGTCGGCGATGGCCGCAGCCAGTGGAGGAGCAGGGTCGGCGGTGGCCGCAGCCAGCAGAGGAGCAGGGTCAGCGGTGGCCGCAGCCAGCGGAGGAGCAGGGTCGGCGGAGGGGGTAGGGCCTGTGTAGGCTGCGGGAGTCATAAGGGGAAGGGGGATGTGGAGTGGGGCGGAGCCCCACCCACATCCCACAATGTGGGGTGTGGGTGGGGCTCCGCCCCACCCCACACCTCCATGTATTAGTTAAAGCCTGCGGTGGGGGTTTCTCCCCACTGCCCAAACTGCAAACCGCGACTGTGTTTTTTTTTATTCGCGGGCTTAAACTTCGACAGTCATTTATTTATGGTGCTTTTCATTGTTAACTATCAACAATAATATATAATATATATATATATATATATATATATATATTCATATATATATATATATATATAATTCAGTCTCATAAGAACACAATTTATTCAGTTTCTATATTATTCTATAAAAATGATAATTAATAAAACTGTGATATATGTATAGATATGATTCATCATTTTCTCAAATTCACTACCTTATTCATTTTCTCAAATTCACCTGTTATAATGATAATTTCATAACAATTATATATATATATATATATATATATATATATATATATTTATCCCAGTTTCACTTCTTCAGTAGAAATGATAAATATATATCCACTTATTATATTTATATATTTCCAATTTCATAAACATTTAAGATTCTTAAATTTTACACACAGAAATATATATACATGCTAGATTTCCTCTAATCCTTCCAAATTAACAGAATCCACTAATTATGAAGAATAAACTTTAACCATTAATTCCTTTAGAACAATGAACCATAAACTAACATTTCAACTAGTTAAGCAATTCCAAACTTTCAAATGTAAACAAATTCAGATTAGATTGCAATAATAAACTTTTCCTTTCAGTAATACTTGAAACACAAATAAAATGCTATTTAACAAGGTTTACAAGTAACAAACTTGAAAATTTAAGCACATTCATAATACAGATTTTAAACCATGGATACAACAACTAACTTCCTAGATATGAACTTTCCTTCTCCCAAACAGTATACAACTGATAGCTTATGACAACCAAATAAAAGTCCAATAATAACAAGATTAGGGAGGTGATTTTCTTCACTCCCAGAGTAACAATAAATTACAACAATAACAAGAGAGGTGTTCTCTCTTCAACTCTTATGAAATGAACCAGGCCTAATTCTCATGACAAAGAAGATTAACTGCTTCTTCATAAATATCCAACCAGAAGCTCCAAGAGAAAACCTGCGTATCAAAGACAAACAAATAAGAAAACACCACTCATCTAGCTCTCCTCCCTTCCGTAGACCCGCAAGTGGGTCACCCCCGAGCTAGGGAGACCATACTCACACCTGGGTACTCAAACACTCCACTTCACAACAGAAACAACAACAATCCCAAAGCACACATACACCCGTGGGTATTTTACACAATACGGAAACTCAACTACAGTGAGTTTCATAAGGGGCAGGAGAGTGGACACACTCGACTCCAGAGTGTCACCCTGACAGATAAGTTAACCAATATAAATTTCTCTTGGTCTCAAACCAAGTGTGATCACAAATGTTAAGAAATCTATATATGGCTCTCAAGTCAAAAATACAGTCACAGATACATGCCCTCAAGGCTTTCAACATCCAAAAAGATGGAAACAGGTATGCACCCGAGGAGGATCTCTCCTCCCCTACCCCAAACTTGATGAGCATTTCTCCCAAGTCGGAGAAGCTCTGTCAAAACAACCCGACAATAACCCCACAGAAAACAACTCTAACACAAATTCACACACTTTACATACACATTTCAGTTATACGAAAACAAAGGTAAAATTTAGACCAACCTTGCAAAGCCCTCCTGGAATGAAGCTGTTGCAGAGTCCACAGAGTTCACTTCCAACCTTAGCCACCAACTCCCTCTCCCTTCTCTATCTTGCAAGCTAACTTCTCTATTTTTGGTAAGGCAAAAATGAAAGTTTTCCCAAAATTCCACTAACTCCCTCTCATCCCAAAATTTGAAAATAAATAACCCAAATTCTCTTTTTTTTAGTTTTGAGAAATGGGGAAGTGACACTTGTCACCTCCTCACCCTTCCCCAAAACCACTATTCTGCCTGATGGCTTATGTCACTCTCCATTCCCAAGGGTACTCCTAGTCCTCTCCTCATGTGATTCCACTTTCTCATGGGAGAAATAAAAAAAAAGAGTTAAATGGGAAAAAGACAGGTGACCCATGCCTCTTTTTCCTTTCTTCACATGGGTGTCCTCACAGCACAAGGGGGAATCTCACTAAAGGAGAGGGTGACCTTCAATAATGGATGGCATCTCTTATCTTGGGAAATGTAGAGGGGATGGGTTGGGTGTTGGTACAACCCATCATGTCCCCTCCTACCTCCAATTTTCGCCACTTAACTTCAGGGGAAGGTTAAGTTGACTAGATTGAGGTTACTCAAGGGTTACCCATGCCAAATGGGCCCCTGGACCCATGGGGTATAAGCTAGGGTCAACTTTAACCCATACAAGACACCCCTGGTCAAGGTAAAGCACAAGAAAAGGGCCTCATAATTTAAATAAAATAAGAAATTCAAATTCAATCTCTTTACAACACAAATTATAAAATAATGTTACATGAGGGTAACCTAACCCACTCGACCATACGAAAGACCACATTACATCATTACATCAAACACAAAGAGATCTTGGTTCCTCGTGGAACCAGATCGGCTTAACAGGGAATAACAAATAACAAGGTGCGGAATGATCTCCGAGTTCTGTGGTTCGATTAGTAATTCCTGCACACTAAATTACAAGATCAGTAACCACATAAAATCATCATAGCCGAAGCAACTTAAAAAAAACATGCATTATCATGACATAGTATTAATTAACATAAATGAAATCATATTACAATTTTCCATCATCACCTAATTCATTTTTCTGAAATGTAAACTTATCCAAACATCACCCAATTAGTTTTTCTGAAAACATAATAAAGTTTAATAGTTTGACAATTCCGGGAACTGCTATCCCACAATTATAAAAAGTAACAATAACAGTCATGTAAATAGTCATAACAACAGTAGTAAAAAGGGCGGTCCTCACATCCTCTCCCCCTAAGACGGTACTTCCTCCTGGAAGTCGTCAAAAAGGTGAGGATAAAGGGTCTTCAGTCTCTCTACATCTTCCCATGTTGCAGTGACTTCGTCGTATAGGTCCCACTGGACTCTAACCTGGTCCAGCTCTTGACCTCGAAGGGCCAGCATCCGACGAGCCAATATGCGAATTGGCTCCAACGCCAGTTGTCCGTCTGCCTCTACCTGAAGAGCACTCCAATCCAACACATGAGATAAGTCAGAAATATATAGACGTAAAACTGATATATGAAATACATCATGGATACGT
Organism: Cunninghamia lanceolata; assembly: GCA_027924645.1. Classification (NCBI taxonomy): domain Eukaryota; kingdom Viridiplantae; phylum Streptophyta; class Pinopsida; order Cupressales; family Cupressaceae; genus Cunninghamia; species Cunninghamia lanceolata. The sequence goes on from BSBN01001326.1 coordinate 2,021,116, forward strand.
GACAGGCTAGGTGGCAAGGCTAGACGGTAGGCTACTGGTCCTATCCGCTCCAAGATTTTGAAAGGTCCTACAAATCAAGGTGCGAGCTTAGAGCCTTTTCCGTAACGGATTAGACTCTTGTGCGGCCGCACTCTCAAAAATACTCTTTCCCCCACAGAGAAGCTTCGGTCTGTCCTCTTAGCATCGACATACTTTTTCTGCCTGTCCTGTGCTTCCTGAAGCCTCTGTCTTATCTGTTTGACTTGCAGTTCCATATTATGAACTATCTCTAGGCCGATGACTATTCTGTCCTCTATCCGATCCCAACTCAAAGGTGTTCTGCATGGTCTGCCATATAACACCTGGAAAGGAGGCATACCCAACGAGCTATGATGCCCATTATTGTAGGCGAACTCAACTAGATACAGGTACTCCTCCCATCTAGACTGGTGGTCCATCACATACATGCGAAGCATATCTTCTAACACCTGGTTAACTCTCTCTGTTTGTCCGTCAGTTTTCGGATGATATGCTGAATTGAAGTTGAGCTGTGTGCCCAACGCCTGATGTAAGGCTTTCCAGAACGATGAAGTGAATACGGAGTCTCTGTCAGATATAATGCGGCGAGGTACCCCATGAAGTCGAACAACCTGATCAAGAAACACCTTTGCCACTGATCGTGCATTGTATGTTGTGCATATTGGTGAAAAATGCGCCACTTTGGTCAGCTTGTCAACTGTCACCATAATAGCATCATGGCGACGTGATGACATAGGTAGACCAACGATAAAATCCATAGAAATGGTGTCCCATTTCCATTCAGGTATCTCGTGAGGGTACAACAGTCCCGCTGGATGCTGATGTTCGGCCTTGACCCTCTGACATTCTAGGCAACGAGAAAAAAATTCGGCAATGTCACGCCTCATCCCAGCCCAATGATAAAGCTGTCGTAAGTCAGCATGCATCTTCTTCACTCCTGGGTGTGCTGCGTAGCGTGCTCTATGAGCCTTTGATAGGATTACTGTACGAAGATTACCCGCATGGGGTACATAGATGCACTGCCGATGTCGAAGCATACCATCAGACTCAAGGGTATATCCTGTAAATTTGCCCTCAAGGGCCTTCTGATTTAGTAATGCCTGCTGCACTTCAAGAAACCATTCGTCCTCCGACAGATGCTGTAAGATGCGATCCTTCAAGTCCATCTTCAAGGTCAGGGTCTGGATCTCGTGGCGTCTTCGACTCAAAGCATCAGCGACCACGTTCTCCTTCCCTTTGATATAGTGGACATCGAAGTCATATTCGCATAGGAATTCCATCCAACGCCGTTGGCGGGCGTTCAAATCAGGCTGTGTAAAAATATACTGCAAACTATGATGATCCGAATGGAGTTCAAAGCGTCGACCTAAGAGAAAGTGTCTCCAGCAAACCAAGGCATGAACAACAGCTGCGAGCTCTAAGTCATGCGTAGGATAGTTTAACTCATGTGTCTTTAGTTTCCGTGATTCGTATGCGATCGCTCGACCATCCTGCATAAGCACAGCTCCCAAACCTTCTAATGATGCATCTGTGCAAACTACAAACTCCTCTGTAAGATCTGGGACTGCTAAAATAGGAGCACTAGTAAGACGCTCCTTGAGGACTCCAAAAGCCTTTTCACACTGCTCGGTCCAAGTGAAACCCTTCCCTTTTCACTGAAGGGAAGTAATGGGATGTGCTATCCTGGAGAAACCTTCGACAAACCGACGATAATACCTGGCTAACCCCATAAAGCTTCTGACCTCTGTCACGTTAGTGGGTGCCGGCCACTCCTGAATTGCTCTAATTTTAGATGGATCTACGGAGATGCCATCGCCTGATAAAATGTGTCCCAAATACTGCACCTCTGTCCTGAAGAAGGCACACTTCGCCAAGTTGCCATAAAGCTGCTGCCCTCATAATTACTGCAAAACTTGACGCAAGTGCTCTACATGCTCCTCCTCAGTCCGTGAATAAATCAGAATGTCATCTAGAAATATGATCACGAACCGATCTAGGTATGTACGGAACACCCCGTTCATGAGACTCATGAATACTGCAGGAGCGTTCATCAACCCGAAAGGTACCACTGTGAATTCATAATGGCCATATCTAGTTCGAAAAGCAGTTTTATGAATATCTGACTCCGTGATGCCCAATTGGTGATACCCAGATTTTAGATCAATTTTCGAGAACACTCTGGCTCCCTGCATCTGATCAAAAAGGTCATCAATCCTAGGCAGAGGATAACGGTTCTTCACCGTCACCTTGTTCAACTACCTGTAGTCCATGCATAATCGAAGAGACCCATCCTTCTTCTTTACGAAGATAACCGGTGCGCCCCATGGTGAAACGCTAGGTCGGATGTGTCCCTTCTCAAGTAATTCCTCTAACTGCAGTTTAAGTTCAGTGAGTTCATGTGTAGTCATCCTATAGGGTGCACGGGATATCAGTTCTGCACCCGGCACCAAGTCGATGTGGAAGTCCACTTCTCTGCGTGGAGGCATACTTGGTAATTCCGGCGGAAATACATCGGCAAACTCTCTAAGGATAGGGTGATCATCTAAAGTAGCCTCAGGTTCATCCTCTGCTCTATCACTGACTGTGATGGCAAACATCTGACATCCCTTCCGCATACAGCGCTTAAGCTGCTGAGCGGATATCATACGAACAGCCGTGGGCTTTTGAATGCCCACTATCTCAACCGACAAACCATGATCGTCTAAACAGCTAATCGTCCTCTGGCGACAATCAAGCTTGGCTCTATGTGCCGCAAGCCAATCCATACCCAGAACTACTCCGTAAGACCCTAATGGCATAATCCTAAGGTCACATGTTGTGGTGAATGATCCCAATGTGATCTCACAGTCTTTAACCAAGGTATCTACTGACATCCTGGCCCCTGAGGCCAACTCAACTTCCCACCTAATGTCTTGCCTAGAAGCCACCAGCCTGCAACGCTCCACTAACGATGTAGACAAAAAGGAGTCAGTAGCTCCTGAGTCAAAAAGGATCGAGATGGGAAAGTCTCTAATCGTACCTGCTACCTCGATGACAGAAGCCTGAAAATCAGCCTAGCGGTTATCAACCACTGCAAACATGTGGTGGGTTCTGCCCACGTCACCTACGGTCTACTCCGACCCTCCTGATCGGGGCTGACCCCCTGCAGTAAATCCCTGCGGGCACTCTCTAGCCAGATGCCCTGCCCCACCACATACATAACATGGTCCTCTAACCTGTAACTGCCCTGACTATGTTCTGCCTGATTGTTGTTGCCCAGTCCGCCCAGTGGATCCCTGTGAGCCTCTGTAAGACTGCTGGGACCTCGCGGGTCCTGCCGATGAACCCTACTATCTCTGATCTCTGCGTGGACCTTGCTGCTGCCATCCACGGTTCTGTCCTCCCTGTCCCCTCTGTTGAAATTTAGATTTTTGCTGATGTTGCTGCTGCTGTGGAGGCCTAGGAGGTAATGATGAAGGATTATATCCTCCTCTCTGTGTTGTGTTTTGAGGCCTTCAGAAATTTTGCTGTTGTTGGGGATTACGTTCCTGGTACTATGGGCGTGGATTCTGTCCTCGTCCCTAAATTTCCTCTGATATAAGGGCCTTTTCAACAGCCTCGCTCATGGTATGGGGATTTGCCATACGAATTGGTCCTGCTATCCCGTGATTTAGCCCTCTGATGAATTTGTGTATTAAGATTTTCTCGTCATGGAGGTATTCTGCGTCACGAGAAAGCTCTATAAATCGGCTCTCATACTGAGTAACGGTGAGTCCCCTCTGCTGTAAATCATGGAACTCATCGATCCTACGCTGTCTATAATGTTCGGACAAATATCGCGCATTGAAGCGCTCAATGAAGATGTCCCATGTGAGTGTATCCACGGAGAGTCGGCGCTTGCACTCCTCTGTACGCCACCAGGTAGCTGTTGCATCCCTAAGAAGATGGACTACCACTCGTGCTTTCGTGTTGCTTCCATATGGTCACAATGCGAAACACCTATCTAAGCTAATCAGCCAAGCCTCGGCCGCAGCTCCCTCTGTAGCACCTGCGAAAGTGGGTGGGTTGAGCCTCAGTAGATCTCTGATGGGGTCCCCTCTGTCTCTAAGTCTCACAAGTGGCTCTTCCACACCATCCTCATATACTCCATGCTAAACCTGTTCTTGTCTCAAAAGTCTCGGAGGACTCCTGCTCCGTGCTTGCGAGGCTGACCCTACCTCCTCTACTGTTGTGTCGGGAATCTCAATGAAGGGCTCCACACGTGGCACCTCTAGTGGATCAACGCGGGGCTCCATACGTGGCTTAATACGTGACTCGGCACGTGGCTCCTCTCGCAGATCAACACGAGGCTCTATACGTGGCTCAGGAATCACTGGTGGTAACCTGTCTAGCATAGTCTGTAGTGCCTGTAAGATCTGTGGACCTATATCCAATACTGGTGTCGCCTGTGGTACTAGTGGTGCTTGTGGTACAGGTGGTGCAGGTGGTGCTGCTGTAACTACTGGTGTCGCCTGTGGTACTAGTAGTGCTTGTGGTACAGGTGGTGCAGGTGGTGCTGCTGTAACTATGGGTGCCAGTCCCTCGGCTGAGGAATCGCTGTGCACCTCGACTGACGCTGTGTGGCGTGATCGCGCTCGTCGAACACGTCGGGGAGGCATCCTACAAAACAAGGTAGAAACTAATTAGCCAAAGTTGCGGAATAATAACGTGCCCAAATACGCCCAGTGTTTAAAACTGTGCTCTGATACCAAATGTCATGCCCACATTTTCCATGTGGTCACAACACACATCGCACGTGTCATAGCCACATCTGTCATGTGGTTATGACACGAGATATGAAAAACTTTTCTCACACTGTCCTAAAAAACCCCTTCGCATGCGTAAGCATGCTCAGTGGTGTTCTCTCATGGCGACACACTACAATTTTCAGCGGGATATAAGTACAATTGCGTGCAACCAGACACATACAGATCAACAAGAGGGTCTTTACGACGCCACTAACGTCATTGCAAGAGTGAGATTACCAAAGTTCCTAAATCTAAACCTCGGCAATTTCTGGCAGCATAACGCCTTACGGCGTTAGTGGGAATTACGCTGCACTCATTTACGCACGTGGTTCACTCATAGACTAACAACTTCCCATGACGCCTTGTTCCGACTAAACCGACTAGTGATCTCCCTATTTAGTCATTTTTCAGCCAAGCACAGTTGTCTGTCTCGTCTCTTGTTTCCTGAAACATACTCCTCCTACGACTTAGCATTCTCAACAAGGCGGTTTGTTTGCTCTCTCTTCCCTTTTCACGGGTTCTTAATTTTGATTGTATTTTTATCGCCCTTACCTTAACTATTTCTCTGTTAATTTAGTGTGTTTATATTTCGGTCTCTCTCTCTCTTTCATTTTCTATGCTTTCTTTATGTGCATCCGGTCCTTTCTTCATGATTTACGTCAATCAGGGTTATCACTGCAGCTATTGTTGATATTAAACCTAACTTCAGGATGATCTAGGTCACATAGGCTGGTTTACTACTTCGCTGGACTCGGTCTCCTAATCTTCCCCGATCTAGGTTCCTCCTCTTCGTATGTACTTATTAAACTTGTTCCTAAGCAGATTTAGCAGAAGGGTCTGTCAACTTAGTTCTCTTATCCCATGTGGGAAATGTCACGCATTTTCTCCTCTATGTTTTCCAATGTTAGTTTTTTCTTCTTCGGACTCTCTTACAGGTTTACTTATGAGGTCGTTTACTACAGTTGGGATTAAAATGGTCTCGCATGAAATGCCTGTGATGTCTCCTTAAGTTTATTTCCAGTGTTCTTTTAAGCAAGGTGACGTGTAATTTTCCTCTTCATTTTCCTTCTTTTTTTTATTTTTATTTTCCTGGTTATTGACATTATGTTGGTAGTGGAAACTTCCGAGAAACTCTTTCCGGAGTATTACAGTATATTCCTTTATGCACCCATTAAATTATAATTTTATTTTCTCTTATCTATAATTACTGTTGTTATTATTACTAATCAGTATTATTAATACTCTTATTGTAAATCATTTACCGTTGTTAATACATGTAGGAGGCTCTTCACTTTATAAAACCCTGTTCATGGAAATATAACTTCTTTGGTTGTTGTGTTCAACACTTAATATAACTAAATGTGAAAATATAATTTGTTATTTTATTTTTGGATATCCATGTGACACATTTTATTACGATTATAAATGAGGGCTCAATAACATGGTTCATAGATTTACTCCTATGTATATTTATATATATATATCTATATATAGATATCTATATATATATATAAATATATATATTTTAATGTCTATGTAAAGGACGAAATTGGTTTAACATGTTATATATATATATATATATATATATATATATATATATATATATATATATATATATATATATATATCTATATGTATATATAAATATATTTATATATATATATAGTAATTATTTTATTATATATATTGCTATATACATAGACATATATAGTATATATATATGCCTATATATAGAGCAATAAAAATGTATTTATTTCCAAATAATCCAATCATATGTTAGGGCCAAAGCCCTAACATTTTTTTTTTTTTGTTTGTGATCCCACAGCCGACGGCGGCCATGGGTGGCGGTGGCCGCGCAGAGCGGAGGAGCAGGGTCGGCGGTGGCCGTAGCCAGCGGAGGAGCAGGGTCGGCGGTGGCCGCAGCTAGCGGAGGAGCAGGGTCGGCGGAGGGGGTAGGGCCTGTGTAGGCCATGGGAGTCATAAGGGGAAGGGGGATGTGGAGTGGGGCGGAGCCCCACCCACATCCCACGATGTGGGGTGTGGGTGGGGCTCCACCCCACCCCACACCTCCATGTATTAGTTAAAGCCTGCGGTGGGGGTTTCTCCCCACCGCCCAAACTGCAAACCGCGACTGTGTTTTTTTTTATTCGCGGGCTTAAACTTCGACAGTCATTTATTTATGGTGCTTTTCATTGTTAACTATCAACAATAATATATAATATATATTTATATATATATATATATATATATATATATATATTCATATATATATATAATTCAGTCTCATAAGAACACAATTTATTCAGTTTCTATATTATTCTATAAAAATGATAATTAATAAAACTGTGATATATGTATAGATATGATTCATCATTTTCTCAAATTCACTACCTTATTCATTTTCTCAAATTCACCTGTTATAATGATAATTTCATAACAATATATATATATATATATATATATATATATATATATATATATATATATATATATATATATATATATCCTAGTTTCACTTCTTCGGTAGAAATGATAAATATATATCCACTTATTATATTTATATATTTCCAATTTCATAAACATTTAAGATTCTTAAATTTTACACACAGAAATATATATATATGCTAGATTTCCTCTAATCCTTCCAAATTAACAGAATCCACTAATTATGAAGAATAAACTTTAACCATTAATTCCTTTAGAACAATGAACCATAAACTAACATTTCAACTAGTTAAGCAATTCCAAACTTTCAAATGTAAACAAATTCAGATTAGATTGCAATAATGAACTTTTCCTTTCAGTAATACTTGAAACACAAATAAAATGCTATTTAACAAGGTTTACAAGTAACAAACTTGAAAATTTAAGCACATTCATAATACAGATTTTAAACCATGGATACAACAACTAACTTCCCAGATATGAACTTTCCTTCTCCCAAACAGTATACAACTGATAGCTTATGACAACCAAATAAAAGTCCAATAATAACAAGATCAGGGAGGTGATTTTCTTCACTCCCAGAGTAACAATAAATTACAACAATAACAAGAGAGGTGTTCTCTCTTCAACTCTTATGAAATGAACCAGGCCTAATTCTCATGACAAAGAAGATTAACTACTTCTTCATAAATATCCAACCAGAAGCTCCAAGAGAAAACCTGCGTATCAAAGACAAACAAAGAAGAAAACACCACTCATCTAGCTCTCCTCCCTTCCGTAGACCCGCAAGTGGGTCACCCCCGAGCTAGGGAGACCATACTCACACCTGGGTACTCAAACACTCGACTTCACAACAGAAACAACAACAATCCCAAAGCACACATACACCCGTGGGTATTTTACACAATACGGAAACTCAACTACAGTGAGTTTCATAAGGGGCAGGAAAGTGGACACACTCGACTCCAGAGTGTCACCCTAACAGATAAGTTAACCAATATAAATTTCTCTTGGTCTCAAACCAAGTGTGATCACAAATGTTAAGAAATCTGTATATGACTCTCAAGTCAAAAATACAGTCACAGATACATGCCCTCAAGGCTTTCAACATCCCAAAAGATGGAAATAGGTATGCACCCGAGGAGGATCTCTCCTCCCCTACCCCAAACTTGATGAGCATTTCTCCCAAGTGGGAGAAGCTCTGTCAAAACAACCCGACAATAACCCCACAGAAAACAACTCTAACACAAATTCACACACTTTACATACACATTTCAGTTATACGAAAACAAAGGTAAAATTTAGACCAACCTTGCCAAGCCCTCCTGGAATGAAGCTGTTGCAGAGTCCACAGAGTTCACTTCCAACCTTAGCCACCAACTCCCTCTCCCTTCTCTATCTTGCAAGCTAACTTCTCTATTTTTGGTAAGGCAAAAATGAAAGTTTTCCCAAAATTCCACTAACTCCCTCTCATCCTAAAATTTGAAAATAAATAACCCAAATTCTCTTTTTTTTTAGTTTTGAGAAATGGGGAAGTGACACTTGTCACCTCCTCACCCTTCCCCAAAACCACTATTCTGCCTGATGGCTTATGTCACTCTCCATTCCCAAGGGTACTCCTAGTCCTCTCCTCATGTGATTCCACTTTCTCATGGGAGAAATAAAAAAAAGAGTTAAATGGGAAAAAGATAGGTGACCCATGCCTCTTTTTCCTTTCTTCACATGGGTGTCCTCACAGCACATGGGGGAATCTCACTAAAGGAGAGGGTGACCTTCAATAATGGATGGCATCTCTTATCTTGGGAAATGTAGAGGGGATGGGTTGGGTGTTGGTACAACCCATCATGTCCCCTCCTACCTCCAATTTTCGCCACTTAACTTCAGGGGAAGGTTAAGTTGACTAGATGGAGGTTACTCAAGGGTTACCCATGCCAAATGGGCCCCTGGACCCATGGGGTATAAGCCAGGGTCAACTTTAACCCATACAAGACACCCCTGGTCAAGGTAAAGCACAAGAAAAGGGCCTCATAATTTAAATAAAATAAGAAATTCAAATTCAATCTCTTTACAACACAAATTATAAAATAATGTTACATGAGGGTAACCTAACCCACTCGACCATACGAAAGACCACATTACATCATTACATCAAACACAAAGAGATCTTGGTTCCTCGTGGAACCAGATCGGCTTAACAGGGAATAACAAATAACAAGGTTCGGAATGATCTCCGAGTTTTGTGGTTTGATTAGTAATTCTTGCACACTAAATTACAAGATCAGTAACCACATAAAATCATCATAGCCGAAGCAACTTAAAAAAAATATGCATTATCATGACATAGTATTAATTAACATAAATGAAATCATATTACAATTTTCCATCATCACCTAATTCATTTTTCTGAAATGTAAACTTATCCAAACATCACCCAATTAGTTTTTCTGAAAACATAATAAAGTTTAATAGTTTGACAATTCCGGGAACTGCTATCCCACAATTATAAAAAGTAACAATAACAGTCATGTAAATAGTCATAACAACAGTAGTAAAAAGGGCAGTCCTCACATCTTCACTCATCTTCAGGTTTTCAAATTTTCCTTTCAGACTTTGTAGTTTGGCACATTTAACATACTTGTCTCCTTCATGTAGAAGTTCTAGTTTTTCCCAAATCTCATATGTAGTTTTTAGATCTATAACATTTGTCAGCTCTGAATCAGATAAGGCACTTAGTAGAGCTTCTTTAGCCCAAAGATTGTTTTCAGCATCTCTGATTTCATCTATAGTTCTCAGACCATTCTGTGGAGGAACATACTTCTTTGAAGCCATGATCCAATATTGCATTCCCATACATTGCAAGTGACATTCCATGTAGCTTTTCCAAAGAGTGAAATTGGTTCCATCAAACCTCAAGCTATCCTTCGTATAGGAAGACATCTTGGATCTCCTCAAGCAGTTAAGCTCCTTTTAGAGGAACTTGGCTCTGATACCAAATGTTAGAATCAAGGCAAACAACTGAGAGGGGGGGTGAATCAATTGTCCCAAAACTTCCTCTTATTAATTACTTAAATCCTTCTTGTAATTCAGCAGCATAATCATAAATTAATCATGGAAACATAATGCAATCATTCAAGAGTAAAAACACATTAACACATATGACACTAAGATTTTGATGTGGAAAACCCAGTTAAGGGAAAAAACACAGGATGACTAACCGAAGATTGTATTCTCTGTTAGAAGAATAAAAGGAACAAAATGGCACATGCCAATTAGGGCTCACTACCTGAGCACACTTCTCACAAGGGGCCCATTGCCTACAGGGGACACACTGTCTACAGAATAATAAATATTACATACTTGAATTTAAGAATAGTATCTTCACCATGCTTGAGTCAATTCCATTTAAGCCCAATACTTCTACTCTACTTTTTTGAACTTCTCTCTACCACACTCTCATCTCCACCAAGATCATTTTGAAATGACTTCACAACTTCTTATACAAGACATTTGACTTTGGGATAATCATCTAAGTCGGCATACATTAAAGAGCAAATACAACTTGACTAATTACAAAAGACTTCATGTGGATCAACACACTATCGGCTACATAGATCTGAGACTTCAATCTTCTTTTAGGAACATGCCATGCTTCACATAACATCTTCAAGATCATCCACAGGATGTGTAACTCATCCAGTCGGCTAGACTTAGGAAGAACAACACCATTCGGAAGTAATTCTTCAATTACGAGCTCAATCTTCAATGCGGACCACCAACATGAACTGGACACAATACAAAGACCTCCACAAGCTTTCCTGAATCACCAAGAACATCCACACTACTTCTACTTACTAAAATCTTTCTCTCCTTCATCCAGAACCTCAAGAACACAGTCTGTCATCACTGTCATAGTGGAATAGATGCTTGCGGACCTTCAGACCATGAACCAATTGAGTTGTCAATTAAAATTGACTTCTTAAACACTCCACCAAATCTGCAGAACAAGATATTTCATTTCCAGATCTCACCAGACCTTTCTGTGTCACTCTGTCACCTCTAAACATCTACAAGAACTAGTTTTACTCAAATGGCCATAACTTCTTTAGATGTTCATGCGGACGTCTTGAATCTTTACTGAATCATCTTAAGACATATATCTACAAACCCTTTGAAGTGCATCCTCTGATCTTTATCCTAGCTGGGATCTTTACCTTACTGTCTTCACTATTCTTCTATGTTCCTAATAAGACTAATTTTCTCAATATCCTTAGCATACAACAAATCCAATCCTTATCATCAATGCAACAGGAGTATGTTGACATCAATGACAACACCGGTTAGGCCCATACTTGCAACACTTTCACTGTTTTCATCAACCTTCACATTAGCGCTCTCAATGATCTTTCTCAATCTATTATTGTAGCACCAATAGGCCTTACTCCTAGTAGAGTATCCAAGGAAAATTCCTTGATCACACCTAGCATCAAACTTGCCTAACTCTTCTTCTATTCTGATGTAACATTTTCTTCCAAAAACTTTGAAATATTTCACTGTAGGAACTCTTCCATACCACAATTCATAAGGAGTTTTAGTACCATTACCTTTGACATGAAATCTATTTTGAAAGTAGATAACAGTATGTATAGCTTCTCTCCAATACACTTCTGGTAGGTTTGCCTTGTTCATCATTGACCTAGCTACCTCTTGAACTGTCCTATTCTATCTTTCAACAACTCCATTCTACTAAGGAGTCCTAGGAGCAGACAACTGTCTCTTTATCCCATGTTCTTCATAGAAAATATTGAATTCATTTGATGTAAACTCACCTCCTCTATCAAACCTTAAGCATTTGATCCTTAATTCTAACTCATTCTCAACCATCACCTTGAAATCTTTGAACTTGTCTAGGGCCTCTAATTTATCCTTTAGAAAAGTGACCCGAGTCATTCTAGAATAATCATCAATAAGAAACATAAACTACATGTCTCCTTGCAAACTTGTTGTTCTTGTAGGACCACACAAATCTATATGCACCAGTTCAAGCAATCTAGTAGAGAATTATTCTTTACTCTTGAAACTTGTCCTTGTCTGTTTCCCGAATTGACATTCCTTGCAAATAGTATTAGCAGGCTTCACAAGCTTGGGAAAATCTCTCACAACTTGTACTATACTTATCTTCACCAAGTTGTCAAAATTGATATCACACATCTTTCTATGGCACAACCAACTTGCATCTGTCTAAGCCAACAAACAACAATCATCATTTCTTCTCAAGTGATAAACATTACCTTTATTCTTCTTACCAGTTGCAATCAATGTTTCGGAGCTCTCCATGATCTTGCATCCATTATCCTTGAATCTTAGATCATACCCTTTGTCACACATTTGACCAACACTTAAAATATTATGATTTAAACCCTTCACATATAGAACATCTTCTGTATTGTGCTTTCCATCAAAAGAAATAGATCCTCTTCCACAAATCTTACTAGATGCATTATCTCCAATCCTAACTAGTCCTCCATCATACTTTTCCAAAATTGCAAACTTACTTTTATCACCGGTCATGTGATGTGAGTGTCCACTGTCAATAATCCATTCATCCTTATCTTTCTCATCCTGGCAAATAGACAAAGCACTTTCTTCCACTGGTATTTCTTCCTTCACACAACTAGTAGGATTAGTAGACACATGTTCTTCCTTAATAGCAATAAACAAGAATTCATTTGCACTAGTGTCATCAAACTCATCATCTGTTAACCCATCATCATCATAATCTCTAACATAATAGCATTTCTTTATGATCCTAGGTCTACTTTCAATTTTTTTCTTGGCTTTCTTAATTATTTCCAGACATCTAGATGCATAGTGACCAATCTTACAACAAGTAAGGCATTTGAATTGTAATTTGCCTTTGAAATTACTGGTACCTCTTTGTATTCTATCCACAAAGTTGGCTTCAATCTCATCAAGTTCATCATCTGGTTCCATAGGAAGTCTTCTCTAAAGTGCTAGCTTTGAAAGTAGTCTCGGTCTTTGGTAGAGCATCACCGAACTCTCTCATCTCAAAAGCAGTAAACTTTGCAAGCAACTGATCCTTTGTAATCTTGTTCACACTCATAAGTTCTTCAATTATAGACACCTTATGACTGTAGGATGTAGGCAATGATTTAAGAATCTTCAGCACAACTTCACTTTCATCAATAGTTCCTCCAAGACCTTTGATTCCATTGACAATTTCATCAATCTTTTGCATGCAAATTGTTATGTTCTCATCTTCATTCATCTTTAGAGCTTCATACCTTGACTTTAGGTTTTGTAATTTTGTGCTCTTTATAGAATCATCTCCTTCATATAAATTTTTCAACTTATCTCATATCTCATGAGCAGTTTCTAGATCCATAATTTTCACAAACTCAGTGTTAGATAAAGTGTTTAATAGAGCGTCTCTATCTTTTCCATTTAACTCACATTGTTTGATTTCATCTTCAGATGATGGACCATTTGGAGGCATAGTATACTTCATTTCTGCCATCTTCCAAACAATATAACTAAGAGAAATAAGATGAATTTTCATCCATACCTTCCAGAGGGCATAGTCTGTTCCATTGAACTGTGGAAACTCCTTGTGCGCCATCCTGGATCTACCTTAAGCTGTCAGGCTCTCTTCCAAGGAACATTTCTCTGATACCAATTGTTGAAATGCACAAGACAACTAAGAGGGGGGGTGAATCAGTTGTAACCAAAACTTAACTTCTTATTGTTTAGGGTAAAATTGGGATTGTTTATGTTTTTAGTATTTAGATGTTTGAATCCTCCTTTCAACCTATACATTCAAGGATCTAGGGTCGAGTGGCAATTCACTATCATACCCTAGGTCATTGTGAAATGTAGGGAAACTTGGATTAGGGTATTTAATTATCAAATTTCCTTCTCTTATGCTTAATTGACCATTAAAACCATAATTTTAGAAATACGGCTGTAAATGGAAGAATAATAGAAAAAGCTCTTGTGAACAGAAGCAAAATATCAAATCATAGAGTACCTATTTTCAGGGTTCCAAGGCAGAAAAGTTGGGGACAAAAGAGTAGGCACCCAAGTCCAATGCCTTGCTTTTTGTCCAGATCTGGAAACTTAGTCTGCAACTCTTCCCTGCTATCCTAGAGATTTCCCCATCATGGAAGTTGGAGGACTAATGAGTAGGCATCCAAGTCTAGGTGGCTATTTTTCCTTCTATTATATAATTCTGACACTTCATGATGCCTTCCTACAACTTCACTTTTCCCAGCTCCGTAACCTGTAACCTGCAACCATGAAAACTTTGGGAGGGGGTTGTGGTGTTTAAAGGCTTGCTTCAATCAAGCTCCAGAGGACACTTAAGTCTCTGAACACCGTTGTCAGATAAAGAGTGCATGCCCTTGTGAGGCAGAGGAAAAAACCAAAGGAAATGATGATGAAAACACAATATAATGTCACCTTGTAGTGAAGATATCATGGGAGGAAGATGCTCTTCATTCCATGATGAAATGGATGCTCAAATATGTAAACACAAACACATAAACCACACAAGTCTATTCTTGCAACATAATGAAATTCTTGAATCACCTTGAGAACACTTGAACATCAAAATTGCCATCTAGTTTACAAATGAATGCCTAAACATGCTTTTATATGCAACTACAAGCACTCCCTCCAAGATTTTCATAATTCAAACTTATCGTGTTAGCATAGGACCCAAATAACTATCATAAACCGACACCTAGAAATTAGGGCTGCCCCAAAATAAGGTAGGACTAGGGCGCAGGCGCTGAAGTCCCCCCTATTTTGGGTAGGGTTCAGCTCAAGGGTTCCTCCTAGGTTCCATTTGTCATGTTACCTAGGGCTTATTCCATCGGGATGCCAAATTATGAAGTAAGATGTTCTAAATGCATGCAAAAGACCTAGGTGCTAAACCTTATGAGGGAAAAGCCCCAAAGGGGACATTTTCTGACGTTACTTTTAGCCCCCACTTTAATGTATGTATAAACACAAGGCCAATACATGCATTAAAGTAAGGTCTCAAACACAACAAACACACCAAGCACGGAGAAGACACTTCAATCACAGAAAATAGTAACAAGTATGAAAAACATGGATAAGACAGTTACCGTCACACAGAACATGGAGAAGACAGTCAATGCATAGATGACACATTAATGCATGGAAGACAAAAATGATTTCTTTTCTTTTTCTTTTTCTTTTTCTCATATATATGAAATGGAAATGCAAGTACTGGAAAGTAAACAAACCTCCCATAATACATGATGCACTCATCATGTAGGTCTTTGTATATATGGGGCAACACACACACACAAGACATGCAAAACCTCCCAAAATGCAGGAAGCACAATCTGAAGGTGCTGATCTTTATACGACACATGGAGCAACAAACATGCCACACAAAACAAGCATGCCAAAATACACACACTTGAAGACACAGAGAAAAAATGGCAGACAAGCAATGGTGTGTTCCCTATTTCTAGGCTCATCACCATCTCAAGCACATTACAGGAACACACCAATGATTGGGCTTCACCACAACAACTGTCGAAGACATGCTTAAGGGTTGAGTTAGTCACAAAACTGCTCCCCGCCTCCACAAAGGACTTTTGAAAATGATAGGATGATGTAATCTACTCCAAGAAATACAACATCCCTACCTCTGCAGAGGGCTTAAGATAAAAAGGATATACACAATATCTTGCCTCCATAGAGGGCTTACATGATTGATTGATTGATTACAAACAAACTCAGGATGCATGATGCACTCATCGTATAGGTCTTCACATCTGAGGGTAAACATATTACTAACATCTACAACAAACAGCGTACCTTATATGGCCCCACCTTAAGGTGCTTGATATCAGTTATTGATATCAAGCACATTAAGGTAGGAATAAAACACACAAGGGAACATTGGCTTTGGCAAATCCCATGCCCCTCAAGGGTGACATGTACTTTATGATCACCAAATGCTCCCACAAACCCATCCCTGCAAGAAACATGTTAGTGTCTACAAGATCATGATAAACAACAACATTAATGCATATGATTAACCACACAAAGAACCAAGGTTATAAAACAAATTCAGAGTTTGAGGATTACCATGGGGCTATATCATGAAGCTCTCTGAATTGAGTACCACGAAGGCCAGATTCAAAGAAAAACAAAGGTGCATAGAGTAGCAATATTGTTAAGGTTTGTAAATGCGATAGAAATATCATGAAATTCATTGTACGGAAAGCACGAGTCCTTCCACTAGCCAACCCTCAGATACGATATACAACCCCATCATCATATTAGGAACTAAGTCCATTTTTTTATTGCTCTCAAAAGGGACACTAGGTCCGCATTAGTATAAATGTTTTTCGTCATTCGTCTGCTAGGTGGAAACACTAGAGGAAGGGAAACAATAAATAAGAGAGGAGAAACAAGTGTCTTAGGGACAGTCACGTAGGAGGGTGCCCCCAAGTCACCAACCACAATGCTATGTTCGTAAGACACAACTCACAACAATGAAATCAGAGACAGAACAATTTAGAAGAATGATGATACAAATAGAAGAAGGTCACAACAGAGGTGGTCTCCTAGTATCCCGGACCTTACAAGAGAATTAGGGGTCATCCTAGGAGGCCTAAACAACACATAACACATCATGGGGGAACCACATCACGAGAGAGATAAAGGGTTAGAGATACTTACCGGTAGGGCCCCTTCCAGGCTAGAAGTTGTTTATAAGCAAATCATTGTGATCATCTTCCCACTCCCTAATGTTAGAGGAAAGTGGGACATAAGGTACCATAGCCAAATGCATGCCTTGTTCATCATGTTGTTCATCATTAGCATCATTATTGTTTGGTTGAATGTTGGGATCAATGTTTTCTTGTTGAGAGGCAAGGTTTATAGCATAAGCTTGTCTTCTTTTTCTTCTTTCTCTTGCTTTTCTATTTCATTTTCTTTTACCACTTATCTCTTGTAAGATAGGGCTATCCTCTTTCATAGGCTTGTGCAATTTAGAAGATGAAGCACTGGGATCAAACCTCATTTGTCTCAGTGGAACATTTTGTTGTTGACAATGACCTCCCAATCCTTGTAAGGATTTTGGGGGAGGAGCCTTAGCATAGGGACCTTGTCCTTTCGATCTAAACTTCTCTTCACATGCAGGTTGTTTATCTTTTGTCATTTCTTGTATAGAAGGACTAGGTATTGGATGTAACAATTTTTCTTTGTAATTTTTATAGCTTAAAAAGGTAAAGTCTATTCATAGTTTTAGTTTGTTATCAGTTTTGTTGCAAAACTAATCTAATGTAAAATGCTATTGTGTACTTGAAGGTTTGTATGTATTTCGAGGGATGACATGCACTTGTTTGTTCAAAGGAAATTTTACACATTTATAGATAGTTGAAGGGATAGATTTCATAACCTTTAACCAAGGGATTCCAAGTTTGATTTCAAAGGTATCAGAAGTAGGGGGAACATCAAACCATTGTTCAACATGTTTCCGAAATACATTTACCAATAATGATATCTTACCCAAAGGCTTGATAAGGGTTCCCTTATGTGTCTTAATCATCATGTTGGAGGGGTCATAAGAACCTTGCATTAGTTGATGTGAAAAGAGGAACTCTTCAATGGAAACATTAGTCATGCAATTGGGATCAATAAGAGTTCCATCCATAGGGTTTCCCATTATTTTCACAGTGATGTAAAGAGGTCCATCAGAATCTCCAATTGTTCTATCATGAGGTGTAAACATGATTTCAGGTTCAGGTGCTTTTCTTTTCATGTAAGGTCTAGGAGGGAACCTATCATTGTTATTGTTATTAGAGGCCATGTTTCTATTCTCTCACCAATGCAAAATCAGATTTTTCAAGGCTTTTCAAAATTGGTGCAAAAGATAAGAGGAAAAATAGCTTAAAATGCTTTAATTTTGTGCTTTTTTCAATGCAAATGAATGAAACAAAAGGGTGTTGTAAGGATTTTGATCAAGGGAAGAAATTTCTATGTCTGATATCAGTCCAAAACAGCAATATTATCCTTCTCAACACACTCTTGATGCCAATCCAAGATAATGCCAAGTCAAACTATAGTGAAAATATGTCGAAATAGCCACTTTTTTCACCAAAACTCAATGCAAAAGAGCATAAAAAAGGGTGTTGTGAGGAAAGTGATGATGGAAAGAAAATTAAATTAGTAATAGTAGCCACTTGGTTCCAAAATACCCAACACAACATGCTTTTAGCGCCACTTAAGGTAAAACCCTAGTGAAAATATAGCAAAAATAGGCTATTTTTCACGGTTTTTCAATTCCAAGACCTAGAAAAAGGGGTGTTGTAATGAATTTTAGGATGTGAAGAAAATAAAATCAATAATATTAGTCACTTCAATCCATAAAATTTGTCACAACACGCTTGGAGTGAAAACTTGGTCAAACCCTAGGGTAAAAATAGCCAAAATATGTAGTTTTTCATCGAATTTTCAATACAAGAGCCCGTTAAAAGGGTGTTGTAAAGATTATTAGGAGGGAAAGAAAATGATTACCCTGATAACAGAAAATTAATTCAAAAATACTCTTCAACATGCCTATGGTGCAAGTTTATAGAGTCGATAAGGCCAAATTTAGTGAAAATCGTCGTTTTTGAAGCCTTAGGTTTGACATCTTGACACAAAATGCTATGTGAATGTTTTGAAGTCTGATTTATGATGAAAATGAAGTGTAATCAGATCTGAAAATTATTTTCAAGCCCTTATATGCAAAATGCCAATTCCAATTTAATGAAAATGCATGAAAATTGCTAGTTTTTTGTTAAAATTTTCTATGCAAAAATGCAAATATTTTGAATCTAAATGCAAATATACACTAAAATGAAAGACTACAACCAAATGAAAATTTTAATGAACCTCTAAAATCATTATAAAAACTTGAAAGAAAATTTTGCCTACTAACCCTAGATTTTGGAATTACTAGGTTATATGAAAATCGTCAAAATTTCTACAAAAGCCTAGCAAATTAATGATGAAAAATGCAATGAAAATTTCTAAATTTTTGTGTTTTTCTTTAGTTTATATAAGATCTGATGCAAAAATATGAATTAGGGAAATTTAGAAAGAATTGATGCAATTTAGTAAGCCTAACAATGCAATGTTTTTGAAATTTTCTGAATTTTTCAATTTTTTTTGAATTTTTATCAATGTGATAAAATGAATGAGTATATGAATGAATTAAATCAATCCAAATCTGAAGAAACACACTCAAAAAGTTGTAATTTAAGTCCAAAAACATGGGTTCACCAAAATGTTTAGTGTAAAATTGGGATTGTTTATGTTTTTAGTGTTTAGATGTTTGAATCCTCCTTTCACCCTATACATTCAAGGATGTAAGGTTGAGTGGGAATTCACTATCATACCCTAGGTCACTATGAAATGAATGGAAAATTGGATTAGGGTATTTAATTATCAAATTTCCTTCTCTTATGCTTAATTGACCATTAAAACCCTAATTACGCAAATACAACTGTAAACAGAAGAATAACAAAAAAAGCTCTTGCAGACAGAAGCAAAATGTCAAATCACAAAGTACATATTTATGGGGTTCTGAGGTAGAAAATTTAGGGACAAAATAGTAGGCGCCCAAGTCCAATGCCTTGCTTTTTGTCCAGATTTGGAAACTCAGTCTACAACTCTTCCCTGCTGTCCTGGAGATTTTCCCATCATGGAAGTTGGAGGACTAATGAGCGGGTGCTGAAGTCCAGGTGGCTATTTTTCCTTCTGTTCTACAATTCTGACACTTCAAGATGCCTTCTTGCAACTTTAGTTTTCCCAAATCTGCAACCTGTAACTTGCTGTTAGTGAACAGATTTGTCCTTCAAAAATAAATGTAGAAAATGACTCAAGACACTTGGGAAGAAGAAAAAATAGTACTAACTATTGGAGAAGTTGCCATTGCATTGACAACCTTCCTCTAAATTTTAGAGGTACAACTCCCTCTTAAGATATGCAATGAATACAAATATGGGGGGTGTGCTATTAACCAGAAAGAAGGAAAGGTACATTAACATCTACCCATCACCATGAAGTAGAAGCACATGATTGATTTCAGAAAGAAATGAATGTAGATAAATGGTACACAGCCCACCTATCCAACACTCATGAATTAATTTAAAGATACAACTATATTCTTTCTTAACACATACCAATATAACAGAAGCAATATTGAAGATAGATTACAAATTGACACAAGAACACTTGCAATCATAGAAGATACTAGGAGACACAAAGTTCTGTAAGTAATTCTTCATTTCTTCAATATAACAAAACTCAAATTTTCTGCAATGCCTCTATACATAAGCTGGGCTAAGAGAAATATAACTGGAAATAAAATAGAATAAACTTGCTCCCCTTCCTTATTCACAAACAGCTGGAAAAAGATTCCCTTCCCTTTGAAAGTCCTTCCCTTTATAGTTTTTGAAAACCTCCCCCAAAAATTATAACTACTCGAAACGGTCCTTTTTAAGTAACTGTTATCAAGAAAGTGACCTTGAAACAGAAATGGTTACATTATATCAAAATTGTGGTTACCATCACTAATTACAAAAGAACTTCATGCATACAAGACAAGTGGCATTAGACCACCCTAGCTCCTAATTCTAGGCATATTTCCATAAAAAGTTGGTGCAACTTAGCACGCTCTTCTTCTTCTTCTAGGATGAAAATTACCCTGCGATATTCAACATAACTGGTTTTCTCCTTCCAAGAGACTATGTGCAATTGGGAGATGATATCAATATGCTACTCCTCAGGCCAAAGTAAATTAGGTTGTAGAACAGGCATAGGCTCATCATCCCAAATTTCATTATTGACTGGAAGTCCCATTCTGAAAGATGACTTGGTTGATAAGAAAGGCTGAACTCAGAGAACACCATCACCTTTCTTTACAGTAAGGTTTATTTAATTACACTAGTAGGTAATGATGGTTTTTAACTTATTAATGTTGTGCTACCACCTTAGTGAGCTCCATTACATTTGTCATTTAAGAGGTAATTAATGCATCATTGATTTTGTACCTTGAGAAACGAGTCTTATAATTAAGCTCGTATTTCATAACTCCTAAAAAGACATTCTCATTACATACCACATGAGTGATAAGATGAGCTGGCAATATCTTGAAAACTAGGAAACACCACCATCAAACTTCATATCAGTTTTTACGGGTGCTGCGAAGATATTGATTAGTCAGGAGTTGGAGTAGATTCTAAATTTTGAACTTTAAGGAGGAGTTCACCAAATTTGAAAACTCCTGACAATGAGTGAGGTTGGAGCTCTTACAATCCTTTGAACTATTAGAGTGACATTCAAAAACTTTGAAACTCTCAGACACAAAGGAGAAGTCAAGAAGTCAGCCATTTCTTGAAATCAAGAACATAAGTCAGGGAAACAAAGGATTCATGAAATTGAAAAATGCCTGATGACAAAGACTCATAAAAAAACATGCCCCTAAGACTTTAAAACTTTGGGATGAAAAATGACTAGATTGGGGCAAGGTGATGATTATACCTTTAAGAATATTGTGCATCAGTTCTTATGCATTAAAATTTGAAAATTTCCAGGTTAAAATTTGGGGCAACAATAGGCTCTAGTTGGGGACGAGGACTGCAAAGGATGAAGCAAGGAACTCAGAATCACAAGTATAGACCTGTGCATTATCCATTGGGCAATAGATTCAAGCGAGCAAGGGAAACAAAGGAGCCAGAAGAAGCCAAAAACAAGGCAAACAAGAAAAGAAACTAGACTACCAACACAACAAAAACTCCTAATATGTACATGGCAGGAAGATCCTACCTCCAGGGACTCCAGAATGATCATGCAAATCTGCAAACATGCTGGGAAAAATAGCATCCTCTGTGAAATAATGGTTGATGAATAAGAAGCTTGCACACCAATAGCTACCAACTTGTGACCACTGTGACTAAACTGATAAGAATGGCATCACATAAAGACTTCCTGAAAGTGACTTCAAAAAGCTATTCTTCATTATATGCTCCTTCAAATGGACGACTCATATTAGCATTACCCAGTACATAATTACCAGCATCTATCTGAATGACTATGTATAATGTTAGAATACACTTGATTCTATAAGCATAGAGAAACCAGCCCCCAGATTGGACAACCCACACATTGACCAGGAGATAAAAACCTTTTATTAGTGCTATGTGTAAAAAGTGACTGTATTGTTTAAAAATTTTGGACCAACAAATTCTTGCTTATGGTCATCCCTCTCAATAGGAAAATTGATATCCCATACTTGAAAACAACCATTTGAATTATTGGAACACCCAGCATCAGCCATGCATGTCTCATCTGAAACCGGAAGTAGATGAGGCTGAAAATCTATATTGTAAACAATATTTTCATGTGGCTGAAAGTCACCTTCAATAAAAACAATATTTTGTTTTCATGCTGAAACTGATCCATGTATTATATGGCCCACTTTATCATTCTCCTCATCAAAATTATTGCATATATTTCTAACATAGGCTTGATTTGATGAATCATTCTCAAAAGGAATAATTGCATCTTCAAAGCAAAATGACTCAAAGATGCATTCTTCACTTCTACTTTATTGTCCTTTTCATGAAACTTGAAAGTCACATACTCTAGTTGTGTATTGATCATAACTTCATTATCAACACTAGAACTTGGAGAGAGAATATCAGGAATGAAGCATTCTTTCTATAAATTGCACGATGAATTAGGTTCCATAAGCATGGGATCACGAACTTCTTCTCCTCTTGCATAAGAAAAGTCATCACTGAGAGAACAAGTAGATTGGGAATGCAATTCATTCATTCTCCTAGTAGGCTCTTCTTTATCCACTTTATCAAATGCTTCTTTCTTATCATGGAAGACATGAGTGACTTTCAAATGTGGTTTAAAAAATTTAGCATTCATATCTTCTTCTTGCAGCCATGACTCAGGAGGTGTGAAGCTTCCATGTTCAACTCACATGCACATTGGAGAAAAGACATTCAACACTTTATCTTCATGTTGTGTAACCCCATGTTTCTCCTCATCGCTTGAAAAAGTGAATGATTCTACCTCTGCAGTAGACAAGGGAGCTAAAACAGTGCAATTTACATGACCTTCTCTACAAATTGCAGCATGGGGGGATTGTCACCTTCTACATTATATGGGGGACTTATAGATACATCATTATTTCCATCATTATGCAGATAATAAACTTCCATTCTATTGTTCACATGAGATTTTATTTTCACAACACTTTCCCTATCTCTACCAAAGTGCTTTGAATAAAAAATAGTGAGATTAGAGCATTCAGCAGAAGGATATTGAATATTATGGAAATCTATAGGCATCCTCATAGGTTCATGAATTAGATTACCTACAATCTGATTCACTTCCCATAGGCCACTCAATATTAAATCATCTTCTATTTTTACAGCCTCTTGTTGTGCAATTTCAACATCATTTATTCCACTCTGCCTCAACTCAAATTGAACATTTGGATGCAATGCAGGAATAAAAGTGCATAGCTAGAGTTGCTTACCTGGTCAAATGGATGCAGGAATATTTTTAAGCAGACGGTTGAATTTATCCACAAAATCTCTGATAGGTTCACCTTCTTTCTTTTGAATGTTGAGGAATTAACATAGCATAGTAGCTTTGTCAACATGGCCTTTATATCTTCCCAAAAATTTCTTTTTCAATAATCCAAACTAGTAATACATTTATCTTCTAAATGATGAAACCATTCTGCTATAGGCCCAATAAGAGATTCGATAAATAGACGAATAAAAATATCTTCTTTGCCTACCCCCAAAATTCTGCATGCAACCATGAATGCAAGAATGTGATTTTCAGCATCTTGAGAGTCTTCTCCAGTAAACTTCAGGAAATGTTTTCTTGATCCTTGAGGTAATGGTCAATATACAGGCAAAGACAGAGGTCCAAAATGATTTCCCCATGGCTGGGAAGAAACAAAGGCCATAATGGAAATCTGAAAAAGAAATCAGGCAGGAATCTTTGCTAGAATAAATTACTTCTCGACACGTTCCATTTTGCAGAGCCACTAGCCTCCATCCTCGGGGAGGCACCTTCCAATTTCTGGGAACACAAGGGCACCAATCTTCAATTTCATAGTCCCCAGTAGAGTCACTAAAAATCTGTTAGTGAATAGATTTGTCCTTCAAAAATAAATGCAGAAAATGACTCAAGATGCTTGGGAAGAAGAACAAATAGTACTAATAGTTGGAGAAGTTGCCATTGGATTGACAACCTTCCTCTGAATTTTAGAAATATAGCTCCCTCTTAAGATATGCAATGAATAAAAATATGGGGGGTGTGCTTTTAACCAGAAAGTAGGAAAGGTACATTAACATCTACCCATCACTACGAAATAGAAGTGCATGATTGATTTTAGAAAGAAATGAATGCAGATAAATGATACACAGCCCACCTATCCAACACTCATGAATTAATTTAAAGATACAACTATATTCTTTCTTAACACATACCAACATAACATAAGCAATATTGAAGATAGATTACAAATTGACACAAGAACAATTGCAATCATAGAAGATACTAGGAGACACAAAGTTCTGTAAGTAATTCTTCATTTCGTCAATATAACAAAACTCAAAGTTTCTGCAATGCCTCTATACATAAGTTGGGCTCAAAGAAATATAACTAGAAATAAAAAAGAATAAACTTACTCCCCTTCCCTATTCATAGACAACCGGAAAGAGATGCCCTTCCCTTCAAAAGTCCTTCCCTTTATAGTTTTTCAAAACCTCCCCCAAAAATTATAACTGCTCGAAACAATCTTTTTTAAGTAACCGTTATCAAGAAAGTGACCTTAAAATAGAAATGGTTACATTATATCAAAATTGTGGTTACCATCGCTAATTACAAAAGAAATTCATGCATGCATGACAAGTGGCATTAGACTGCCCCAGCTCCTAATTCTAGCAATATTTCCATAAAAAGTTGGCGCAACTCAGCATGCTTGTCTTCTTCTTCCAGGACAAAAATTACCCTGCAGTATTCAGCATAACTAGTTTTCTCCTTCCAAGTGACTATGTGCAACTGGGAGATGATATCAATCTACTCCTCCTCAGGCCAATCTAAATCAAGTTGTAGAATAGGCATAGGCTTATCATCCCAAATTTCATTATTCACGAGAAGTCCCATTTTGAAAGATGACTTGGTTGATAAGAAAGACTGAACTCAGAGAACACCATCACCTTTCACTATAGTCAGGTTTATTTAATTACATTGACATGTAATGATGGTTTTTAACTTGTTAATGTTGTTCTACCACCTTAGTGAGCTCCGTTACACTTGTCATTTTAGAGCTAATTAATGCATCATTGATTTTGTACCTTGAGAAATGAGTCTTAAGATTAAGCTTGTATTTCATAACTCCTAAAAAGACATTCTCATTACATATCACATGAGTGATAAGATGAGCTAGCAATATCTTGAAAACTGGGAAACACCACCATTGAACTGCATATCAGAATTTACGGGTGCTGCAAAGATGTTGATTAGTCAGGAGTCGAAGCAGATTCTAAACTTTGAACTTTAAGGAGGAGTTCACCAAATTTGAAAACTCCTAACAATGAGTGAGGTTGGAGCTCTTATGATCCTTTGAACTGTTAGAGTGACATTCAAAAACTTTGAACCTCTCAGACACAAGAGAAGTTGGGAAGTCGGCCATTTCTTGAACTCAAGCACATAAGTTGGGGAAACAAAGGATTCATGAACTTGAAAAATGCTCGACGACAAAGACTCATAAAAAAATGCCCCTAAGACTTTAAAACTGTGGGACAAAAAAATGACCAGATTGGGGCAAGGCGATGATTATACCATTAAGAGGATTGTGCATCAGTTCCTATGCATTAAAATTTGAGAATTTCCAGGTTAAAATTTGGGGCAACACTTGCAATCATGAAAACTTTGGGAGGGGGTTGTGGTGTTTAGAGGCTTGCCTCAGTGAAGCCCTAGAGGACACTTAAGTCTCTGAACACCATTTTCAGATAAAGAGTGAGTGGCCTTGTGAGGTAGAGGCAAAAACTAAAGGAAATGATGATGAAAACACAATATAATATCACCTTGTAGTGAAGATATCATGGGAGGAAGATTCTCTTCATTCCATGATGAAATGGATGCTCAATTCTGCAAACACAAACACATAAGCCACACAAATATACTCTTGCAACACAATGAAAGCCTTGAATCATCTTGAGAACACTTGAACATCACAATTGCCATCTAGTTTACAAATGAATGCCTAAACATGCTTTTATATGCAACTATAGACACTCCCACCAAGATTTTCGTAACTGAAACTTACCATGTCAGCATATGACCTAAATAATGGTCATAAACTGACACCCAAAAATTAGGGCTACCCCAAAATAGGGCAGGACTAGGGCACAGGTGCCCAAGTCCTTCCCCTTTATTTTGGGTAGGGTTAAGCTCAAGGGGTCCTCCTAGGTCCCATTTGTCATGTTACCTAGGGCTCATTCCATCGGGATGCCAATTTATGAAGTAAGATGTTCTAAAAGCATGCAAAAGACCAGGAAGCTAAACCTTATGAGGGAAAAGTCCCCAAGGGGAGATTTTCTGACGTTACACTTATAAGCATCAACACATCAACCACTTAATCATTGTTATTATGATTTAACCATGAAAGCATGAAATCAAAAAAATAAACACATCTACACATTCAACACATGTGATAATAGGAGGATGCTCCTGTGGAAATTGTGGAATTGGACACTATTCTGGAAACTAAGGGTAGTAGAGAAGGTGGGGAGATTGTTCTTCCAAGCATTCACTGTTCCAAAAGGATTGCTAGGAAACCATTGGTTAGTTCTCTGGGGTAGAGGGTTCTGAGGACTTTGAGTTTGTGGAAGAGACATTAGATGAAGAGGGAGAGGAGACTCCTACTGAATCTGTACATGAAGTCGAGGGCACTAGCCACTTTGCCTCGATGAATGAAAGCAGCTTGAAAAGTCTGGAAGGCAAGAAGAAGGCTACCGTTGGAAAGAAAGATGTGGGGGAGGTTGTTCATCAAGTCAATAAGGGAAAATGTGCTCTGTGTGTCAAACATATGGAGGATAACCAGAACCTTCAGAAAAGAATGGACTCTATGTAGGACAAATGGAAGGTTATAGCAGAATTAACGGCTAAAGCTTTCCACCAGGTAGCTTCCATCTTTGTCATGATGAAGGATCTGGATGACAAGGTTAAAGAAGTGGCCATTGACAGCTTAGGTGACTACAAGGAGATGATGGAGTTCCTGGCCAAGTTTGGGGTGACTGAGAGCTCGTAGTTTCTTGTTTCTCATGTTTTCTATTTTCTCTGTCATTTCGTTGAGTTTTGTCCTATTGTTTTGTTTTGTTGTTTTTGTGCTATCTTTCTATTGTTTCTAGCATGTTAATGGCCTGATGCCCCTGGGGCTATTTGTTTAAAGGGATCTAGACCCTAGTTTCTAGCTAAACTTATCAAAAACACATGTGATACTAGATTTTTTATGCGTAAAACCTAATGAGGGAAAAACCACGGTGAGGATTAACTCAAAATATAAATGATATATCAAAATTTACAACAAGGCTCACTACCTTAGGGCTCACTGCCTAGAATGCTCACTACAAAAGGAAGGGCCTCACTGTTGAGAGAAGAGGCTCACTGCTAAAGTTTTGGCTCACTACAGAGTTGGTGAACTAAGATAGTAGCATCTACACCATGCTAGGGTTCAGTTCCATTGAAGCACACTGAATCTTATTCTTTTCTACCTTCTTTACATAAACACACTTATATTCACATCTTTTTTTGTCCTCCTTCCTTATTCATGACTTCATTACATGTATTTATACAATTCATCAACCTTGGAATGTACATCAAGGTTAGCATTACAATCATCAACCATTGGAACAATCTCCAAGGTTGACATACATACATGCATTAGAATAGTTTTGGACCTAAATAGATTTGTGGAGGAAAAGAATGAATGAGGACCATACCATACCTTAGCTGGGACTCAAATGGAATCTCCCACACAACACCACACTTCCACAATGTCCAAAGTATAACCATAAGTAGTGAAAACAACCAGGTCGACCAAACCTGGTGTTAACACTAAGACCTTTAGGAACATGCTTCAACCATGATCCGAGTTAAACTTTGCAGACTAATCAAAAAGCAAGAACATGATCTAGAGACATCCACAAGCATGTTACACTCACCAAGAACTTCTGCACAACCCACAAACACTCTATCCAGAAGATTCTTCAAATCAAACCACTTAAACATTACTGACAACCACTGTCATAAAGGAAAGATTACTTGTGGAGCACCAAATCATGAACCACTTCAACTAAAGGCACATAACATCATCCCATACTTAATCCTAGAACCGTAGACTATAAAGTTTAAATGCAGAGAGATGCAGAGAAGAATACATTCTCCATGTCACCATTGAATACTCAGAAAAATAGTTTTTACTCTGGTGAACAAAACTTACTCAAATCTTCACACCAGAGGCTCAAATTTGAAACATAGCAACTACAGACATCCCTTAACATAACTTCCAAACTGTAGACAAAGATTTTCAATCTATAGGATATGCGAAACAAAACACTGCACTGTTCTAGGAGATAGAAGAGTTTTGCAATTGCACTAACTTCTCAAACACTTGCTCAAACTCATCCAAATAACTTCCTTATATGCTAACCTTTAGTGTTGACATCAATGACAACACTTACTTCCCATACTTGCAACAACATGAAATACCTATCACCTTGCAGACTTCTTGTTCTTGTAGGGCCACATAAGTCTGTGTGACCAACTCTAGCAAACCAGTTTAAAATTGTTCTTTGCTCTTAAAAGTAGTCTTTGTCAACTTCCCAAATTGTCATTCTTTGAACATAACATTGGTAGCCTTCACAATCTTAGGTAGGTCTCTCACATCTTGTACTATGCTTATTCTCACCAAATTGTCAAAGTTAATGGGACACATTCTCCTATGCCATAACTAGCTTTCATTTTTCTGAGCCAACAAACAACAATTATCAGTACCTTTCAAATGATAAACATTACCATGAGTCTTCTTACTAGGAGCAATTATAGTTTTGGAGCTTTTCCTTATCTCACACCCATTGTCCTTAAATGCTAGATTATACCCCTTTGTCACACATTTGTCTAATGCTTAGAAAATTATGCTTTAATCCTTTAACATAAAGAAAATCATTTGTATTATGATTGCCATCAAAAGTAATTGATCTTTTCCCACAAACATTACTAGCTACATCATCACCAAACCTAACTAGTCCTCCATCATACTTTTGAAACTTAACAAACTTACTCTTATCTCCTGTCATGTGTTTTGAACATGCACTGCCAATGATCCATTCATCTTCCTTTTCAGTATGAAATGTAGACAACTCTTGGAATTCTTTCCTTCACACAACTTGCAAGGTATGCAGAAACATGTTCTCCTCTTAGTGCAATAAACAAGTATTCACTACCATTACCATCATCAAAATCAGTTTCGTCATCAGTTACACCATCATCATCTCTAACATAGTAACTCTATCTTACCATCTTTCCTTTACTCTCATTGTTTTTGATCTTCAAAGCTCTGTCAGGACATCTTGAAGCATGGTGACAAATTTTACCACAATTGAAACATTTGAAGGGTAACTTACCTTTGAAATTTCCACTGTCTCTTTTCATTCTGCTTGCAAATTTTGCCTCAATCTCATCAAGATCTTCTTCATCTAATTCCACCACATATTTATTTGATCTAGTAGCCATTCCTTCGTTGGCCTTAAATGTAGTCTCAATTTTCACAGGGCCATCAATAGTGTCAAATTCTCTCATCTCAAAGGAAGTTAGTTTACCAAGCAATTGATCTTTTGAAATCTTATTCATATCAAACAATTCTTCAATGGTAGATACCTTGTGACTATAAGATTTGGGAAGAGTTCTGAGTATCTTATCCACAACATCCATATCATCTATCTTTCCACCAAGACCTTTGATGCTGCTAACAACGTCATCAATCTTCTGTATGTAACTTGTTATGTTCTCATACTCAAACATTCGCATGGTTTCATATGTGCTCTTCAAGATCTACAACTTAGCCTTCTTGAAAGATTCATCACCTTCATAGATGTTTTTCAATTTGTCCTAGATCTCATGAGCAGTTTCTAGATCCACAACTTTCGCCATTTCAATGTTAGACAAAGCATTTAATAGAGCATTTTTACCTTTGTGATTAATCTCATAAGCCTTAATCTCTTCATCTGACTGTAGACCATATTTAGGTACTGTGTATTTATCTTTAACCATATTCTAGACATTATAACTAATAAAAATAAGATAACTTTACATTTGTACCTTCTAGTAGGCATAGTCAGATCCATCAAACCGAGGAATGTCTTTCTTGTGTGCCATCCTGAATCTACCTTAAGTTGTTAGGATTTTTTCTAAGGAGCCAGCTCTGATACCAATTGTTGAAGGCACAAGACAACTAAGAGGGGGGTGAATTAGTTGTATCAAAAAATTTAAACCCTCTTAAACAAAATCACATTAACATTCACTTACTTTAAACCCTTAATCTGTTATGAAGATTAAACATGAAATGCATAAACAAAACTTAAACACATCAACACCATAGACATGAACACTAAATTTTTATGTGGAAAACCCTAAAAGGCAAAAACCATAGTGAGTGTTAGCTCACAATATAATGTAGTAACAATACCAAATTACAAAAGAGGCTCACTACCTTAGGGCTCACTACCCAAAAGGACTCACTGTCCAAAATGCTCACTGCCAAGGAGTGGCTCACTGCCAAGGAGTGGCTCATTGCCAAGAGGTGGCTCACTGCAAGGATGGGTGGTTCACTTCCATGAATTGATATAATAGCATCTACAACATGCTTGAGTTTAGTCCCATTGAAGTGCAACACATATCACCTTCACTGCCTAAAACAACACACACACTTTATCTTCACATCTTCGCACTCTCACTCACCACTCATAGATTCATTACATTTATTTATACCAATCATCAACCTTGGAAAATTCATCAAGGTTAGAAATATAATCTACAATCATTGGAACAGTCTCCAAGGTCAGCAAACATACATAATTCAAATTAGGTTTGGACCTAAACAAACTTGTGGAGAAAATGAGTGGAGAAAATATAATCTACAATTCATGACTTAGCTCAAACCCAAATACATCTTCACATGCTTCATCATGCTTCTATAATCCACGAAACACATCCACAAAGAGTGTTAGCACCTAAGTCAGCCAAACTAGTGCAAACATCAAGAATAGCTAGACACATGCTTCCAAGAGCTTCATTATAACTTGTGGATCAAGCACATGCCTTCAATACATTCTGAGGACATCCAGGAACAATCTTCAATCACTTGAGAATCACCAAAAACATCCACAACACTTTTTATTTGAGGAGGATTCATTGTCTACTCATAAAAAACATTGTCAAACTCTGCTACACAAAAAAACTTGCTTTTTCAGAGCAACAACTCACAAATCCTTTGGAATGAAGATAACTAAGAACACTATGAGCATATGTCCAGAACCGTATCACCTGAAATCAATTTGTGGAGAAATGCAAAGAAAAATACTTTCTCCCAGACACCTCTACACAACTCAAAAACCCTGTCAAATATAGTCTTCAAACTGGTGAACATAACTTCCACTGTACAGCAATCTGCACCACCAACTTTTGGATTTAGCATCTTCAAACATTTATTTAAAACATATCCAAATATCATACTCTAGTCTTCAACATAAAAGAAATGCAGAGCAAAAACTTAGACAGTATCCTTGATATGACAACTCAATCAGCAATATCAGAAGATACAGTTAACACTAATGACAACACAATCATGTTGACATCAATGACAACACCGGTTAGCACATACTTGCTACAACTTGTTTGAGGGAAATGGGTAACAATACATAAAAAGTCCACAACAAACACAATGGATAGGAGGAAAGAGTACAACACAACAAGGCTCAATTGATGGTTTTAAAAGTTTTGGTCAAGAAAGCGTGAACAAAGTGTATAAACACCTAGTGTTGAAATACACAATGTGTATTTTAACAAATGTGCCAATTTCCTCAAAATGCTATGAATTGATGTACAATTTTGAAATGACCAATGGATGTATGTCTTAATATGAGTACAAGATCTGAAATGCAATATGCCTAAGATGGATGCAATGAAACAACAGCAATCTATGCTTCTTTATGCTTCTAAATGCTCAATTTTTTTTCTTTTTCAATGCAAATGCACAAAATATGTAGTAAAATTATGAGAATGATGGGGAGAATCAAATTAAAACCTTTTAATCAGTCAAATAATGCAGCAAATTTTTTCACAACACACCAATCTTGCAATCCTAGATGGAAGATTAGCCAAAATGTAGTGAGAGTGCAAGGATTTTCAAAACCCTAATAGTGAAATTAAGGCATGAAATTATGAAAAATGATAAATGGATGAAATCTAATCACATTTGATATGCAAAATAACTTAGATAAGATTTGAAAATGATGCAAAGCTTCTACAATGCAAAGTCCAAGTGCAATTTTAAGGAAAAATGAATGGATGTGTTGATTTTTGTTGAAATACACAATGTGTAAATGCAAAATTTGAAATCTAAATGCAAGAAGACATAATAATGAAACACAACAGTAAAAAATCAGATTTGAATGAGTGTGAAAATGAGTAATAAAATCTAAAGTAGGATTTTAATTACAAACCCTAGCTTTTGGAATTACTAGGTTATATGGAAAATGCAAAATTTCAAGCAAAACCCTAGCAAATGAGAGTTGTAAATGCAAGGTAAATGATCTTGAAAATAAGAAATGCTGAAATTTATCTCATATCTAATGCAAATATCAGATATTTAAATGATTTAGATAAAATTCCATGAAAATAGTGCAAATTATGCAAGCCAAGAATGCCTATTTTTTGTTTTTTTCAAAATTTTCAATTTTTTTGTAAGATTTTCAAATGTATGATGATGAAAATGAAATTTATGAATGCAAATCTGATGTACAACAATCATCAAGGTGAAAAATTCAATAAAAACATGGGTTCACCAAAATGTTATGTAGAAAAAGAGGGTTTTGTTGATTAGGTGATAGTTTAATTAGATCCTCCTTTCACTACATACATTCAAGGACATTAAACCGAGTTGAATCACAACTTTTGCAAGAGGAATCAACTATAGGTTTGGTGTCACTTGGAATGATAAGGAAATTTGGAAGTTGTTAATTAATTTGTTAAATCTTAATCTGATTAAGTTTAAAACCCTAATTATGCAAAATCGTAAACAAATGGATGAAACCCAACAAATGCTCACACAGGAAGACACTAAATGCAAATTAGATAGTTCCCAGATTTTGAGTTTTTGAAGATAGAAATTTTAGGGACAAAAGATCAGGAGCCCTTGTCCAATGTTGTGCTTTTTCTGAGGGCTTCCTGATATTTTCTGCTATAGACTGCAACCACTTCAGAGATTCCTGATAGTACAAAAATGAGGGAGAAAAGAGTAGGCACCTTGTACTTTTAGGGTTCTTTTCTATCATTTTCTTCAGATCTAGATTCTTCCTGCTCTATTCTGAACTCTTACAACTACTCTCTACAGAATCTGACACCTGTAACCCATAATCACAAGAGAGGGGTTGGGGGTTGTGGTGTTTAGGAGCTTTCCTCAGTTAAGTCCCAGAATGGCATTCAAACCTTCCAACATCGTTGTTAGATAGAGATTTCGTGTCCTTGCATGATAGAGGCAAAAGAAAATGATTGATAAGTTATTGAAAACACAAAGTAGATGTCACCTCAGAGGTGAAGCTCTCACAAGGAGATGAAGATATTTCATGCCATGAGGAGATGGATTGATGAAGACAAATCTACAACAAACATGAACAAACACTATATATTGAAAAATTTGGATTTACAAATGGAAATGATCAAACAATGAAATACATAACCTAAACCCAAATCATTCAATACCTCAAAGATGCAAGATGAGCTCAATTGATTTATCAATTTGTTGTGTTGATTGCTTGATTCTGCAACATAACATTGATAAGAGGATAGATGATGGGTGATTGATGGTTGATAGATGCAAACTAGATGGATTGAAGATGATGGATGATGGCTTGAGATGAAAATTTGGCAAAGTGAGGTTGCATGAACAAGAATGATCTAATCTCCTGAATCCCCTCAAATGGCTCAAGAGAGGATTGCTTTATAGGATTAGTTTGGTTCAAATGAATGGCTAGGATCAATTAGGGCTTAGGATGAAATGGATGGCTAGGGTTAAGTTAGGTTTCCTTTCACATTAAGAAATTGTAGTCAATTGACATGTGTCAAAGGAAATAGGTCTCATGTGTGATTGTGTACACAAAATGTACTACATGTGATTGTGTACATAAAAAGTATTTTAAATGAGTTGTACTACAACATATGATTAAGGGGAAATAGACAAGTGTCAAGGTGAAATGAAAGGTCATGTGACTTAATTCAAATTAATTATTTGAATTAGTTGGGATATAGTTGGGAAATTAATTAAATAAATAAGATTTTATTTAATTAATTGGGTAGATAAATAGGATGGGATAAGATATGATGTAGAAATTAATTAAATAAATAAAATTTATTTAATTAATTAGGATGATGGGATTAAGGATAGGATTATGAATGGGAAATTAATTAAATAAATAAAATTTATTTAATTAATTGGCTAAGTGGGATTAGGAAAATTAGGATGGGAATTAGGACAAAATGGCTTATGATGTCTAGGATAATGTTTTTGACTAGGTGTTGCAAGACATGGACAAATTTGGGACAATTTTGAGTGTCTACATTTTGTCCCTCTTTGAGATGATGAGATTTGTGTCGAGTAACATCATTTCAAAGAAGCTAAGTTATGGATAGAGGAAAATGGATATGGATGGAAAAATAGGATGATGATGGAATGATAGGATGATAATGTGGATGAAATGGGATGATGATGCCCCCTCGAGAGGATAGGCGGGTTGGACAAACATGTGTAGGCTCTCAAAAAAAATGGATTGGCTGAGAAAGAAAGATAGCTAAGGGAATGGATAACAGAAATGAAGGATGCGTTATGCTACAAGGAAAGTGAGCAACCATGGTGTTTGTTATAGCACTAGACATTATGCACCAAGGTATAAGGACTAGGGTGACGAGGTGTCTCATGCCCCAACATAATACAACCTTGTCTAGATACAAGATATGAATATTAGCTAGGTTGATTCGATATGATGCAAATGCAAGATAAAAAGATAACACACACAAGCAAGCAAGCATGCAAAAATGATTAAAAAAAATAAGGTATTACCCCTGTCAAGCTGTAAACCAATGATTGATTGCTGATTGATGATGATAGATAGTGTTGTCATTGTAGGGAACGATATATCCTTAGATCAACACAAGGTTGTTTGCTGAGTTGGTTGGCTGATTGACTAATTGATTTGGCTTACAAAAGGCTAGCATCAAGACCATTGATTGTGCTTGGATATCTTGGCTTGATTGATTAACTTGATTGGTATAGCTTTAAGGATGGACTTGCATTTGGATCATTGTTTGGAATGATTTAAGATGATGAAATGATGGATGAAGAGGAACTGGAGTAAATTAAATTGATATGAATGGAGGATTTGATTGAAGGAAATGGATGGATTGAATGATAGATTAATTGGAAAAAGTTGTTTATTAATGATGTAGAAGATAGATGATAGAAGAAATGATGAGAGGAGAAAGAGGAAAATTGTTTGTGCCTGAATCTGGGCACTTCCTTCATACTGCAGACTGCCTACATACCCTGTATCCATGGGATCGAGGCACTTAAAGATAGAAATGAGATGCAGTTCTGATGTTTTATTTATGAGATGATGAAAATGGATTGAATTGATCAAGTTATAGATTTATGAAATGTTGATGATGAGATAATATGTGGTGGATTGAGCTACTTTTGATTTGCTGAAGTGATTGGATTTGTTCTAATTGGAGTTGATGTGATTGAGTTGATTTGCTTTGGTGTTGATGCTGATGATTGATAGGATTTGTTTTGATGGTTGGCTTGATGTGCCTTGGTTGCGATGTTTGCTATTGCTGGGTTGATTGTTTTGATGATTAGATTGTTTTGAATGATGATAGTGATGGTGTGATGATCAGAGTGTCCACTCAATCTAAGCATAAGCAAGTTTCGTAGTGTGCTCAAAGGATTTAAAACAAACAAGGTATTGCCCTTGTCAAGTCATAAACCAATGATTGATTGTTTGATATGATGATAGTGTTGTCATTGCCGGGAAAGCTATATCCCTAGATCAACACAAAGATGATGTGGGAATGATATATCCCATTGATGATGATGATGATTGATTCAGTTTATGACAAGATTAGGATAAAAAACTTGTTGATTTGATTGGATAATGTTCCTTGATTGATTATCTTGCTTGATATGGATTAGTGTGACTTGGATTTAAGATCATTGCTTAGATTGATTTTATTGATATGATGGGTAGAAGTGATTGATTGAAATGGATGAATGAATGTTATTGATAGGAAGAATTGAGGATGATGATGATTTGATTTTGATTGAATGGAGTGGATTGTTTTGGATGATATGGTTGGTTTTATTGCTTGGATTTTGTTGGATTTTTTTTTTTTTTTGGATTTTTTTGACATATTTTAATTTTTTTTGTTTTTGTTTTTGGAGAATTTTGATTTTTTTGAATTTTTTTTTATGTTTTTTTTATGTTTTGGAATGTCAATGGATTTACAATTTTGGGTAGCCTTTGTGCTAGATACCAATGACAAGGGAGAAAACCAAGTCTAGGTACAAAGGATGGATAAAAGGATGGGCTCATAGTAAATGTGATGGCAAGATCATGAGAGTTGGATGGGATGGAAGGTTCATGAGAGTTGGATGGATAGATAAGAGGATAGGCCATATAAGGGATGGATGCATGCCTCATGATAAACTGATAGGTAGGCTATAGTGGAAAGCTCATGATAAACTGATGGGAATAGTCTATAAGATAGAAAGCTCATGATAAGGGTGCGCCATAGTGGATGGATCATAAGGGAGCTAGGATGTGATCTTCAAAGGCTATGTTGCATAGGAAGAACTTGCCCCATTCTAGGTGGTAATGCTTAGGATTTTTTGCATGACAAAGTTCATGACCAAGGGATGGCATGATAGATTGGTTTGGATAAGATGGATAAATACTCAATGGATAGGACTTGGTTTGAAAATAAGGTATGTCAAGAAATATCCAAACATGTTTCAACATTTTGCCCCTATGTCTTCATCAAAATCAAAAGGTGGAAGGATGGATAAATGGGTTCAATAGGATAGGCATGTTTATGTAATGGCTAAGGATGGTAGAATAGAATGATAGGACATGGTAGGATGGAAAATGATATAATGGGATAGAAAGTTTGGAAATGGATAGGTTGGATGAGACAATGTGTATCCAAGTGTAAGTGACATAGAAGATCAACCTACACATGATGCATGTTTGCCAGGTTTTCATCATGGTACTTATCCAAGGTGCCTGTTTACCAGGTTTTCACCATTGGACAAAGGGATTTCTCTTTACTTTTTTTTAATTTATTTTTTAGATGGGATGACAATTACAAATGGCACATGTTTGCCAGGATTTCACCTGTTGATAACTGAGAGGGGGGGTGAATCAGTTATCCTAATTGTTTCTTCTTTTGATCTTTCTTATTAATCAAAGCAACATTGAATTAAACAAACAAACATTATCATGAAATAAGAAACACATGACACAGTATTTTTGACGTGGAAACCCGGTTAAGGGAGAAAACCACGGGGTGATTAACCCAAAGATTATTCTCTATTAGAAGAATAAGGAAATACAAAATGGCACTTGCCAATTAGGGCACACTGCCCGAGCACACTGCTCACAAAGAGGCCCACTGCCTACAAGGAGACACACTGTCTACAAAGTGATAAGAATCACAGTCTTGAACTGGAGAATGACATCTTTACCATGTCCGGATCAGTTCCATTAAGCTCAGAAACATCTGCTCTGCTTTCTGCACTTCTCTTTGCTACACCACCTTTTTCCGCACAAGTCACACTTCAAAATGAACTCACAAACCTTTATTTATACAAGACATCGACTTAGGAACAATCATCTAAGTCAGTAATCAACCATAAGAATATCCGCAAGATGAATAACACATCCGGTTGGCCACCATAAGAACAGTCGCAGGATGAACAACTCATCCGGTCGGCTAAACAGAGCAAAAACTTCATCCGGAAGAATATCTTCAATTCCAGGCTCTACTGTCAATACGGACCAACAACACAACCTCAACATGATCCAAGAACCTTCACAAGTTTGCCTGAATGACCAGGTACGTCTGCATTTCCTTTACTTACTGAAATCTCTTATCCTCCTTATCTGAAACTTCAAGAACACTGTCTGTCGCCACTGTCATAATGCAAGAGGTACTTCCGGACCTCCAAATCATACACAACTCGAGATGGCACATCACAAGGACATCCCAAAGACTCCTTCCGATCCACAGATTAGGATTATACAGTTCCGGACCTCTCCGGACCTTTTGTGATCCTCTGTCACCTCTGAATACTTACCGGAACCGGTTCTACACCGACAGCCACAACTCCTTCAGATCTTCATGCGGACCTCTAAAATATTAACTGAAGCATCTCAAGACCCATATCTACAAACCCTTTAATCCGCATCCTCCGGTTCGCATCCTATACAGTACATTTGCCTTCTTCTCATCACTGTTCTTTACTGTTCTGACTGAGGCTAATTTTCTCAATATCCTCAGCACACTGCTCATTGAATCCTTCTTGTCAAACAATATGAGTATGTTGACATCAATGACAACACTGGTTTACCTCATACTTGCAACAATCTCCCCCTTTGTCATTGATGGCAACATATGATGTGAAAAACCATCAAGACAAGAAACTTCTCCTTTCTGTCACTTCTCCCCCTATCAGCAACATGTCTTCTCCTCATTTACTGCTCCCCTTTTGATTATCAGCTACTTGTTTTTCACATGTCTTCTCTCCCCCTTTGACATCAATGGCAAAGGGCTCATACTTGCAATTTTAACACATCAGAATCATACCAGCTACTCCCCCTTAGTAGCAGCTCCCCATCATCAATCCGGATCACAAGATGTGACTGTGATATCCACCGGACTGATGCACATCAGTGCATCCTAGTTTATCACCGGAGGGGCCATGACCCCTAACTTCTCCCGGAGATATTCAAAAGAGTCCTTTGGAAGAGGTTTAGTAAAGATATCTGCAATCTAATCCTTGGAGGGAACATACTCCAACCTGACTTCTTCCTTGTTCACTTGTTCTCTCAAGAAATGAAACTTGATAGATATGTGCTTAGTCTTAGAGTGTAATATCGGATTGTTGGAAATATTAATTGCACTTGAATTATCACAGAAAATTGTGATAGGCTCCGCATATTCAATTTTAATATCTCTTAGCATCTGCTTCATCCATAGAATTTGAGTGCAACTACTTGCTGCTGCAATGTATTCTGCTTCAGTTGTAGATAGAGATATTGCATCTTGTTTCTTGCTTAGCCAAGAAACCAATCTCTTCCCCAAAAAGAATGCTCCACCACTGGTGCTCTTTCGATCATCTACATCTCCTACCCAATCTGCATCTGTGTAAGCATGAAGAGAGAAGTCCGGATCTCTAGGGTACCATAGACCATGCTCAACTATTCCTTTCAAGTACCTAAAAATTCTTTTGATTGCCATAACATGAGATTCTCTAGGATCAGCCTAGAATCTTGCCACAAGACCAACAGCCTGCATTATATCTGGTCTCGTCTGAGTGAGATACAACAGTCCACCAATCATTGATCTATACATTGTCTGATCTGCCTTTGGGGAGTCATCATCTTTTCTCAACTTACATCCGGTTGCCATGGGAGTGTTCATTGGTTTTGAATCTTCCATACCAAATTTCCTTAACAATTCTTTCACATATTTGGTCTGAGAAATGAAGATCCCTTTCCTTTTTTGAGTAATTTGCAGACCCAAGAAGAAATTCATTTCACCAAGCATAGACATTTCAAACTCACATTTCATCTGATTTGCAAAAGTTTTGCACATACTATCTCTTCCTCCAAAAATGATATCATCCACAAATACTTCAACAATCAAAATGTTTTCATGATCAATTTTGAAATATAAGTTGCTGTTAGCAGTACCTTTGCTG
The DNA here is from genome assembly GCA_027924645.1 of Cunninghamia lanceolata. Taxonomy (NCBI): domain Eukaryota; kingdom Viridiplantae; phylum Streptophyta; class Pinopsida; order Cupressales; family Cupressaceae; genus Cunninghamia; species Cunninghamia lanceolata. The sequence goes on from BSBN01001326.1 coordinate 2,061,748, forward strand.
AATCCAATCTGCACAAGGTGCTTATCCAACCTTTCATACCATGCTCTTGGAGCTTGTTTTAATCCATACAATGCTTTCTTCAACTTACAGACCATATCATTATTGTCAGATAATTGAAATCCATCCGGTTGTTCAATGTAAACTTCTTCTTCCAGATCACCATTTAGGAAGGCAGACTTGACATCCATCTGATATACCTTGAAGTCTTTGAAGGCAGCAAATGCAAGAAATAATCTGACTGCTTCAATTCTTGCCACGGGAGCAAAGGTTTCTTCAAAATCAATTCCTTCTATTTGGGAGTAGCCTTTGCAGACCAATCTAGCTTTGTTTCTGATTACTTTACCAGCTTCATTTAATTTGTTCCGGAAGACCCATTTGTTTCCAATCACATTCCTGTCTCTAGGTCTGGGAACAAGATCCCAAGTATGATTTTTCTCAATTTGCATTAATTCATCTTTCATTGCTTTAGTCCAGTTTTCATCATTGCAGGCTTCATTTACTATTTTAGGTTCAATCTTTGAAATCAGACAACATTCATCCTGATTTTGAGCAACATTCCTTCTAGTTTGCACACCTTTGCTTCTGTCACCTATGATTTAATTTTCAGAGTGGTTTAGTGTTACATACCTTGGAATTTTGGGAGTATCCTGCACTGTTGCTTCTTGATCAGGCTCATTCAAACCTATCTCTTCTTCCTAATTTACCAGATCAGGCTGACTCTATCTTACCGGAGAGGATTGAGTTCCTTGAATCTGAACACCGTCTTGGTCATCTTCATCAAATTCATAAAATCTTGAGGGCTTCTCAATTCCTTCATCAACTTTCACATTAGTGCTTTCTATCATCTTCCTCAGTCTCTTATTGTAACATCGGTATGCTTTGCTTTGAGTGGAGTAACCCAAGAAAATTCCTTCATCACTTCTAGCATCAAACTTTCCTAGATCTTCATCTCTTTTGATATAACACTTGCTACCAAATACTCTGAAATATTTCACAGTAAGAGTGATGCCAAACCAGAGTTCGTAGGGGGTCTTACCGGTATTGTTTCTGATTTGAACTCGATTTAGAGTGTAGACTGCAGTGCTGATAGCTTCTTTCCAGAACATCTGAGGGACATTTGCTTCCAACATCATTGTCTTGGTAGCTTCCTGGATGGTCCAGTTCTTTCTTTCAACTACTCCATTCTGCTGTGGAGTCCTAGGAGTAGACAATTATCTCCTTATACCCTGCTTCTCACAAAAGTCAATGAACTCACCAGATGTAAATTCACCACCTCTATCAGACCTTAGACACTTTAGTTTCAATCTAGTTTGATTCTCTACCATAGCTTTGAAGATTTTGAACTTCTCAAATGCTTCTGATTTTTCTTTTAGAAAGGTAATCCACATCATCCGGGAATGGTCATCAATTAACAACATGAAATATCTATCACCTTGCAGACTCTTGATTCTTGTCGGACCACAAAGATCAGTATGTACTAATTCCAACAATCTGGTAGAGAACTGATCTTTGCTTTTGAAAGAGACTCTGCTCTGTTTACCTAGCTGACATTCTTTGCACAAACTATTTGTAGGTTTCATCAATTTTGGAAGATCTCTTACAGCCTGAGTATTGCTTATCTTGATGATGTTATCAAAATTTACATGACACATTCTTCTATGCCATAACCAACTCTAATCAATTTGAACAAACAAACAACTTTTATTTGAACCAACCAGATGAAAGATATTACCTTTTGTCTGAGTACCGGATGCAATTTTAGTTCCGGAGCTTGTAAAGATTCTGCATTTTCCATTCCTAAACCGGAGATCATAGCCTTTGTCTACTAACTAACCAACATTGAGAAGATTGTGCTTCAATCCTTCAACATATAGTACATTACCTGTTTTGCTCTTTCCATCAAAGGAAATAGTTCCCCTACCTCTGATTCTGCCAGCATAATTGTCTCCAAACTTTACCATTCCTCCTTCATACCTTTCCAAATTCAAGAACTTATTCTTGTCACCAGTCATATGGTGAGAACATCCACTGTCAATAACCCAATCATCCTTTTCTTCCACTTGAGCAGCCAAAGCTTTTTCCATAACTTTGTGATTGACAGATTCAGAGAGTATTGAATCTTCTTCCTTGATGGCAATAAACACCCACTCATTTCCGGATTTGCATCCTAGTTCTGATTCATCATCTGTTACTCCTTCATTGTCATCTTCTTCATGAACATAATAGTAGTTCTTTTGAAACCTTTGTCTATTAGTATTAGACCTTGCAGATCTTTCCGGACATCTTGAAGCAAAATGACCAATCTTATTGCAGTTGAAGCACTTAAAGGGTAGTTTTCCTTCATACTTACCGGATCCTCTTGGTAGTCTTTTTGCAATGAGGGCTTCAAGTTGAGTTGTTTCTGCTTCTTCTTCTTCCATGTCTCTTCTTGCTTGATCATACCATGTCATCTTCCTTGAAAAGTTTTCTCCTGGATCAACTCTCTGTTTGCCTTTCACATAGGCACTGGCTTTGAAAGTAGATTCAGTCTTGGGAGGATCATCTCCAAACTCGGTCATTTCAAATGCAGCTAGCTTGCCAGCCAATTGTTCTCTTGTGACAGTTGTGCGGGCTCTGAATTCATCAATTGTAGCAACCTTGATTTTGTAGGCAGCAGGAAGGGATCTAAGGATTTTGCAAACAATCTCATTTTCATCCAGAGTTCCACCAGCATTTCTAATTCCACACACTAGTTCATTCACTCTTGGCATAAAAGTAGTGATGTTTTCATCATCTCTCATCTTCAATCTTTCGAATTTCCCTTTCAAACTTTGCAACCTTGCACTCTTGACAAACTCATCTCCTTCATACAGAAGTTCCAGTTTAGTCGGGATCTCATATGCAGTTGGTAGGTCAATAACATTTGAGAGATCTGAGTCATTTAATGCACTTAAAAGAGCTTCCTTGGTCCGCAGATTGTTTTCAGCTTCTGTGATTTCATTCAGAGTTGTCGGACCACCTTGTGGAGGTACATATGGTTTTGAAACCATGGCCAAGTATGCTTTTCCCATACACTCCAGGTGACATTTCATGCAACCCTTCTAGAGAGTGAAATTGGTTCCATCGAACTTCAGACTATCCTTTTTGTATGATGACATCCTAGATCTCCTCAAGCGGTTAAGCTTCTTTTAGAGGAACTTGGCTCTGATACCAATTGTTGATAACTGAGATGGGGGGTGAATCAGTTATCCTAATTGTTTCTTCTTTTGATCTTTCTTATTAATCAAAGCAACATTGAATTAAATAAACAAACATTATCATGAAATAAGAAACACATGACACAGTATTTTTGACATGGAAACCCGGTTAAGGGAGAAAACCACGGGGTGATTAACCCAAAGATTATTCTCTATTAGAAGAATAAGGAAATACAAAATGGCACTTGCCAATTAGGGCACACTGCCCGAGCACACTGCTCACAAAGAGGCCCACTGCCTACAAGGAGACACACTGTCTACAAAGTGATAAGAATCACAGTCTTGAACTGGAGAATGACATCTTTACCATGTCCGGATCAGTTCCATTAAGCTCAGAAACATCTGCTCTGCTTTCTGCACTTCTCTTTGCTACACCACCTTTTTCCGCACAAGTCACACTTCAAAATGAACTCACAAACCTTTATTTATACAAGACATCGAATTAGGAACAATCATCTAAGTCGGTAATCAACCATAAGAATATCTGCAAGATGAATAACACATCTGGTCGGCCACCATAAGAACATTCGCAGGATGAACAACTCATCCGGTCGGCTAAACAGAGCAAAAACTTCATCCGGAAGAATATCTTCAATTCCGGGCTCTACTGTCAATGCGGACCAACAACACAACCTCAACATGATCCAAGAACCTTCACAAGTCTGCTTGAATGACCAGGTACATCTGCATTTCCTTTACTTACTGAAATCTCTTATCCTCCTTATTCGGAACTTCAAGAACACTGTCTGTCGCCACTGTCATAATGCAAGAGGTACTTCCGGACCTCCAAATCATACACAACTTGAGATGGCACATCACAAGGACATCCCAAAGACTCCTTCCAATCCGCAGATTAGGATTATATAGTTCCGGACCTCTCCGGACCTTTTGTGATCCTCTATCACCTCTGAATACTTGCCGGAACCGGTTCTACACCGACAGCCACAACTCCTTCAGATCTTCATGCGGACCTCTGAAATCTTAACTGAAGCATCTCAAGACCCATATCTACAAACCCTTTAATCTGCATCCTCCGGTTCGCATCCTATACAGTACATTTGCCTTCTTCTCATCACTATTCTTTACTATTCTGACTGAGGCTAATTTTCTCAATATCCTCAGCACACTGCTCATTGAATCCTTCTTGTCAAACAATATGAGTATGTTGACATCAATGACAACACTGGTTTACCTCATACTTGCAACATCACCATGGTAATGGATAGGAGGGACTCAAGTGTCTAGTTCTATGAAAGTTGAAAAGTCCCATTAGAGGTGAATGTCATCACATAGACCATGTCAAATATGCTCATAGATGTTGGTAGGGAGATGGATTATAGAGGGCTTACTAGTGGATTATGATGTGGATTATATAGGCTTATGGAATGAAGATGGATGAAAAGTTTATGTCAAAGCATGGACCATAGGGATAGCATGGGGGAGATATGTAGGATAATGGATGGAAGATGGGGAGATGTAGTTATGTTGAGGTGCTGTGGAGTGGAAGAGAACCATGACCAACGGTTGCACACACCATGATAAACATTGAAGCCTTTGATGGGATGGCAGTGTAGGAAGCAATGGAGATGTTTACTTGGGAGATGGGTTACTTAGTGATTTAGGTACCCACGTAGACTTAGTATTTTCAGTTCTTTTGTTTTGCTTGTGGGATTTTTGAAAGGAATGGAAGTTTTGGATGGAAGTAGGCTTTTGGATGGATATAGGTGTTTGGGATTCTTGAGATGTGGATGCCTCATTCACTTTGCTAGCTATTTTCTTAGGAACCCAAACCATTTTGCTTTTGGGCTTTGCATTTGGGGGTAAGGGTTTAGATGGCTTCTTAGATGAACTTTGCTTTGAGTTTGATTCTTTATGTCCTAAGGTATGAAGACCTTTAGGATTTTTGGTAGGATTTTTAGCTTCATAAGTAGAGGCATCAAAATTTTTGCTTTTGAATCCCATGGGGTGGGTGGAGTGGATGGAATGATTGGAAGCTTTATGCTTAGACAATGTGTACATTTGTTAGCCATGATTAGTGATGTAAGGATACTTATGAATGATAGGTATGTTAGGTGTTGGAAGCAATGGTGGCAAGGTGGATGGAAGGATATTTGGAGTTGGTAAAAGCGGAGGCAAAGTGGATGGCAGAAGGTGTATGGTCACATGCTTTTGACATTTATAAGGTGGTGGAGGTGGAATGGCTACATATGTTTTAGGTATATGATAAGGTTTGCGATGGAAAGTGGTAGATTTAGGATGCATGAAGGGATTACCAATATCTTGGCCTTGTTTACCTTGGGGTGTGTATCCAAGGCCATATGAGAGTGGAGGGACCTTGACATGGATTGGCTCCAAAATACCTTGTTCATAAAGACCTAGGCCTTTACCTTGGTAGTTGATGTTTTGGAGGATGCGATTGACTATGGGACTAGATGTGTTTTGGGAACTAGACTGGAGTTCTTTATTGGATGGAGAAGGTGAGGTGGAGGACAAAGGTTGTTGTTGTTCTAAGGAAGAACATTCATGAATGAAGGTGGAAAAAGCAATAGGATATGATGGTGGACTTGAAATGGGATCGATGGTAGATGGGGGTGGATCATTAGGATCTTGCTTATCATTTTGTTCACTAAGATCCAAGTTATTTGTTTGATCTTCTATTCTTATGTGTTCTTGAGAGGCACATATTTCATTATGAAAAGTGGATGTTTTCTTATTATGGATAGGGATAGATGGTGGATGACTAGGAGCAATGTGGATATCTTGCTCATGGATAGTTATGGGAGTAGGGATAGGATTAAGGTGCTCATGGATAGCTTCTTCATCATCTTGATCATGGATTGCATAAAGTTTGGCTAAGGAGACCATCATGGTTTTCATTATCATAGATAGAACCTTGATGATAAATGTGAGCATAACTAGGATTAAGTAGGCTATACATGGGATAAATTTGCTCATTAATAGGGTCATGGTGATGGATAATAGCTTGAGGGAAAACCATATGTAGGTCATAGATAGGTGGAATTGAGAGGTGCTTTGATCTTGATTAAACTTAAGGTTTGATATTTCCAAATGTTTAAGATTATGCTCTTGACATACCTCTTGACTCTAGATGAAAGTGGAAGGCTCTAGAGTGGACTTGATAGACTCTTGAGGGTTATCGACATGAGAGCATGGGAATTGAGAGGTGCTTTGATCTTGATTAAACTTAAGGTTTGATATTTCCAAATGTTTAAGATTATGCTCTTGACATACCTCTTGACTCTGGATGAAAGTGGAAGGCTCTAGAGTGGACTTGATAGACTCTTGACGGTTATCGACATGAGGGCATGATGGCTCTTGACTTAGGCTTGCGGTTGGAGACTCTTGAATAGACTTGTTGGCTTGTAGGTCACATGATGGGCTTAAAGGGCTAGGTATGTTAATGGAAGGCTCTTGAAGAGGCTCAAGGATATGTAAACCACATGATGAGATTATAGGATTGGACATGACCTTTGGAAATTCATTGGTAGGCTCATGAATGGGTGTTTGACATGAGGGTAGTTTATTCCTAGCTAGTAGCCAATGGATCACATCCTTTAAAAGTGTATGGGTGGATGGGAAATATAATGGATGGATGATAAGGGTAGATGGTGGATTAGGATTAGGATTAGATGGAGGGATAATGGGATTGGACGGATTAGGATTTGGACTAGATGAGGGTGACACATTGGATTGGGATGATGTGGAATGTTTACAAAGGCTCTGTATGTACATCTTAAAGAGGAGTGGCCTAAATATGGGGTATACATTTGTATTATGACCTTTGATCCTATGGTATGCATAATAATGATGTTCATCATATGAACTTCCCTCACATGGTTTGACTTTAGGAAGTTCAATGAGTTTTGCTTCAAGCATCCATCGTAAAATATACTCAACATTTTCATTTGGTGGAGGATTGGAGGCCCATGGTGATAAAGTTGATGAAGGGCTTGATGGGCTAGAAGATGGACTAGGAGTAGGATCACATGGTGGTGTTGGGATAGGATTAGTTGGCTCATGTGTCGGCATGTGATTAGATGATGAAGGTCACTCATAGGATGAATTAGCTAGGTTGGTATCTCCCTTGTCAAAGGTAATTAAGTCTTGTTACATTAGGCTCGCATGGTTTATGTACAAAGGGTCACTTGGAGCTGCATGTTCTTCTTGTTGCAAAGGTGGACTTGGGCTCATTTGTGCTTGTTGGGGAGGCCATTGATAGTCTTGGCAGCTAGGTGTAATGGTAGGATATGTAGACAAAAGATCTTGAGGTGGACTCAAAATTGAGGGCATTTGATCTTGTTAGCAAGGTTGACTTGTGCTCACTTGATTTATGTACAAAAGGCCATTTTGACTTGCATATTGTTCTTGTGAAATCACTTGATTACCTTGTGTATGGGCTTGGTAGTGCATTGGAATAGTGGCATGAGGGATTGGATAAGCTTGAGGTGGATGTTCATAGGTTAATGTGGCATTGACTTGGTGGATAGGTGGATAGGAAGTCATGTGGCTATAAGGTGGATTAAGTTGATATGAAGTGGATGGATATGACATGTGGCAAGATGGATTAGGTTGGGAGTGAATGGTTAAGGATTGATGTGCTTGGTGGGCTTGACTAGTGGCTATAAGGTGTTGAACTTGGGTTACAAGGTGTTGTAGTTGAGGTGATTGGCTTTCTTGGGGTTGAGCTTTTTGGATGAAGAATTGTAATTTTTCAATGGCATCTTGGTTTAGGGGTTGTGATCCTTGATAAAGATTTTGGAGGAATCTTTGGAATTTGATTTCTGGGTCTTCTGGTGTAAACATGTTGTCACCCAAGTGTTTGTCTTGAGTCCTTTTTGGTAAGTGCTCAATTAGGATTATGATGATGTGGTGGAAGTGATTTGGCCAGGATAGGGATGTGACTAGGACAAGTTTAGGATGGTTTGAATGACTTGGCTATGAAGGGTTGGATGATGACTAGGCTATGTTTTAGGGTTGGTTTAGATGACTTGGATAAGCTTGGATGATTAGGATATGACAAGATTGGATGACTTGGGTATGGTTAGGGTTGACTAGGATGAAAGTGATGGCTTGGATAAGTTTACGGTGATTAGGATGATGACAAGGATGATTAGGGTGAAAGTGATTAGATTTACATGCTATTGGAGGAATGTGTAGGATGACTTGTCTTTATGTGTTTTGGTATTTAGAGCTTGATGTGGCAATATTCAAACAAATGATTATGCATATACACACATGAATCACTCACACAAGACACATAAGTAATTGTTGACTTTGAAAATGAAATATGATGATTATTAGGCAAGCAATTGAAAACACATCAACAAGCCTAATGTCTAGTCAAGTGGGTATGGTCAGTTAGGTCTTAGGCTAGTTTACACAAGGTTGACTATGGAATTGAAAGTGAAATCCTGCCACATAGCCAGGAGAAAGGAGAAACCCACCCTTCACCTTCACTTCCTAAAGGTATAAAGTTCTTTGGGGCTTAGCCAAGAGTGACAAGATTTACAACTCCCAAAGGAGGGTGCCTTTCAATTCAGCCTCGATTGAGGTCATTCCTTGGAGTAGTGTGTCTCCAAGTAGGCCTCCTAGATAGGGTTTACAAAAGCAAACCAAGTGAGCTATCACTTGATTCACACTCACACTTGTCAATTGACCCTTAGAAAATGAAATGTGAGGAAGACAATTCAAGCACTTGTTCATTTTAGATCCCAAAGCCAAATGCGTTGGAAGACAATGGTTCATTTTAGCCCAATTTTGATGATGTGATACCAAGCAAGTTGTTTGTTTTAAATCCCAAATTGAAGTGTGATGGCAAACAAGTTGTTTGTTTTATGCCCAAAGTCCAAATGTGTGATCAAACAATGATTAAGAGATGAAAGATTAGAATGAATGCACCCAGATTATTTTTTCTTTCCCACTTGTTGTTTTGACTGATCAAAATGTTGCTCCAGCTCCTTTGATGCACCTACAAGTCACCAAATCACAAAAGAAACAAGTAAACTTGCAAATGAAAGTGATATGCAAAAAATGAAGAATCTGATAAAAACTAATTAAGATGACTTGATACAGAAAAATGGATTACATAAACAGAAAATTTAGGAAATTTCATGCACTTTTAAAAAAAAATTCGTTCAAATCTGATCAAATTTGCTCAAGATATGCTCAATCGAAGTTTAATTGCAAGTTTCACTTTGACTATGAAAAAATGTAGGAAAATAGTATAGTCACCTAAAAATTTATGCACTGTTACGAAGTTCATCCTCCTAGATTTCCAACGAATGTTTTTTTGCACAATTTGGCCTCTATATGTGAAAGTTATGAAAATTTGAAAAAAAAAATAGCTTCCTTTAGCATGTAGGAAGCACAAGAGATAACCTTGACTGTTTGATTTGACTGCTAGCAGTTACTCTAGAAACCGGTCACATGTAATGTTTGCTTGCCAACAATTAAGGTAATGGTTAAGTTTATGTAAAGCTCTTGATCAGTTATGTGACAGTGGGCTAAGTTAATGCAAAGATTATAAAGCAATGCCGGGGGCCTAGCTCCTACCCACGCTGGTCACTAATGTGACTGCCTCTTTATATCTGCGTTTTAGAGCTCTAAGTGATGGTCAATGTTTGCTAGAGTCAAGTATTAGTAGGGTGGCTGCTGGTATGTGAGATCTGCAAGTTGGATTTCCTTCGATGACTACCCTCTAGAAAATAAAACTGAGCAGTTGAAACGGTGAAAACATCCTTGCTATGTCAACTTTGACTCTACAAGCAGACAAACAAATGAAGCTTCGACTCAAATTGGTGACAGAGATTCTTTATACTATGGTGAATCACTAGTTTGAATGATAAACATTGACCAATCTATTTGAAGAAGATTCTTGCAAAGGCCAAGAGACCACCATTTGAAGATTGTGTTGTAATAAACAACCTCAACCCTTGAAGAGTAATGTGATATGCAACAAAGAGATTGGTGATCAAGATCTCAAGTGGTGGTCAAGGGCTTTATGCTAGGTAGCGAAGAAGCGGTGGATCAAGGAGGTTGAAATGTATGAAGCGATCAGAGGATGTGGACTACGGCAAAAGTTTAGGAAAGCCAACTATGGCAAGATCTCATTAAGCTGGTGACCTCTATGTAGAGGGGTTTTGACTAAAAAAATATCAATAGTGGCAAGATCTACATTAAACGGTCGTGTGGAGATATAAGGAGGCAACCCAAGTCTGAGAGAAGGTGGAGATCTAGTTGTGGCCGGATGGAGATGAATGTGACAGGCAGTGACCATGGTAGAAAGTGTATTGACTACAGATCAGAGGTGGAGGGCCAATGGTGATGGGGATATTTGTAGGAGTCAATAGAATGCAGCAGAGATTAAGTAGAGAAACACCAACCAAAGTTTGGAAGGAGGCAACTGTGAAACATGTTGGTGGGCGACGTGATGGACTTCGACTAATAGTTGTAAGGTTTTGACTGGTCATTTAAAGACCTATGGATGGCATTAGAACAGAGGTCACTGTTAAGACAATGACTAGGGTTTCCAAAGGAGCAGCGACGAAGCTATATGCAGTGGCAACGATGAATACAAGGTAAAAAATAGGTGGCGATCAGGAAGATCTGAAACTACAAAGGGCTTAGTTGACTGTGTCAATGGCTCATGTGATTCAGTGGTGAGCAGGCTATGATTGGAAGTGATGGAAGTGGTGACTTGGCCAGAAGGAGAGTGTAAATAATGATAATGTAGGTGTTGAAGGTTTAAACAAGAGTTGCCACCATATAGTTTTTAATAACTGATTTAACCTGCAATTGAAACCACTCAATACAACATACACAGTGAGCAATTAGATCGATAGGGTTCTGCACAGGATAGTGAGGGGTGTGTGGAGATTAGGCAATGGCTGAGGGATGTCTGTGATAAGTGTAGCTGGGAAGGAAATTTAGTATGTTTAAGGTATGCAGGCATAATGGGGATCAGGTGATTTAGACAGATAATGGGCAGATTAATGTGGCGATAGCATGAACAAGATGGTGGCGGCAGTCTTAAAGAAAATTCATGACCACTGTAGCATAATTAGGGCAATCAAATGACAACTACACCAAGAAAATGATAACTAGTGCATGGATTAGGTGATGTGTAGATATTGGCCATGAATGAAATGTGAAACAGAACTATAGATTTCACCTGAGAAGAGTCAACTTTAAACCAGCTTTTATAAAATCAACCTGCGATAAACAAGTCAGACCTACAACATAGATATTGTTAACAGATGATACAAAGCCTACAATGAAAATAGATTAACCAGGAGATCAGATTAAACCCAAACAAATCAATACCAGTAGAAGCCCCATGCAGGGCGTATAGTACGACTTACAAAACTAAAAAATTTCAATTTTTTTTCAAAAATTTTAGTAACCAAAAATAGGCAAATTTATAGTCAAAGTTCATGGAAACAATCACCTAATCACAATGGTAATATTAGTTTCTTCCCAAGACACAACCTGTAACAATATACCCCCAAAATTTGCAAATCTTGAAAAAACTAGGGTTAGAGAGATGAAATTTTTTGCAACAAGAACCTGTAAAAATGAAAGATTAAGGCTCCAAGAGATCTGATCTTCACAAAAACAACTCAAACAAGAGGATTAATTAGGGATGTGAGTCCCACGAGGTGTGCTAAAATGTATAATGAAAAATTTGGATTTGTAAATAGAAATGATCAAACAATGAAATACATAACCTAAACCCAAATCATTCAATACCTCAAAGATGTAAGATAAGCTCAATTGAATGATCAATTTATTATGTTGATTGCTCGATTCCGCAGCATAACATTGATAAGAAGATAGATGATGGGTGATTGATGGTTGATAGATGCAAACTAGATGGATTGAAGATGATGGATAATGGCTTGAGATGAAAATTTGGTAGAGTGAGGTTGCATGAAGAAGAATGATTTAATCTCCCAAATCCCCTCAAATGGCTCAAGAGAGGCTTGCTTTATAGGATTGGCTTGGTTCAAATGAAAGGCTAGGATCAATTAGGGCTTAGGATAAAATGGATGGCTAGGATTAGGTTACGTTTCCTTGCACATTAAGCAATTGTAGTCAATTGACATGTGTCAAAGGAAATAGGTCTCATGTGTGATTGTGTACACAAAAATTACTACATGTGATTGTGTACATAAAAAGTATTTAAAATGAGTTGTACTACAACACATGATTAGGGGGAAATAGACAAGTGTCAAGGTGAGATGAAAGGTCATGTGACTTAATTCAAATTAAATATTTGAATTAGTTGGGATATAGTTGGAAATTAATTAAATAAATAAGATTTTATTTAATTAATTAGGTAGATAAATAGGATGAGATAAGATATGATGTGGAAATTAATTAAATAAATAAAATTTAGTTAATTAATTAGGATGATGGGTTTAAGGATAGGATTATGAATGAGAAATTAATTAAATAAATAAAATTTATTTAATTAATTGGCTAAGTGGGATTAGGGAAATTAGGAGGGGAATTAGGACAAAATGGCTTATGATGCTTAGGATAATGTTTTTGACTAGGTGTTGCAAGACATGGACAAATTTGGGATAATTTTGGGTGTCTACAAACACAACACAATACTACTCTACAACACAATAAAAGCCTTGAGTATCCTTAGCATAAGATCACAAGTTTGCAATATCCATCTAGTTGTAAAATGGAGTCATAAACATGCTTATATACGCATTCCCGCTAAACATTCGTAATTCAAATAGAATAGGTTGACGAAGGGAGACCTTTTAATGGTCACTTTTTTGACACTTTAAATTGGGATCCCAACAAAATAGGGAAGGACAAGGGCGCGGGTGCCCTTGTCCAGGCACCTATTTCAGGGTTGGATTAAGCTCAAAGATGTGCCCTAAGCCCCATTTGTCATGGGTTTTAGGGGATTTTACTCTAGGATTCATTTCGAAGATGCATGATTAAAATTAAGGGACTCGGGAGATAAAATTAGGAGGTAAAAGTCCTAGGGGGACATTTTACGACATAACATACTCTCATACAAAAGAAATTTCATACAAATTCTATGAATAAAATTTATTTCCATTTGAACAAAGAATTTAAATCAAATTACCAAAGAGTGCTCAAACCCTACCTCATGCTTCTACCAAGTTACGAGAAGCCTTGATCCAATATCTTCTATGTCTCTCTCCAAGCTCCAAATAATCATCCAAAACCCCCAAAATCTTGAAAGTTAATTTCTTTTCAAATATAAAAGAAGAAGAAGAAGAAGATCCTTCAACATGAAAAAAGATAGCATAAAAAAACCCAAGAGAGTGGAGGTAAGAAGAGAGAAATTATAACTGTAAAATCTTCTCTAAATAGAATATCATAACTCCCAAATCTCATCACCCATCAAAAATAGGTTAATTCCACCCTCTAGATTCTTCCAAAGCATCTTTTAAACATTAAAAAATAAGCTCTACTAATAGACTACCAAGTTAAAGGAGTTTAATTTTACACAAATAAAAAAATTAACACTTAATGACCCCTAAAACTTCCTCTTAAGTTCAAATCCGAGATTTGACACTTAAAAGAATTTAACCACACCCCACAAAAAAAGATAAAATAAGAAATTTAATTAATATATACACACTCACAAAACTTAACACATGAATACCTTAATCCTCTCTTAGGATAAGGCTTAGGTATACTAGGGAATACATAACAATGGTTTCATGGAAAGCCTCTGTGATTTTTCTATTGGTCATGAAATTAAACCTGCACACCTGCACACAAACATTAATATATTTGAGATAATAGCCAAAACAATATTCATAATTAAATTAATATAGACATAATCAATATTTCATAATTTAACAATGTCATCATAATTAAATGAAAATCAAATAACAAGTTTAATTCATCATATTAATACAAATTACATAAACAAGTAACATTTAACTAAATACAATCTAGATTTATCATACACAATTATATTCATTCTAAAATCAATCCATAACGATAAATTAATTATAATTCGTAAAATCTAATCTAAAAAAATATGAACAAGTCCATAATTAATCAAGCAATTCATGTTCACATCTAGTAATCAACTACTATTCCAAATATAATATTAGTGTTTACATCATCTATAATCAAAACAAGGTAAAACTGCACATCCATGAGTTTTTTACATGAACAAGTCCATTAAAATAAGATGAGAACAACATGGAAAGGAGTGGGCCTCACACTCTCCCCGAAGATTTGGCTTTCCCTTGGAAGCCCTCAAAGATTAGGCAGAATAACCCATCATTTGGTTGAGGTAATCAGGTCCTATTCACATGATGAGAAACTATAAAATTCTAAAGTTGCCAATGAATAATCAATTCTATGGTGATTATTTTCCTATAGAATGCATCATACATCGATATAAGAAGAACAAACAAAACATCACTACATACATTACATCCATAAGACAAAAGTGCCATAATCTTACATAGTTCATATATTAACACAAATAGAGTAAGGTCAAAGAAATGCATACTAAAACCAAAATAATTGTTATGTTATTATTTATCTATTTGACTAGTTGCCTATCCTTCCCTAGCTCTCAATGTATATGGACTAATAGAATTTAAGCCTCAAAGTAAAGACCATCATATGAATCATGTCACCAATACATTATTTCCTACCTTAACCATATCAAGCTTCTCTAATACTTTTCTTACTAATTTATATATCTTAGTTACATATAGAATATAAAATGACTTCACACTATTCGAAACATGAGACTCACATAAGGGGATTTATGAGGATGACCAAAGACCAAATACATCTAAGTAATCATAGGGTGAAGAATTCATAACCTAGTAACTATACTAGCTTGCATCTAAAGAGTTGACACCTAAGTATTCATAGTACCAAACAAGTCTCATCTCTCTAAAAGGAATGATACCATATGTATCCTAGTGCTATAAAGCGAGAAGAGGGTATACATTCATGAATTATCAGGAAAATAATTATGACTATCCTATATCGGTCTATTTTTAGATCTTAATTCTTTAATAAATTTCCAAGCCACCTACTCCCCTCCATACAACCTACCAAGGGTCCATTTCAAAAAATAAACAAATTTAATACATGGAAAATCCATATGTACCAGCAATAATAATAAAACAAAGGCCTCAAAAAATAATAATAATTCTCAAAAAGATAAAATATCAAATAAAATCCAAAATGAAATCTCATAAAGATAGTAAAATTTAAGTGTGGTCACCAACACAAAATTTTTAAATTCAATCAAAAGTCTAATCCAGTGATTCCTTGAGGCAAGGGAACATGTAAAATTAATGAGCTAAGTTGCCCAAAGTAATAAATTTTTTATATTACTGCTTAACAATTTGAGAATTCACAAATAAATAAATCAATAGATAAGTATTTTAAATAACTAAGTAATCCAATAATCTCATAAATAAATTAAAAAAAATAGACAAATAAGAATCACATGGCTTTCACAAGACACCTAAGGGGAGTAGGGGTATGGTGGATTCAACCTCATGAATTATCCTAGAATATAATCTTGCATTAAACATCTCCATGCCCTTCATGACTCAAGGAATGCACTACAACCTTTGAGAAAAAAACCTAGTTTTAGAAGTATAACATATGTAAGACCATCTATAGATTCCTAGAAAAAGGATAGTATACATCAAGATCCCACAATGGTAATACTTATTATGATTTGAAAACACATGTCACCACTACATTGAAATGTAATGAATCATAGGAACTAATTTTCTAACACTATTATCTATTAAAGATGTCAACATTTGACAAACATAGAGAGTAACTCCAGATAAAATGGCACATTATGGACCACCCTCGACCCAAGAAACATAACAACAAAGATTAGGTTTTCTCTAAGCACTAACAAGTGTGGTTCTACATGAGGGAAATTCAATTGAGGCAACATTCATCGATTATTATAACTTCTCCAAATAGAAACCCTTTTGCAATCAACCCCCAATTATGCTAGTGCCCTCAACCTAATGGGAGACAATATATTAGATAAACACAAAACATTGGGGTAGGTGCAAAAAGTTGGGGGGCCAAAAAGTGGCCAATTTTTTTAAAAAAACTTGTAAGACATAACGTGAGTGCATTATAACATGAGCGCATTTTGTTTTAGTATGAAAAAAAAACCTTCATTGAGGCTCATTTGTTCATTTCATTTTCTTGCACCCATGGTTTGTAAACCCTAAGGCGTGTACTCACATTATTGGAGACTAGTTTCGACACCAAATTCTTTCTGATTCATCACCAAAATACCACCACGACGTCGAAGAGACCAAAGGAGTGAGTTGTATTGGTTATTTTGTGTGAATTTATTTCTAAATAGGTAGGTTTAAGTTGATTTTTGATGTAAATTTCCTTAATTGACAGGAATTGATAATGCACCTCCTCCTCCTCCTAAAAATACAAAAAATACTGAATCACCTGAACATGAAATACCTGCTGAAGAACAACCCCAACAACAAACACCTCCATTCATTCCTTAAAATGCCCCTGGAACACAAGAAAATCTAATGGGGCAAATTGAAAACATTAAAAAACAAATTGAGGACATAATTTCAAGGTTGAAAGATCCTGCAACTTCAACCTCTCATAGATCCATGCTTGCTCAATCTCTTGAATCTGTGTTATCAAATGTAGATTCAATTAGAAAGCAAATATCTAGTTGGAAAGAAAAGAGGAGAGAATTTAGAGAGTACTATGCAGACAAGTTGTCGTATGAGCAAGTAAAAAATGAACAAATTACAAAATTGGACTTGTGTTCCATTTTTATAGACCCATGAACAAACCAACCACTACCCCTTACATGCAAGAGGTTCCCTATCCATTGGTGGAACAACCAAGTGATAAGGGACAATTTTGGGTAGAGGTGGTGGATGGTTTTTGACCATCCTCCATGCAACAATAATGAGGTCCCACAATACTTTTTGAGGAAACTCTACTATGAGTTTGTAAAAAATAAAGTGCCAAACTATTTTGATATGTGGGACTTCTGGGTAGAGGTGGGGGGTCAGCACAAGATAGACCAAGGGCACGTGTTGACCCACAGTAGCCAGTGAGATGAGCACTCACTAGAACAACCCATGAGCATGTGTCTATCCCTTCCATTGTGAAGGAGAGTGCTGAGGTCAAGGCACTTCAGTCCATTAGTGCCTTGACCTAGAGCATCATAGAGCAGGCTAGTCCTGCAGCACATCATAGGCTAGTGGAGAGTTTGAGGAGTAGGGTTCCACGCCATACTTGTCAGGTTTGTGGGTCAGCCTGTGGTTATGACCCCATGGATATCTGGGATGCAAGTCCGTAGTCTACATCTATAGCTAAGTAGATGGTGATGACAGATACCCTTCTGTGTGAGACATTTGGCCTTGATACTCAGGTAAATGTTTGCAAGTTCATTGAATTTAATTTATTAAATTTCATTTTTGAAATGCAAGATTAACTAATTTAGTTTGATGATTTCAATGAAATTTCAGGGTCATAGCATTGATGCAGTTTTTAGCGGTTCTCCACCTGAATATTACACTATGAAATCTACTATCAGAGTATGTAACTAGTAAACAATTATAAATATTACATGTGAATAGCATTGTTATATGAATGGTATTCTAATATCTGATTTTGGATGTTGAATAGGTTAATATTGGAAATTTCACGATAACATCTCCCAGTGGTGGTGGACTTCAAAGCTTCACAGAAGTAATAAAATAAATAGTTTAATTAATGAATTGTACTTACTAGATTTTTTTATTTTGTATTCATATCGTTGGTTACATTCCATTGCACATCTTTTAAACTCAAAGCATTACTAGACATTGCATAACTAATAACTAGATGTTGATAGATGACCAAATTTCAATTACAATATAGTTATTTGAAAAAATGCCTGAAATAAATGTGGTCTCATGGAATGCCATGATAAGCAGATGCATAGACAAGGACATCACCATGAGACCACATTTCTTTGAGCCACATCTCTTTGAGCCATCTTTTCAAAAAACTCACTACCTTGTCTATGCTACAACATTTTCCATACATGTATGTTGCAAATATGTGCCTATGATGTGTTGTCATTGATGTCAACATATCCCTTTGTCATAAATAGAGGAAATAATGCAGATCAGTGAAGTAGATTGCTCCACATTTCTAGAGGAATGAAGATCAAAGTACGTGGACCATATGGCTATGTAGAGGATTGTCTAAAGTAGCTCCAGTTAAGATTTGAGAGGTCTGCATGAATATTTGAAGAAGCTATGGCCATCTGAGTAGAATCAGGTTTTGTAGTGTTTAGAAGAGACAAAGTGATAGGAAATTGGTCTGGATTGTTTTGCAATGAAAACTTATGATATGCGGATCTAGAGGCATGTTTGGGAAGTTAGTGTGTATCTTCAACTCAAGTGGTTCATGGTTTGGATGTCTGTAAGCAATCTTTCTAGTGTGACAGTCATGGCAGACAGTGTTCTTGAGGTACTAGATGAAGATACAAGTGATTCTGATGATTTGGAGTAGTACAGATGTTATTGTTGAATTTAATGTGCTTGTGGAGGTCTCTGATCATGTGCCTGCTATGTTGGAGGTCCGTATTGAAGATTGAGCTCATTGTTGAAGATTTTTCCTTGGTGTGGCTGTTCTTCCTAGTCTTGGCCAACCGAATGATTCAAGCTTGTTGCAGATGATCTAAGAACAATTCTCTGGAGCATAGCATGTTGATCAAAGAAGATTAAAGTCCCAGATATGTTTAGCTAATAGTACAGTGATCTGCATTGAGTCAAGCTGACCTTGATGTTCATTACAAGGTTGATGAACCGTATAAATACTTGAGGATGAGTTGTGGAAAGTTGTCCTTGTGCAAAAGTGATAAAATCATTAGAAAGGTATAGAGACAAAGCAGAGAAAAGGAGAAGCAGAAGAAAAAGAGCAGTAGAGGATGAAGAGTTAGTGAAGAAGTGTTTGGGGTAGAGTAGAAGTTTTGTAAGCTATCAATGGGACTAAACCAGGCATGAAGAAGATGCTATTTCTCAGTTCATTCTTTCTGTATTAAACATAAAATCTTGTAGGCAGTGAGCCTCCTGTAGGTAGTGATCCTCTTTAAGCAGTGAGCTCTAAGCAGTGCACTTGAAGGCATGTGCCTTCCCATTTCTTTTAAGTACTTTAATAATGTACAAATCTTGTTGGTTAACCCCCACCATGGTTTTCCCTTTACCGGGTTTCCA
Source organism: Cunninghamia lanceolata (assembly GCA_027924645.1). Lineage (NCBI taxonomy): Eukaryota > Viridiplantae > Streptophyta > Pinopsida > Cupressales > Cupressaceae > Cunninghamia > Cunninghamia lanceolata. Next base: position 2,081,267 of record BSBN01001326.1, read on the forward strand.
TGTTAAAAATCTTGGTGTCAAGTGTGTTAATTTTGTTTCTACTCATGTGTTGTTGATTCATGCTTTAATGTTTACATCATTAATCTGTTTGTAAGTTGTGAAAGAAGATTAAAAGAAGAAAAGGTTAAAATTGTGGGACAACTAATTCAACCCTCCCTCTCAGTTGTTTGACCTAATTCCAACAATTGGTATCAGAGTCGATTCCTCTAAAAGAATCTTGACCGCTTGAGGAGATCCAAGATGTCAACTTACAAGAAGGAAAGTCCAAGATTTGATGGAGAAAATTACTCCCTTTGGAAGGTGCACATGCAGTGTCATTTGCAATGTATGGGTGATGCCTTTTGGTTGATAACTAAGGATGAGTATAATATTATGAAGAATGGCCCTTCAGCTCTAGACGAACTCAAGGAAGCTGAATACAATATTCGAGCTAAAGAAGCATTGTTGAGTGCCCTGACTGATACAAAAATGACAAATGTCCTGGAATTAAAAAATGCTCATGAAATATGGAAAAAGTTGGAAACTCTGTATGAAGGTGATAAATATGTCAAATGTGCCAAACTATAGAGCCTGAAGGGTAAATACAAAAGGTTGGTGATGAGTGAAGATGAAAACATTACTTCCTACATACAGAAGGTGAATAAACTTGTGACTGGTATCAGGAGTGCTGGTGGAATATTGGAAGAATTAGAGATTGTTACCAAAGTGCTCAGATTCTTACCTATGACATACAAGCATAAAGTTGCTGCCATTGAAGAGATCAGTACTGTGACAACTATTACAAGGGATCAGTTGGTTGGTAAGCTTTCAGCATTTGAAATGAGTGAGTATGGTGATTCTCTTCCTAAGTCTGAATATGCATTTAAGGCCAGTGTTTATGGAAAACAAAGATATGACTAAGGTGAAAACTCTTCAGGAAGATCAAACATATTTGAGAAGGCAAGGAAGGATCTTAAAGATGATGAAATTGAGGCTACAAAACTTGAAGCTCTTATTGCCAAAAGATTGTCAAGAGGATCTGGTAAGTATGAAGGAAAGTTGCCTATCAAATGTTTTTCTTGTAATAAGATTGGTCATTTTACCTCAAGGTGTCTGGAGAGGGTTTCAAAACCAAACCCTAATAGATCAAGGGCTCAGAAGAAATGTTACATGTCCAAGAAGCTGAAGAAGGTGTCACTGATGATGAATCTGATATGGGAAGTAACTTAGGAAATGAATGGGTGTTCATTTCCATTAAAGAAGAAGATCTGGTGTCTACTAAATCTACTAGTTGTGTGAATGTGCAAAGTGCCTTGGCTACTTAGATTGAAGAAAAGGATGAATGGGTGATTGATAGTGGATGTTCTCATCATATGACCGGTGATAAAAGTAAGTTCATAAGTTTGGAAAGATATCAAGGTGGAATTGTGAAGTTTGGAGACAATTCAGTTGGTAGAATTCATGGTAGAGGATCCATCTCTTTTGATGGTAAAAATAACACTAATGATGTTTTGTATGTAGAAGGATTGAAGCATAACCTTCTCAATGCTGGACAGTTGGTTAACAAAGGGTATGATCTCTGATTCAAGGATGGAAAATGCAAAATCTTAGCAAGCTCTAGAACTGTGATTGCATTAGGTACACAAACTAAAGGTAACATATTTCATTTAAGTGGTACTGGAAAAATTTGTTTGATTGCTCAGATTGATCATAGTTGGTTATGGCATAGGATAATGTGTCATGTGAATTTTGATAATATTGTCAAGATAAGTTCTACTCAGGTTGTGAGAGATCTTCCAAAACTTGTGAAACCTACTGATAGCAAGTGTAGAGAATGTCAATTGGGTAAACAGAACAAAACTTCATTCAAGAATAAAGAACAATTTTCAAGTGGACTATTGGAACTTGTAAATACCTATCTATGTGGTCTTGCTAGAATTAGAAGTGTGCAAGGAGACAGATATTTTATGTTGTTGATTGATGATTACTCCCAGATGATGTGGGCAACCTTCTTGAAAGAAAAATTAGAAGCTCTTGACAAATTCAAGGTGTTCAAGGTTATGGTGGAGAATGAGATTGGTGTGAAGATAAAGTGTTTGAGATCCGATAGAGGTGAAGAGCTTACCTCCAGTGAGTTTGATACATTTTGTGAAAAGCATGGAATAAAAAGATAGTTATCTGCTCCTAGGACTCCTCAGCAAAATGAAGTTGTGGAAAGAAAAAACTAGACCATTCAAGAAGCTGCTAGGACCGTGATGATGGAAGAAAATGTTCCACAAGTCTATTGGAGAGAAGCTATGAGTACAAGTGTCTACACTCTTAACCAGGTGCAGATCAAAGGCAATTCTGGTAAGACACCTTATGAACTATGGTTTGGTCATCCTCCTACTGTGAAATATTTCAGAGTTTTTGGTAGTAAATGCTATATCAAAAGAGATGAGGATCGAGGCAAGTTTGATGCAAGAAGTGACGAAGGAATATTTCTGGGTTACTCTACTCAAAGCAAGGCATACTAATGCTTCAACAAGAGATTGAAAAAGATTGTTGAAAGTACCAATGTTAAGGTTGATGAGAGAAAAGAAAGACCTTCCAGGCCTAGTGGATATGATTCAAATGATCAAGATGAAAGTCAAAGTCAAGGAAAGCAAGTTCAAACCTAGACTCAGATCCAGATTGACCTGGAGAACCCAGTGACTCAAGAAGTTAGTGAAAATGTTGAGGAACAAGCTCGAGAATTAGAAATTCAAGAAGCTCCCAAAACCCCCAGGTATGTAAGGTTGAATCATTCTAAAGATCAAATCATAGGAGATAAGAATAAAGGTGTTCAAACTAGAAGAAGAATTGCTGAAAATCAAGTGGCATACTGTTTGATTTCAAAGATTGAACCAAAAACAATGAATGAAGCTTGTAATGATGAAAATTGGGTAAAAGCAATGGAAGAAGAATTAATGCAAATTGAAAAGAATCATACTTGGGATCTTGTACCTAGACCTAAAAACAAAAATATAATTGGAACCAAATGGGTCTTCCAGAATAAATTGAATGAAGATGGTGAAGTTGTGAGAAACAAAGTAAGATTGGTATGCAAAGGATATTCTCAAGTAGAGGGAATTGATTTTGAAGAAACATTTACCTCAGTGGTAAGAATTGAAGTAGTCAGATAATTTCTTGTATTTGTTGCTTTCAAAGATTTCAAAATTTACCAAATGGATGTCAAGTCAGCATTCCTAAATGGAGAGTTAGAGGAAGAAGTCTACATTAAGCAACCAAAACGATTCCAGTTGTCTGATCAAGAAGATATGGTCTGCAGATTGAGGAAAGCTTTGTATGGACTCAAACAAGCCCCAAGAGCCTAGTATGCAAGATTAGATAATTATCTACTAAAGCTAGGAATTAGCAAAGGCACAGATGACAGTAATCTTTATTTCAAGATTGATCATGAGCACATCTTAATTGTTGAGGTATTTGTTGATGATATCATTTTTGGTGGAAATGGAAGCACGTGTAAGAAATTTGCTGATAAGATGCAAAGTGAATTTGAGATGTCCATGTTTGGTTAAATGAATTCTTCTTAGGTCTGCAAATCACTCAGTCAGATAAAGGTATCTTCATATCCCAGTTTAAGTATGTGAGAGAATTGTTGAAAAAGTTTGGAATGGAGGACTCAAAACTAGTAAGTACTCCTATGGTAACTAGATGCAAGTTGAGTAAAGATGATAATTCAACTAAGGCAGATCAAAAAAGGTATAGATAAATGATTAGAGGACTGCTTTATTTGACTCAGACTAGAACTGATATTATGAATACAGTCAAACTTATTGCTAGATTTCAAGCTGATCCTAGAGAATCCCATGTTGTAGCAGTCAAAAGAATTTTTCAGATATCTAAAGGGAACATCTAATTATCTCTTATGGTATCCAAAGGATAATGAATTCACTCTTCATGCATATATAGATGTTGATTGGGCAGGAGATGTGGATGACAGGAAAAGTACTAGTGGTGGTGCATTCTTCTTGGGAAGGAGATTGGTTTCTTGGTGAGCAAAAAGCAGGAGGCAATATCTCTGTCTACTGTAGAGGCAAAGTATATAGCAGAAACAAGCAATTGTACTCAAGTCTTGTCGATGAAGAAAATGTTGAAGGATATTAGAACTGTGTTTGAAGAGCATGTTACAATCTTATGTGATAATTCAAGTGCAATAAACATCTCAAAGAATCTGGTGTTGCATTCAAAGACAAATCACATATCAATCAAGTTTCACTTCTTGAGAGAGAAGGTAAGTAAGAATTAAGTTAGATTGAAGTTTATTTCTTCAAAGGATCATATTGGGTATATATTCACCAAGCCTCTGTCTAAGGATACTTTTGAGTATCTTAGAGTGAAGATAGGGGTTATTACCCCTCCTGTTCAGAACTAAGATGCACTAGTGTGCATCAGTCCGGTGGAATTCACAGTCATATCTTGTGATCTAGATTGATGTTAAGGAGATACTACTCAGGGGAACTAGTCAGTATACAAATTTTGGAGATTAGTTTAAAACAAAAAGGGGGAGAAAAGATTGCAAATATGTGCCCTTTACCATTGATGTCAAAGGGGGAGAGAAGCCATGTGAAAAACTAGTTGCTGATGAAAAGGGGGGCAATGAAGAAAGTGGTTGCAGAAGTGATAAGAGAAAGGGGGATAAATCCTTGTCTTGATGGTTGAATCAATTTTTCACATCATATGTTTTCATCAATGACAAAGGGGGAGATTGTTTCAAATATGTGCCTATGATGTGTTGTCATTGATGTAAAGATAACCCTTTGTCAAAAACAAAGGAAACAATGTAGATTAGTGAAGTAGATTGCTTTGCATTTCAAGAGAATGAAGATCAAAGTACGCGGATCATATGGTTATGTAGAAGATTGTCTGAAGTAGCTCCAATTAAGATTTGAGAGGTCCACATGAAGATTTGAAGAACCTATGGCCATCTGAGTAGAACCGGGTTTTGCAGTGTTCAGAAGAGATAGAGTGACATGAAATTGGTCCGGATTGCTTCGCAATGAGAACTTATGATTTGCGGCTCTAGAGGCATGTTTGGGAAGTCAGTGTGAATCTTGAACTATGGTGGTTCATGGTTTGGAGGTCTGCAAGCAATCTTTCTAGTGTGATAGTCATAGAAGACATTATTCTTGAGGTACCAGATGAAGATGCAAGTGATTTTGATGATTTATAGTACGAATGTTATTGTTGAATTCAATGTGCTTGTGGAGGTCTCTGATCGTGTACCTCCTATGTTGGAGGTCCACATTGAAGATTAAGCTTGTTGTTGAAGATTTTTTCCTTGGTGTTTCTGTTCTTCCCAGTCTTGGCCAACCGGATGATTCAAGCATGTTGTGGATGATCTAAGAGCAATTCTCTGGAGTGTAGCGTGTTGATCAAAGAAGATTCAAGTCCCAGATATGTTTGGCTAATAGTACAATGATCTGCATTGAGTCAATCTAACCTTGTTGTTCATTCCAAGGTTGATTCAAAGCATATAAATACTTGAGGATGAGTTGTGGAAAGTTCTACTTGTGCAAAAATGATAAAATCATAAGAAAGGTACAGAGGCAGAGCAGAGAAAAGGAGAAGTAGAAGAATAAGAGCAGTAGAGGATGAAGAGTTAGCAAAGAAGTGTTTGGGGTAGAGCAAAATTTTTTTAATCTATCAATGGGACTGAACCAGGCATGAAGAAGATGATATTTTTCAGTTCATTCTTTCTATATTAAACATAAATACTTGTAGGCAGTGAGCCTCTTTGAGTAGTGAGCTCTAGGTTGTGCGCCCAAAGGCATGTGCCTTCCCATTTATTTTAAGTACTTTTAATAGGGTACAAATCTTGTGGTTTAACCCCCACCATGGTTTTCCCTTAGCCGGGTTTCCACGTTAAAAATCTTGGTGTCAAGTGTGTTAATTGTGTTTCTTCTCATGTGTTGTTGATTCATGCTTTAATGTTTACATCATTAATCTATTTGCAAGTTGTGAAATAAGATTAAAAGTAGAAAAGGTTAAAATTGTGGGACAACTAATTCACCCCCCTCTCAGTTGTCTGACCTAATTCCAACAATGTCTACCAAAGCTTGTTGATCCCCTCCACACTATTATTTGACAAATTCTCTCTAATAAACTCATCCAATTACCACCAATTAGAACCTAGGACATGACACTGGAGAGGGGTATGACCCTATGACATCTTATATAGCATATGATTGACTCCAACATCATCTAGGTCCCTCCTTTGTTGACTCTAAAATTCCCCATGATGGTAATTTTTTCACCATTTCTCATAGCCCATACCAACTAGTTGTTACCTTAAGACACTTCTCCTTAGATTATTTTTTGTCAACCCCTTCTAGTCCACCTCAACCTCATACCAATTCCCTCTTTTACCTTTACTTATCTTATGTCTCTAAACGCATTGTTGCCCCAACCCCACAACATCTTTCTATTACTTCACCTACTCCACTAGCTATGCCTCTATCTTCCCCACCATATATCCACCTATTACTACTTCACCTTCCTCATTGACTTCTATCTCCCCTCTAACACCCCTCCAAGATAAAGTAAAAGAAAAAGTGTAGGACCTTTCTCCATCCACTTCTAAAAGTAGGTCTAAGAAACTTCCCCAACACTACACCCAACCTACTAACCAACCCATATCTACCCTACCTATTTCCTTTAATAAACCCCTACTAGATGTCCTAGACCTAGTTTGCTTCCAACCCATCCCCTGACAACCCTCAAGACAAAGAAAATGATAAGAAATTTTTAAAATAAGGTTTTTCTTCTCCTATTTAATATCTTTCCTCCCTCCTATTATCACACAAACTCTTGATATTCCTCCTTCCCGTAAACCCATAAACTTACCTAATGTCTATGTGATTTCTAGTTTAGGCATTGTCCCATAAACCCATAAACTCTATCTTAGGCATTGTCCTACCTCCATGACTACCAAACAAACAAAAATTTGAGCACAACCCTACCCCACCCTACCACCAACCTAAACCTAAACTAACACCTTCACTCCCTCTCTGACTTCTTAAAACTAAAATTTGATGCTACTATGGTCCCTCCTTTGTTGACCCTTATACCACACAATAGTCACAAATCTTCATCTAATTTCTATATATGCATGTGACTTATGTACTTTATTGTGTGTACTTCCATGTTTAGGTAAACATGTGTGTATGTTACAAGCCATGACTTGCATCACTATTATAGTTTTCGTAATTGAATAATGTTGTTTTATTTTCAGATGATGTAAGCTGCAGAGACACCTCCTGATGTTCATAGGGCAATGGAGCATGGTGTGTTCTCTGTGATTCATAGCTCCATGCCTTTGAATGGGGTATGAGGCAGATTAGTAAATTTCATATTAAATTCATTGTTAAAGTTGTTTATTTTTAAAAAATCAAATGATTATTGATTTGAAGTTTAATTTCTATTTAGATGGTTTCTATAGGACATGACATCGCCACAACCTAATCCTGGTACTGTGGCAAATGAGGAGATAGATTTTTAGATAGCGGTAAGTGATTATTTTGTTAAATGTTTCATTTTTTATAATGTAATTTCTATATATTAATGTCTATACTTTTTATTGTAATAGCTACAGATCCATGAAAAACTTAATAGGAGTAGCCCTTAGGTTTGTAGTAGACCACCCTCATAGGCGTCTCCATCCCCTTGAAGATCAAAGGTTGCCTGTGATCTATTCTTTTCACTAGATAAAGGGGAATGACTTTTTATTGTGTTCCTTTGTTGTATGCCTATATGGCATTTGTGGACATATATTTTGTATTGCATATAGTTGACATTGTATGCGTATATAGCATTCTTGTAAGCCTATATGGCTATTTTGTATATATGTTATACTTATATCAACAGATATTGATGTGTACCGATATGGATATTTGGTTAATAAAAATCATTTTTGTTGATCATTATGTAATATGGATAGGTGCAGTGTAGATCATTTTTGTATGCCTCTAAGTTTTAAAGTTTAACTATCAAAGAATCCATCCCAATTGATGATAAGAGAATTTGAGTTTTAGGTTGAAACTTTTAGTCTCTCAGAACTAGACATGCTCGAGAAAATAGAGAAAGGAAGATTGGTTAAATGGATAAATAGAAAGCAAGTTTTTTTGTTCACATCATGATCTACATGCTATTGCACAAGCTTTCATGTTAGCCTTAGTCACTCACATAGAAATGTACAACCTTATGCATAAGTCCTTGCATCATGTGCCACCTAAACAATGCCACTTGATCCAACACAAAGTTCATGGTTCTTTGCACTATGCATAATTCACACAGTGATAGGAATCATTTTGTGTAACTCAAAGACACCCTATAAATCTTACATAACCCTTTGGATCATGTGCCATTTGCACAACACTAAGGATCATGTCTCATAGTTTCACAAACAACTCTATCTAATTTTTCAAGTGACCAAGGGGATATTGCAATAGTATTTATATGATAATTTTAGCATGGGACACCCCCATACCTTTTGAGTCTAAATGGTCTCTACACTCATTTTAGCTTGGCCTTTATGGCCATTAAACTCATGAAAGACTTGTGTTAGAGCTTGTAAAATGATTTTATTTTGAGTGTATATGCTTAAGTTTTAATATTGTTGTAGAGGACTATATGGGGACTGAAATAAATGTATAAAAACACCTTCTATGGTTTTCCCTAACAATCTCATTTTACATAAATGAAACTATTTTTTTTGGCTATTTCAATGCATCTTTTTTTAGTAGTTTTGTAATTATTCCATTCTATGTTGTCAAACTCTTGTGAAACATCTTTGTGCTTATTGTTTTATTTTAGTGAGCAAAAGGCATGATAATACCATGATTTGGTCTTGCTAGCCCAATTTGGGTGCATCGTATAACCAAAATAATACTCTACAAATATCTCATGTTGGTATATTGAAAAGAGGTTGATTGTTGTAACATAGATATTAGCAATTCCCTATGTTCCAAAAGGATGTTCTTATGGTTGCTCCTTGGTATGTTGATCCATATTCTTTATGAGTTACTCAATTGAAAATATTTCTGAATTCCTTGTTATTATACCATATTGAGATGCAAAGAATATGTTTGTTGTCTTGAATAAGATAGTCAAAATCATATGCTTATGAGCACCTAATGACCATTGTGGTTGTTAAATGTAATTCCTCTTGCATATAAGGCAAGGTTATGAGAGTACATTAAGTCTTACCCAATTTGAGTATGCAACATAACATTGGGGCTATAGGCTTCCATAAGTCATTAGTAATCCCTTTGAGAATGTGGTTAATATTTTAAATGTATACTTTACATCTCACCATGGTAATATGTATCATGTCATCACATTTACCAATTTCACTCTAATTCCATAAAGCAACTCCCTACCCAAAAATGTGTTAAGCTTGAAAGCCTTGTTATGACATTATATTGATCTTGCAGAATGTTGCATACCACTACCCCAAGTCTTTACAAGATTTCTATGAAATATGATAAGCAAGATAGGTGCAGTGTAGATCATTACATAATGATAGTGTAGATTATTACATAATGATAGAGCCATGAAGTTTAGAGGGTTTCAAATATCACAGAAGTCTAAGTTCAAGCCTAATAACATGGTGACCTAAAGGTGGAAGAAGATGAGGATTAACTGTGTTGACTACTAGAAAAAGTATGTTAATAGCCATAAGAAGCATGTTGACATGTGAAGACTATAACAATTATAACAAAGGCAATGTGTGAGGATATCATTGGTACAATGTAGTTCAGACTGTTTTAGCATGTTTGGGTGTGAAACAGAACAATGCCTAGCCTAAATGTACCCATCCTAACATGTTGGAATAGTTAGTTTGGCCGTACAAGGAGCAGAATGAAAGTTACACCCCTTTGCAACTTTATAGTGCATGCATCTGACCATTTTTTGGGCAGCAGAAAAACTTTCACCATGGGCAAATGCCTCAGAGATATAAAAAACTGAGAGAGGTTATTGTAGAGGGGTTCTACATGATTGTGTTTCCTTCAATGAAATGTTACTAAGTATCATGGTTTCTGAGTAACAGCTTGTCAAAGATTGCTGCCTTTTTGCACTTTGAACTCTTCAGGGATATCGCCGGTACAATGTAGTTCAAACTGTTTTGGCAAGTTTGGTTGCAAAATAGGACCATACCTAGCCTAAACGTACCCATTTGGATGCGTTGGAACTATCAGTTTGGTTGCATTAGGAGTAGGATGAAAGTTACACCCCTTTGCAACTTTACACTACCTCCTTTTGACGATTTTTGGGGCAACAGAAAACCTTTCACCATAGGTAAACACCTCAAAGATATCAAAAACTGAGAGGGATTATTGTAGAGGGGTTCTACATGATCACATTGCCTTAGAAGGAATGTTTTTAAGTGTCATAGTTTCTGAGTAACAACTCATCAAAGATTGCTGCCTTTTTGCACTTTGGACTCTTTAGGGATATCGCTAGTACAATGTCGCTCAAACTGTTTCAGCATGTTTGGATGCAAAATAGGACCATACCTAGTCTAAAAGTACCCATCCAGATGCCTTGGAACTATCATTTTGTTCGCATTAGAAGAATGATGAAATTTACGCCCCTTTGCAACTTTACACTAACTCCTTCTGATGATTTTTGGGGTAGCAGAATACGTTTCACCACGAGCAAACACCTCAGAGATAACAACAACAAGAGAGGTTATTGTAGAGGGGTTCTACATGCCCACTTTTCATTAGATAGGATGTTTCTAAGTGTCATGGTTTCCAAGTAATAGCTCGTCAAAGATTTCTGCCTTTTTGCACTTTGGACTCTTCAGGGATATCGCCGATACAATGTAGCTCAAACTATTTTGGCATGTTTACATGCAAAATAGGACCATACCTAGCCTAAAATTACCCATCTAGATGCGTTGAAACTATCAATTTGGTCACATGAGGAGTAGGACAAAAGTTACACCCCTTTGTAACTTTACACTACCTCCTGAGATTTTTGGGGCAGCAGAAAACATTTCACCACGGGAAAACACCTTAGAGATATCAAAAAATGAGAGAGGTTATTGTAGAGGGATTCTACATGATCACGTTGCATTAGATGAAATGTTTCTAAGTGTCATGGTTTCTGAGTAACAACTCATCAAAGATTGCTACCTTTTTGCACTTTAGACTCTTTAGGGATATCGCCGGTATAATGTAGCTCAGATTGTTTCGGCATGTTTGGGTGCAAAAAAGGACCATGAATAACCTAAAAGTACCCATTCAAATAGGTTGGAACTGTTAGTTTGGTTGCATCAGGAGTAGAAGGAAAGTTACACCCCTTCACAACTTTACACTACCTCCTTCTGACGATTTTTGGGGCAGCAGAAAACCTTTCACCACGGGCAAATGCCTTAGAGATATCAAAAACCAAGAGAGGTTATTGTAGAGGGGTTCTATGTGACTGATGTTGAACTTTACACTTTGCTATGACTGGTTTGTGGCATTTAACTTGGCACATTGTCATAGATATGGGAATGGAAACATTGGGTATACAAGGTTTGTATGAACTATCAACATGAAGAATAATGTAGCATAGCATGGATCATGATTGGATTAAGCCTATTGGGATTTACTTGTATGATCTTGGAACCTATTTATTTGTATTTTAACTTGTTATGACAAGATAATAGTATTTTATTATGCTTAAGGGATTTTATATTTATATGTTGAAAGGATTTATTCTTGTATAATTTGACATCATAGTATGTTAAGGTCTGTTTAATTCATTATTGCACATACTTATTAAAGAGCCCAAGTGTAGAAAATATACATGGCACCATGTGAGATTGTAGGCTACTTTCTTGATCATGATTGTGTCTATTTTAATTAATGTTGACATTTGAGATATCTTTTATTATGCATACCATGAACTAATTTAAAACATAGTCTATTATAAGGACATTTGTGTGTGATGACTAAGCTCTTTGGGTAGTAAGAACTATGATGAACTATAAATGTAAAATGTAAGACATGTATGCAAAATGTGGAAGCATAGATAAAGCAGATGAACTATAAAATCAAAAAATTGAGACTGATATAAACACAAAATATGTAAACCATACAAGTAATATAAACATGTATGATAAAGCATGATAAAGTAATTCAAATAAAATTAAGGAAAATGTAAATAACATGCATTTAAGACTTGACATGCCTAAAAAACAAAGATTCGAATGGAGAGAGTACCCTATTATACATAGTCTTTTTTTCTTCTTGCATCAAATTCCTCAACAATTTGAGTTTTTCACCACTTGCTTCCTTTTCAACATTAAATTGAATAACACTCAAAAAGAATTAGTAATAACAATACTATTAACCAATCTATAACATGTTAAATTCCTACAATTCAATCACCATTAACATTGCCACACTACAAAAATTGAAACTTGAATTGATATATATCAAATTTGATGTGAAAACTATGTTATTTCCTCCTTCTTAAGTTGACAAAATAGAAAAAAGTGGTGGAAAGTTCATGCAAAGGTGGTAGAATGTGAAAAATGTGCATGTGAACTTCCCAAAAACATGAAAACACATTTTTTTGCTGAAACACACGCATAAATAGAAGAAAATAGAGTATGTGGGCTTGGATCATGTGGGTCCAAGCCTTTTTACCATTTGTATAGCAATCGAAAACACGCTCGCATTATAATATGAGCACGTTTTGGCTTGCTATAGAAAAATCCATATTATTCATTTGTCCATGTATTAATTCTATCTCTCACCTCTCGATCTCTCACCTATCTCTCCCCCTCACCTCTCTACCTCTCACCTATCTCTTCCCCTCAGCTCCCTAAGCCCTAAACCCTAAACCCTAATCCCTCAACCCCCTCAACACTCTACCTTAACCCTAATCCCTTAACCCTCAACCCTAAACGCTATCCCTAAAGCGTCAATTGTAAAGCCTAATCCCTCAAAGTCCTAAACCCTAATCCCTCATCCCTAAACTCTAAACCCTATCCCTAAATCCTAAACCCTTAACCCTCAACCTTAGACCTTAATTCCTCAACCCTAAACCTTAATCACTCAACCCTAACTACTAATCCCTCAACCCTAAACTCTAAACTCTAATCCCTCAACCCTAAACCCTAAACACTATACCTATTCCTAAAACCTCAACTCTCAACACTATACCTTAAACCCTAATCCCTTATCACTAAGCCTTCAACCCTAAACCCTAATCCCTCATCCCTAAACCTTTAACCCTAAACCCTATCCCTAATCCCTCTACCCTCAACACTCTACCTTAACCCTAATCCATCGACCATCAACCCTAATCCCTCAACCCTAAATGCTATCCCTCAACCCTCAACCCTCAACCCTCAACCCTCAACCTTAAACCTTAATCCCTAAACCCTAAACCTTAATCCCTCAACTCTCAACCCTAATTCCTTATCCCTAAACCCTAAACCCTAATCCCCCAACCATAAACCCTAAATGCTATCCCTATTCCTAAACTCTCAACCCTCAACACTAGACCTTAAACCCTAATCCCTTATCCCTAAAGCCTCAACCCTAAATCCTAATCCCTTAACCCTAAACCTTCAACCCTAAACCCTATCCCTAATACCTCTACCCTCAACACTCTACCTTAACCCTAATCCCTTAACCCTCAACCCTAATTCCTCAACCCTAAATGCTATCCCTAAAGCTTCAACCCTAAACCCTAATCCATCAAGGTCCTAAACCCTAATCCCTTATCCCTAAACATTAAATCCTATCCCTAAACCCTCAACTCTCAACCTTAAACATTAATACCTCAACCCTAAACCTTAATCCCTCAACCCTGATTCCTTATCCCTAAACCCTAAATCCCTAAATCCCTCAACCATAAACCCTAAATGCTATCCCTATTTCTAAACCCTCAACCCTCGACACTATACCTTAAACCCTAATCCCTTATCCCTAAGCCCTCAACCCTAAACCCTAATCCCTCAACCCTAAACATTCAACCCTAAACCTTATCCCTAATCCCTCTACCCTCAACAATCTACTTTAACCCTAATCCCTTGACCATCAACCCTAATCCCTAAACCCTAAATGCTATCCCTAAACCCTCAACCCTCAACCCTCAACCCTCAACCTTAAACCTTAATCCCTCAACCCTAAACCTTAATCTCTTAACTCTCAACCATAATTCCTTATCCCTAAACCCTAAAACATAATCCCTCAACCATAAACCCTAAACACTATCCCTATTCCGAAACCCTCAACCCTAGACACTATACCTTAAACTCTAATCCCTTATCCCTAAACCCTCAACCCTAATCCCTAATCCCTCAACCCTAAACCCTATCCCTAATCCCTCTACCCTCAACACTCTACCTTAACCCTAATCCATCGACCCCCAACCCAAATCCCACAACCCTAAATGCTATCCCTAAAGCCTCAACCCTAAACCCTAATCCATAAAGGTCCTAAACCCTAATCCCTTATCCCTAAACTCTAAACCCTATCCCTAAACCCTAAACCCTCAAACCTAAACCTTAATCCCTCAACCCTAAACCCTAATCCCTCAACGCTCAACCCTAACCTCTTATCCCTAAACCCTAAACCCTAATCCCTCAACCCTTAACCCTAAATGCTATCCCTATTCCTAAACCCTCAACCCTTGACACTATACCTTAAACCCTAATCCCTTATCCCTAAACCTTAACCCTAAACCCTAATCCCTTAACCCTAAACCCTATCCCTAATCCCTCTACCCTCAACACTCTACCTTAACCCTAATCCCTCAACCCTCAACCCTAATCCCTAAACCTTAAACACTATCCCTAAAGCCTCAACCCTGAACCCTAATCCCTTAAGGTCCTAAACCCTAATCCCTTATCCCTAAACTCTAAACACTATCCCTAAACCATCAACCCTCAACCCTCAACTTTACACCTTAATCCCTCAACCCTAAACATTAATCCCTTAACCCTAAACCCTAATCCCTCAACCCTAAACCTTAAATGTTATCCCTATTCCTAAACCCTCAATCCTCGACACTATACCCTAAAACCTAATCCCTTATTCCTAAGCCCTCAACCCTAAACCCTAATCCCTCAACCCTAAACACTATCCCTAATCCCTCTAGCCTCAACACTATACCTTAACCCTAATCTCTTGACCCTCAACCCTAATCCCTCAATCCTAAACACTATCCCTAAACCCTCAACTATAAACCCTATTCCCTCAAGGTCCTAAACCCTAATCCCTTATCCCAAAACTCTAAACCCTATCCCTAAACCCTCAACCTTAAACCTTAATCCCTCAACCCTAAACCCTAATAACTCAACCCTAAACCTTTAACCCTAAACCCTATCCCTAATACATCTACCCTCAACACGGGACCTTAACCTAATCTCTTGACCCTTAACCCTAATCCCTCAACCCTAAATGTTATCCCTAAAGCCTCAACCCTAAACCCTAATCCCTTATCCCTAAACTGTAAACCCTATCCCTAAACTCTCAAACCTCAACCTTCAACCTTAAACCTTAATCCCTCAACCCTAAACCTTAATCCCTCAACCATCAACCCTAATTCCTTATCCCTAAACCCTAAACATTATCTTTATTCCTAAACCCTCAACCCTTGACACTATACCTTAAACCCTAATCCCTTTTCCCTAAGCCATCATCCCTAATCCCTCAACCCTAAACCTTCAACCCTAAACCTTATCCTTAATCCCTCTATCCTCAACACTCTACCTTAACCCTAATCCCTTGATCCTCAACCCTAAACACTATCCCTAAAGCCTCAACCCTAAACCCTAATCCCTCAAGGTCCTAAACCTTAATACCTTATCCCTAAACTCTAAACCCTATCCCTAAACCTTCAACCCTCAACTTTAAACTTTAATCCCTCAACCCTAAACCCTAATCCCTCAACACTAAACCCTAATCCATCAACCATAAACCGTCAACCTTTATACCCTAAACCCTTGACCCTTAAACCCTAAACCCTTAAACCCTCAACCCTTATCCACCCCTCTCCTCTCCTACCCACCTCACCTCCATCTCTACCCTCCTCTACCCTCAACACTATACCTTAAATCCTAATCCCTTAACCCTCATCCCTAAAGCCTCAACCCTCAACCCTTAAACCTCAACCCTCAACCCTCAACCCTAAAAACTCTACAGGCTCAGGTCCTTATATACCCTAAACCCAAAACCTATACATACATACATACATACATACATAAATACATACATACAAGCATACATACATACAAACATGCATACATATATACATACATATAAGCATGCATACATACATACATACATACATACATACATACATACATACATACATGCATGCATGCATGCATGCATACATACATACATACATACAAGCATACATATACATACATACATATAGGCATATAGGCATACATATATACATCAATACATACATACATACATACATACATATATATAGGCATACATACATACATACATACATACATACATACATACATACAAGCATACATACACACATTCTTAATAACCTTGAACATAAAACATTCCAAGGGAGACATAACACGAGCACGCTATAGCGCGCTTGTGTTATGTCAAATATGACAAACATCAGGCAAACTTTTGCAAAAAGGGAAAAAAAATGCAAAACAAAACATAACGCGAGCGCGTTATGCAAAGCAAAATATAATGCAAGCGCGTTATAACACACTCACGTTATATTTTGCTTTGGGAATTCCAAGCCTTAGGCTTGAGATTTTCTTTGGATTTCCAATCCAAAGGCTTGGATTCCCTTCCCAATGTCCAAAGACGTGTTTTTGCATATTCTATAGGATTTCACATAATTTCATTCATGCTAACCCTTAGATTTGCACGTATTTGAAGGTCAAACAAATTGAACACCTGGGTAATGTTAGGCTTCCTCTTAGCTATTTAACGATGTAATTTTTTTCACATTTTGACAATGTTAAGCCTTTCATCTTTAATTTCTTATGTTTGTGTGTCTGTTTTTGGGCAAAAACTAGTGTTTGATATTTTTTCATTGTAAATTAACCGTTCATTGAAATTTCAAAAAAAATTACATTTTTAGAAACTAGACTCCATTCTACACATATTAAAAAAAACAAAATGATTTTCAATTAGTTTTAAAAATTTATAGGGGTAGCATGGCCAAAAAATTTTTTAGGATGTTTCCACTTTGGAAATTAGTAAAAAATCAAATATTCATTAAAAAATTATCAGAAAAATTGGGCATAAACTACATGTTGTTAGCTAATTTCTCACTGAAGTGATTTTAAAAATACCAAAAAAAAGTTAACCTCTTGAGGGAGCCACAAAACATGCTATGTTATGTTTTTTTGATAGAAACAACACCAATTTATGTGGCTCCCTCTTTTGAACCCCTTAATCTATACCATTTTAAAAAAAAGTAGTTTAGAAAGTAGACTCAGAGCACTATGAACATTTCTTTTTTGCATCTTAAAATTTTGAGTGTAACTATGCTCAATTCTCATCCAAGGCCAACATTTCCTATTTTCATAAAAAAAGTTGCCACTTAAGACCCTTTTTGGTCCCCCATCTTCTCGCACTTACCCGTTTCAACATAAAGGTAGTGAAAGTGAAATACACATTTTGTTCAAATGGAAACACACCTATACCTAAATTATTTTTTCAAGTAGATTGACCTCAAATGTAGTTATTTACTCACAACCATCTTAAAAATGGTGTTGAATAACCTATATCATGACTTGAGATACAATCACATAATGCACAAGTATTCACTTATTCCACGAGTACTTTCCACATGCTTTATCACTTTATGCTTCATAGATATTCTTCACATAAATTCTACATATTTAAATCAATCTCATACATTAACACATTGGTTTATAATCTAAGATCTTACACTTGAAACTAAACTAAATATAGTCACTTATACATATCCAACTAACATAAGGATGCAATGCATGACTTGTTTACCCTTCTAGGTTCCTACTTTAATTATCACATTAAATAATCCAATCCTTCATAAAATATTTCTATATTTTAGTTTCTAACTCATTTCATAATCAAACATAGATGGCCAACCACCTATTTTTCATTACTTTGTGTAAAATTTGAACCTATTTCCTTTGAAGATAGTATAATAATATGATTATTTCTTACATTTTTCCTAGTTTTCCTTTTATTGATGCAACATAGTTGAATTTGATACCAAACCAAGTAGGATTTATATTCCCATACAATTTTTATTTCTTTAAAATTAAAAATAAGAGATTCAATTTTCAAAATCATTCAATTAGTCATGATGGAATAACAACCATATACCTAGTAACTGAGAAGACAAAAGTGCATACATCACTAATGATGTAATGCAACCACTAGCTATCTAATACCATGTCCTATTATTTCATAGATGGAAATAGAATGTAGCATATATGTAACCTACATTGCTATTGACTAATGTAGAAGACAAAAAGATCTC
The DNA here is from genome assembly GCA_027924645.1 of Cunninghamia lanceolata. Classification (NCBI taxonomy): domain Eukaryota; kingdom Viridiplantae; phylum Streptophyta; class Pinopsida; order Cupressales; family Cupressaceae; genus Cunninghamia; species Cunninghamia lanceolata. Next base: position 2,099,762 of record BSBN01001326.1, read on the forward strand.
ACACTTAACTCTTCATTTCTAGCCAATGAAGACTATACACAATATCATGAACTTGCTACAACTCTTGAATCAGTACCACCTCCTTGCTAATCACAAGAGTTTTCCAAAAAGAACTAAAATATTAGAGCGTTCTATTTGAAAAATAATATGGACATATTTCTCTATATAATATTCTCTACATGCTCCTAGCAGATTTAAATCTAACCTTTAATTAATTTTCATAATTTTATTTTAAAGTAATGAGGCATTTTACAAGAATGCATATGATGTTGGCATCAAAAAACTATTTTGAGTTGACAAAAATTGAGAGAGGTTATTTTAGAGGGACTCAACATCTAGCTATAGGTCAAAATAGAACATTTGTAGGTGACATGGACTCTGAGAACAACTATGTCAATGTTTGGTAGTTTTTGGCTCTTAGGTCTCTTAGGAGATGTTGCCAGAACCCTGTAGGTGCTAGGGAATGGAACAATGGCTCCTATAGTATTAACCCATCAACCATGATGTGTTGGCATAGTCAGTTCATCCCCACAAGGTGAAGAATGTAAAATATGTGTCTTGGCAACTTTAGACTAAATGTCGCTGAGGAAATTTACAAGAATGCATATGATGTTGGCATATGAAAAATGTTTTGAGTTGAAAAAATGATAGATTTTATTATGGAGGGACTCACATCTAGTTGTACATGTCAAAACTAAAGTTCCATAGGTACCACGAACTTTGAGAACTATTCCGTCAAAGTTTGGCAGTTTTTGGCTCTTAAGTCTCTTAAGAGACTTTACCTGAACCTTGTAGATTGGAAGGATTGGTGCACTTGGAGAATGAAATGAGGCCTCCTATATAACTCACTTGTCCACCTTGGTGTGTTGGTTCAATCAGTTTGGCACCATGAGGTGAAGAACATAAATAATGGCTCTTGGCAACATTAGACTAAATGTTAATGAGGCATTTTGCAAGAATGCATATGGTGTTAACATAAGAAAACTATTTAAAATTAAAAAATATTGAGAGAGTTTATTATGAAGGGACTCAATATACATTTGTAGGTTGAAACAAAACATTCATAGGTGCCACAAACTTTGAGAAATGCTCCATCAAAGTTTGGCAATTTTGTCACTTAGGTCTCTTAAGAGACTTTGTCAGAACTCTATTGCCTTGAAGGATTGGCACACTTGGGGAATGAAATGATGCCTCCTCTATAATTTACCTTCCCACCTCAATATGTTGGTGTAGTTAGTTCGGCCTTACAAGGTGAAGAACATAAAATATGGCTCTTGACAACATTATTCTGAACATAAATGACACATTTTACAAGAATGCATCCATTGTTGGCATGGTCAAACCATTCTGAGTTGACAAAAATTGAGAGAGGTTATCATGGAAAGACTTGACATCTAGCTATAGGTTTAAATGGAACATTCATAAGTGCCATAGACTCTATGAACTACTCTATTAAAGTTTGGCAATTTTTGAGTCTTAGGTCTCTTAAGAGACTTATCTAGAACCTTGTAGCCTGGAAAGATTGGCACACTTGGGGAATGAAATGATGCCTCTTCTAGCATTCACCCATCCACCTTAACATGTTGGCACATTCATTTTAGCCCCATGATGTGAAGATCATACAATATGGCTCTTGGAAACATTATGTTGAACACAAATGACACATTTTGTAAGAATGCATCCATTGTTGGCATAGTCAAACCATTCCAAGCTAAAAAAATTAAAGGGAGGCTATTGTGGAGGGACTCAAAATCTAGTTATAGGTTGAAACAAAATATTCATAGGTGCTATGGACTTCGAGAACTGCTCCATCAAAGTTTGGCATTTTTTAGCTCTTAGGTCTCTTATGAGACTTTGCTGGAACATTGTAGCTTGGAGTGATTGGAACACATGGGGAATTAAAAAAGCCTCCTATAGAATTCACCCATCCAACCTAACATTTTTGCATAGTCAATTCAGTCCCACAAGGTGAATAATGTAAAATATGGCTCTTGGCAACATTATGTTGAACACAAATGACATATTTTAGAATAATGCATCAATTTTTGGCATGATCGAACATTTTGAGTTGGGAAAAAATAAGAGAGGTTATTATGGAGGGACTTAACATCTAGCTGTAGGTTGAAAAAAGAATTCATAGGTGACACAAACTCTGAGAATAGCTTAGTCAAAGTTTGATAATTTTTGGCTCTTAGATCTCTTAAGAGAGTTTTATCAGAATCTTGTAGCCTAGAAGGATTGATACACTTGGGGAATGAAATGAGGCTTTGTATATAATTAACCCACCCACCTTAATGTGTTGACATATTTGGTTTAGCCCTGTGAGGTGAAGAACATAAAATATGGCTCTTGACAACATTATGCTAAACACAAATGACACATTTTGTAAGAGTGCATCCATTATTGGTATGGTCAAACTGTTTCAATTTGAAAAAATTGAGAGATGTTATTGTGGAAGGATTAAATGTCTAGTTGTAGGTTAAAATGAAATATTCATAGGTGTCATGAACTCCAAGAACCACTCTGTCAAAGTTTGGTAGTGTTGATAGAAAAACCTAGACCAGAGTCTAAGGTTTTATACTCTGTTATATGTAGTAAACCTCAGTATGATGCAATAAAAAGGAAGAACTTAGATATGCAATAATTATAAACTAAATTATAAGAAATTATATATATTTATATATATACACCAATAAATACATAAAATCATATATTAATATACTTTAACACCTTATACATGTCTTACAATTAATTCCTCATGTTTTATTCCCACTTATCATCTTCCTTATTCTCACACATATATAATTTATATGATCCATGCTCTTATCTTCCATTTTTCCCTTCTTTATATAGCCTCTTAATTCCTATTCATAATGCCTTTCCATCATATCCTTTCATAATAATAGTTAATTAGCTTATTCCCATGAATTTACCTTTTCTTTTATAATATTTTACTCTTTTAAAGCTTATTTAAGCATATTAGAGGTGTTTTAGGCCTATTTAAGTGGTATATAATGGATATATGGGTTTAAAAATGAACCAAATTACATGTGGTGCCTCACAACCTTCTATATCTAGACAATATTCTCTCCAGGCATAAAACATTGTCTTGTCCTCAAGACAACTTGGTAAAAACATTTGTATCCTTCATGATTGCCTTTATTACCATGGTTCTTCTTCGACAACATCCCTCTTGGTGCAATCTAATTATTCCTTAGTAGAAGCCCTCTTGAAATGTTCTAATTCTTCCTCAGAAACAACCCTCGTGGTGTGAGCTCTAATTTCATCTTCTCCACCTTCTCCATTCTTAACATTCTTGGGTCTATTTTTGTCGCATATCTTTAATGTTCAACTCTATTGTCAACTATATTTCCTCTCTAACTTCTCTTAATATTTTATTATCTCATTTTCTAAAATTATTTTTCCAACTAATCTTTAGATCTACAAGACATTAATTTTGAAGTACACTTCCTATAAACTTACTCCTAGTTTTCCAATTTGCACGATGTCTTTCAAGAAAATGAATTCTTTTCTTCGAAACATCTATCACCCTACTCAAATAGTCAAACTTTTTTGAATTGCTATTATTTTTGACATATGAATACTTATACTTGTAAAACATTTTAAACATATCTATAATCTTTTTGCAATTAAATCCATCAATCCATCCACAATTCATTTTCATACAATCTTACATAGATTCTTTCTTCAACCTTCTATTCCAACACATCTTTTCAGAATGATTCTTCAATCCACAAAGGCTAAAAGGATGAAGATCCCAACACATTTCTTTTCTATGTCCTTGCCTATGACAATTAAAACATTGCATTTCTTGAACTTATTTGTTAGTACTTGTTTTACTTGTAACATCATCTACTTTTCCATATCCAAGACCTTCATTCTTTGGCCACACTCTTGGTTTAATGGGCTCTTTAATTCCTTGTTCATACTTTCCCAGACATTTTCTTGCATATCCTATTATTTTCACCATCTTAAAACCAACATTCTTTTCAAAACATGATCTTTTATTCTTATCATCGTAGATAGCTATATTTGCAGATTCCAACACATTATTTCCAACCTTACATTCTTTATATATAGAAACTTGAGCTATATTGCATCTACCAAATGATTCATCAAATGAACAACATAAACCATTTATATCACATAGTGAAGGCTTCAATGGTCTTAGACACTAATTTTCCCTTTGACATGTTGCAAGAAATTGATCCAATGGACTATTCTATTCTTTCAACTTTGATATTTCCTCCTACCATAGACTATTTTCCTCTTCTAATTCTTCATTTTTCTTTTTCTAGAATATTATTTTCACATAAATATTCATAATTATCCTTTCTTATCTGTTTTATCTTTTATATCAGTTTTGAATTACATATTTGAACTTTCATCAATTCTTCTTCCAAAATATCTTCTACACACATTAAATTCTCATTTTCCTTCTTCACTCTTATTCCAATCTTCTCCATTGAAATAAATAATTTCTTTATTTAATTTAATTGACCTAGTGCTGTTGTACTCGACTATGATTCAATCAACTACTGCAATTCATGTTTTTTTATTGGATCTCCTCCCTTCTGTATGCAATCACTTTAGTGCCTTGTTCCTTTACGACTAGTTCTTACTGTGTATTACCACACCTTTTCATAATAAATATTTTTACCATGTATAAATTAAAAAAAAAACCCAAAATTTTCAATTCTCCTCAACTTTTTAATAGTAATTTCTTCTTTGGTATGATCTCCCTCCTTATGCAACAACAACCAAGGTCCCCACAATGGAACTAAATGTTGACAAAATAACCTAGATCCTAGTCTAAGATTTTATACTCTGTTATATGTAGTAAACCTCATTGTGATGCAATAAAAAGGGAGAACTTAGATATGCAATAAGTATAAACCAAATTATAAGAAATTATACATTCATATATATACACCATTATATACATAAAATCATATATTAATATATTTTAATGTCTTATACATATATCTTATAATTAGATCCTCATACTTTACTCCCACTTATCATCATCCTAATTCTCACAAATATATAATTCTAATGATCCATTGTCTTATCTCCCACTTTTCCCTTCTTTATAAAGCCTCTTAACTCCTCTTCATAATGTCTTTGCATCATATCCTTTTATAATAACTCTTAATTATCTTCTTCCCATGAATTTACCTTTTCTTTTATAATATTTTACTCTTTTATAGTTTATTTAAGCATATTAGAGGTGTTTTAAGCCTATTTAATTAGTATATAATGGATATATAGGTCTAGAAATGACCCAAATTACATGTGTGGTGCCTCACAACCTTCTATATCCTACCAACAAGTATTTCTTGGCTCTTAAGTCTCTTAAGAGACTTTACCTAAACCCTATATCTAGGAAGGATTGGCACACTTGGGGAATGAAAAAAGGATTCTTATAGAATTCAACCACCAACCCTAACATGTTGGTGTAGTGAGTTCAGTCCCACAAGGTGAAGAATGTAAAATATGGCTATTGACAATGTTATGATGAATATAAATGATGCATTTTGTAAGAATGCATCAATTGTTTGCACAGTCAAACCATTTTGACTTGATGAAAAATGAGAGAGGTTATAATGGAGGGACTCAATGTCTAGATATAGGTCAAAATGAAACATTTCTAGATGCCATGAACTCCAAGAACCACTTTCTAAAAGTTTGGTAGTTTTTGGCTCTTAGGTCTATTGAAAGACTTTGCTAGAACCCCATAGTCCAAGAGGATTGGTATGCTTGGAGAATGAAATGAGGCTTCCTAGCATTCACCTACCCACCCTGACATGTTGACACTATCGATTCATTCCCAAGAGGTGTGGAATGTAAATTTCATTCTTAGCACCTTTTCATTCGATGAAATTGAAGCATTTTGGAACATTATACTCATTGCCACTACAAGCAAATCAAATTGATTTAGAAAAAATATAGGTAGATATTTGTAGGTGGACCTAACATCCACCTATAAATGTAAAAAGGACATTCCTAGGTGCCATGGTTTGAGAGAAAAAATGGTCCAAAGTTTGTCACCTTTTTTGTCTTAATGATCTTAAGAGACTATCTTAGTCTAATGTAGCCCATAATGATCAGAATGCTTGGACAAAAGCACCTCCCATGTAGTATTCAACCACCCACCTCAATGTGTTGGCACTACCAGTTTAGTCTTAGGAGGAATGGAAGGCAAAATTTCACTCCTAATATCATTTCACTAGATGAAATTGAAGCATTTTAGAACATTGAATTCGCTACCATTTTAGGAAAATGAAGATGATTTTAAAAATAGAGGTACGTATTTGTAGGTGGAGCTGACATCCACCTATACATGAAAATAATACATTCCTAGGTGCCATGATTTGAGAGAATAGTCCATGCAAAGTTTGGCACCTTTCTTTGTCTTAGGGCTCTTAAGAGTCCATCTTAGTCCAATGTAGCCCAAAATGATTAGGATACTTGGCCACTAAAAAGACACCTCCCCTAGCGTTCATCTACCCACCTTGACTTGTTGGCATTGTCTACCTGGTCTTAGGAGGTTTGAATTCTAGAATGCAAAATTTCATTCCTAGCACCTTTTCACTAGATGAAACTAAAGCATTTTAGAATATTGTGTTCCTTTCCACTACAAGAAAACAAAATTAATTTAGAAAAAAATAAGGTATGTATTTTTAGGTAGACTTGACATGAACCTATACATGTAAACAAGACATTCCTAGGTGCCATAGTTTGAGAGAATAGTCACTCCAAAGTTTGACACCTTTTTTATCTAAGGGCTCTTAAGAGATTGTCTTGGTCCAATTTATCCCAGAATGTTTAGGATGCTTAGCCACCAAAAATACACATCCCCTATCATTCACCCACCCATCCTAACAAGTTCTATTCTCGATTTAGTCTTAGGAGGTGTGAAATGCAAAATTTTACTCCTATCACCTTTTCACTAGATGAAACTAAAGCATTTTGGAACATTTTGTTCCTTTCCACCATAGGAAAATAAAATTTTTTCACCAAAAATAGAGGTAGGTATTTGTAGGATGACCTGACATCCACCTATACATGGAAACAAGACATTCCTAGGTGTCGTAGTTTGAGAGAATAGTTGGTTCAAAGTCTAGCATCTTTTTTTGTCTTAGGGATCTTATGAGATTGTCTCAGTTTGATGTAGCCTAGAATGATTAGGACACTTGGCCACTAAAAAGACACCTTCTATAGAATTTACTCACCCATCCCAACATGTTGGTCTTGTCGCTTCAGTCCCAAGAGGTGTAGAATGCAAAATTTCACTCCTAGCACCTTTTCACTACATGAAACTGAAGCATTTTAGAACATTGCATTCCTTTCCACCACAATCAAATGAAATTGATTTAGCAAAAAATAAGGTAGTTTTTTGTAGATAGACCTGACATTTAACTATAGATGTAAACAAGGCATTCCTAGGTGTCACAGTTTGAGAAAATAGTTGGTCCAAAGTTTGGCACAATTTTTGAATTAAGGCCCTTAAGAGATTGTCTCAGTCCAATGTAGCCTAGAATAATTAGGATGCTTGGCCACTAAAATGTTAGAGTAATAGGTTCTTTACTTAATTAATTTAATCATATTGATTAATTAATTAAGTCACCTTTACTTTATTTCACTTAAGCTAAACTTAGGAATCTCATATTAGGGTTTTCTAACTTGCAAATATAAAAGCAAGTTCTCTCATGTAATTCATTAATCCATTTCATTAGTTGCATTCTTTTTTGTACAAATTGCTCTCTTTATTTTCTTCTCTTGTGGAAGGTTAATCTTAGGTTTTGCATGTGTTCACTAGGTCTTGTGAGGTTGGTTTTACAACTTCTACATGGTATTAGAGCTCTAGATTTGCAAGCCCCTTCTCAAATTTGGAGAAACTTTTTGAGCAAGAGTCATTTGCTGGGTGTGTTTCTATGTAAAATGGAGTATTCCATTGGATCTAGAGCATTCAAAATAGTCAGATTAGCCTTTTATTTGGCTTGATTTGAGCTTCGTAGGCTAGATCTGCAAGGGTTTCAGCAGGTGTTTTTTTGGATCCAGAGGAAAGCTATTTTTAGAGCATTTTGGGTCTAAACAGACCTCACCATTGTGCTTAGAAGGCCCAAAAACTTTAATATCAATTGTCAAATCATTGAAATTAGATTTGGGGCAAAATTTTTTTGTCAGGCAAGCCGTACGACTTGCCCAACATGCAGATCGAGGTAAAATTTTGAAAAAAAAATTATTATATTTTTTCCTGCTTAAAAAAATAAAATAAAAAACAATATTCAAAATGCAGGTTTTTTAATTGTAAAAAGTTTTTTTTTTAAAAATGAGGTTTTAAAAAAAAAATTTGGTACCTATGCAGGGTACAGGTCGTGCGCAGGGTACGTATCTGCTATTGCAGGCTTTTGGGCCTCATGCCCACATAGGGGCTACGGTCCCCTAAGGGGCCTACAGACCCCTTTTGGGGCCACAGTAACCCCTTAGTGGGGCTGCGTGGGGAGGTTTAACCCCTCCACCCCTATTTATATTTTTTTAAAAAAATTTAAATAAAAAAAAATTCCCTTTTTAATGTTTTTTTAATAAAAAAACACCATGCAATAAATCTTCTCTGTACCTGCATGCACCTAGCCTCAGGATTTGTGCCACTTGGTGGATTTTTTAACAGTACCTCTATTTTAGAGGCTTATTTGGGGATTTTTTCCAAATATAATAGTGCTTCTAATTTATCTGGAGGAGTTCTTTTTTGGCAACAACTAACCAGTTTGACAGGGTTTCTACATTTGGTGGTTTCTCCAAATCTAGTGGAGTTTCTCTAAACTTGGTGGAGGTTGATTTTTTGCCAAATCTACCCTTCACCATTGGTAGTTTCACTTTTGCACTTGATTTTCAAATGGCGATATCTTGGCCATATGAACATATTTTTTAGTGTAATGTTTTTATAAAATTGGGTAGAATTTCCTGATCTTCGCAGTGGTGTAGGTGGTTTTCTATTTTGACTTCTATTTTTTTATAGAAATCAATTTTCTCAATGTTGTTGTTGTGTAGTTCTCATTTTGGAGACTTTGACAGGCTATATCTTCTACATCCGGACTCCTTTTTGGGTCCCATTTTTTTTAAAGTGCCTATTTTTCTATGTACTTCATCATGGTGCTACCAGTTTCCTCTATTTCTATTAGAGAATTGTATTTTCAGCATGTGGACATTTTTAGACATTGTGAGGTTCCATTGTAAGCACTTCTCATATGTAAACCCACTAAAATAAAGTGCCTCAGCATTGTACATGTAGTCTTGAGATCTTGCACATCATTTTGTGCCTTATTGTACTCACACTATGATATAAAGTACCATGTGATGTTTATCTTTTGTTTTGCCATCACACCTTTGTCAAATGAGTGTCTCTTCCACGACAATAGTAAATCGTATTGATTCTTGCCTCATGTGTGTATGCCTTGGTTTGTACACCCTTTTATTTACTGGTACTTTCATGTTTACATGCTCAGATGTTCTTGTTTCTTCTACATGCACTTCTTGGTTTCACATAGTTTTAGTGTACCTATCATGGCTCTCCCTTGTCTTCATGGCTCTCCCTTGTCTGCATTATGGGGGGTTTCTACTATTGGTGCTAATGCTTCCTTGGTTTCACATTGGAGTGAGTTATGTATCTAGTATTTGTTCCTATGTACTAGGCAGATGCAGCGTACATCAATGGCTGGTTACCTATGCATTTCGGTGAGACGGAGCATTTACCATATAGACGCTCTTGCATTCCTTTTGTGGAAGTGACCTATTTTCACTTGATCAGTTCTTCAAACTTTTGGTACTTGTGCCATTTGTATCTTCAAGTTCCAGATGATTTTCCTTTGTTTGCCATCTAATTCGAGTAGTGTTGTTGGGGCCACTCATGTAGATTCTTGTCTTCTTGATTCTGATCTTCATCTTATTTTAGAGGAGCTTCTTCTTTGAACACTATAGCAGTCAGTCTTGGATAGTGTTTGCAGATTCTTCATGCTTCAATGGAGTTCTTAATGTTCCTATTCTTTTGGGACATCTTTTGTGGAGGCTTCTTATTACTTCACTCTCTCTCTATCTCTCTCTTGTAGGGAGGTTTTTTCTCTCTTTTGGGGAGGAGTTTTTCCCATGTGGTTTTCTCCTTATCTCTATTTGTGAGAGACTCTTTTGTAAATGGGTACCTCATCAAGCCTAGTTGTCAGGACCCATCTTTGCTTTCATGCATTTGTCCTTAGTTTTTTAGCTTCTCCCTAAGTTCATCTTAAGGGGGGTGTTAGAGTAATAGGTTCTTTACTTATTTAATTTAATCAGATTGATTAATTAATTAAGTCACCTTTACTTTATTTCACTTAAGCTAAACTTAGGAATCTCACATTAGGGTTTTCTAACTTGCAAATATAAAAGCAAGTTCTCTCATATAATTCATTAATCCATTTCATTAATTACATCCTTTTTTCTCCAAATTGCTCTCTTTACTTTTTTCTTTTGTGGAAGGTTAATCTTAGGTTTTGCAGGTGTTCACTGGGTCCTGTGAGGTTGGTTTCATAGCTTCTACATAAAAAGTGTTAGGAAAAGGTGTATTGTACACCTTGCATGATAACAGAATATTATAAGCTATATAAAATAAATATTTGTTTGTGGTTCAACTTAGGGGATGTGTTTAGCCACATTAAATATTTATTTAGGTCTACTTGTAAAGTTGTAACATTGGGAAAAATATTTAATGTGGGTTGCACATTGGGAAAATATTTAATATTGAGAAAACTTAGTACCAATAATTAAATGAGGGGTCAATGGTTTTGTGTACTCATAGTTTTGAGGCACATGGTTTTCCCAATACCACAAGTTGTATTTGTGTGATCTTGACTCTTTACAAGCAAGCACATGGTTAATGGTTTGGGTTGGTTGGTTGAGTGGTCTGTCATTGTATTGAGTTTCTCTTGTGAGTGCATATATGAAGCATGGCATTGGATGTGTGGTTACATGCTTGGACACATGGAGGATGCATTGGAGGAGCTTGATGTTTGAGAAGTGTTCATGGAGACTCTATAAGTGTATTGTGATGTTTTATTGTTGAATAATACATTGAATGTGGATTCTTTTAGAGGCTATATTTTCACTCTGGAGGGTTTTCCCAAGGTATATCTTGTGTCACCTTGCGATATGTTTTGCCTATTCTTTTATATTTTGGATTCTGGTTATCATGGATATGATTTGTTTACATTAATATCTCTCATGGGGTTTTGTGGAAATTTTCTTCATGGTTTCATATTTCCTTTCATTTGGTTTAGAGCCTAGTGGCTAGGGTGTGGGAAGAGATCTCCCTAGTTTTATAGCCCTTACAATGAGTAGACTCTTGTGCATATTTGAATCCATGGACTTATATGTTAATAATGAACTTTCAAGGCCACATGTGTGTTTGTAGACATGAGTTGCTACAAATCTGGGGTTTGATGGAGATTTGACAAGTGGGTTTTCTATTAGGGCTCTTTGTGTGGGGTTTTGGAGGTGACCATTTGTTGAAGGGCTCCTAGGCAAAATGAACCTCACCATTAAGTCTAGAAGGCCCTAAACCTATGGACCCCTATATAACTTGACATATTTTGGAGACAAAAAAATTTTGGCCATTTTTCATGCCCTAGGGAATCTTTGTAAAGAGTATTTTGTATGGTCATACCATGCATTAGGAATATTCAGGGAATATTTCCCATGCATTGTGTTTGCATAGGTTCAGTCCATATAAACATTATTAAAAAAATTATATATTCAAAATTTTTAATAAAGTTTTTTAAAAAATTGAATCTTTTGGGTAGCGTCCACAGGGTCCAATTCCCCTGGTTAGCTAGGCAACCAACACCCAGGCCCAGGGGGCTAGTGGACATGGCCAAAAGGTAGTCATGACTAGCCCACAAGGGTTAGTCCGCTTGGGTTGTGAAGTGGTTTCACCACTAGCGCATCACTGCCACCTAGCCTGATAGCCTCCATAGTTAGTGGTAACAACTGGTGCACCACCCCTAAACCACTCAACAACCACCTATCCACTACTGCCACTAGTGACTCTACCCACCAACCACCTGGTAGCCCATGGTGTTAATTTGTAAGCCTACTTGGGAAACTTTTTCGGTAGTCATAACATTCACCCATGGTATTAGATTTTTGACCTCTTACACACATCAAAAAGGTCTCTCTGAGCACTATGCTATGGTATAGGTTTGGTAATAATATTTTTTTGTTTGTGCAGGAATTTGGTACTTGAATCTAGAATTTCTCTAGAACAACTATTTGATCATAACTTTCACATATAGAATTAGATTTTAAATTTTGAATAGGTGTTGGAGAGCTTTTGTACTGTACTACATAATGAATTAGGTATTGTTGGTGATTGTTTTGATGCAATCATAACAATAAATTAAAATTCACATATAATGAACTGAAACTATACTTGAAAGATAAGAAGGAATCATTTAAGATTCAACTAATCCCAGGTCTACAATGGTTCGGTTGGTCAAGTTCAGTTGGTCAATGTGAAGCTGTAATGTTCAAGGGGCCTTACGTAGTTTAGGTTTGTTTGTGGTTTACTGGACTAAGAATATGCAAAAAGAATCATAGATTTCAACAAGTATCCTGTTCATTTGCATACAAGTGTTACTGTGCTGCAAGTTCAGATGATTTTCTTGAATTATTGCAACTTTCTTCTTTATCTATTTATGAAAACTGTCTACTTTTAACTCTGTTATGCATGCTTCTTCAAATTTGAGACAATTTCCTTTAGATTTCTACGTTTTTAGCTAAATATTCAGATGGGTTGGGAAAAATTAGAAAGATCTAATCTATACCTCATTTAATCTACCGAAGGATCTAATTGTTTCTGTTATGCACTATGTAAATACCACAGTAATTTGATCAAATCCACAGTAAAAACCTTAAATGCAAGTTCTGAGCATTTTCACAAACATACATTTAAAATTGCAAGCTCTCAAAGAAAATATTTCAAAACACAAAGAAGAGCAGGAGAACACTCAGAAGATAGATGCAGAACTCCAGATTCTATTGCATTAGAAACGAATAGTCATACATGATTTACAATGTAGGAATGACTCTTAGTTTCATTGATCATACTACAGAGAACTTACAAGCTTTACAGATACAGTAAGGCAGCCAGACATTCCACGCGCACCTTACTGTAGACAAACAGGCGACCTCCTTCTTCTACTTCTAATCTGAACTAAGCTAACTTGCTGTATGTTCCTAAAAAAAACCCTGTTGTAGCCCCTATTGTAAAGTATTATAGTGTAGAGAGGCACAATATAAAGACATTCTAATTGTCCTCACTACAGCAGAAACCTAACTAAACCCCTGGTTCAAACCCCTGGTTACAGCAATAAATACAGGTGAACCAGCTCTTCCAAAATATCTCTGAGCAGTGTCAAATCTAGGCGAAATATTGCCCCTTCTAAGAAGTTCCGGCAGCTTGGAAATAACTTTTGTTTGTCTGTTGTAGTAATACCTTCAGCTGCAACTCTGTCCTCCATTGGTTTGGCCTTGACTTCTTCGCACTTCATCTCTACTTCCTGCTCTTGAGATTGGATTTCCTTCCTCCATGATGTCACTGTGATCAAGTTCCAGCTGCTTCCTCAACTGCAAGCCTGCAAGACAAGACAAGCAATAAGTATCAAATTTTCCAAATGAACAGCAGGAAATTAAAATAATCGTTTAAATCCAGGTGACTGTGCAAAAAATATGGAAATCAGGTCCAAAATACTTCCAAAACGCGTTCAAAACGCATACAGACTGCTCAAAATCATCGGGTCAACCATCGTTGACCAGGAAAATGCCACGGGTGCCAAAAATATAGTTTAAAATTTCCATCTCTATGCATTTCCCGCCTATCAGCGTGAAACTGTCCATCGGCGAACCAAAAAACATGTTGGCCGATATTCGCTGTTTGGCCGACGGCCTTTCCTTGGTTTTCTTCCTATCGGCGAGAGTTATGCCGATACAGCCCTTCGTTGTTTGTATTTCCTTCCCATTGGCGTGACTCACACTATCGGCGGGCCTCTTCATTCATCCTCCATTCGGCAGGTATTTCTCTTCATCGGCAAGAGTTTCGCCATCGGCGAACTCTATAACCCTTCCGCCGATCACTCTTTTCTTACCGATGTCCCCTTTGCTCATCCTCCATCGGTGAGCTCCAAACCTCCTGCGCCGATGCTACTACTTTGGCCGATGTTCATTTCATCGGCAAGAGTTTCATCGATGTTAGTTGTTAGTTCCATCGGCGAGAGATTCGCCATCGGCGAACTCCAAATCTTTTCCGCCGATGCCCATACCTTGGCCGATGCTCTTTCGTCGGCCTGACTCCTGCTGACGACCCCCTTCGTTGATTGCCACCGCTTATCAGCGAGAGCTCCATTTCGGTGGAACACTTCAAAACTCCACCGATGGCAACTATTATGCCGACGCGCATAACATACTTCGCTGTAATGTATTAAGGTATGCATGAAATACATTTTTTATGCTCAATACCAAATGTATTAATTCTGCAAAATAACCCCTTGGGTTTGTCATTTTAAGTGCACCTATGCATTTTTCTGTCAAACAGACAATTGTGAGATACAGAGTGGAACCCAGACAAAATTGCCCACAACCCAGAACCACTAAATATGAATATTTTAAAATTTATAACGAATGCCAACAAGGAAAAAAGGCAAACAATTGACTGTATATTATGCAAAACCTGATAGTTCATTTTACCAAATCGATCATAACTTGCAAGATATGATGAATTTTATGATGGTTCAAAAAGCAACCTTGGCTCATTTTTCACAAGGAATCCAACCACATCATGCATTGGTACTGAAAATGCAATTTTCTCTATTTTTAAGGTTTACAAATTTGACTCTATTTTCCCTTTACCACCAGACAGAACAAACACAAGCAGAAGCAAAAAGCAAAGCAACAGCAGGGGTCCCCATTTTGCTAAGGAGCAAAATGGGGCGTGTTGTGAACATCACAACAACTAGCAACCAAAACAAAACAATTAAATTCAAAGTGTTCAAGAAAACTAGATGAAATGAACTCATAACTTCCGACTATCCCTCTTGCAAATTACTATTCAGCTTGAGACTCAAAGTATTCAATAAAGATGCATGAATTTCCATTTTCAGTTTAGTTGTGTGCACGTGATTAATTATCCTCATCTTGAAGATCGGTTGAACAAACCAGTGACTGACATTAGCCTACGTAGGTGAGGATATTCCCTCATAGCCGACCGGATAGAGCCTTGCTACCAGCGAGCGTCCATAGCCTCGGCAAGGTTATCGTTACAATTCTCCTAAGTAGAGCTCCACTGCCAGCGAGCGTCCATAGCCCCGGTAGAGTTACTTAGATGGCTTAATCTGGATTTTCAGTATAATCCGCTTTATTTATTTATTTATTTATTTATTTTTCTAATTTTGAAAGATTTCATAAGATATAACAATTTGTAACTTCGTGATGCAAGGAGTGGACACTTGCTGAAATTAAGCTGAGAATTGTAATGGTAGCAAGGGTAACCTCTAATTTTTCACCTAATATCTGCACTGGTAAGTTCAACAAACCCAAGGATTTTAGGTGTGTCATCGTGAGAAACTTGCTTTGAATTCTCAATCACATTTATTGAATACGAAACTTCAGAAGATGAACAACCCTCTACATTCATGATAGTGACAAGTTATGTGTAAATTTGTAAATGATTAACTTGAATATCTTAAATTTTATACTGTTTTGAATGGTTGCTAGTTTTGCTCCTTAATACTCTAAAGTAAAATAAAGATCCCTGCTGAGGAGACAACCAACAAACCAAACAAACAAGCTGTACAAACAACCCAAAAAAAAGAAAAGCTGTACAAACAGAAAGAAACAAAAAGCAAAAATAAACAGAAGACAAACTATACAAACAGCCAACCAAAAAAGAAAATAGCAAAAAAGAAGAAAAGAAAACAAAAACAACTACCCTACCAAACTATATACAAGCCTCTACAAGGTAAATAGAAACCCAGGAAAAAGACCCAAAAACACCCCTACTTGCATATTTCTTTAGATTGTGCAGGAGTAACAGGGTACTAGTTATGGTTCTCATTCTAGCAGATTTATCTTTGAATTCTGAAAAAAAATCTGGTATTCTAGATTCATTGTGCTTATCAGAATAGCTCTTAACTAGTAACTGAGGCAGCTCATCAGGTTTATGATTAATCCATATGCATGTCCTATCTCTTGAATTTCCATAATCAAAATAGTATTTATCATTGTTTTCTAAGGAAAGGAAAGAGACAACCTGATGTGCCCTTAGCTCTGTGGAATACGCTTGTTCATTAATAGCTGGCTTTTCATTCAACTCTGCATTTTCGTTGCCTAGCTCTATGTCTGGTCCTTTTTCAAGTTGAAAGATGAATGACTCTAGATGTATCATTTCTTCATCTTCATCTATCCTTGTTCCTTCATTCTGGATGTTCAGTTTATCCTCAAATTCAGCAAACCTCTCAATGTTCTCATTAGTTTCCTGCACATCAGCACTTAAGTAAGTATCTTGATCATCATAATCTGACATACAGAAATTAATCATTTCTAAATCACTTGAGAGTAAAGGTGGAACAGTATCTTTTGATCGATAGGAATACTCCCCTGTTTTACTTTCAAAATGGCATGCGGGTGATGTTTGATTGTGCACAGCAGCTCCATGATCCTCTGTATCCTCTTCTTTCAAGAATTGTTCATCATATAACCCACATTTATCATTCAGTGAAGAGTCTAATCCTATTGACCTACAACAATCTTGAACTTGGTCATTCAATTTAAAGAAGTCGGTCGTAACACTAGGATTTACTTTCTTTTCTATGACTTCACTAGTTGCTGTAGTGGGAACTTCATCAGTTTTAATGCATTTTAATTTTGCCAATGCTTGTTTACATTTCTTTGCCAAATCATGTTCGTTAAAACTATTCAGGTCAGATCCAGAGATTTCTTCTTGACAAATATTTCTTAGTAATTCCATATATTCATTAAATGTATCAAGATGAACCTCACTTTCCTTTTCTTTTTTATTAAATCCTTTTTACTTATTATCTAGAAAAGGGACATGAGCTGTGATTTCTTCTCTGCATTTTTTAGGATATTTATACTTTTCGCTAACCTTAATCACAGCCGGATCCTGACGAAAAGACAGATTTTTTTTCTTACCATCACATGATTCCTGCCAAGAGATCTTATTATCCTTTATTCCTAGCATTGGTTCCATCTTTGTATCCTCTGCACATTTAATGACCGTTGATGCTGCATCCTCCTGTCGCTCAATAATCTCCTCATTTCCCTGCCAACTTTCAGCCTTATACACATCTGAGAGAGAGATTAGTCCTTTCAAATATAAATCTAATCTTGTAAGAAAAGATAGACAATTAAGCTCACCATGCTCTGTGGACTTATGTATCCTACACCTTCCAAATAAACCATAGCTATATAGATTTTTAGGATAAAGCTGGTTATTCAAAGCCTTTTGAAATGAAGGAATGTCAACTTGAAAATTGTCCCTATATGAGTCCATTGAAAATGGGACCCTCTTTCAACTTTTTAGGCATTTAAAATTTTATGAGATCTAACATATCTCAGAATATAGCATTTAAACTCAGAATTTTAACCCTAAACCAAATCAGGTCCTCCTTCTAGCGCCAGAAAACTGTTGGTGATTGTTTTGATGCAATCATAACAATAAGTTAAAATTCACATATAATGAACTGAAACTATACTTGAAAGATAAGAAGGAATCATTTAAGATTCAACTAATCCCAAGTCTACAATGGTTCGGTTGGTCAAGTTCAGTTGGTCAATGTGAAGCTGTAATGTTCAAGGGGCCTTACGTAGTTTAGGTTTGTTTGTGGTTTATTGGACTAAGAATATGCAAAAAGAATCATAGATTTCAACAAGTATCCTGTTCATTTGCATACAAGTGTTACTGTGCTGCAAGTTCAGATGATTTTCTTGAATTATTGCAACTTTCTTCTTTATCTATTTATGAAAACTGTCTACTTTTAACTCTGTTATGCATGCTTCTTCAAATTTGAGACAATTTCCTTTAGATTTCTACGTTTTCAGCTAAATATTCAGATGGGTTGGGAAAAGTTAGAAAGATCTAATCTATACCTCATTTAATCTACTGAAGGATCTAATTGTTTCTGTTATGCACTATGTAAATACCACAGTAATTTGATCAAATCCACAGTAAAAACCTTAAATGCAAGTTCTGAGCATTTTCACAAACATACATTTAAAATTGCAAGCTCTCAAAGAAAATATTTCAAAACACAAAGAAGAGCAGGAGAACACTCAGAACATAGATGCAGAACTCCAGATTCTATTGCATTAGAAACGAATAGTCATACATGATTTACAATGTAGGAATGACTCTTAGTTTCATTGATCATACTACAGAGAACTTACAAGCTTTACAGATACAGTAAGGCAGCCAGACATTCCACGCGCACCTTACTGCAGACAAACAGGCGACCTCCTTCTTCTACTTCTAATCTGAACTAAGCTAACTTGCTGTATGTTCCTAAAAAAAACCCTGTTGTAGCCCCTGTTGTAAAGTATTACAGTGTAGAGAGGCACAATATAAAGACATTCTGATTGTCCTCACTACAGCAGAAACCTAACTGAACCCCTGGTTCAAACCCCTGGTTACAGCAATAAATAAAGGTGAACCAGCTCTTCCAAAATATCTCTGAGCAGTGTCAAATCTAGGCGAAATATTGCCCCTTCTAAGAAGTTCCGGCAGCTTGGCAATAACTTTTGTTTATCTGTTGTAGTAATACCTTCAGCTGCAACTCTGTCCTCCATTGGTTTGGCCTTGACTTCTTCGCACTTCATCTTTACTTCCTGCTCCTGAGATTGGATTTCCTTCCTCCATGATGTCACTGTGATCAATTTCCAGCTGCTTCCTCAACTGCAAGCCTGCAAGACAAGACAAGCAATAAGTATCAAATTTTCCAAATGAACAGCAGGAAATTAAAATAATCGTTTAAATCTAGGTGACTGTGCAAAAAATATGGAAATCAGGTCCAAAATACTTCCAAAACGCGTTCAAAACGCATACAGACTGCTCAAAATCATCGGGTCAACCATCGTTGACCAGGAAAATGCCACGGGCACCAAAAATATAGTTTAAAATTTCCATCGCTATGCATTTCCCGCCTATCGGCGTGAAACTATCCATCGGCGAACCAAAAAACATGTTGGCCGATATTCGCTATTTGGCCGACGGCCTTTCCTTTGTTTTCTTCCTATCGGCGAGAGTTATGCCAATACAGCCCTTCGTTGTTTGTATTTCCTTCCCATCGGCGTGACTCACACTATCGGCGGGCCTCTTCGTTCATCCTCCATTCGGCAGGTATTTCTCTTCATCGGCAAGAGTTTTGCCATCGGCGAACTCTATAACCCTTCCGCCGATCACTCTTTTCTTACCGATGTCCCCTTTGCTCATCCTCCATCGGCGTGAGATCGCCCATCGGTGAGCTCCAAACCTCCGGCGCCAATGCTACTACTTTGGCCGATGTTCATTTCATCGGCGAGAGTTTCACTGATGTCAGTTGTTAGTTCCATCGGCGAGAGATTCGCCATCGGCGAACTCCAAATCTTTTCCGCCGATGCCCATACCTTGGCCGATGCTCTTTCATCGGCCTGACTCCTGCCAACGACCCCCTTCGTTGATTGCCACCGCTTATCGGCGAGAGATCCATTTCAGTGGAACACTTCAAAACTCCACCGATGGCAACTGTTATGCCAACGCGCATAACATACTTCGCTGTAATGTATTAAGGTATGCATGAAATACATTTTTTATGCTCAATACCAAATGTATTAATTCTGCAAAATAACCCCTTGGGTTTGTCATTTTAAGTGCACCTATGCATTTTTCCGTCAAACAGACAATTGTGAGATACAGAGTGGAACCCAGACAAAATTGCCCACAACCCGGAACCACTAAATATGAATATTTCAAAATTTATAATGAATGCCAACAAGGAAAAAAGGCAAACAATTGACTGTATATTATGCAAAACCTGATAGTTCATTTTACCAAATCGATCATAACTTGCAAGATATGATGAATTTTACGATGGTTCAAAAAGCAACCTTGGCTCATTTTTCACAAGGAATCCAACCACATCATGCATTGGTACTGAAAATGCAATTTTCTCTGTTTTTAACAAGGTTTGCAAATTTGACTCTGTTTTCCCTTTACCACCAGGCAGAACAAACACAAGCAGAAGCAAAAAGCAAAGCAACAGCAGGGGTCCCCATTTTGCTAAGGAGCAAAATGGGGCGTGTTGTGAACATCACAATAGGTATACTTTTAATTTGATGTGCAGAGAGAGGTTTGTAATTCCTTGATCGCTTATGGGAGCTTAAGATTCAGGGTGTGATTGCATGAGCTTCTAGATGAATATTTAGGCACAAACTTTGGGGAGTACATATTTTTATCAAATTAGTACGATGGTATAGTAGGTTTATAGATTTGGTACTTCTTGATATAAGTTTACAAGTGTTTTCAGAGTTTGGACTTTTATGGAGATAGATACACATGTTGTCTTCTTGTTTGAGGACATGGTTTGATACACATGTGAGACTAAAAGTTTCATATCAGTGGGAGTTGAGTATAGGTGCAATGATGGTAATGATTATGGTGTCATGGATATGTAGGTATTTTTGAGCATTGGCACGAAATAATCATGTATGTAGTTGAAAGGTTGGGTTATGATATCTGATTCATATTTTACAGGTGGTGGTGTGGTTTAGTTTAGGACATTGTTCTTATATCTTGGATGCTTGATTAGTTCCTTGACTATGGTTACTTGTTTTTGGACTTGTTTGGAAAATCAAATATGGATTTGATTTGGTGTTTGAGTCTTGAAGTCTATAGGATTATCTTCTTGTTATCTTGGTTTGCAAGTTACTAATGTGATGATGAGTTTGCATGTTTCATGTTTGGGATCTATGATTTATGTAGTTTTATGGGCCGATCACCTATTTGATTATAGTGAGATGGCTTAGATGTGGACTGTCTATATCTACGAGATTGATTTAGTGTTGATGTAAACTTTGTTAGTCGGCCTTGTCTGTGGTCATTTGTTCATTGGTATGTTGAATTGGGATGAGAGGATGTATGATTAGAGTACCTAGCTAGTCTATTATTGGGACTTGTATTATGCTTATCAGAATGTCATGGATAGCTTGGGTACATGGTTTTTTGTTAGCTTTTGGCAGTGATGGTTTATCTTTTTGTTTTGGATATCATGGTTTTACTCTAATTTTTTGGAGCCATTGATGTTATAGTGGGATTCTTTGATTGTGTTGGGGCCATGGATGATCTTCATATAGGAGTTGGTTATCATGATGCCATGTGTAGATCAGCATCATGGTTCAGTGGGAGCTTTGGCAATGATGTGGATTCATCACTTGGTGATGGATGATCTTCTGTAGTGGTTTTGGTGTCATGTAGGAACTCTTAGATCTTATTTATTGTATACAGTGAGAGTTCTTTGAAATCTTGAGTTCTATTGATAGGGGATGTTATCTTCATGTGATTTAGAGATGTTGACATCTTGGTACCATGGAGGACTCTTGGTGTATTTGATTGAGGTGTTAGTTATGATTTGTTATTTTTGACAGTTGATCCTTGTTTACAAGATGCGTGTTATTGTGCCATGGTGGAATTTTGGTCACATGTTAGATTGTTGGCATGATACATGTGCTCTTTACTATAGGATATGTTCATTGGAGCATGTGATCTCCTAGGAGGGGATATTAGATCATGATGTCATGATGGGGTTCTTGATTCTATAGTTGGAGTTTTTAACAGTTGTCTTGTTGGTTCTCCTTGTATTGAGTACATTGGTCATTTACTTGAGAACTTCATGATAGTACGATGTTGAATTTGAAGCATAACATGGATTGATCGATTCTAGGTGCTTATGTATACTTGGAGACTTGGGTGAAGCTAGAGTTCTCTTGGAATTAGAGACATTTGTTGAGATAGTTACTCTTTGGAGGTTTTAGCAGGAAGCCCGAGGAGCCTAAACCTAGATATGGACATGAGTTCATGGACCTAGAGGAGATTGTTCTTGGAGAGAGTTCTTATGTCTTGGTGTATCCTGGAGGAGCATTCTCATTCCTTACTCTTGGTCTAGTTAGTGTATTATCTTCTAATAGGTATTGCCCATCCTATTTTTAGATGCATTTTATCTTATGCTTTGTCTTCTCATGGATATGGATCTTGAGCTTTGGTTATTAGTTCTAGAGGGTTCATTTCAAGGGTGTTAGCATGGTTATGTCCTTGTGCATATGAGTTGATTTATAATGTCATTTATATGGAGTTTAGGAGATGTGATTGGGCTTATTCCTAGTTTTTGGAATGGGTATGATTTTGATCTTCCTTAGTTAAAGAGGTTTACATCAATGTTGGTTTTACATGATGCACATGTTTATTTGATCTATGATATTAAATGGTTGGGTGTTGTTAAGGAATTTCAATTTTGGTTGTAAAGGAGATCATACATGAGACAACTTAACAATTTGAGGTGTTGGTATAAGGACATGTTATGATATGATTTACAAGTTTTCTCTCTTTTCTCTATGGCTACATCCTAGAGGTTTATGTTCATATGGTTGTTGGTATATCATTATTGATGTCCAATGAATTTGGTGAAGTCTCAAGATGTAAAAGTTTCTAAGGTATATAAGAGATAAGAAGAAATAGTTTCTAAGTTATTAGAAAAATGGTTAGTTGGTAAATTATTCAAAATGAGAACTGGTTCACCAGTTTCAAAATTCTCCGATTTGCCAACAGAGGAAAAAATGTAAGTATTTTTTATGAAGAATTAGAAGAAAGAAAAAGTTAAGCCTCAGCAAAAATTTAGTTCGTGAGTTATGAAGTTTGTCGGTTCACCAATTTGGTGATCCACTGACAAAGACGTGGAAGAAGGAAGCTTGAAGATCAAAGGATTTGTTATCGGAAAAACTTTTGTTTTGCAAACAAGTTTGCAAGTTCACAAGTTCAACATTTCACTGATTCACTAACTGGGTGACATAAGGCTTAAGAGTAAGTTTGTGGTTTGGTTCTTTTGCTGATAAAAAAAAAAGTTGACAAAGACTCGTTGGGATTTGTTTTGGTTCGTGAAAAGTTTATTTAGCTGACAACGAAGTTTATCAATAGGAAACTTTACTGATAAAGGCAACTAAGGCCAAGGTTTGTGGAAGAGTGATTTCACTGATAAAGGCAATAAAGGTGATGGTTTGTATAGAGCTTGTTTGGTTGATAAAAGGAAAGTTCGTGAAAATTAACATTTGCTAATAGAGGAAAAAGGTGATAAAAGTAAAGTTTGAAGAATGGGATTTTTGCAGATAAAGAAGAAGACAAAGCCAATGTTCTCAAAAGACAAAATTCACTGATAAAGGAGTAAAAGCCTAAAGTTTGAAGAATGTGAAAATTGCCAATAAAGGGTTGAAAGCCAACATTTGAGAAATGATAAATTCATTGATAGAAAAGGATGATTAAATAATAAAATGTTTTAATGGATATATTTTTGGTGCAAAAAGTAGATGCGTAATTAGCAGTTAAGGACTAATACTGGTCGCATGGAGATCTATCATGATAAAAGCAATGTAGAAAAGATAGATTTTTGCATGTGCTAAGATATTAATAGAACTATGACTATAAAAAAAGCAAAGCAGAATTATTGCATGCACAAATCTACATGCAAAGTTGTTTTTCTCAATGCGCAGAAAATTAGGAGTGTAGAAAAGCGAGAGTTTTAACATGCAAAAAAATTGGAGTACAAACATGCAGATGTGTGAATACATGTAGAATTGTTGTATATATAATAGTAATAAAAAAGATAACTTTGTAGTTCATGTATGATGTGTGAGAAGAATTCTATACTGACTGAGTCTAGGTGGCTAGAGTGAGAGGAGAAGACTGTGTATAATTTGAATAGATGCATTTATGGTTTGTGAAGAACCAAATGGATGCATACTTGAATATGTAATGAAATAGTGAGGTTGGTGCTCAGATTAGGGGATTGTAGTCTCCTTAGAGTTGGTACTCTTAAATCAGTGGTTTGGTGACTCCTTAGAGTTGGTGCTTCTAAACATTGTAATCAAAGGTTTCATTTGTGAGGATGGATTAGGATGGTAGATGGTTTCTCAGCATGGTTTTTCTCATATTGGGTTTTCCATGTATATCTAGTGTTCATGTGTGCATGCTTTCTAGTTGTTGATGTTATTACACTGAAAGCTAATTTGATTTGCATTATAGAGGCTTAAAGTTTTAAGTTTTATTGATCTACTAATTCACCCCCCCTCTCAGTAGATTGCTTGTGTTCTAACAATTGGTATCAAAGCAAGGTTCCTTGGAGAAGCATAACAGCTAAAGGTTGATCTAGGAGATTGAACACATGGCCGGTCAAGAAGGATCTCACTCAAACAAAGCACCATTGTTTGATGGATCAAATTATACATGGATAGAAACCTACCTAATGTCAATAGGGTTTGATGTCTAGCAATCCGTTAAGGATGGTTACACTACTCCTACAACTCCTCCAATAGACTAGGCAAGTAAGAAGGTATGTGAGAATAATGCTAACGCTAAGAATGCAATTCTATGTGGTTTATCTAACTCTAAATTTGTGAAAGTGATGCAATGCAAGTATTCCAAAGAAATATGGAATAAGCTCTAGAGCATCTATGAAGGAGATACAAAGGTGAAACATGCCAAGTTGCAGACCTTTAAAGGAAGATTTGAAAGCCTGAAGATTAAAGAGGAAGAAAATATTGTTGATTACCTACTCAGAGTTGATGAAATTGTGAATGTTATGAGAGGACTAGATGAAAAAGTAGAAGAGACAATGATTGTGAAAAATGTACTTAGATCCTTACCTTCCAGGTATGATTATAAAGTCTATGCTATAGAAGAAGAAAAGGATCTTGATAAAATAACTGTTGATGAGCTACATGGCATTTTCACTACCTATGCAATGAGGATATGTGGTACTAAGATTTCAAAGAGAAGCTACATTTAAGGCATCAAAGAAGGAAAATAATGTAGAGCTTGAATCTAAGACAAATGAAGAAGAGGCCATTTTTTTAAGAATATTGAAGAGAGGATCTTGGAAGTATAAAGGTAAGTTACCTTTAAGTGTTTTAATTGTGGAAAGGTTGGTCACTTTGCTGCTAAATGTCCTTTTGAAGGAAAAGACAAAAGTGATGAATTTGATAGTAAGAAAAGTAACAAGCAGTTCTATCCAAAGAAGAAGAATTTTTAGAACAACAAGAAGAGTCTATACATAAAAGGTGATAATAACTCCTCTGAATAAAGCCCCATTTTAGAAGACAACAATGAAGGTGTTTCTGAGGTTGAAGGAAATGAATTCCTATTTATGATAGTGGAGACTACTGATAAAGATCAGAACAATACTGATGTGGAAGACCCTGAGAATGAAGAAAAGGAGAAGTAGACTTTGAAGGAGAGCTAGTATGTGCTTTACAAGAGATTGAGAAACTTAGGAAGAAAAACTTTGAACTGAAGCTACAACTTTAGGAAGATATGGTATCTAATAAGCTTGTAGAATTAGAAGAGATGATTGTTGACTTGAGGACACAAGTGGAAGAAGCCAAGAGAATAGAAGAAGTTATAATTTAAGATGAATTAAAAGCAAAATTTGAAGAATGTCTAAAGTTGGAATCCAAAGTTGTATCTCTGAGAAAAGAATTAGAAAAGGCTAAGAATCAGATTAACCTAAGTATAAAGTTTGAAAAGAACAGTGGCATGCTTGATGAAATGATAAGCATTCAGAGATTTCCAAAGAACATGGTTGGTTTAGGATTTGAAGAAGGTCAACATTGAAAGTCCAATGGTCCTAAAAAGACTAAAGAGAAGAAGCAAAATAAGGAAGATGATGGCTTCACAAAAGTCAGAGATCTGAAGGAGAAAAGATACAAAGGTCCCCTCTTGCAATATATTCTGGTATGATTAGGTTTCCCCAGTCCTTTTATGGCTATTCTTATTCATGTCAATATGGTCATAGGGTTGTTGGTTGTAGAATTGTTCCTAGGAGAAAAAATGATTTTACTAGCAAAAATTATTTTGCACCCATAGGAGATTTTAGAGTAGTTTGTTACAAACGCAATAACTTTGGTCATACTAAAAAATTTTGTAGAACAAAATTTGTAAAAACTAACAAATAAGAAAGAAAGGAGAATGTTCCTCCTAAGGAGAATAATGCATCAAACTCTCTTGTGAATAAGGAGATGAAAACTAAGAAAGTCTCGAAGGAGAAGAAGGATGATCAAAAGAATGAAGAATATCTAATTGTACAGAAAACATTTCATGCTAAAATACAAAATCCATGGCTGATAGATAGTGGTTGCTCTAGTCACATGACTGGAGATAAAAGTAAGTTTATAAGTCTGCAAGAATGGAATGGAGGCTTAGATAAGTTTGCTGACAACACATCTGCGAAGATCTGTAGTAAAGGAACACTAAATATTGATGGAAAAGCCAAGACTCACAATGTCTATTATGTTGAAGGATTAAAGCACAATTTTCTTAGTTTAAGCCAGATGTGTGATAATGGATATAATCTGACATTTAATGCAAAAGGTTGTTAGATCAGGAAGGCAAGTTCTGGTAAGTTGGTTGCTGAGGCAAGTAGAATAGAAAATAATATTTACAATCTCAAGGAGATTCAAGGAAGAAGTTGTTTGATGGAATAGGTTGATGAAAGTTCGTTGTGGCACAAAAGATTGGGACATATCAATTTGGACAACCTTGTGAAGGTAAGTTCAAAAAATGCGGTTAAGCACATGCCTAAAATCACCAAGCCAACAAGTACAATATGTAAGGAATGTGAGCATGGGAAACAAACAAGGTCTAGTTTCAAAACAAAAGAATACTCTACTTCAAGACTCTTGGAGTTAGTTCATATAGACCTAAGTGGTCCAACCAAGACACAAGGACTAAAAGGTGAAAGATATTTCATGTTATTAGTTGATGATTTCTCATGAATGACATGGGTAACCTTTCTTAAGGATAAGTTAGAAACCTTTGAGAGATTTAAGACTTTTAGATCTATGGTTGAGAAGGAGAGTGGTCTAACAATCAAATGCTTAAGATCAAATAGAGGTGGATAATTCACTTCTAATGAGTTTGTGGAATACTATGAGAGACATGGCATAAAAAGACAATATTCTACACCTAGAACTCCACAACAGAATGGAGTTGTGGAAAGGAAAAATAGAAATGTTAAAGAGATGAAAATAACTATGTTAAATGAGGCATAATTACCTGATGTTTATTGGATAGATGCAGTATGCACATCAGTGTATGTCTTAAACAGAGTGCAGTTAAGGGTAAACACTGATAAGACTCCTTATGAATTATGGTATGGTATATATGCTTCTATCAAATATTTCAAGGTGTTTGGTAGCAGATGCTACATCAGAAGAGATGAATATGGCTTAGGAATATTTGATTCAAGATGTGATGAAGGTATATTTCTTAGATATTCTAGTAGATCCAAAGCATATAAGTGTTATAATAAGAGATTACATAGAATCGTAGAAAGTGCTAATGTCAGGGTAGATGAGTTTCATCCACATCTAACTCATAACAAGGTCAGCTGCTCAGAAGGATCAGTGATAATAGAAGAAGAAGAAGATGCTATTGTTGAAGAAGGATTTGAAGGGATAACCATTAAGGCACCTGCTAAGTATGTGCAAAAATATCATCCTAAACAATAGATAATAGGAGTCAAGAATGAAGGAGTGCAAACTAGAAGAAAACTGACAAGGACATATGAACATGTAAATTTCTCATTACTATCTAAGATTGAACCTAGAATAATTACTGATGCTAGTGAGGATAAAGGATGGATCAATGCTATGGAAGATGAGCTCAATCAGATTGAGAAAAATCAAACTTGGGAATTGGTTCCAAGACCTGCAGATAAGAATGTGATAGGCACAAAATGGGTGTTTAAAATAAAGATGAATGAGGATGGAGAAGTCATGAGGAAAAAAGCATGATTGGTTTGTAAAGGATATGCATAGGTTTAAGGCATAGATTTTGAAGAAAAATTTGCACCTGTAGCAAGATTGGAAGGCATTAGGATGTTTTTGGCATTCTCTATTTATAAGAACTTCAAAGTTTACCAAATGGATGTTAAATCTACATTTCTAAATGGGAATCTTAATCAAGAAGTTTATATTGAGAAACTTGAAGGATTTCAGCTATTAGATAAAGAAGATTATGTTTGTAAACTAAAAAAGGCTTTGTATGGTCTAAAACAGGCCCTTAGGGCTTGGTATTTTAAGATGGATAATTACCTCCAGAAGTAAGGAGTCAGAAAAGGATGTGCAAATAGTAACTTATACTTCAAATTAGAAGATGAGAACATGTTGCTTGTTGTTGCATATGTTGATGACATCATTTTTGGTGGTAGTGATGACATGATGTGCAAGGAATTTTTTGATCTGATCAAGAAAGAGTTTGAAATGTCCATTCTTGTAGAACTTTCTTTCTTTCTTGGTTTACAAATATCACAATTAGACCAAGGTATATTTATATCACAAACCAAGTGTGTAAAGGAAATGCTCAAGAAGTTCAAGATGGAAGACTGCAATCCTGTTAGTACCGCCATGATGACAAGATGCAAGTTGAACATGAATGATGAATCACATGATATAGATTAAATGATGTATAGATCTATGATAGGTAGCTTATCGTACCTAACTACATCAAGACCAAATATCATGCAAGTAGTATGCATGGTAGCTAGATTTCAAGCTGCTCCTAAGGAATCTCATGTTCAATCTATGAAGAGAAGTTTTAGATACTTGAAAGGTACTGTGGATTATGGATTATGGTACTCTTGAAATAATGATTTTACTTTGACATCATATAAAGATGTTGATTAGGTAGGAAGTATAGATGATAGGAGAAGCACCTGTGGTGGAGCTTTCTTTCTTGGTGATAGGTTGGTATCATGGCTCAACAAGAAGCAAGATTTAGTTACATTGCCCATTGCTGAGGTAGAATATGTTGCTATTGTTTCATGTTGTACACAAGTTTTATGGATGAAGCAGACTCTCATTGATATAAAGGTAGAGTTTAATGATCCTATTTCCATTCTTTGTGAAAATACAAGTGCAATATCTCAAAGAATCCTATGATGCACTCAAGAACAAAGCACATCTCCATTTAATATCATTTCTTGAGGGAAAAGGTTGCAGAACAGGAAGTAAAGTTGGAGTATGTCCCCACACAAGATTAGATTGTGGATATTTTCATGAAGCCACTTGCCAAGGATACTTTTGAATATCTTAGGTGAAAGCTAGGATTTATTGCTTCTTCTCACAATTAGAAGTACAACTATAACAACTATCCAAGGAGAGCAACTCAAGGCATATCTTTCATCCCTATTTTGATAGTGACTACCTCTCAGGAAGAGCAAGTATATAGATGGCAGTAGCAAGTTACTGTCAGAAAATAGGTTGATTACCTCCCTTTGCAATTGTTGTCAAAGGGGGAGAATTAGAGTAAGGTGGGAGCAAATGTAGAAGAGTTAGAGATGCTATTTTAGAAGAAATAGAGTAGCACTGAGGATATAATTTGCATAAGTGTTTCCATCAATGACAAAGGGGGAGATTGTTAATATATTGTCATTGATGTCAAAGGAATTTGGTGAATTCTCAAGATGTAAAAGCTTCTAACACAGATAAGAGATAAGAAGAAACAGTTTCTAAGTTATCGACAAAATGGTTAGTCGACAAACTATTCAAAATGTGAATTGGTTCACCAGTTTCAAAATTCTTAGATTCAGTGACACAGGAAAAAGGTAAGTATTTTTTATGAAGACTTAGAAGAAAGAAAAAGTTAAGTCTCAAGAAAAATTAAGTTCATGAGTTATGAGGTTTGTTGGTTTTCTGATTTGGTGATTTGCCAACAAAGGCATGGAAGAAGAAAGCTTAAGGATCAAAGGATTCATTATCGGAAAAACTTTTGTTTTGCAAACAAGTTTGCAAGTTCATAAGTTTGACATTTCGCTGATTTGCCAACTAGGCAACAAAAAGCTTAAGAGTAAGTTCATGGTTTGGTTCTTTTGCCAATTGTAATGTCAGAAAATGTCCCCTTAGGGGCTTTTCCCTCAATTTAGGTTTAGCTCCCAGGTCTTTAGTGTGCATTTAGGACATCTTACATCATAATTTGACATCTTGATGGAATGAACCCTAGGTATCATGACAAATGGGGCCTAGGGGGACCCCTTGAGCTTAACCCTGCCCAAAATAGGGCGGAGGACATGGGCGTCTGCACCCTAGTCCTGCCCTATTTTGGGTCAGGCCCAAATTTGAAGTGTCAGTTTATGACCATTATTTGGTCCCTAGGCCGACACGGTAAGTTTGAATTTACGAAATCTTGGCGGGAATGTTTGTAGTTGCATATAAAAGAATGTTTATGCATTCATTTGTAAACGAGATTTCAATTAGATGATTCCTAGCAAGCTATTGTGTTCTAAAGGTGATTTAAGGCTTTCATTGTATTGCAAGAGTAGATTTGTGTTGTCTATGTGTTTGTGTTTGTAGATTTGAGCAATCATCTCCTCATGGCATGAAGCGCTTCTTCCTCCATGAGATCTTCACTACAAGGTGACATCTATTGTGATTATTGAGCATTTATCATTTGGTTTTTGCCTTTACCTCCCTAGGTACACACTCTCTATCTGACAACAGTGTTTGGAAGACTTCAATGTCTCTATGGGGCTTGACTGAGGTAAGCCTCTAAACACCACAACCCCCTCCCAAAGTCTTGTGATTGCAAGTTACAGGTGTCACATTTGGTGAAAGTGGAGTTGCAGGAAAGATTAGCAAATATCAAGGATTCAAGATCTGAAGAGAAGTAGGACATTCGAGCCTTTCCAGGACTTGGGCACTAGTCCTTGTGTCCTCGGTAGTTGAATTTTTTGAAATAGAAGTTACAGTGCAGATCAGTGTCAGAAGGAGGTTAGGATTCCACAAAGAAATTGGTACCTTGGACTTGGGCACCCGCTCCTTAGTCCCCAATTATTCTACTTCTGAACCCTGAAAATAGGTATGCAGTGATTTGCTATTTTACATCTTCCTGTAGCAACATTTTTCATTATTCATCTGTTTGCTGTTGTATTTGCATAATTAGGGTTTTAACGTATAATTGAGCATAAGAGAAGGAAATTGACAATCAAATCATAAAAATTCAAGTTTCCCTACATTTGAATAGTGACCTAGGGTATGATAGTACATTGCAACTTGACCCTAGGTCCTTGAATGTAAGGGTGAAAGGAGGATATACACCAAAACTAGTGAAACATCAACTATCCAAATTGTACCCTTTACATTTTGGTGAACCCATGTTATTGGACTTGTTTGCACCTTACTGAGTTTTATGCTTTAGATTTTTATTGATTTCATTTATCCATAGTATTATTCATCTTAATGCATGGGAAAATTTACAAAAAAATTGAAAAATTTGCAAAACCCTAGAGTGCATTCTCATATAGTTTTGCATGTTGCATAAATTAATTTGAATTTCATCAAAATTCTGATTTTTTCATTATATTTGATTTAAATTACAGAAAATTACAAAAGATCATTAATTTGCATTGCATTTTTATCATAAAATTACTAGGGTTTTGTTGAAAATTGTAGATTTTGCATATAGCCTAGTAATTCCAAAATCTAGGGTTTGTAGGTAAAATCTTGTTTCAGATTTTTCTACTAATTTTAGAGACTCATTAAAATGTGCATTTGGCTGTAGTCTTGCATTTTGGAACAAATTTGCATTTAGATTTTAAAAAATTGCATTTTTGCATAGAAAAAGTCAACAAAAACTAGCATTTTCATTGATTTTTCATTAGATTGGCATTAGCATTTTGCATGTTAGAGCTTGAAAATCATTTTAAGATCTAAGTTCATTTTATTTTCATCATATTTCATCTTGCAAAGAAATCATATAACATTTTGTGTCAAGATCTCAAACCTAGGGCTTCAAAAACACTGAATTTCACTAGATTTAGCCTTATCGACTCTCTAAATTCGCACCATAGGCATGTTATGAAAGATATTTTTGTACTAATTAGTTTCTATCAGGGTAATCATTTTCTTTCCCTCCTAAAAATCTTCACAACACCTTCTTAACGGGCTCTTGTATTGAAAATTTGGTTAAAAACCACACATTTATGCTATTTTTGCCCTAGGGTTTGGCTTAGTTTGCACTCAAAGAGTGTTGTATCAAATTTTATGGATTGAGGTGGCTGATATCATTTCTATTATTTTCTGCACCTCCTAAAATTCTTTACAACACCCCTTTTGCTAGGTCTTGGAATTGAAAAACCGTGAAAAATTATCTATTTTTGCTATATTTTCACTAGGGGTTGACCTTGAGTGGCACTAAAAGCATGTTTTGACGGATATTTTAGCATCAAGAGGCTGTTATTACTGATATAATTTTCTTTCCATCATCATTTTCCTCACAACACCCTTTGCCATGCTCTTTTGCATTGAGATTTGGTGAAAAATCGCATATTTTAGTGTATTTGCACTATATTTTGACTTGGCATTATCTTAGATTTGCATCAAGAGTGTGTTGTGAAAGATCTTATTACTGAATTGGACTGATATCAGACATATAATTTTCTTCCCCTGATCAAAATCCTTACAACACCTTTGCTTCCATATATTTGCAATGAAAAAGTACAAAAAATTGAGCATTTAAGGTCACTTTCGCACATTGTGTTACACTTGTCCTTTGCATACTTTTAAAATCTGATTTGGCACTGATTTGAAAACATACACATGGCCTCTAATCACAACAACAACAATAGGTTCCCTCGTAGACCTTACTTGAAAAGAAAGGTTCTTGAACCAAAAATTGTCTTTACACCTCATGATAGAACAATCAAAGACACTGATGGACCTCTTTACATCACTGTGAAAATAATGGGAAACCTCGTGGATTGAACTCTTGTTGATCCTAATTGTATGACTAATGTTTCCATGGAAGAGCTCCTCTTTGAACATAATTTAATGCAATGATCTTATGACCCTTCAGATAAAATGATTAAAACACATAAGGGAACCTTCAAAAATCCTTTAGGTAAGATATCATTGTTAGTAACTATATTTGAGAAACATATAGAACAATGGTTTGATTATGTCCCTGATTATGACATATTTCAAATAAAACTTGGACATCCATCGTTAAAAGCTATGAAAGTTGTCCCTTCAACAATCTATAAATGTGTAAAATTTCCTTTGAATGGACAAGTGCATGCTATTCATCAAAATACATACAAACCTTTGATTACACAACAATACTTTACACTAGATTACTTTTGGGACAAATCTAAAGGGAAACATGAACCATGAATAGACTTCAACTTCTTGACCTATAGAAATTACAAAGCAAAACTATTACATCCAATGGTCGATCATTCTATGCAAGAAATAACAAAACACAAGAAACCCGCATTTGAAGAGAACCATAGACCAAAAGGACAAGGTCCCTATGCTAAGGTTGCTCCCCCATCATCCTTATAGGGATCAGGAGGTAATAGTTGACAACAAAATATGCCACCTAGACAAATAAGATTTGATCCTGGTGCTTCCTCTTCTAAATTACAAAAATCTATGAAAGAGCAAAGCCCTATCTTACAAGAGATAAGTGGTAAAACAAAGAGAAATAGAAAAGAAAGAGAAAGAAGATGAAGAAGACAAGATTATGCCATAAACCTTGCCTCTCAACAAGAAAACATTGATCCAAACATTGAACAAAACAAAGATGACCCTAACAATGATGAGAATTGGGCTATGGTACCTTATGTCCCACTTTCCTCTAAGATCTGAGAGTGGGAAGATGACAACAATTTACTTGACGATGAGACTTAGCCTGGAGGACCCTCCAGGTAAGTATCTCTAACCCTTTATCTCTCTCATGATGTGCTTCCCCCATGATGTGTTATGTGCTGTTTAGGCCTCCTGAGATGACCCTTGATTCTCTTGTAAGGTCTAGGATACCAGGAGACTGCCTCTATTGTGACCTTCTTCTATTTGTATCATCATTCTTCTATATTGTCTCTCTCTCTCTCTCTCTCTGATTTCATTGTTGTGTGTTGTGTCTTATGGACATAGCATTGCAGTTGGTGACCTAGGGGCACCCACCTATGTGACTGTCCGTAAGACACTTGTTTCTCCTCTCTTATTTATTGTTTCCCTTCCTCTAGTGTTTCTATCTAGCAGGCAGAAGATGAAAAACATTTATATTGATATGGACCTAGCGTCCCTTTCATGAGAAATCAAAAATTGGACTTAGTTCCTAATATGATGATGGGGTTGCATATCTTATCCAACACATGGCTACTAGAAGCACTCGTACTTTCGGCGTAGTGATTTTGATGGTTTCGTGTAGTGATTTTGATAGTGTTCTATCTTATTTACAAATCATAACAACACTGTTGCTCTGTGCACTTGGTCTATCTTGAATCTTGCATACCTCAGATTTCATATGCATTGATGTTGTTTTTATTTAGACACTAACATGTTTCTTGCAGGGATGTGTTTGTGGGAACATTTGGCAATTGTAAAGTAGATGTCACCTCTGGGGGGCATGGGCTTTGTAAAAGTTTGTGTTCCCTTGTGTGTTTTCTTCCTACCTTAACATGATTGATATCGATGCATGATATCAACCACCTTAAGGTGGGGGCATTTAAGGTAAGCTGTCTGTTATAGATGTTAGCAATGTGTTTGTCCTTAGGTGCAATTTAAAGACTTGCGCGATGAGTACATCCTGCATCCTAAGTTTGTTTGCAATCAATCAATCATTTAAGCCCTCTGGGGAGGCAGGATATCACGTATGTCCTTTTTATCTTAAGCCCTCTGCGAAGGTGGGGATGGTGTATTTCTCAGAGCAGATTGTATCATCATGTCATTTTCAAAAGTCCTCTGTGGAGGTAGGGGTTGGCTCTATGACTAACTCAACCCTTAAGCGTGTCTTCAGCAATTGTTGTGGTGAAACCCAATCATCAGTGTGTACCTGTAATGTGCCTGAGATGGTGTTGGACCTAGAAATAGGAACACTCCATCCCTTGTTTGTTGTGTTTTCTCCATGTCTTCAAAGTGTGTGTTTTGGTGTGCTTTCTTTATTTGGCATGTATGTTGCCCCATGTGCAGTCTAAAGACCTATACAATGAGTACATCCTGCATTTTTGGAGGTTTTGCATGTCTTGTGTGTGTGCTGCCCATGTATGCAGTTTAAAGACCTGTGCGATGAGTACATCCTGCATTATGGGAGGTTTGTTTACTTTCCTGTACTTGGATCTGCATTTCATATATATGAGAAAAAGAAAAGAAAATAAATCATTCATGTCTTCTATGCATTAATGTGTCTTCCATGCATTCAATATATTCTCCATGTTTTGCGTGACTGTAACTATCTTCTCTGTGTTTTGCGTGCCTGTCATTGTCTTCAATGTGCTTAGCGTGTCTTCTCTGTGCTTGGTGTGTTTGTTGTGTTTATTGACCATACTTTAATGCATGTATTGGCCTTGCATTTATACATACATTAATGTGGGGGCTAAATGTAATGTCAAAAAATGTCCCCTTAGGGGCTTTTCCCTCAAAAGGTTTAGCTACTGGGTCTTTAGTGTGCATTTAGGACATCTTACTCATAATTTGACATCTCGATGGAATGAACCCTAGGTATCATGACAAATGGGGCCTAAATTTGAAGTGTCAGTTTATGACCGTTATTTGGTCCCTAGGCCAACACAGTAAGTTTGAATTTATGAAATCTTGGTGAGAATGTTTGTAGTTGCATATAAAAGCATGTTTAGGCATTCATTTGTAAACAAGATTTCAATTAGATGATTCCTAGCAAGCTATTGTGTTCTAAAGGTGATTCAGGGATTTCATTTTGTTGCAAGAGTAGATTTGTGTTGTCTATGTGTTTGTGTTTGCAGATTTGATCAATCATCTTCTCATGGCATGAAGAGCTTCTTCCTCCATGAGATCTTCACTACAAGGTGACATCTATTGTGATTATTGAGCATTTATCATTTGGTTTTTGCCTTTGCCTCCCTAGGCACGCACTCTCTATCTGACAATGGTGTTCGGAAGACTTGAATGTCTCTTCGGGGCATGACTGAGGCAAGCCTCTAAACACGACAACCCCCTCCCAAAGTCTTGTGATTGTAGGTTACAGGTGTCACATTTGGAGAAAGTGGAGTTGCAGGAAAGATCAGAAGACATCAAGGATTCAGGATCTGAAGAGAAGGACACCAGAGCCTTTCCAGGACTTGGGCGCTAGTCCCTATGTCCTCCATAGTTGAATTTCTAGAAACAAAAGTTACAGTACAAACCAATGTCGGAAGGACGTCAGGATTCTACAAAGAAACTGGTACCTTGGACTTGGGTGCCTGCTCTTTAGTCCCTAACTGTTCCACTTCTGAACCTTGAAAATAGGTATGTAGTGATTTGTTATTTTACATCTTCCTATAGCAAATTTTTTGTTATTCGTCTGTTTGCTATCGTATTTGCATAATTAGGGTTTTAAGGTATAATTGAGCATAAGAGAAGGAAATTGACAATCAAATCATAAAAATCCAAGTTTCCCTACATTTGAATAGTGAACTAGGGTATGATAGTACATTGTAACTTTACCCTAGGTCCTTGAATGTAAGGGTGAAAGGAAGATATACACCAAAACTAGTCAAACATCAACTATCCAAATTTTACCCTTTACATCGATAAAGAGAAAAAGTTGACAAAGACTTCATTAGGAGTTGTTTTGGTTCACAAAAAGCTTGTTTAGCTGACAACAAAGTTTGCTGATAGGCAACTTTACTGATAAAGGTAACTAAGGCCAAGGTTTGTGAAAGAGTGATTTCACTGATAAAGGCAATAAAGGTGATGGTTTGTAAAGAGCTTGTTTGGCTGATACAAGGAAAGTTCATGAACATTAACATTTGTCGATAGAGGAAAAAGGTGATAAAAGTAATGTTTGAAGAATGGGATTTTTGTTGATAAAGAAGAAGACAAAGCTAAAGTTCTCAAAAGACAAAATTCACTAATAAAGGAGTAAAAGGCCAAAGTTTGAAGAATGTGAAAATCACTGATAAAGGGTTAAAAGCCAAAGTTTGAGAAATGATAATTTTGCCAATAGAAAAGGATGATTAAGTAATAAAATGTTTTAACAACTATATTTTTGGCATGAAACCTAGATGCATAATTAGCGGTTAAGGACTAATAGTGGTCGCATGGTGATCATGATAAAAGCAACGCAGAAAAATAGGATTTTTGAATGCACTAAGATATTAATAGAACTATGACTATAAAAAGCAAAAAATGCACAAAGCTACATGCAGACTTGTTTTTTGGACATGCAAAAAAGTGGGAGTTTAGAAAAACGAGAGTTTAACATGCAAAAAAATTGGAGTGCAGACATGCGGATGTGTGAATGCATGTAGAACTATTGTACATATAATAGTAATTAAAAAGATAACTGTGAAGAATGTAGTATGCATGAGAAGAATTTTGTGCAGAGTGAGTATGATTTGAATAGATGCAGTTAAGGTTTGTGAAGAACCAAATGGCTGCATACTTGAATATGTAATGAAATAGTGAGGTTGGTGCCTCCTATGGACTGATTTGGTGCACAGATCAAGGCATTGTAGTTTCCTTAATGCTGGTGCTCTTAAATCAGGGGTTTGGTGACTCCTTAGACTTGGTTCTCTTAAACATTGTAATCAATGGTTTCATTTGTGATGCTGGATTAGTATGGTAGATCCTAGCAAAATTTTCTCACCATGGTTTTTCCCATATTGGGTTTTCCATGTATATCTGGTGTTCATGTGTGCATGCTTTCTGGTTGTTGATGTTATTACACTGAAAGTTAATTTGATCTACATTCTAGAGGCGTGAAGTTTTAAGTTTTATTGATCTATTGATTCACCCCTCCTCTCAATAGATTGCTTGTGTTTAAACAATGGTTGGACTTGTGAGAGTTACGATGACATGTTGTGAGGGAGTATGAAGTGTTTTGTGTTTCTTATGTGGATCATTGTGATTGTTCTTGGTACTATATGGTTTTTATAGGTATTCCTTGATCTATTTTTAGATTTGACATTACCTATGTAGTGGGAGTTCTTGGATATGTATGGCCTTCAATCACAAGTTTTATATAGGGAGCTTCTCATTGTGGTATGTGGGTTGAATATGTTATTGGCACGAGTTTACTGATGTTGTTGATACCTAGGAGGTATGGATGTTTGGATTTATTATCATATGCTATGGGTTCTATTTCCAGTCATGTGGGTTTCTACCTTTAACAGTAGCTTGGATCCTTTGTTATCACTTGGATTTGATGCTTGTGTTCTTTGGATTGGTACATCTTCACCTTGGCATGTTTGTTTTCTTCCATAGGTGTCATGTTGGATGATGAGAGGACTTCTTGCTTGATATGGCGGTTATCTTGGTTTTGTTGCATCTATCTTGATGGAGCACAAGAGCATGATGGAGATTCATATGGTTTAATGTATGACTATTATGATGTATTTCATTAATTGACCCTTATGCAATGTATACAACCAGTGGGATATTGTAAGGAAAAGGTGTGTTGTACCCCTTGAATAATAATGGAATATTTTAAATTATGTAAAATAAATATTTATTTGTGGTGCATCTTAGGGGATATGTTTAGCCACATTAAATACATTTTGGGTTCACTTGTAAAGTTGTATGTAACATTGGGAAAAGTATTTAATGTGGGTTTCACATTGGGAAAATATTTAATATTGGGAAAACTTAGTACCGTAAGGGAAAACTTAGTACCAATAATTAAATGAGGGGTCAATTGTTTTGTGTACTAATGGTTTTGAGACATATGGTTTTCCCAAAACCACAAGTTGTATTTGTGTGATATTGAGTCTATAATATAAAGCATATGGTTAGTGGTTTGAGTTGGTTGGTTGAGTGGGCTATCATTGTATTGAGTTTCTCTTGTGATTGCATATGTGGAGCATTGCATGGGATGTGTGGTTACATGCTTGGACACATGGACAATGCATTGAAGGAGCTTGATGTTTCAAAAGTGTTCATGGTGACTTTGTAAGTGTATTGTAATGTTTTATTGCTGAATAATAAATTAAGTTTGGATACTTTTGGAGGATAGGTTTTTCCCTCTTGAGGGTTTTCCCAGGGTATATATTGTGTCACCTTGTGGTGTGTTTTTCCTATTCTTTTATATGTTGGATTCTGGTTATCATGGATATGATTTTTTTGCATTTTATCTCTCACGGGGTTATGTGGAAAAGTTCTTCATGGCTATATATTTACTTTCAAAAATATATCTCCCCTAGCATCACTCGCCCACCTCAATGTGTTGGCACTATTGGTTCAGTTCCAGGAGGTACAAAATGCAAAATGTCACTCCTAGAACCTTTTCTTTGGATGAAAATGAAGCATTTTGGAACATTGCATTCCTTTCCACCATAAGAAAATGAAATTGATTTAGAAAAAACTAAGGTAGGTATTTTTAGGTGGACTTGACGTTCACCTATACATGAAAACAAGACATTCCGAGGTACGACAATTTGAGAAAATAGTTGGTCCAAAGTTTGACACCTTTTTTGTGTTAAGGCTCTTAAGAGACTATCTTGTTTTAATTTATCCCAAAATGAACAAGACTCTTGGCCACTGAAAAAACACCTCCCTTAGCATTCACCCTCCCACCCTAACAAGTTGGCATTGTTCACTCAGTCCTAGGAGGTACGAAATGCAAATTTTCACTCCTAGCACCTTTTCATTGGATGAAACTAAAATGAGGATAAGTAAGATTGATGAATGTACTATAAGAAGAAGGAGACACAACAAACTATTCTAAAACCTCATTAATTAAAGATTCTCTAAGCATAATTTTCATGTATGTGAACACAATATATAGGAATGTGAAGAAATTAACATGTAATTATGCACTTGTATCTAGATCCCCAAAAACCATCAATCGTTGAATCCCTAATGATATATGCACTATAAAGAGTGGGATCTAAAATATCATAATATAATTCAAATCATTTGCAATATTCATATCACTATAATGAGTTCATGTTAAGAATAAGGATAATTTTTAGCTATATAAACATGACATGACAAAGAATGTAAATTATATTCATCAAGATATCATGCATCATTATTATCTTGAATAGATAAATCATTAAGATACAAGGAAGAAGGATCATGCTCATTAAGTGTAATAACCTCATCACATGATTCATAAACCCTAGATGAATCAACAAAGTTAGGGGTAAGATCTACTAGATGTATATGTAGTATGGGCTCACAAATAATATACAGATGGATTAGAAACATACTTTAAGAAGTGTACAATTATTATACATAACTAAGGGCAGGTAAATTTATTGTAAATAATATACCTTAGGAAGTGTAAATAACAAAACTTTGTGGCATTCCACTATGGATGGATTCAAAATAGAGCTAAAAGTTGACATAGATCTTCACATTATAAAACACAATAAAAGAGAATACTAAACCATTGCATGTTGAATTGATAATAAAAAATGTAGAAGGTGAAATTAAGGTAAGGAAAAATGTCAAACATCTAGAAGGTGAAATTTTAATCATGCCAAACATGTCTCTCTCTTCCTCTCTCCTTGAGTCTCTCTATCTCTCTCCCTCTCTCTCTCCCCCTAAGGATATGGTAGATAAGATGAAATGAGGATAAGTAAATCATGTCAAACATGTACAAGCTAAAATGAGGATATGCAAATCATGGAAACAATATTGTAGGTGAAATGAGGACAAGAAAATCATTCCAAACATCTCTCTCTCTCTCTCTCTCTCTCTCTCTCTCTCTCTCTCTCTCTCTCTCCTTGAGTCACCCTCTCCATAAGTCTCTCTCTCTCTATTTATCTCTCCTCCTTTTTCTGAGTCTCTCTATT
Organism: Cunninghamia lanceolata; assembly: GCA_027924645.1. NCBI lineage: Eukaryota > Viridiplantae > Streptophyta > Pinopsida > Cupressales > Cupressaceae > Cunninghamia > Cunninghamia lanceolata. The sequence continues at coordinate 2,140,870 of BSBN01001326.1, forward strand.
TTCCTATATCTCTCTCTCCCCCTAAGGACATCCTAGGTCCATAGAATATGAAATGAGGATAAGAAAATCATGTACAGCATGTACAATCTAAAATGAGGATAAGAAAATCATGTCAAACATGCACAAGGTGAAATGAGGATATATGCAAAGCATGGAAACTATATAGTGGTGAAATGATGATATACAAATCATACCAAACATGTGTCTCACTACCTATCTCTCTCTCTTCCTCTCCCCCTCTCTCCCTGAGTCTCTCTCTTGCTATCTCTCCATAAGTGTCTCTCTCTCCCTAAAAATATGGTAGAACCATAGAAGATGAAATGAGGATAACAATTTAATCATGTCAAACATGTAGAAGCTAAAATGAGGATATGTAAAGCATTGAAACCATATTGTAGGTGAAATGAGGAAAATAAAATAAAGCCAAACATCTCCCTCTCTCTCTTCCACCTCCCTAAGTATCTCTCATCCTCTCATCATCTCATCCTCAATTCTACTCTTTCCCTATCTCTATCTCTCACCCAAAACTAAACATATAATGTGAAACATATAGAGGGTGAAACTAAGGTAAGAAAAAATGTCAAACATGTAGAAGGTAAAAAGTTAATCATACCAAACATGTCTCTCTTTCTCTCAATCTCTCCTTATGTCTCTCTCTTCCTCTCTCTCTTCCTCTCTCTCTCTCTTTCCCTAATTCTTTCTACCCCTAAGGATATGATAGACCAATAGAAGATGAAATGAGGATAAGAAAATCATGTCAAACATGTAAGATAAAATGAGGATTGATGAGTGCTAGGTAGCACTCATCTATGCATGCCTTTTTACTTCCTTTCTACCCTCTTTTCATTATGCTTGTCCTAGTATTGGCACTCTAGAAACTATAAAGTCTTATTTAATTATACTAATAAGAGATGAATTACTGAAGATTATTGTCTTGATGGAAATACTTATGTTGCAATGAAATTAATGAAATTGTGTAGAAAAATCTCTTTTTGGGTTTCACAGCTATTGTTACATAGGCGAGAAGCAGTTTTTGAAGAACTCTGGAGGTAATCCTAATTATCTCTGAAGCCAGACATAAAGGACACTACATTGTACTCCAACATTTTCTAGTTGTTGGAGGATCTCTGAGGAAGGAGTAGTAGAGAGAATAATATAGTGATCTCCAAATCTGTGGTTCAAGAGATTCATAGATGCATCTCTAGAGCTACTGGCACCAACACAGAGTCTCCAACGCTATTGACAATGTACATCTCTAGAGGTGACTATAGTGCTATGAGGTCTCCCCATCTAGCTTAAGTGTTCTAGTGGTAACTCTAGTTGTCTACTAGGATCTGATACTCTTTTATTTGTTATTGCATGAGATTTAAAGACTTATTTAAAACCACTATTTTAGGGCCTCGCTACCCATTGTTATTTAAGTTAAAATCTAGATTTAGTGGAACTTTCAGTACCACTAAAGCCTTTTCAGACTTTGCATGATTATACTTTAAGTTGGACAATTGCATGTCTTAGTTTAGAATAAGAGATTAGTTATATCTCAAAGATGAACTAATAGGTAAAGTAGTTAATTCCAATAATATTATGTCACTTGGACTAATATATATCTGGATATGAACAACAAAAGAATATACAGATTTTGTTAGCAGTATATAATTATAATTTTATTTTTAGAGAAGAACATATACTTTTAAATACAACATACTTTGATAAGGCTAGATTAAAGAAGAGTTGTGTAGTTGCATTCTATTCCAAGCTTCTTGTTTATCCTTCAATTTTGAAGGTGTGGAGCAAGAGCCCACTCCCACCAATAGACAGGAGGCTAGTATCTTTGCTTCATTGTCTTATTTATAGTTTTCATTAGAAGTATAATTTTCCTGCTTTCATAAGATAGGTCAATTATTGTCTAATTAGATTTGTTTCCAATAAATACATGTTCTATCTTTTGTGTGAATTAGATAGATTCTTGTAGCAAATTAATGCTTTAGTCTTTAGATCAAATTTCCCTTCAAATAGATAACTAATCAGCATTGATTTATTAGGACAGTTCAATCAAGTAAGTTTAGTAATGAACTATTGATTGTTAGGTACCTTATTGCAAATAGCCAAGGACACATCCCTAGTTTTGATATACGAAAACATGACAAAATGATAAGGTAGAATGACCCTTGTCATTTTTGGCACCGTTGTCAAGGATATGTGTTAATAATAAAACCCTAGTTAGCAGTCCTTTTTAGATTAAATTGAATCTTTATGGTTAGGCCTAGGGATTCAAAAGGTAGATACATTAAACAAACACCCAAGCAGTAAACTACAGGTGAAAGCAGGAGGGTGGTACAAGATCTTGTTGAAGAGGAAGAGGAACACTTAAAACATACCTTGGAAATTACACTTGAATTTGACATTCCCACAAGTCCTCAAAATCTTTCACTCTCTGAGTATATTCAAGAACTACAGGAAAAACACTGGGTAGATCTATTAAGAGAATCCATTTTTATAGAACCTCACACTAAATCTCGAGAGGAAGAAGCATCAGACATGGGGCTAATCATGATGATGAGGCAGATCATTTACATGAGAATGCAAGAACCTTCTCATACCCCGTTGTTCTTGCTCATGGAGACAATGCCCCTATGAAGAACATTTCACCTTCAAACTTACCAACATTTAGGGGTCTTGCTTTTGAGGATCTAGATTAGTTTATGTTTGAGTTTAAGGTCTTATGCCAGACATATGACTATGGATTAGATAATCAAAAACTCAAACTTTCCCCCATCTACCCTAAAAGATTCTCCCATTAGGTGGTTCATGGGTTTAGCCCTAGACTCCATTCACTCATGTGATCAAATGGAAACTGAGTTCCTAGACAAGTACCAAAACTATGGTAGGGTCAGTGATAAAAAGGCAGAGCTATTCAAAACTAAATAGAAAGAGAATGAAAGTTTAGAAGACTACCTAGATAGGTTCAACTTTTCCTTGAGGAGATATGGCAACCTTGTAGCTCACAACTTAGCCATAACTCTATTTGTAAAAGGATTAGATAGAGAGTCAAAACAGGCACTGGATCTAATGGGAAGAGGAAATATCAAGAAAATGGACATGCCTGCTATAGAGGAAATCTATAGAAGCTACTCTAGGACACAATATGGAGTGAGAACACCAAGGTCCTTAAAAGGGAAGAATGATATAGGATAATTAAAGGAGAAGTTTGCAAACCTAAAGACATATATTATAGTCCATCTAAATACCACATTCGATGGAATTCAAGCAAAGACTAGAACAAATGAACAAAATAGAACAACTGAACCTCTTTCCATATACTATCCTAGGTGTAGGAAAAAACACCTTTTGAGAGAATGCACATTGGATAAGTTGGAAATCTACTAGATCTATGACAAAGAACACCCTACCAGTCATTGTGATAATCTCCCAGCCTTAAAAAGGATAACTAAAAAGAATACCATAATAGAAGAGGAGTTGAACTATGTAGGAAAAAAATAAACTGGCCATTTCCCATACAACCAATACCCAAATCAGGCTTCTTACATGGGTCCTTCAAACTAGGGAAACAATCAATGGAATCCAACTTGGAAGGGACCTCAAAACATTCCTCCATGGGTACCACAAGACTAGTCAATCCAGCAATGGAAAATCCAGTAGTGGCAAAACAAACCTTGGGTAAAAAGACATCCTACCCAAAGATTAGTAGGTTTTGATTTATCATGTACAAATGTAGAAGGTTATAAGATAAGTTTTTGAAATTTTGGTGTATATAGAAGTCAGTCACTTAGGGGGAGCAATTTTTAGTATGTATATATTCATGCACTCTAGACAAAAGGAGATCTAGTAAGAAGTACACATCCTTTTCCATTGATGTCAAAGGGGGAGAGAAGAAGATGTGAAAATGGCACCCTTGGTGAAGAGACACAGATGTGGAAAATATCTATCTTAGGGGAAGATACAAAGATTTGTAAATTTAGATTGATGGTTTTCACATCATATGTTGCCAACAATACTAAAGGGGGAGATTATTGGACATTTCTTTGTTAGAGACATTGCTGGATTACCAAGGTGCATGACAGTCAGGGAGTGTTGTCATAAGAAGTGTTGTCATTGATGGCAACAATGTTTAGAGCAGCAATGGTTAGATGGAAACAAAGGTAAAGAGAACTAATTTGGGTTGTGAGGTTATAGTAATGTCCCCCACAAGATGATCATAATTTAATATTTATGCAAGAAGTTCTGATCTGGAAGATTAACTTAGTGAAAATTTGGCTAAGTGTTAGATTCTCTTCCTTGTGCACAGAGGTGCAATGTTCTGGTCCGCATTTCTCACAATTTGAAGATCTAGGTATGCAGTTTTGATATGTTGTGGAGGACTATTAGATGCATCTATTTACAATACTTTATCTTCCAATGTGTTCTGAAAGGTTGGTTACTCAGTGTAGAAGTTTAGCATGATAGTGTGCAGTCTCAGGTAGTGCAGTGTACCTATTTGTTTTGGTCCGCATTTCACCACATGAAGGCATATTGATCTATGGATTTAGGGATATGTTTTCATATATCTGAAGTGTGCTAGTTCTCAGTTTGAGGTGATTTGGAGTTCAAATTGTTGAGTTGTGATCTGACAGTTAGTATGCATCTAAGTTGCTCTGCTCCTAAAGCTGACCTGATAAAGTTCACTTGGTGCGGTACAGGCCAAAGGTTGTGATGTTATCTAAGGTGATTTTATACATCGAGCTAACCTAGGAGAATACGTTTTATGTTTTGGTTCAGTCCACATTGGAGTTTGAGGCTGACCCATGTTATTCTATACGTTACACTCAAACAAGCCGACCTATTTGGTGTTATAAGTAATATGGTCCTAAAGGGAAGGTAAAAATGATGTGTTGAGTTAAGTAAGACCTATCTTAGGTCCACCCTGACCTATTATCCAATTTGAATCTTGGTGTGGAGTTTGTGGTTAGGTTCGAGGCATGTTTTTGAGATGACCTAGTTGGTAGTGAAGATGAAGCATATATATATATATATATATATATAAGTGACGATTTGGTTTTGATGTGAGATGATTGAGGGGTGTCTAAATAGCGATACATGGTGTATGGTGTGATGTGATTGTCTGATGTTTGTATTTTGAATGTGTGAATTGAGAAAGAATAGAGTAGATTGTGTAATTGGAGAGCAGAGAAGAACTGCATTTCAGAACAGTGACAAAGAATTTTGTTTGTACTTCATTTGGAACTATGATTCATGCATGTGTAGATGCAAATGTAACAGTCTCACTTCTCATCTCTCTTTCTTATTTAGTGGGTTGTGAGTCCACTTGGACAGTGAGTCCACCTACAGTGAGCACTTCTATATTTCTTATCTCTCTTTCTTATTTAGTGGGCAGTGAGTCCACTTGCAGTGAGCATTTATATATTACCTTAATCAGTTATAATGCTACGCCCTTAATATTGGTGTACATAGGGTTATGAATAGTTAGCTTGTGGCTATCTTAACTCCTAATTAAGTCATTTTATCATTATTATATTATTATTTAGATAGATAGGTCAGACTAGGTGTTATATAGGGGTGTGTCTATTCATCCTAAGCATAATTAGGTATATATAGGAGGATATGAGTCTTCTTTCATCATATATTGTGAAGTGTGTTCTCATTGGAAATATTTGGAGATTGCCCCCTTGAAGTGGCCTATTATTCTCAGTTATTATCAAGTATTTGTATAATATTTCATATTATCTTCTTCCATTGTGCAAGTTATATCATTACAAGTGGTATTAGAGCATGATCTTGGCACCGTAGAGGCAAGATTTTTTCTCAACATTGGAGGTGATTTTGGGAAGAGCATAACTTTCAGATTTTAGCAAACTTTTTAAAGATTTTTAAAGGGTTTTTGAAGACCATATTGAAGAAGCTACAATCTAGAGTTTAGAGGAATTGAGAGTAGATTTGAGCAAATTATTGCAGAATTATGATTTCCACACAATTTATTTGAGATCTACATATCTCTCACATCCTACCTAATTGGAGTATAATTTGTATTGGGTTTTTTAATACATAATAGAGGAGCCTACAATCCAAAGATTGGAGAAATTGAAGCAAAAATAAGCAAGTTATTGCAAAATTAGTGCTTCCAACAAATTTGCTCTCAAGGCAGCAAATTTGCTAATTTTTTGGATTTTTTTTGAGGTAAGTGGTATCTTGGCCCTAATAAGTTACAGTAAAAATTTCAGAGAATTTACATTTCATTTGTGTGATTTATTTCAAAAATATTGGTTTCCATCATGACGGGGCCTACAACAAGAGGCAAAAAGAATGCTGCCACATCGGGGAAATCCTCTGATAAGGATGGGGAAACAATAGAGGATAATAATCCCAATGAAGAAATAAGTAAGTTCAAGGAAGAGGTTAAGAGGGATATGTGTTACCTAAGAGGAGATATATCAGATATACAAAGCATGTTAAGCGCCTATATGAATGAACCAAGAAAGGAGTTCTCCAGCAACCAAGGTGAAACCTTCAATTCGGCTAATAATGACACAAATTTTAATACTCCTATGGGATCTAGGAATTTTTTTCCAAAGGTGGATATGCGCAAATTCGATGGTAAGGATCCTCTAACATGGATAAATCAAATGGAGAATTTTTTTGAAGTACATCAAATCCCATATGGACAAAAGGTCACGATGGCTTCCCTATATCTAGAACCAGATCAATTCATTTGGTATCGTTGGATTTGTACTCATTAGAGGAAAAAGGGTCTCACCATCTCATGGTCAATTTTTACAAAAGAGCTCCAAGCACAATATAGCAATAGTGTGATAGACAACTTCTTTAGCCAACTAGCTAAACTTCAACAAACAGGATTAGTTAAGGATTATATTCAACAATTCCAAAATCTTTCCTTAAGAGTGGATACAATTACACAGGAGAACTTGAATGATTTATTCTTGGGTGGTCTCAAGGATCACATTCAACATGAGGTATGCATGTTTTGTCCAAATTCTATCTTCGAAGCAATGATTATGGCAAGACAAGTGGAGGAAAATTTTTTGGCTAATAGAAGGGAAGAATTGCCTAGTAACAAAGTTGACAAGGCTCTTGCATCATCATTTACTCATCCTATTAGATTGACACCTCAACAATTGGAGGAGAAGAAGGTCAAAGGGTTATGTTTCAACTGTGATGGAAAATATCATAAAGGACATAAATGTGATGAGAAGAAGTTGTTCTATATTGAGGCTACCTATGATGAAGATAAGGATGAAGAAGATCCAATGGTGGTGGTAGAGGACTCTAAAGATGTCCGACCAACTATCTCTTTTCATGCACTATCAGGTATTAATAACCCACAAACACTCAAGGTAAGGGATTTCCTTAAAAAAAAATAGTGACAGTATTGATTGACTTAGGGAGTACACATAACTTCATCAACAAGCAACTAGCAACAAAGTTAAATTGTTTTGTCTATCCTACCCTTGAATTCCAGGTTATGATTGCAGATGGTGGTATAGTCAATTGTTTAGGGAAATGCCATAGTATTAAACTCACAATGGGAGACTACATGATAGATAGCCCTATGTTTTCTATACCCACGGATGGAGCAGACATTGTTTTGGGAGTTCAATGGCTTACTACCTTGGGCACAATTGAGATGAATTTCCAAGAACTATTCATGCGCTTCTACTCTGGGGATAAAAAATATGAGCTACGGGGTTTACATGCAAAGAGTCCACAATCAGTAAGTGCACACCAAATGTCACTAAAAAAAGATGTGGCTCAATTATTGTCAATGGAAGTGCAAAAGACAAAGATTCCTGCTTCACCTTTCAAGAAAGTAGTTACAGTTTCATATCACAAGAGGGAACCTAATTTGTATGGGCCTCATAGAGGTTCAACTAGGACTGCAAACATTGACTTCAAATTGAGGTTACCTAAATCAAAAATCATACAACCTTTCTATGATATCTCTATCTTGGAGAATGCTAGTAGACTCAAAATTCCATCCATGACAATGTTACTAGAGCTTGATGAAGAAGGAAGAATCATATTGGAACTAGATTGCATTCTTCAAACATGCATGAAGAAGCTAAGGAATAGAACCCTCACTAAGTATCTCATCCAATGGAAGAATTTACTAGTTGATGAGGCCACATGGGAGGACGAGGAGTTCATTCAAAAGAATCCACACTTGATTAGCATTGAAGACAATGCTTTTTTGAAGAGGGAAGGCATGCTATGCCCTTAATATTGGTGTACATAGGGTTATGAATAGTCGGCTTGTGGCTATCTTAACTCCTAATTAAGTCATGTTATCATTATTATATTATTATTTAGATAGATAGGTCGGAGTAGGTGTTATATAGGGGTGTGTCTATTCATCCTAAGCATAATTAGGTGTATATAGGAGGATATGAGTCTTATTTCATCATATATTGTGAAGTGTGTTCTCATTGAAGATATTTGGAGGTTGCCCGCTCAAAGTGGCCTATTATTCTCAGTTATTATCAAGTATTCATATTATCTTCTTCCATTGTGCAAGTTATTTCATTACATATAATATATTGTGATCTAGCACTCATCATGGTTTTTCCCTTTTGGGTTTTCCACGTAAAAATCCTAGTGTTCATGTATAATGGTTTCTTTGCTTCATGTTCTCATGCATAACTTACTTCTCTGCAATTGAATATACTAAATGGTTTAAGATGTTTTATATCTAAATGGTTTTATAGAATATTGATTCACCCCCCCTCTCAGTATTCCAGGTGTTCACTAGAACATTTCACCTTCAAACTTACAAACATTAAGGGGTCTTGCTTATGAGGATCTAGATTAGATTCTATTTGATTTTAAGGTCTTATGCCAGACATATGACTATGGATTAGATAATCAAAAACTCAAACTTTTCCCATCTACCCTAAAAGATTTTGCCATGAGGTGGTTCATGGGTTTAGCCCTAGACTCCATTCACTCATGGTATCAAATGGAAATTGAGTTCCTAGACAAGTACCAAGACTACTGCAAGGTCAATGATAAAAATGAGTTGTTTGTAACTAAATAGAAAGAGGATGAAATTTTAGAAGACTACCTAGATATGTTCAACTTTACCTTGAGGAGATATGGCAACTTTGTAGCTCATAGCTTAGCTAGAACTCTATTTGTAAAAGGATTGGACAGAGAGTCAAAATAGGTGCTGGATCTAATGGGAAGAGGAAATATCAACAAAATGGACATGCCTACTATAGAGGAAATCTATAGAAACTACTCTAGGACACATGATGGAATGAGAAAACCAATGTCGTTAAAAGGGAAGAATGATATAGGACAATTAGTGGAGAAGTTTGCAAACCTAAAGATAAATATTTTAGTCCAGTTGAATACTATGTTAGATGGAATTTAGGAAAAGACTAGAACAAATGAACAAAAAAGAACAACTGAACCTCTTTCCATATACTATCCTAGGTGTAGGAGTAAACACCTTTTGAGAGAATGTCCATTTGATAAGTCAGAAATCTACTAGATCTGTGCTAAAGAACACCCTACCAGTCATTGTGATCAGCTCCTAGCCTTAAAAAGGTTGACTAAGAAGAATGTCCTAATAGAAGAGGAGTTGAACTATTTAGGGCAAAAATTTGAACTGGCCATTTCCCATACAACCAGTATCCAAACCAGGCTTCTTATAGGGGTCCTTCAAACTAGGGAACAATCAATGGAATCCAACTTGACAGGGACTTCAAAACATTCCTCCATGGGTACAACAAGATTGGTCAAGCCAGGAATGGAAAAACCAGCAGTAGCAAAACCAACCCTGGGAAAACCAATAATGGCCACAAAAATTCCCATCATAATATGGACCATAAAACATGCATCCTTAGTGGAGTCCTTAGCAAGGTTACAATAGACATTACAAAGGACAACCAAGATGTTTCCAACCTTAGCAACAAGCACTACTAACTGCCCCCCCCAACACATAGGGACAGTCAAAAAGTGAGCCAGTTAGTCAGCCACCCTTACCAGTTGAACCTATAGAAAATCCATGAAATAAACAGGGAGCAACTGTTTACATGATAGAGGAAGAAATTATGGCTGGTGTAAACTCTATTTATCTAATGAATCTCTAGCTATGTTTTGGGAAAGCACTACCAAGACCATCTCCTCAAGTCATAGTTGAAGTAACTGATGGTATGGAACCTAAAAACCCATCCACTCAACCCCATGAGAAGATTACTATCGAAACAGTGCCAAAAGAACAACCCTTAGGTAACTCCAGAGTTCCTCTTAAAGGAACAACTCCAAAGATCACCTTTGGGGATACTTTTGAGATGAACTCTAGAGCTGCTTCGAAGAATGAAAAACAAGAACCTTAACCAGAATGACTCAAATAACATGTTCCTCAAAAAATTGTCCTATAAAAATAATTCCAACCTACAATTGAATCAAAACTTCTATAGGAAACCATGTCGCTGAACATTGAAATTCCACTTCTGTAAGAAATCAGAGATGTGCGTAATCTGAACCAATTTATCAAACATCATTGTGTTAAAACCCAAGGAAGAAAGAAAAACTTTCCTACTACCATTCAGGTGGAAGGAAAAGTAGTACACCATGTGGGGGAGATTCTCCTCCTAAAATATGGAGATCCTGGGAACCCTGTCATAATTGTCCACATTTTAGGGGTAGAAATATCTAATGTTTTGGTTGATCTAGGGACAACAATAAATATAATGATAGTTCACACCCTAGACAAATTGTCCCTGACTGGTGTCCAAGCCACATCAACAATTCTCCAATTGGCTAATCAGTCTATAGCTATTCTGAAAGGGGTATTAACTAATGTTCCAGTTGTTGTGGAATCATGGGAATTTTTGGTATAAATTCTAATATTAGAGACTAGAAACCAAAGAAATGCTTACCCCTTGATCCTAGGAAGGCCATGCCTGGCTACAACAGTAAAATCTACTGATTTCAAAACTAGGGACATGGTCATTTCAAATAGGTTAGACATCAAGAAAATCACCTTGTATCCTCTAGCTAAACCATCCATATACTTTTCAAGAAAAGTGTGGGTAGATGAGCCTAATAACATGGAGAACAATGCCTCAGTAGCTATGGTTACTATCAAGGAACATTTGGGTGAGTTAGAAGAAGAAATAGACTATGACACGCCTGAAGATATAACTCACATTCTCACTGGGAAAGATATAATGGAATTAGCCCAGGACTTGAGGAGAGAATTTTTGACTGCTACCCATTGTACCCTTACAAATATCATTCCATCTAAAGAAACATTCTATGGAGATTTAGCCACTATGTAATGCTCTAGCTACCTTTTTATAGATCATGAATAGGAACACCTAATGATTAGATTACCAAATAGATCATGATCTTACCTGTGAAAACATTGAGCATCAACTCTCAGCTAATAGGAAAACAGGAAGAAGCACTTCTTCATCTCTTGGTTTCCCATTCATTATCTTTTTCTTGGGAATATCAAGATATGAAGGGCATACCTCCTGAGATCTATACCCATCACATATACACATAAGATGTCAAACCTAGTAGACAACCCCAAAGGAGATTAAACCCTACACTAAAAGACATTGTGAAAACTGAAATAGAGAAATTACTACAAGCTGGGTTCATCTATCCTATTTCAGATAGCCAATGGATTTCACCCTTGGTTATAGTGCTTAAGAAGAATGAAAACTGGAGGGTATGTATTGACTAAAGAGAATTAAACAAAGACACAAAGAAGGATTATTTTCCCTCAAGTCATTCATTGACCAAGTGCAAGATAACCTAGTAGGGAAAAAGTACTTCTCATTACTAGATACATTTAGTGGATATAACCATATATAAGTAGCACTAGAAGATGAGGATAAAACTAGCTTTACATGTTCATGGGGAACTTTTGCATATAGAGTCCTTCCATTTGGCCTATGTAATGCTCCAGCTACCTTTTTAGAGGGCTATTTTAGCCATTTTTCCTGAATTAGCTAATGAATGTATGGAGGTTTATATGGATGACTTTACTATGTATGGGGACACCTTTGAATAAGCCCTTAAGAACCTAGATAAAGTGCTACAATGTTGTGAGAAAAATCAGCTATCCTTCAGTCATGAGAAATGCTTTATGATGGTAGAAAATGGAGTTGTCCTTGGACGCCACATATCAGAAAAAGGGATCTAAGTAGATCAAAACAAAGTGGAAGTGATAAAGCATTTACCCTCACCTAGGAATCAAACTAATGTTAGAAGATTCGTAGGTCACGTAGGATACTATAGCAGGTTCATAGAAAATTTCAGCAAGATATCTTATCCTATGTTCTCCCTATTGACTAAGGATGTTGACTTCCAATGGACAGGGGACTGCCAAAGAAAATTTGAAACCATTAAAGAGAAACTAACAGTCACACTTGTTTTGAGGGGACCTAATTGGAATTTGCCCTTTCACATAGAAAACGGTGCTTCAAATGAATCAATTAGGGCAATCTTAGGACAAAAAGAGGAAGGGGGAGTTATACATGCAATCTACTACACTAGTAAGAACCTTACTCCCATGGAAATAAACTACACAACTATTTAAAAGGAATCCCTAGCAGTCATCTATGCTATTAACAAATTCAGGTATTATATCACAAGGTATAAAATCTTTGTTCTCCCTGATCATGTAGCCATTAAATACTTAATGAATAAAACTATAGTAGGTGCAAGGATAATTATATGGTTGTTACTATTGCAAGAATTTGACACTGCTATCATAGAAAATCTAGGAAGATAAGTTTCCAAGTGAACATCTCTTTGTTGTTTCTTCTACTACACCTTAGTTTTCTGACATAGGTAACTTCTTGGCTACAAGATTGTTTCCCTCTCATTTCACTTCTAAACCAAAAAAGAGATTGGTAAAAGAAAGTTTATCTTACAAATGGTTGAATGCTCTGTTGTTTAAATGTGGTCCCGAATTTATCTTACACATGTGTTTAAGAGTTGATGAAATCTTTGATGTATTAAGGGCATGTCATGATGAACCCTCGAGTGAACATTATTCCTCACAAAGGACAATCCACAAGATTCTTGGAGCTGGTTACTACTGGCCATCTCTCCATAAAGATACTAAGAGCTATGTGTAGCTGTTGGTTTTTTCCCTGACTAGATGTTCATTCCCAAATCTCCCTACAAGGTAGCCATCAGTGATCAACAGGATCTCTAGGCCAGGGGCTAACAGTGTAGGAGATAAACTCTATTTTTATCTCCTCTTCTTCTTTAGGCTCTGCAAAACCTACGGGGGTATTCCCTATTCAACACCCATGAGAATATGCTTGTGAGTTGGCTTGGGATGTTGATACAAAGTAGAGAAATCCTCCTGTGTGAAGACCAAAACTGTGGGATAAGTGCAAAGGGGCTAGCTTTGGGCCTATGTTTAGTTGTGAATCAGATGATCTAGGTCCTAAACTACTTCTAAGGTCCTAATGGTTTGATTTGGAAGTATGAGTTTGATTTTATGTGTTTGGATGCAAAACTAGGACCTGGTATGTAATCTCAACATAGAGCTAGATTGGTGCCTATCCAGGGCTTGGAGTCAGTAGACATACACCTGTGAATGATCAGCATGACCACTAAAACTAGATTTCAAGGGGATGTTGTGGTATCTGCCTTACAAATACCTCCCAAGCAGAGTGTTAAGTTATCTCCACTTATGGTATCCCTATTGCAGTATATCCTCCCCAACACTTAATTTGAAAACACTTTAATCTACCTCTTGAGTAGAAGTTGAAAGATCAAGCATTTAATACAGGTATTCTTTATTCTAGAATACCAGACACCCCTGAGATATCTAGATTCAGAAGGACACATGCAACATTGGAGACAGAATTAACAAAACACATGCAAATACAACATTACTCATATAAAATCAATCATGAAATCAGTAGATTCATGCATGAGACATACAACAACAAATACATAAACTCACAAGATCTCCTGCACAGAGCAACCAAAACTAGTTATATCTTATTACAGAGCTAGATATGTCCAGTTTTCAACAACCAACAACCTCAATGAAAAACACAGTCTGCATTAAATAGCAGGAAGGTGTCCCCATCACTCAGTACAATGGCACTTCCCAATATATGCCAGAAAGTGGCGCTCAAACATTCAATGCAGCAAGGGGAGGAGGAGACAAGAAGTGGCAATCTGTGTGCTACCGCCTGGGGATTCACACCTTCTATCGGGTATCTGATCAGTCACACCATCGCCCATACCCTGCAACAACCACCACTATGCACCGCCAAACTTGCAGCCTCAGAAATGTAGTAGACTGTGCATTCTTAGCTTTTCCCACCAAGAAATATCACCCTGATATTTTGAAAATATGCAGGAACCAGTTATTGCACATGCACCCCGCGGCAACCTTCTCATTACTTTATATACTAGGTCGTGAGCATATATGATGTCGGTGATTTTGCTCCCAACGACACTAGCATAAGACCTTCATCATCATCATCCTTCAGCATGATATCCTGTTGCTCAAAATATCACCCTGACGTCAGCAAACCACCTATTGAGCTCACCCTGATAATTCACATCACCCTAATGTGAAATATCACCCCGTAGAAAATATCACCCTGCGGGAAAGTATCATGACGTCTACATCACCTTCATCGGCACAACCTGATGTGTCGAAGGAAGATCCTCCTGCATTGCCGATATGAAATGTCTTGCCGATGATCCTCCTGATCATATCCATAAATGTCCTAATGATGTCATCATCATAATCTAAATACTGCGCACCTCCTCATGTCCAGATGACGTCATCGTCATATTCACAACATTAGGTGATCTCCATAAAATGACTGATGTTAGAAATATGACCCCCCGAACCTTGATGATGTCACCATCATGTCGGCATTAGGATGATATTCAGAAGATAACTAGATATTTGGAAATATCATCCTGATGCACAAATATCATGCTGCACTATAGCTCCACTATAAGATCGGGGTGATATATGAATATCACCTGATAAGAAGAATATCACCTAATACTGGACAATGCATGAAGCGAACAGGCAGATATCTCCCTTTAGAAATATCATGATGCCGATAGGAAGAAAAGCGGATATCACCGTAACATTAGCATCACATCACAATGTCGAGTTAGATTTGAAAAATTGAAGTATGACCCTGTCAGATCTGGATGACGTCAGCAGCATATCACCCTAATAATTAAACAACTTGATGACATCATCATCACATTTAGAGCAAGGGTGATATTCTGAAGATGACCCAATAATTGGAATATCACCCGATATTGAGAATATCATCTTGCAGAGAAAAAGATGAAGGCAAAGGTCGACCGAATATCACCCCCACAGGAACATGACATCAGCAGCATCCTGATGTCGAACAAACATAAGGTGATAAAATAACATCAAGGTGATCTTAACAAAGATCACCCGATATTCAAATATGATGACCCTAATGAAAAGTGGGTCATACTTAGAAATTTCATAGTGCCAACATCAGGATGATCTTGACTAAGATCACCTGATGTTAAAATATCACCCCGCAGGTAGAAGATCAGGTTGGCAAATGCATGATGACCCCCACAGGATATCCAGACATGAGGAAAAAAGGCCCTCGCAAGAAACATTAGGTGGATGCATGGAAATATGATGATGATGATGATGACCCCCTCCTTGAAAATATCCTGATGATGCAGCAAAACACAGAGAGGGTCTAAGACTTAGAAATTTCATGAAATCCTGGGAAGGTGCCTGCAAGCTAATAACCTGGAACCTGATAAATGATGCAGGCACCAACAGTGGCTCCGATTGGGGATGTGCAAGCACAAGGCTGTAGCGAGAACCAGGCCTCCGGGCAAACTAGACAAAACACAAAAAAGCACCGAATGTACAAGATGTTTACAATATACACATACTTTTACAAATGTGCACAAAGGTAGATCACTTATGTAAAATAAAACTTGAGGAATTAACCATGCACAGGCAATTCCAACATCTCACCATCTAGGGCCTGGAGGATATAAGAATCCTCCCCATGAGTGTTGCAAACCTAATATGGACCCATCCATAAGGGTTCAAACTTACCATGTTTGCCCTTATCTTGACTTTTTGCATTCTAGATGAGCACCCAGTCATTTATCTGGAACTTCCTTTCTGCAGCTCTCTTGTCAAACAAATACTTCACATTTTGTTGTTTCTTGAGATTGATTTGGTGGGCCTCCCTTCTGCTTTCATCCAGTGCAACCAGCTAATTTATTCTTTCTATCATGGAGTCTTTAATCTCCTCATCATTCTCTTGGATAAATTTGTAAACTGGTAGGAGATTGTTTGTAGGCAGCCTAGCTGATGCACCATACACCAATTCAAAAGGTGACCTTCCAATAGCTTTTTTCACTGTCACCCTATCAGCCCATAATGCCAACTTTAACTTTGAATCCCAAGCTCTTTTGTTCTTATCCACTATCCTCTTGATAATTTTCATGAGGCTTTTATTACTTGACTCTGCCTGACCATTTCCTTGTGGGTGGTATGGTGATGCATATGATAAATTTATCCCATACTTGTTGCAAAAATCAACAAATTCACCAGACCTGAAGCACATAGCATTATCTGTGACTATCTTGAATGGTACTCCAAACCTGATGATGATATTCTCTAGGATGAAATCCATCACTATCTTACTTGTAGCTCTTTTAGTTGGGATAGCCTCAATCCATTTGGTGAAGTAGTCAGTAGCCACCAAGATCCAACTATGTCCCCCACTTGACTTTTCTGCAATCTCCCCTATAAAATCAATTCCCCATTGCTAAAATGGAGCATCCACAGTTACAGTCCTAAGGGGTAGTGCACCTTCATACCTTAACTTTCCTAAGAACCTTTGGCAAGTGTCACATTTCCTTACCAACTTTTATGCATCTGAAAAGAGAGTGGGCCACCAATATCCTGCCTTAATGATCTTATGAGCTGTTGTTTAAGTAGTATAGTGTCCACCACACAATCCTTTATGCATGTCATTCAAAACATTGTTAGCTTCATTTTCATCCACACATCTTAATAGTACACCATCAGGATTTTTCTAGTACAGCTCACCTTGAACAATAACATACTTGATTGCATGTAGTTTTAAGGTCCTCTTTTGATTGTCACTGAAATGGGAAGGATAATTCAGATTTTGCAAGTAATATATGATGTCCTTATACCATTTAGATTTTGATACATTGATATTCTCATTCTGGACTGCATTGACTTGGCATGCTTCCAAGTTTGACTGTGCCATCATCTTGGCTAAACCTTGTCCTCTTACCAACTTGGTAATTTGTATCTCTATGTTGAATTCTTGCAGTTTATTTATCCATCTGCACTTTCTTCTAGTCACTTCCTGTTGAGTGAAGATGTCTTTGACTGCTGCATGAGGTACATATGCAACTATCTGGGATCCTACCAGATATGGCCTGAAACTCTTGACTGCTCTGACTAGTGCATATGCCTGCTTTTCCATGATATCATACTTTAGTTCAGCATCCTACAATGACATGCTGAAAAAAGCAATGGGCTGCTCAAAACCATCATCATTTTTATGTAGTAAACATGCAGCAATAGTATGGAAAGAAGCAAATGAAAACAACTGAAATGGCTTAGAAAAATCAGGAGACTTTAGCACAAGAGCCATCTTTATTGCTTCTTTGATGCTATGAAATGATTCAATTGCTTCACTTTCCCAATTGACAATTGCATCCTTCTTCATCATCTTGGAGATGTTCCTTCTAGTTTCCACAAAGTTGGGAACAAATCTAAAAAACAAAATTTATTTCTCCAAAAAAGAACTGGACTCCTTTTACTATTTTTGGCATTTGAATCCTATCAATTGTAGCTACTCTTTCAGGATCAATCCTAACTCCATCTTTGGAAACAATGTGCCCCAAGAGTTTTCCTTCAACTACACCAAAAGCACATTTCTTGGGATTAAGAGAGATGCCACATTCTAGTGCTCTAATGAAAATCTGCTCTAGATGCATATAGTGCTGCTCCTCTTTCTTTGAATAAGCAGTTAAATCATCTTGATAAACAACTAGAATTGAATCAATCAACCCTGCAAAAGCAACATCCATTGCTCTTTGAAATGTAGCACCCACATTTGTCAGTCCAAATGGCATTCTAACATACACATATGTTCCCCATGGAGTGGTGAAGGTAGTCTTGTATTGTTCTGATTCCTTTACCTTCACTTGATTGTAGCCTGAGAATCCATCCATCATGGATAGGAGTTCACAACCAGTCACTTTCTGTAACATAGCTTCCATATTAGGCAATGGGTAATTATCTTTTAAGGAGGATACATTCAAATTCCTAAAGTCAACACAAAGCCTAATATCACCATTTTTTTTTCTAACTGGGACAAGGTTAGACACCCAAGTTGAATGTCTAATTGGCACAATTATTCCAGCCTCCCTAAGCTTCTTGAGTTCTTCTTGCATTTTTGGAGTCAAGGTGGGATTAATAGGCTTTTGCTTTTGTCTAAATGGCTTAGCTCCAGGATTCAATGGGATCTCATGCTAGAATAGGTCCTCTCTATAGGCCTTTACGTCCTCATATGACCAAGCAAAAATATGTTTATACCTTTTTAGCAATGTTATCAGCATGCTCCTAATGTGTGGTTTGAGCTGTTTGCCAATGTATACCTTCTTGGGGGCCTGAGATGTCCCCAAATTTATCTCCTCTAAGTCATCTTTGTTTGTGGGAGATGTCTTTGTGACCAATTGGTCTCTATTGTCAAAAGCTCTTTCTAAAACTACCAACCCTCTAGGGATTTTGTTAGTCTTCAGTTGAATTACTTCTCTCCCCATAAGAGTTTCTTTTCTATCTACAATTTCTACAAAATTTTGAAAATCAATTTCTTCATTCTCATATTCATCTATGCAATGCAAAAATCTTGACAAGTCCTTGTCATCATTAAACACTTGCCAACTACATATGTTTTCTGGTACTACAGTTCTAATTTTCACCTCAACATTTGTGACATCTGACAGAGTGATGTCATCTGGCCTTATGGCCACATTAGCTAAGAAATCAGCCATGACATTTTTTGATCTCTCTACCCAGCCTATTGAAAATGCATCAAATAGTTCAATTGTATCCCAGACAGCATGCTTGTATTATTTTAATCTTTTGTTCTTTGAAGCATACCTATCTCTAACTTGGGAAACAATTAACTCAAAATCTCCAAAAACTCTCAACATCTTGATTCCATGTTTGAGGGCCATATTCAATCCCAGCAAAAAAGCTTCATATTTTGCAATATTATTTGTATAGGCAAACTTCAACAAGAAAGAGAACTTTAGAAGCTTACCAGTTGGAGACAAGAAAACAACTCCAACTCCAGAGCCCTCCTTTGCACAAGCTCCATCAAAATACATGGTCCATAGAACCTGTTGGTCCAACTTTTGAATGCAAAGGTCTTCCTTTTGGTTTCCTTGATCACTTGAGACAACTCTAAAATTCTCACAGTCAGTGTCTACAAAATAGATGTGTTCTTCTGAATCCTGATCTTCAACTGATTCCTGTGATCTTTCTTCTTTGATCAGCTTGACATCCTTGCCATTCATTGGGATCATGGCATATGATAGGTCCAATTGCATACTCCCACCAATCAGTGCTGCCCATCTCCTTGATAACAGTATACCATATTGTGGCTTTATGTCAACCACTGTTATATTCATTTTATAGGTCTTTTCAAGATATGCTGCCAGTCTGAAATCCACATCCTTTATGATTCCAATGACTGGTACCTCTCTAGCATCCATGGCATAACATTTTCCACATGCCTTGTCTATTTTTAATCCTGCTTGTTGCATGATGGCTAGAGGCATGATGTTTGTTGATGTTCCTGAGTCAAGCATACAATTCCTGATTATTTTCCCATTGATAACAAGGGAGACATAGAATGGTTCCACTTGTGAAGGACATTTAGTCATGGTCACCCCCAGATATACTTCAAGGACTTCATCCTCATGAGTGCACATGGCCTGCTTCTTACCTTGAGCTTCATCATTTTGCTTGGCTTGACAAGGTATTCCTGAAATTAGGGATACTGCCCTTTTCTTTATTTCTTCAACCTTCACAAGTTCCATCAATGGGATAGAAACCTTTACTTGAGAGAGGACTTGAGTTATATCAAAGGGAGCATAATCTTGTACCACAGTTGTAACTTGTGTTGTGGGTTTGTTTTTATCCTGAGATGATCCAACTTTTATCTTCATAGTCCCCAAATAATCATTTCTGATTTGGGAACTCTTGTTTTGATCTTCAACATGAGGAATTCTATTTTTTGGCCCTTGAGATTCATGACCTATTTTTTGCTTAAAATTTTGCTTGTTGTTTCCCCACTGCCTTTTCTGTGGTTCAATCCCTCTATGACTATGCACTGGTTGACTTGCAAAAATGCCTTCTGGCTGGTGTGGGCTACTTACCTGAGCTTTGCCTCTAAGGTTATAGTTGCTCTTGACTTGGGCCATTGCTGCAGTTGTGAAGGCCCTAATTTCTTCATCATAAGGTCTCTGCAGGTTATTCAGGAAGTTGTGTGAGCCCTGAGCAAATGCATAGCTATCTTCATTATCTTCATCATAGAAGACCTGCTAACAGGCCTGAATCTCATTATCTGTACTCTCATCTGCATCATGAGAAGGATGCTTCCTGCTTATGGACAGCATATTAACATCATCATCCTGTACATAATGTGGCTCATTGTATTCATTACAGGACACAACATTATCATACAAAGACTAAGCAATCATGCATTGTGACTGTGAATGTGGCATCTAACAAATTATGCACCATGGAGTATCATCAGCAATATTTACTGCTTTCTTTAGAGGATCAGGAGTCTCTTTGGCATGTTGAGCTCTCTGATTTGTATTGTTATGTGGAAATACAGGTTTACCATTATGCCAGTTGGTATTATATGGCATATCATGCAATGATGGTCTTTTTTCCTATCTTTGGTAGACCTGCCTATCAGGACCTATCCCTTTTTCACTTCTATCCAGTCTGTAGCTTAGGTCCTTAACAACATTTGCCAGTTTATCAATTTTATCTTCAGGGGCAGATGTACTACCTTGAGTGTTTTGAGGCTTGTTTGGATTCTGCAGAATTTTCACCTCATCCCTTCTGTTTGTCTTGCCTAATGCTTTCCTATTATTCTCAATATTTATTGCTATCTTGAAAGCATCTCTGAGAGTAGTAGGACCTTTATCTCTTAATCCATATGTTGTCTTGGCATCAAAAGCATTAATATATAATATTATGCACATTGGTTCATTTGGCCTCATGTGATGTGGCAATTTGTTCAACACTTTAGTAAATCTTGCATTAAAATCTACAACCTGCTCATTTGACCCTTTAGTGATACTAGTGAATTCATTTACAAAGAAGCTAGGGTTAGTTTTATCACCATATTGCTCCTTAAACATCCTTTTGAAATCATCCCATGATGAAATGCTCCGGTCAGGCAGATTTTTGTACCATTCTCTAGCCTCATTGACCAAAGATTGCATGAATGACTTCATAAAAACATCCTCATGCTCAACCTCAAAGTTGTCCATGACATTTTGAAAAGATTTTAAATGATCCTCCCCTAACACAGTATTATTTCCTAAAAAATTTGGCACTTGAAGCATTACATGCTTGTCAATGGGGTTAGGATAACTAGGAATACTGTCGAAAACTAGCTGTCTAAATCTATCTAGCTGCATAGGTTGTCTATCAAACTGATTAGCATTAACATTTCTATTTGCATTCTGATTTCTTACATTATTTAATGGAGCTCTTGCACCATTTTCATTCTATCTTTGATCATTATGCTGATGTTGTACCTCACCTCTACACTGGTTTCTCTGCATATTTGCATTTTCAAGGGTAGGGACTGAATCATTCTGAGCAATTCTTAAATCTTGCACTTTTTGTCTCATGTCATCTCTGACTTTCATTGCTTGTAAATATTCTAATTCTACTCTTAGGCTTTTGATCTCTTCAGCTAACTGTTCTTCTTTAGGCATAGAGGTAGATGGTCTCATACCATTCTGGTCATCATCTTCATCATCCCTTAGAGATTCTAACTCTTCAAATCTTTCACCAGGGTCTAAGAAAGGGCATTCTTGGAACACTTCTAACCTCATCCTTAGGTTGCCACCCTGTTGCCTCTCATATGCACCTTGAATATCATCTTCTGCATTTGAAAAGTAAGGTACATGTTGTCTTGATGGCCTAGGGTTGTCCTGAGTATCATCATTATTTCTGGGAGAGCCTTCATGACTGGCTGAGATAGTTCCTTTTTTCCTATACATCATCTTTCTAGGTAACTCTTCTAATAGAGGATTACACAAGGATCTTCTCCCTTGCATACAAATTTCACTTTTACCGGTTGGGAGATTACTTCGGAGTCGCAACCTATTACTAGGAATTGTTTCTTTTAAAAACCTTGGTTCTGACACAAATAAGTCCCCAATAAAGTCCCCAAATTTTGTCGGTTTTTTCCCTGACTGGATGTTCATTCCCAGATCTCCCTACAAGGTAGCCATCAATGATCAACAAGATCTCTGGCCCAGGGGCCAATAGTGTAGGAGATAGACTCTATTTTTATCTCCTCTTCTTCTTCAAGCTCTGCAGAACCTAGGGGGGTATTCCCTATTCAACACCCATGAGAATATGCTTGTGAGTTGGCTTGGGATGTTGATACAAAGCAGATAAATCCTCCTGTGTGAAGACTAAAACTGTGGGATAAGTGCAAAGGGGCTAGCTTTGGGCCTATGTTCAATTGTGAATCAAAGGATCTGGGTCCTAAACTACTTCTAAGGTCCTAATGGTTTGATTTGGAAGTATGAGTTTGATTTTATGTGTTTGGATGCAAAACTACGACCTGGTGTGTAATCTCAACACAGAGCTAGATTGGTGCCTATCTAGGGCTTGGAGTCAGTAGACATACACCTGTGAATGATCAGCATGAACACTAAAACTAGATTTCAAGGGGATGTTGTGGTATCTACCTTACAAATACCTCCCAAGCAGAGTGTTAAGTTATCTCTACTTATGGTATCCCTACTGCAGTATATCCTCCCCAACACTTAATCTGAAAACACTTTAATCTACCCCTTAAGCAGAAGTTGAAAGATCAAGCATTCAATACAGGAATTCTATATTCTAGAATACCAGACACCCCTGAGATATGTAGATGCAGAAGGACACATGCAACATTAGGGACAGAATTAACAAAACACATGTAAATACAACATTACTCATATAAAATCAATCATGAAATCAGTAGATTCATGCATGAGACATACAACAAGAGATACATAAACTCACAAGATCTCCTGTACAGATAAACCAAAACTAGTTGTATCTTATTACAGAGCCAGATATGTCTAGTTTTCAACAACCAACAACCTCAATAAAAAACATAGTCTGCATTATATAGTAGGAAGGTGT